>OX392522.1:7325000-8525000 GCA_947623375.1 Apotomis capreana
AAGATCAGCGCTGGCTCTCTCGCGAGCTAGCATTGCTGAGGTGGGACCGTTTCGAGGCATAATTAGCTTAAGTAGGTACTTAGTTATAGATTTTATGTTGTTTTTTTCTTCGTTTGTCACTTATCTACGCAATTATGTTTTGTCCCCGAATAAATGTTTTTCTTTCTTTCTTTCTTTATAGAACCCTCCATACAAATCGTTTACGGAGTCGCTAGAAAGTACTGTCACTGTCAACTCATGGCAAGGGTACAGAGGGCTGGCTCCTGGCTCATACCTATGCTATGCCAAAGAAGCAGAATAGTTCAGCCTCGTCCCTTTCTAATCAATCTAACAAAACGGGGACGACACTACAGTATTGCCACTTTTTAGGGTTCCGTAGCCAAATGGCAAAAAACGGAACCCTTATAGATTCGTCATGTCTGTCTGTCCAGTCTGTCTGTCCGTCTATCCGTCCGTATGTCACAGCCATTTTTTTCCGAAACTATAAGAGCTATACTGTTGAAACTTGGTAGGTAGATGTATTCTGTAAACCGCATTAAGATTTTGATGCAAAAATAAAAAAATAATAATAAATATTGGGGGCTCCCCATACTAAGAACTGAAACTCAAAAATTTTTTTTTCATCAAACACATACGTGTGGGGTATCTATGGATAGGTCTTCAAAAATGATATAGAGGTTTCTACAATATTTTTTTTCTAAACCGAATAGTTTAAAAAAAAAAACGGCCAAGTGCGAGTCGGACTCGCGCACCGAGGGTTCCGTACAAACACTTTCCATCCCTAAGTGGTTAAGTTAAGTTTGCACCTGGTATGTATAGCGCCCCATATAAATTAGGTGCAAAGTTAGGTATTAAAAAAAAAACTGCTTACTAGATCTCGTTCAAAACAATTTTCGTTGGTAGTTTTTATAGTAATGTACGTCATGTTTTTTTTAGATTTTTCATTTTCTTATTTTAGAAGTTAGAGGGGGGGGGGGGACCAACTTTTTTCCACTTTGGAAGCGTCTGTCACGCAAACTATTCGGTTTAGAAAAAAAATATTTTAGAAACCTCGATATCATTTTTGAAGATCTATCCATAGATACCCCACACGTATGTGTTTGACGAAAAAAAAAATTTTTGAGTTTCAGTTCTAAGTATGGGGAGCCCCCAATATTTATTATTATTTTTTTATTTTTGCATCAAAATCTTAATGCGGTTCACAGAATACATCTACCTACCAAGTTTCAACAGTATAGCTCTTATAGTTTCGGAAAAAAATGGCTGTGACATACGGACGGACAGACGGACAGACGGACAGACAGACAGACAGACAGATAGACAGACATGACGAATCTATAAGGGTTCCGTTTTTTTCTCATTTGACTACGGAACCCTAAAAACGCATCAAAATCCGTTCCGTAGTTTTAAAGATCTGATCATAAATAGGGACAGACAGAGAGATAGACAGCACAGCAGAGCGACTGTGTTTTATACTTTGTAGTGATATGTGATTATGTTCTTAGTTTTAATTGTTCACTTTTATTTTTATTAATCTTAAAATTTTAAGTAAGAAATCTACTATCATCATGGCCGAAATAAATGATTGTTTCGCAAAAATTAATGAGGCTTATAAAACTGCTTAACTATCATCATGGCCGACATAAATGATTGTTTCTCAAAAATTAATGAGGCTTATACGTAAAACTGCTTATACTAACCGACCCATGCCCCGTAGTCAGCTCTCCACTCGAAGCCCTCGTCTCGGAAGAGCTGTGGCAACAGGACTGCGGTGATACCATTGGTCAGGCCTGCTGACAAGCACATGAGACTAGATGCCATGGTTGCCAGGATCTGAAATTGACATTTAATTTTTAGGCTTCCGTACCTAAAGGGTAATAAAAACCGGCCAAGTGCGAGTCGGACTCGCGCACCGAGGGTTCCGTACAAACACTTTCCATCCTTAAGTGGTTAAGTTAAGTTTGCACCTGGTATGTATAGCGCTCCATACAAATGAGGTGCAAAGTTAACGCAACCAATCCCGTTTGTTGTATGGGAGCCTCACTTAAATATTTATTTTATTTTATTTTTAGTATTTGTTGTTATAGCGGCAATAGAAATACATCATCTGTGAAATTTTCAACTGTCTAGCTATCACCGTTCTTGAGATACAGCCTGGTGACAGACGAACGGACGGACGGACAGACAGCGAAGTCTCAGTAATAGGGTCCCGTTTTTACCGTTTGGGTACGGAACCCTAAAGACAGAACTAAATAAATATTAGTGGGGCTCCCATACAACAAACATATTTTTTTCTGTTTTGAGGGTTCCGCACCCAAATGTGACCGACCGGTCATCCTACAAATGCGCTTGCCGGTACGTGGTCTCCACTCGAGAACTTTTCTGCCCCAACGGCAACTTCCAGCCCATTGCCACTTCAGCTTGCTTACCTAGTTTAGTTTGCTATGTCTATGTCGACCTTGGTTCGTCATCGTGAATATGCAACGTTGGACCTCAATTCCCAAAACAAGCAAAACTTAAACAAGCCAAATTAGGCTTCAAAATAATGTTCAGTTAGTCAAGCTAATCCGACAATAGTCCAATTACGTCCAATGATCCGACATTTTCTCTCCACACCTTTCTGATCCTTGTGTGCAGCTCCGTGCTAATATTATTTAATTTATTATTAGGCTGCCTGCAATTTCTACGGCGTTTTTTTTTACTTTAGACGGGTAAAAACGTCCAGCTTGCGTGATGAGAACAAAGAAACTATTAAACCAACAGATAGCGCCAGACTGATAGCGCCACGGGCCCGTACAAAACAAAAGACGATCCCGCACCGCGCTGTAAATTTTTCCTGATTATATCGCCCTCTCCATAAAAAAACTGATTCCCAATAGAATTTTATATTAAGTAGTCGTTAGTAAGGCTTTCAATCCCGGAATGACTTATGTTGAATTATACGACATAGTGTAGTTATATGATAATAAACGATGATTAATAAACAATATGAATAAAATTAGCTCAACATGTCATGATCATGATACAAAATGATATGATAAAAAAAAATGGAGGTACAAAGCCTTTCAGAGGTACGAAAATTTTATTTCTTTATTTTAACCCAAAAAAATTTTACCGCACCCACCGCATTAAAACCATGAACTTTAACGCACTTTTTCACGGTGAAATGGCAAATTAATTATTTTTCCATAGGGCTTGTGCACAAATCACGTGAGGTTTTTTCGGCTACTTTTTGACCTAAACAAAACTAAACTTACCTGTTTAAACAAATGTCCAGAAACAGCGACATTCTTGTCAACTTCAGCAAAATTCTTTACTTTCATTTAATGTCCTCTTTAATTTATTATAATTATTTAATAAATTATTACAAACACTTTAACTAGGTCAAGGAAATCTTTTGTATTGTATTATAATATATTTTCTATTATATAATTAATTTGTCTAAAACACGACAGGATTTTGCAGTTTCTTGTCGCAAACTGAATTATCATTTAATTAAAAGGTAATGAAGCGGCCTATTAGGATTCAGTTGGAATTATACTAGAAAATAGACTTTTCGCGTAGGGCCTAAATAACATTATTATAACTAGAGATGGGCCGAATGTTCGGTAAATATTCGATATTCGGCAATGTTTTCAATGTTCGTATTCGGCAGAACATTTCGGTTACATTGCCGGGTTTATTTTCCGGCTATTCGATTATATTTACGGAATAAACAATGTAAATAACGAGCTTAGGTTGTTTCGTAATTCGTCTGATTGACATCCTATTTCGGCATTCTAAGCAACTACCAAATAGAGATTTAGCAAAAAACCGTCGCTTAAAAAGTAAGAAAAAGAAAAAAAAAACCAGAGTTGTATTATTTTAGTTCGTAAGTTTTATTAAGCACCATTATCGGTTATCCACTAAATAATAGGAATATCAGGAACGTAAGTAACCATTCAAAATAATTTTAATGATTTTAACTCAACTTCAGTTTTACGATAACAGTTTTCATTCTGCAAACAAATAAATAGTAAAACGGTTCGGTAAGAGCTGAACCGAATGTTAGGCCAAATATTCGTATTCGGCAAAGTTCTTAAAAGCCCATCTCTAATTATAAAGGCATTAAGTCCGCCATTTGTATTTTTTTGTAATGTGCAATTAAGTTTAAATAAATAAATATAATAAAACGAACTTAATTAATTGCGTTACAGAACGCAACGTCCATCGTTGTTACGTCTAAGGCCTCGTAAGCCAAGTAAGTAGGTAGTACAGTCCCACCAGTAGAAATTAAAAACCGGCCAAGTGCAAGTCGGACTCGCGCACCGAGGGTTCCGTACAAACACTTTCCATCCCTAAGTGTTTAAGTTAAGTTTGCACCTGGTATGTATAGCGCCCCATATAAATTAGGTGCAAACTTGCAAAGTTAGGTATTAAAAAAAAACTACTAACTAGATCTCGTTCAAAACAATTTTCGTTGGTAGTTTTTATAGTAATGTACATCATATGTTTTTTTTAGATTTTTCATTTTCTTATTTTAGAAGTTAGAGGGGGGGGGGACCAACTTTTTTCCACTTTGGAAGCGTCTGTCACGCAAACTATTCGGTTTAGAAAAAAAATGTTTTAGAAACCTCGATATCATTTTTGAAGACCTATCCATAGATACCCCACACGTATGTGTTTGATGAAAAAAAAAATTTTGAGTTTCAGTTCTAAGTATGGGGAGCCCCCAATATTTATTATTATTTTTTTATTTTTGCATCAAAATCTTAATGCGGTTCACAGAATACATCTACCTACCAAGTTTCAACAGTATAGCTCTTATAGTTTCGGAAAAAAATGGCTGTGACATACGGACGGACAGACGGACAGACGGACAGACAGACAGACATGACGAATCTATAAGGGTTCCGTTTTTTGCCATTTGGCTACGGAACCCTAAAAAGTGGCAATACTGTAGTGTCCTTCCTTTCTAATCAATATAAGAAAACGGGGATGACACTCCAGTATTGCCACTTTTTAATTTCTACTCTTTTTGGTCGGACTGTAAGAAGAACATACTTGTCTAGCTATCACGGCTCATGAGACACAGCCTCATAGCAGAAGGACGAACGGACAGTTCCGTTTTTAGGGTTCCGTAGCCAAATGGCAAAAAACGGAACCCTTATAGATTCGTCATGTCTGTCTGTCTGTCTGTCCGTCCGTATGTCACAGCCATTTTTTTCCGAAACTATAAGAGCTATACTGTTGAAACTTGGTAGGTAGATGTATTCTGTGAACCGAATTAAGATTTTGATGCAAAAATAAAAAAATAATAATAAATATTGGGGGCTCCCCATACTTAGAACTGAAACGCAAAAATTTTTTTTTCATCAAACACATACTTGTGGGGTATCTATGGATAGGTCTTCAAAAATGATATCGAGGTTTCTAAAACATTTTTTTTCTAAACCGAATAGTTTGCGTGACAGACGCTTCCAAAGTGGAAAAAAGTTGGTCCCCCCCCCTCTAACTTCTAAAATAAGAAAATGAAAAATCTAAAAAAAACATATGATGTACATTACTATAAAAACTACCAACGAAAATTGTTTTGAACGAGATCTAGTAAGTAGTTTTTTTTTAATACCTATTAATACCTAACTTTGCACCTAATTTATATGGGGCGCTATACATACCAGGTGCAAACTTAACTTAACCACTTAGGGATGGAAAGTGTTTATACGGAACCCTCGGTGCGCGAGTCCGACTCGCACTTGGCCGGTTTTACCCTTTGGGTACGGAACCCTAAAAACCAATGGTCTTCAAACGTCTGAAGTCTGTAAACTTCGATTCGTAGCTAAGAACATATAGAAATAAAAAAAACCGGCTAAGAGCATGTCGGGCCACGCTCAGTGTAGGGTTCCGTAGTTGCCCATCCTTCACAATAGACGAAAATTACGAGAAAGATTTAAATTACGAGGAAGATTTCAAGCTCTATAAAAAGGTCGTATACGCCAAAGTAACAGTAATTACTTATTACCTTCTGGAAGTTGTCGATTATACGCGCCAGATTGAGCGAAATATTTTAATATAGTATGGCACTTAACCAATTGATTTATTTATTTAATCTTTATTGCACAAAAGAAAACTTATCGTACAAAAGGCGGACTTAATGCCATGAGGCATTCTCTACCAGTCAACCTTAGGGCACAGCGGAAAAATTGTAGGCGGGGTGGGTGGTACCAATATGTGTAAAGTTCGAAGTGTAGAGACACCGCGCGGCACTTACGTCATTTTAAAGAAAATTATGAATTTTTGCGATAACTCAAAAACGGCTCAACCGATTTTATTCAATATAGTTTTCATTGAAAGTACTAACTAAATTTTTTGAGCCGTGGTTGAAAAGTTAGGGGGGGGGGGGCACATTTTTTTTATTTTCGGAGCGAATATTTACATAACTGCTGACTTTATCAAAAAGTTATGCTTGGAGACCCCTATTATTTTGTAGTTTTTATTTTACCGTTTTGTCGCCGTGATACCATACTCATACCAAATTTCAGCTATCTAGTACTAAATGATCACGGAGCTAAGCCGCGGTCGGACAGACGGACAGACGGACATGGCGAAACTATAAGGGTTCCTAGTTGACTACGGAACCCTAAAAATATCGGACAACCTCACACAAATTGATCTAATCCCACACTAACTAGCATAATGCTTGGTGTTATGGGCACAAAGTAGACGACAATATAAAGCATGACCAGAAATATATGAGGATTGTCAAGAGGGCGCTATTTATAAGATTTATATGGCAACAATTTTGCAACCAATCCAATCGCTACTGCACTATAATGACATTAGTTTAAATACCTGTCAGTTCCACTGTTAAACTCGTAACATCATCGAATGCATAGATGCACTCTTTTCCTGACTGTTTTTCGTGTAGCAAACACGTATACACTTTATTTATAATCTTACGTTCACGACTGCAAATGGTTTTCGGCATTTTCTTAGGATAATTTTAAATATTTGTCTTTTAAAGAAAGCACCACGAATGACATTGAAATTGTTGACAAACCATCATAAAATCATTGCCAGTGTAAGAAATTAGTTCCAGTGAAATTCCGCAATATGGCGCATTGTCATATATTTCTGGTCAGGCTTACCATATACCTACATACGTATATAGAAAAGATATAGAAAACTTCCATGTCCATGACCCAGCAATAAATATTCTAGGTACTTGTGTACTAATAATTTGTTGCCCTTGCCGGGATTTGAACCCAGGGCCGTGCAGCTGCGCTACCACTGCTCCAACCGCTTCGTCAAGTCAACACTTAATTCCATCTTGATGACGTCATATATATAATATAGTTATATATTATTAATGATTTTTTTTGATATTATCATGGATACGAATTTGTGTAAAAAAAAATACAATACTGCGACAATTATACAGGTAAATGAACGTATCGTAATATCGTAAACTAATATGGCGCATTTAAACTTAATTGAAACATTGTAGTTAGGAATTCTAATGGGAATAAGGCGCCTTCAACAGTAAATTGATACGATTTTGAACATAGATATGGTCCGATGGCTGTTGTTGGGGTAGAAGGTTCTCGAGTGGAGGCCACGCACCGGCAAGCGCGGTGTAAGACTGCCACCCGCAAGGTGATCAGACGACCTTGTTAGAGTTGCGGGGACTCGCTGGATACGGGTCGCTGCTATCCGGGCCATGTGGAAATCTATTGAGGAGGCCTGTGTCCAGCAGTGGCTGAAATGATGATGATGATGATAATGATGATGATGATTGCTATATGATACTACCTAGAACTCGGGCGTATTGCGTGCTGTCGAAAAAAAGTTGAAAAAAACTAATTTTCCGCATGAACTTTGTCAATTTCGGGTAGTTTCTGAGACAAAAAATTTCAATGAAAAACTCAAACTGTAGGTTTCAAATATATACTAATACATCCCAATAGCCCTGTTCTAGGTAGTAACAGCAATAATATGTTAAGAAACATCTTTGATCATGGAGAAAAATGGTATATTAGGCTACGAACATATAGATAATGGCGATACGATATTCCTAGGCATATCCCCGCCTACCCGCCGATCTTCGGAATGAACCATCCGACATGGTATTCAAGTGTAAATTGAGAAACCTTTTATTGGAAAATCCTTTGTACTCAGTTAAAGATTATCTTGACATATTTAGATAAAATGTTTTGTATTTTAGTGTAGGCGACGATCCTTTGTGGTGACTGTTGACATTTAATTTGTATATTAAGTGAATTTATTCCCTTCAGACCCACCGTACCCCTGGCCATACCCCTGGTGGTACGGTGGGTCTTTTAAAGTTAAACGATACCACTGACTACTAGTGATGTGATGTCCATGTCGATGTCATCTATAGCTGAAAGTAATAAAAACACTCAAGGTTCCAGGTAGCTACTATATTTTTTGTTCTCAATTTGTTGAACATATATTTTAGCGTAATTAATAATAATATAAGCACCCTTCGGTGGAATTAAAACAAAACACACAAACTAGTGCTGAAAAATAACTAAATGAATATTTATACGTATAACCTTCTGGAAGCTGGGTACACTACATAAATACGAAAAACTAAATTCCGATTATCGGAATCACAAATTTCATAATACCGATACCGTTTTAAAACTCCGTGTGCGTGTGGATTGAGTGAGCACCCTTCAAAAATGAAAAAAAATGTGCTGATAATTTAGTAAAAGTTCTAAAACAATTGTAAAACTAATTGATGAATTTGTAAAACGATAAATAAATAAAAAGAATACATTCATTAACGTATGCTCACTCAGATCTCACAAACAACCAACGAAATCTGTGAATGTGTTTATTTAACATATAATATTTATATCCAAATTCTTAGTAAAAAATATGCTTAAGGTAGGTAATAATTTATAGATCACCTGGTTACGTATTTAAAGTTTTACAAATTATTTCGTATGCTCACTCAATCCGCACACTTACGAAAACCCGATTTCTGATGAAAATACTGCAGATTGAAACTTCTATATATGTATATAGTTTAGTAAAACTCATATGGGAATTTGTAAAATACAAAACAAACCGCTAACGTGGCAGATTTTTGGATAATACATGTTTGTAAGTGCTCACTCAGTCCACACATTATTCGTAAGTTAAAAATGTAAATATCTCAAGATTTTTAGTACCTATCTAGGAAACTACAAAGTAGTTCAACTTTTAGTAAAAAGTTTTACTAAATATCCACCATCTAAAATGTCATAGGTATTCGTTGTCTGCTTTTAAAGATATTCAAATTTCATTTTAAAATACAATCTAAGATACAGTCCACTTTTTAGATCACACGCCACTTCTTAAAATACAATCTAGTGAGCATACGAAATAATTTGTAAAACTTTAAATACGTAACCAGGTGATCTACAAATTATTACCTACCTTAAGCATAATAAAATTTTTACTAAAAATTAGGATATAAATATTATATGTTAAATAAACAAATTCACAGATTTCGTTGGTTGTTTGTGAGAACTGAGTGAGCATACGTTAGTGAATGTATTCTTTTTATTTATCGTTTTACAAATTCATCAATTACTTTTACAATTGTTTTAGAACTTTTACTAAATGATCAGCACATTTTTTTTCATTTTTGAAGGGTGCTCACTCAATCGCCCACACGCACACTAAAACTCCGACTATAAGTATTTAGATTTTTATAAATCCGAAATTTCAAAATGTCTAACGTTTACAATCACGGTTTTCAAAATTCCGAATTTCAAAACACCGAACGAAAGAAGTCCGAATGAATAATAATCCAAAATATCAAATATACGAATTCCGATTATAAAAAAACCGATTTTCAAAACTCCGAATATCATTACACCGACCGATGATAAACCCGACTAATCAAAAGTCTTTTTATATTGGCAGTTAAAAATGGATCTAGAGGGAACGATTTATCTCACTAGATCTACCATGGATCTATCGACTGGATAGTGCAATACCGCGTAAGTAACAGCTGTCGATAAAGTTATCATTTCAATAAAATACTTGGCATTTGTTCGAATATTGGCTCGTATCTGCACTTCTTACTTACGCGGTATTGCACTATCCCCGACGATATGTAGATAATCATGCGAGAGATATGCAGGTCACCACTAGTGACCTACACTCGGTGGTACCGTTTAACTTTAAAAGACCCACCGTACCCCCAGGGGTATTGCTAGGGGTACGGTGGGTCTGAAGGGAATTTATTGACATATTTATTCGACATTATTTAAATTGTTATATTATTTGAAATTTTTGACATTGTTTTTTCTTAATTATCTAATGAATTATGACTTGCTGAATTTGTTTAATCTGTTTATTATGTTGACGATCACCGTGTAGATTCGTGTAAATTGACTATGTGTAATTTATAATGTATCCCTATATGTGTGAAATAAATATAATCTAAGTAATCTAATCTATCAAAGTAGTGATATTTGGCTAGCAATTCTGTTCAACTCATGTCATGGCCTGGTCTAGAATATTTAATTACCCTGCAGAGCTGGCCCTTCCATATAGGCGAACTAGGCGATGCCAATGGCCTGTCTCATGGTCAGCATCAAAAGTAGCTGACTGACTATTTTACCGTTTAGGTTCACATCGTCCATATTCCCATTTTGTCAAACATGTGAAATTGCCCTTGTGGCCTACTTACAGAACAATTGTCAACATTCCTATTTCGTCCACATTCAATTCCCAATCGTCCACATTCTCAACTCGTCTACATTCCCTTGTCCTGATTTTATGTCGTCCGCGTCCGCATTCCCAACTCGTCCACTTTCCCATGTCGTCCACATTCACATGTCGTCCGCATTCCCAACTCGTCCACATTCCCATTAAATGTAAACAACAAAATAAACTTACAATGTTTGCTATCCGTGACGTCAAATATCACGACGCGTAATGAATTATCTAATTTACGAACACAAAGGTTCGGATGTGGACGATTTGGGAATGCGGACGAGATGAGAAAGTGGACGAGTTGGGAATGTGGACGCGTTGGGAATGTGAACGCGTTGGGAATGTGGAAGAGTTGGAAATGTGACCAAGTTGGGAATGTAGACGAGACGGGATTATAGACGAAATAGAAATGTTGACAAAATGGGAATATGGATGAAGTGAACCTGAACGAGAGTTTTACTACTGGCCTATTTCAAGTATCGTTAATTTTTCAGCTTATTTTGATCCTATTATCCCGACAAGTGGTTTTTGAACCCTCCCTGTTGCGGATTTGTGACACCGTAAGGGGAGGCTATTTGGATCCCAAATTAAGATACCTAAATAATGACAGACTACCTGAAAACGGATTGCAAATGAGTGACTTTTCAAAAGGGTTTTTTGTACGAGTTTCATAGAAATAAGACTTTTTGAAAAGACATTCCTCAAAAATAGCCTCACCTTACGGTAGGTAGGTACCTATTTTTTTCCAAGGATAATAAGGAATTTACCAAATTTAAATTTGCATTGGTACTGTACTAAATAGGGTTAAAAATACTGTAATGAAACAAAATTTTAAGTAACGACCTTACATTTATTAGAACTTAAACAATCAGTCTCACTTTTCGAATAGGAATGAGTATTTTAAATTAACTAGATTACTTGGTAGAGTTGGTAGTGTTATCTCCGTTCGCATGGTCCTTCAGCTCCTTGCGCACAGGCCCGGTTTGAGAGATGGGCACCTTGCGTTCACCCTGGATCTCCGGCGGCACAGATCTTGGAGCAGTCACTGAAAGCACTCCATCCGACGACAGGCGAGACTCCACGGTCTCAGGCAAGCAGCCCTCGGGCAAGGCGTAGCGGCGCTTAAACTGACGCGTAATAAAACCGTGCTGATCCTTCTTCTCTTCATGCTTGCCTTCAACCACAATGTAACCGTCAGCAGTTTTCACAGAGATCTCTTCCGGCGAGAAATGTTGCACGTCCAAGTTGATCTGGAACTTTTCATTGTCGGATTTGATGCTGGAACCAAGGTCGCGAGCGGCGGCCGCGAGCTGACGCCAAGGACGATAATATTCCCTGCTCATCAAAGGCCCGACGGTAGCGCTTAGGACGTCCTCGGGAGTCAACGCCAAGCCGAAGTGCTGGTCCATCAGGCGACGGGGACGCTCGTAGTCGTAATCAAACAGGAACGGGAGCAGAGACATTTTCTTTTTTCAATAAACGCTTCTTCAGACAAATCGTGTGCTGTCACGAAAAATTCGCGTAGAGAAATGAGCGCGTAATGAAAGATAGCAGTTGTTTCGAATCGCTTCGAACTCGACTGTTGTTTGAATTTGAATGATGTTCGAACGCGGCGAGCCGCTCGCTTTTATTTGCAGTGGCGCCATCTCGAAGTGAGTAGAACTTTCGCGACGGCAGGGGTAATTACATTGGGGCCCGCTCGATTTAATAACGAATTAACATTATACGTATGCGGTACATGTTAGGTATGCGTATGACGTTAAGTTGATTACGTTACAACGCAAATATTAAATGATGTACTTTAAAACTTTATACGACATTTATCTACTTGAATGACATAGAATTATTATTAATTCTTATTCGGCCGGTTAATTTGAACTTTGAATATTAAAGTTTTTAAGAGCCCCTCCAGTTTTGGCCTTATGTGTGTTAAATATTAAATAAATAACTTATTATTTTTTATTAGAGCAGTCAACATCAAACAAGGAAAACGCGATTGAAAAAAGTCACTTAGAAATGTTACTTTTACAACTGACTTTTTTCAATCGCGTATTTTATCCATATTTGTCAATTGATAGGTAATATGCTATGACTAGCATCTGCTAAATAATGCAAGCTTTTGTGTCACAAAGTTCAAGATAACTTAAGCTCTTTTTAAAAACGTAAAATAGGTAAAATGATATAATACATTGAATAGTATGACAATTTGTAAAAACTTCTAAAATCAATCTAATAGTTAATATGTAATACCTAGGCGTTGACAATGTTCGGGATATTAATATAATTTCCTTAAATAATCGCTAATATATGGAAATAAGTACTGTATTTTGTATCAAGGTTAACCGATTTATAGACAATTTATTTCAAACGCCGATAAAACATGAAAAAGAAGGCGATTCAATTAAATTGTGAGCGACCACAAACGAGCGACCCTCAGTCTTGAAGTCCCTGACATAGAACATTGGAGAAGATTCTACATTGTCCTTTTTCATACACCGATAGTAATATTTCTCGATTGTTCTTTGAATTTTGTACGCCATCTAGTGATGAGTAGCATAACCGCATGGTATACAAGTAAAATTCGTCAGTTTTGGTTCGCCACTAGATAGAGCGACCAAACACGAAAGTCGTGACATCTAGTGATAACTTACAGTATTTAATAAGTTGACATTGCCATATATTACATCGCTTTTGTTATATAGAAAAAAATAATGCATATTATGAAATTATGTATTAAATATAAATACATCTATTTACTTTAAATAAATAACCCGTAAAAATTTATAATGTCAATGATTTTCAAAGCTTTTTACTTCTAGTAGGGTAACACTTTCAGGGGCGCGCTGCGCCGCGGCTGGTTGGTCGAGCAAGTTTTGCCGTTCGTTTTTGCATTGCAGTAAATGTTTGTGATTACGCTGCGAGTGGCGTGCGTATTTGCATAAACGCTATATATTAGAAAAAAGGTTCTGTGCTGTGATTGATATTGAAATACCTTTTATATTTTTATACGTATTTAGTGTGTAAGTGAAACAAGTGCGGGTTTACACCGTTTCGCACCTCGGAACATTTTGCAGGATTGTGGTCGATGTTGTGATCTTAGTTTTTGTGAATTTATACATTTGTGACAATGGCAGACAATACAAAATTGACTGATGAGGAAAGGGCAGAAATCCAAGAGCAGTTCGCTCAGGTAAATACAGTTTCTATAATAACATTAATATTTCAACCCGGCCGGACCGGGGTAACTTTTCGATCTAAAGATTTTATGAGTGATTTGATTGCATATTTACAATCCTCAAATCAGAAAAACGTCATTAATTTGCAGTTTACTAAAGTATTTGTATGTTTGCCTTATAAGGCAACCAATTGCGGCATTTTTAGGTCGTGTGTGGTCTGGACTACCTTGAAGAAATAACCTAGCTTGGGGGGGGGGGGGGCGTGCTTATCAGTTTTTTTTAAAGCGAATAATTTTACCAAGGTGTTAAAGTAATTATGCCAAGGTGGTCGATTAAAATTCGATGATATCCTGTATGAAGTACAGCTGGTAATATCTTATCAGTATGATTTATATCCAACATTTGATATCAGATACACTTGACCTAAACAGTTATTCAGCTACTCGCACAATGTAATAATAGTCACAATATAATACCTTGTTTTAAAATATTCATTAAAAAATATATATTTATTGGAAATACAATTGATCTATCAAGCAGTTGCACCAAAGCATTTGGTATTTTATTTTTCTTCACTACTTATATTGATTGAGTACTCTTAAACACATTGAGAATAACTTATAAGTAACTGGCACTCCAAGAATTTCAAATTTAATACAGTTTATTGGAACTTCAACAGTAAATCATACTTAGTTTATATAACAATGCAGGCACATAAACTATGTTCATGTTCTTAAACACTAATTTAATTTAAAATTAAATTATGAGCATATTATATAGTGTCATAGTGGCCTAAGTGACTAAGCTTAAATAAAGATAATAAAATAAAGCTTAAACTCACACAATCGCATCACTACTATTTTATGAATCTTTAAATGCCGCCATGACCACATAAAGAGAATTGAACAACATGTATGAGAACAACAAGAGACAGATTGGCATGGAAGAATCTTAGGGCCTATGCTGAAAGGCAAGACAGTCAATGACTGTTCATGAAGGCTTATAATAATAATAGAGCAATATCATTAAAACTATTTTCTCACTGACTGATATTGAACTAAACAGTAAAATAATGCAATGTTTATTTATGTAAATAATGCTATTCCAATCCTTCAAGAAAACTTTGTCAGAAACAATAACTCCAAGGTCACATGCCTGCTTCAAATTAATTCAATACATTCAACAGAACCAGCACCTTATTGGCTTAGTTGACATCATCACTATATACTTACATACTTCGGTATCAATCAATGTGACTAAATTATGAAATAGCTGAGCCAAGAACAATTTCAAGCTTGTTGTTTAGTGATAAAGGTTGATATTGATTGGTAGAAGAGTAGATGGGACTCGATAAAATAATTACCAGGCTTAATTATTTTATCCAGCCCATTCTACCAAGGAAGACTTACTCAGAGATAGTAAGAACATTTATGTAAATGTTGTTGATGTCTCAAAGCACCCAGGTATGAGACGCCTGCGAGACACCAGGACAATCCTGCGGTTCTAGACAAAGTCAGGCTGTCTAGCTGGCAAATCTGTATGGTCCGAATATATGGATGATGGGCAGAAAACGGAGCCCATAACCATAACCTTGTCCTATGGTACCCCAGTGGTACAGTGATCCTTCGTGAGACGTCGTCATCCTCTCCTGTCCTGTGCGCTCCAAGTGATGATGCTTGACATTAATTCTAGGAATAAACCTGAATCCATGGTGGTCAAATCAAACCTAAGCGGGTTAAGGTTCACATGCTTTATGATATTAAAATTTGAAATTGCAAAAAAATACTCTGAAACTTACGAGGATAAGTCACTCTTCTACTCATGAATTATATATCCACAAGCTAAATTTATTGATAGTATATGTTATTTATTTTGGTTTATAACATTCAGTCTTCAGTGTGTGGTCCCTTGCAAGGAAAAGCCTTCTCCAAGTTTTTCCATTCTTGCCCATCGCAGGCAATGGTCATCCAGCTTCTTCTTGCTGTCATCGTTTCTTTTGTCTCCCAACTCGCCTTTAGCCTGTAGGGCCCAGCCACTTCGTAACTTGATGTGCCCACCTTTTATCTTATCTTCCTGCCCATCTCCATTTTTACCTTTTTTCTCGCATTCATGCTGTAAATTTGCCGCTCCATTTTTGCATGATTAAATGACAAACTACTAAAACTATATCAATATATGTAAAAACTAGCTGATCAAATATTGATAACTTCATTTTCATACCTTCATATCTTACAATTCTTGAAATCCATGGTTCCATGTTAGTATTACTAGTACTTTGCATCTTGTATCATAAAAATACGATGTTACTCATCCGTTACTTAGGTGGGTATGTGTTATGTATGCGTCATTTTACATTACCCAAGAGGTATTTGTTCTGAGCCACATGTTTTAGTATTCAAAATGCGTATGTAATTGTCTCCTTGACATGTTTAAGCCCTGAGCCTATCAGTCTACAAATTGAAGTCAATATTGAAAATTACCACTCTTATTTTATTTTTGTTCTTACAGAAATAAACTAACTCTGTTGTTTTATTTATGCATATGTATGCATGCATAGATAAATAGTTAATAACAATTTAATCGCTAGAAGAATTAAAAATAGTTGCTCTGATACACCTAGAAAAAGCAGATCTCTAAATGGTTAAACAAAAAATTCTTGATATCTTCTTTTTCTGTCAGAGTTAAGAAATTAGGACCAGAGCTATACCTAAATACCTGTAATAGATAGTGTTATTTTTCTTAGTTTTTTTAAGCTAATGCTACATGTTAAGTACCAAAAATTAAGCATTAGAATTTGTCGATTATGGGTCTATCATAGTATGGAATCTACGCTACGGTATATCTCACGTACGTTAGTAGTAGTTGTAATAAAGCAGAAGATGATGACTAATTTGTCCCTACAGTGACATCATAATCTTACTACTTATTTATAGCATTTGCATAAATTTGTATTAAGAACTAGTCCATAAACAATGGAGCTTATGAAATAATAATACCGTTATTTATTTCTGCATAATATTTATTGTTCTTTGCACCCAAATTTAAATGAAATAATTTCTTCAGTAGGGTACTTTTACTAGTCAGATTTTGAATCTACCGGCATTTGCCAAGAGGAGACCACTATTGAGAAGAAAGCCGAAAGAAACTCAACAGTAAATGGTTTTTTTTGTCGTTAATCATACTTTAAACAATAAATTACGTTTATGTGAACTAATTACATTCTGCCGTGCTAAAGTAAAAGGCGACCTTTTTGTATGGAGCTCCATAGCAAAAGGTCGCCTTTTACCTTAGCACGGCAGCATTGGCACTAACATTAATTTTAACTTTTCCGCTGCGTAAAGGTTGTCTTGAAGAGATCGCTATTTAGCGATACGAACGCCTGTTGTTTACCTCTGCCTGTTATTTGAATGTATCTCATGTTGTTGTTTTTTCTTTGATGTTTGAGGTGTGCAATAATAAGTATTTGTATTTATACATTGGTACACGTGAAGGTGATTCGTAGATTCTCCAAATTGATGTCAGATACACTACAATTATTTTTATTAGACATTCCTTTAGCAGGAAGTGGAGCCTTAGATCTTATAATCTGTTTATTAGATCTTTATCTCAAGTGGAAACGCAGGAGACTGTTTATTTGATCTTGTTTCTCAAGTGGAAATGCAGTAGACTCAACAGTTAATCCAGAGAAGTAGCTCCTTAGTTAATTTTAGCGTTGCTTCCACGTGTTGCTTGACGAAATGCAGACAGGTATGTGTATGGAGTGTAAACACTCCTAAACACACGCATTTGAAAGGGCGTATGTGATAGGCTGTTTGATACACTTAGGCTGTTTTAGTTTTATGGGCTTTCAGTACTTAATTCCATAAGGTCAGATCTGCTTGCCGTTTTAATGGAGTAAAGATCTTTTGATCTTTTTATGTTTTAGTTACAGTGGTAATGTATCAGCCGAGTCACTTTGAATCCGAATGGAGCTTATTATCACTCAAGTGCGTGGCAAACATATTTTTTTCTTGTGCGTATGTGTGGTATGAATAGGTAACTTTTCAGTCGGAGTCAGTGGTCGTAGCTAGTAAACAAAAGTGACAAAATTGATGAGTAACCTAACTCGACGAAAAGGATGAATGTATGTATGGTCAGATGAGGTGAGGGAAACAGAGAAAGTGAAAAACTTTGGAATATTTTCTATATAATAGCTTTAATAAACATAAAACGATAATTTTTACCCCACTGTTTCCAAAAAATAGATTCACCGTCACATACTGTTATTTTGACGACGCGCAGTTTGTAGTGCACCTAACTACTGAGCCGGCGGTCCCGGATTCGAATCCCGGCAATTTATGTAATGAACTCTAATAATAATAAATGTGCTTGGGCCATAGTTGTTCTTAGTAGTTAAGTATATATTTATACGACGATTTAGACGACGCGTTTGGTTCGGTTGGTAGACACCTGCCTACTGAGTCGGCGGATGGATGATTAATGGATGTTATCTATATATGTATTTATATATTATGTATATCGTCGTCTAGTACCCATAATACAAGCTTTGCTTAGTTTGGGACTAGGTCGATTTGTGTATGATTGTCCCTTAATATTTATTTATTTATTTATTATTTATCTATATAAATATGTATATCGTCGTCTAGTACCCATAACACAAGCCTTCTTGAGCTTAATTTGGGACTAGTTCGATTTGTTTGAGATTGTCTGATATTTATTTCTATTGTTTCTCTTGACGACGCGTTTGGCTCGGTTGGTAGACACCTGCCTACTGAGTCGGCGGTCCCGGGTTCGAATCCCGGCCGGGGCAAATATTTGTGCAAAATATTTGTTCTTGGGTCATGGATGTTATCTATATATGTATTTATATATTATGTATATCGTCGTCTAGTACCCATAGTACAAGCTTTGCTTAGTTTGGGACTAGGTCGATTTGTGTATGATTGTCCCTTAATATTTATTATTATTATGTCCTTTATTTATTTTAATTCTTAGGCTAGGTTTTTACAATATCTGTATATAAAAAGTAAAATACAATAAAGAAATTACAAAATATATAAACATATTATAAAAAACCTAACCTAGGGTGCCGCCGGCAGCGGGGCAGGGCCCAGGCTACCGGTGGTTAGGGCTGCAGAGAGAGGAACCTCCTGACGATGCGCGCCGTGTCCAGGAGTACCGCCTTCTGTATCTGGCCCTTGATCCAGCCATCTAGCGAGAGTCTCTTAAGATGTTTGTCGAGACTCTTCGCTATAAGACCATTCGCCGAAACGACTATCGGGACAATGATCGTCGAGTCAACATCCCACATGGCGGTCACCTCGTGAGCCAAGTCAAGGTACTTGCTGAGTTTGTCCTTCTCGGCCTTCACGAGGTTCTCGTCATGGGGGATGGTGATGTCGACGAGCACTGCCTGGCGCTTGGATCGATCTACCAAAACGATGTCAGGCTTATTGGCTACAATAGTCCTGTCCGTGATGATAGATCGATCCCAATAGAGCGTGGCACGACCATTCTCAAGAACTGGCATCGGTGCGTACTTATAGTACGGCACCTCAGACCCCACAAGACCGTATTGAAGAGCAAGTTGCTGGTGAATGATCCTGGCTACTTGGTTATGTCTGTGCAAGTACTCGCCGTTAGCAAGATGAGAACAACCGGAGATTATATGCCTGAGTGACTCACCGGGACGGCGGCATGCCCGACAAATGTCGACCGTACCGTCCTTCAGGATATATCTCCGGTAATTGTTCGTCATCATTACTTCGTCCGCAATTGCACAGACAAAACCTTCGGTTTCCCCGAAGAGATCCCCGAAGCGTAGCCAGTTCACCGACGCGAGCAGATCTACATCGGGCCCCGTAAGGGCCTTGTAGAACCGCCCGTGTAGCTCCTTGCTCTTCCATACAGCCCTGCGGTCATCGATGCTAAGCACCTTTGGTCTGCGCCAGTTCTCGTTTGCTAAGGAGAGAGAGGTGAGGCCTTTGTCAACTGCTACTACATCGCGATGAATCCCACACTCGTTGTTTCGGAAATACTCCCTAAGACTGCACACCTCGCGGTTATGGAGGTCCTTGGCGTTTAAAAAGCCACGGCCCCCACACTTACGCGGCATGTACATTATTATTATTATTCACTCATTTAATCTTGTTTCTTAGGATAGGTATTTTTTACAATAAATTTATATAAAAAGTAAAATATAAAAAATACATTACAAATATAAACACATTATAAAAAAAACCTAACCTAGGGTGCCGCCGGCAACGGGGCAGGGCCCAGGCTACCGGCGGTTAGGGCTGCAGAGAGAGGAACCTCCTCACAATGCGCGCCGTGTCCAGGAGTACCGCCTTCTGTATCTGACCCTTGATCCAGCCATCTAGCGAGAGTCTCTTAAGATGTTTGTCGAGACTCTTCGCTATAAGACCGTTCGCCGAAACGACTATCGGGACAATGATCGTCGAGTCAACATCCCACATGGCGGTCACCTCGTGAGCCAAGTCAAGGTACTTGCTGAGTTTGTCCTTCTCGGCTTTCACGAGGTTCTCGTCATGTGGGATGGTGATGTCGACGAGCACTGCCTGGCGCTTGGATCGATCTACCAACACGATATCAGGCTTATTGGCTACAATAGTCCTGTCCGTGATGATAGATCGATCCCAATAGAGCGTGGCACGACCATTCTCGAGAACTGGCATCGGTGCGTACTTATAGTACGGCACCTCAGACCCCATAAGACCGTATCGAAGAGCAAGTTGCTGGTGAATGATCCTGGCTACTTGGTTATGTCTATGCAAGTACTCGCCATTAGCAAGATGAGAACAACCGGAGATTATATGCCTGAGTGACTCGCCGGGACGGCGGCATGCCCGACAAATGTCGACCGTACCGTCCTTCAGGATATATCTCCGGTAATTGTTCGTCATCATTACTTCGTCCGCAATTGCACAGACAAAACCTTCGGTTTCCCCGAAGAGATCCCCGAAGCGCAGCCAGTTCACCGACGCGAGCAGATCTACATCGGGCCCCGTAAGGGCCTTGTAGAACCGCCCGTGTAGCTCCTTGCTCTTCCATACAGCCCTGCGGTCATCAGTGCTAAGCACCTTTGGTCTGCGCCAGTTCTCGTTTGCTAAGGAGAGAGAGGTGAGGCCTTTGTCAACTGCTACTACATCGCGATGAATCCCACACTCGTTGTTTAGGAAATACTCCCTAAGACTGCACACCTCGCGGTTATGGAGGTCCTTGGCGTTTAAATAGCCACGGCCTCCACACTTACGCGGGATGTACAGTCTCATAACTGACGAGCGTGGGTGCCTCATGCGGTGTGTAGTGAGTAGCTGACGGACCCTCGTATCCAGGGCGTCCAGCTCAGTCTGAGTCCACTTTAGTATGCCAAAGGAGTAAGTGAGCAGAGGCATCACCCAAGCGTTGAAGGCGCGCGCCTTATTGCCACCGGACAAAAGACTGTTAAGTACTTTTGTCAAACGACAAAAGAAACGCTCCTTCAACGCCTGTCTAATGTCTCCGTCCGCAATACCCAATGACTGTGACATACCAAGGTACTTGTAGGTTTCAACTTCGGAGATAGACCTGAGGGACATTGTCTCAGAAAGCTGTAAGTTCGCGGAATTTACGACTTTCCCCCGCTGTACATGCATGACCGCACACTTGTCTACACCAAACTCCATTTTGTGCATGTATTAGTTTAGGTAGACGCAGATATCGGTAAATACGTCCAATTAAAATTACTATTAGCATAAATGCCTTCAACATGTCAAAAGATAACTTATCGCTTTCTTAATTAACCAATGAGACATTGGAATGGTAAATTTCTCTTTTTTATGTGATGTGACTTCAATACGAGAAGTATATTTCTTATTGTTAATTTTTCTCAACAGAATTATTTTTATTGTACAATTGATGAACGCGTTAAAAAACGCAAAGTCCCTTTAGATTTGCTATAAGTAGCATGTTATCACTTATCATCAGCAGAGACAAAACACGCAACTTAATGAGCCATCAAATTTAAATAACGTTGGCACAGGAGTAATATGTATTAAACAAGTGGTGTGGGGTCAAACATAAAATCTGGCCAAAATATTAATACGAAACCGTTCCATACATTTAGTATAGGTATGAAGTTCGTTGAGGGGCTTTTATTACACGTATGTAATAACAAACTATAGACTGAACTGAATAAGTATTTGATAACCAATTAATTGTATTTTTAGGGTTCCGTACCCAAAGGGTAAAAAACGGGACCCTATAAGACTCCGCTGTCCGTTTTGTCCGTCACCAGGCTGTATCTCATGAACCGTGATAGCTAGACAGTTGAAATTTTCACAGATGATGTATTTCTGTTGCCGCTATAACAACAAATACTAGAAATAGAATAAAACCAAATATTTAATTGGGGCTCCGATACATCAAACGTGATCGGTTGCGTTAACTTTGCACTTAATTTGTATGCGGCGCCATACATACCAGGTGCAAACTTAACTTAACTCGGCCAGTTAAGGTGGGAAGTGTTTGTACGGAACCCTCGGTGCGCGAGTCCAACTCGCACCTGGCCGGTTTTTTATTTGGATTTTATTTTTAATAAAAACGGTTCCCTATTTATTCTTTTCTTTCTTGCTATCCTGCTTTACTTTACGTACGATAACAAGATAAAATTGAGATGTAGATGACCCTCTCTTTCCTAACCGGATAACGGTACGCTTATAAATTGACGATCATCAACGCAAACCAACTTAGTAAATGACAGTTTTTGCCATCATTAACCTTAAAACGCAAATGCCTATTCCTAATAGCAGTAATGAAGGTAATTAATGCCCGCGATGCGTTGGATCGTTCGATGCAACGGCCTTGGCGAAGAATGTGGTCTTACATGACGTAAGATAGGCTCTGAATAGGGCTGTCATCTCTAAAATCTGGCTACCAGGACAAGAGCCGTGAAAACCCTGGATTTTGGAGCTTAGAACCCGCACGGACTTGTTCATAACTTTTTTGTACTACACGAGTAAAATTAAAAATCAACCTTCATACAAAGAGGAGGGAAGGAAATCTCATCATCATAAAATCTTGTTCGGCTGTTGACGGATTGGTAGTTTCATGAAAATAAAAGTCACCGTCCTCAAACGTGGTCCCGTATTACGAGCGGCCTAATTTACGTCTCTCGACGTGCGGTGCGTGAAAATGTTAAACCCGGACTACAAATAAAACCCCGCCCGGACGCTCCCCGGACGCCCTCTAAACTAGGACAAATCCGGGGAAACCCGGACAGATGACAGAGCCCTATGTATGACCCATGTGACCTGTGTAGGTAAACTTGATATTGTAATGTTATCTATCATTAATAAATCACTCATAAGATGGCTAGAAACATCGAGACTCGGAAGACGCCAGAAGAAGAAACGGAATAAGAGATTGGGTCGTTATTTCAGGAAAATACAGCGTAATGAAGGAGGCGCGTGGCGCCATCTGTTGGTTCTTTGTCCGCTCATCATGCAGAAACGGCTGATTTTAAACATGGTTATAGCCGTCTTGGTAGTCTGGCGCCACGCTTACTGATATGAAGACTAAAGGTTTCCTAAATTTTAAAACTTCTGGTGAAAACTTTTCAATGTTTCTTAAGGCGAATTTTAGAAATTGAAACATTCTCTTAAATTCTTGTACAATTTACCAGAAATTATTTGAAATATTCTTAGTTTTCTGCAACTTGCCCATCTGTATTCACGCTGCTGCATTGCGCTGATTTTTTTCAAAAATAAATATCCCGCTCCATATAAAAAATATTTTCAATGCGATTTTTGAATTTTAGGACGGTACATATATAAGTATTTTTATTTATAATTTTAATTTTGGACAAAGTTTATTTTTATTCATAATGTTAGACGAAGGACACTGCGACCTGCATAATTCTCCTTACTTTTATGAGTCTCCTTTATATCCTCTGTGTCTCTTAACTGTAGTTTCTCCCCCTTCGAGACAGTTATTCCCCCATTCTATGCAACAACATATTATTCAAATTAATTCTTTGCTAACCAATAAGGCAGCATCGTGACATTCCTAACACAACAAAAAGTTTGAAAAGTTAGCAAAAAATATCCTCAAACTAACCGGTCTTACAAGACCTCCTTGGTCCCGCTTGGTGAAGTTTTTGTGAGGCCTGAGGTGTAAATGGTTGACCTTAGAGGGGTCTTGTAATGTTGGACGGTACAGTTCTTAATGGCAATGACCGACGTCTGAGCAGTCCGGGGCAAGCCTGACTGGCTCTCTTTAGAAGGGCTCCGTGGATAATCGTAACGTTTATAACAAAAGTGGATTGAATACCGTTGATTTGATTGTATTATAAAACGCGATAGGATACCAGGGTACAAACTTATAGTAACTGTTACATAAATGAGCGAAAACACGAGTATGGTTTTATGTAATGAGCCGAAGGCGAGTTTTTATAATAGCATCACATTAGTATAGTATCTGAACTTCTTATAGTAATTTAGCAATATGTGTGTCGATAGAATGTTTTATTAAATTGAAATCTGGCCAGAAGGAGATAACAATGTAGGCTTAAATATAATTATTGGTTATGTTATAGTTCGTTACAAAACAAAATAGGGCGTCATAATGTAAATAAAGGAAGAACTATTACAAGGATACTTGAACAATATAATTGTAAACATTGAAAACCTATTACCGATAAAGGCCTAGAAGAGGGAAAGACAATGATAAACGAGTTATTCTAATTACATTTATTTAATATATGAGTGTCTCTAAGTTGATCATCTGATAAAGACTGTTATTCTGAGGGCGCCTTTATTACACGTACAACACACCACCAAAATATGATTCCCACTTCCCACACTCTCACAGACACAAAGTCTGTTGTTGCGATACACGTAAGTACTCTACAAAAAAATAAATGCATAATGCCTTATGACCAAGTTGACCAATGTGTTTGGCATCTTCATAGGCTAAATACTCAAAGGAGGGTTTCAAAATCCTCATTTTTTTTCTCAAGTGTGTACGAGATTGATTTCTGCTTTGACTGCCATGGATAATAATAAAAATCGATCCGAGATCGATAGAGTTGTATGTATTACGTGCTTGCGACCTTGCTAATCCTTTATTTTATAATTATATTGTAAAATAAAATCAAAATAAAAAAATACGGATACTTTACAAGTCAAAGTCTACCAGCCATTAACGCAAATAAAAACCATTGTACAAGTCTAAAACTAAAACAACTTTAAACTCTTATTACGTGCGAACCTCCAAATTCAATTGAAATACCTATGCACAATGAATTTAACAACGTGGTACGAATCGGTGTCTCATTTCATTATATAAAACTTAGGTATTTGCGAAATGCAAGCCTGATGGAATTTCAACGCAAGAGTACTAATATATTCGTGCGTTCCACGACTGCTTTGCATATTGTAATGGAAAAACGAGGAGGAAAATGCTGTTTTCAAAGTAGTAGTTATATTGTAAAGTGCCTATTATTAGTACTGATGGGGAACTATCGGAGAAATACATAGAACAATAGTCAACAATGTAGGAGTTGTTAAACTTTATTTGCTGTGTTCTTTGTTACATTTCTGCAATGATTACTCATTTAAATAAGACTAGCTTCTTTGGTAACATTCGTGGTCGTAATAAGACCATTTAAGCTCATTAATATAAGCAACCGTGTGATAAGAATTTAATTTTAGATTTATTTTGACGCTTTTCAATTTTGTTTCTTTCCGTCAGCAAAATCGTAAAAGCTTTCGTTGAATTTTTAGTCCCTCAATTTGATTTAATTTTCCGTATGTCCGTCGTATTATCCAAAATAGTTAATCTATTTATTTATTTAATCTTTATTGCACAAAAGAAGTCTTATCGTACAGAGGTTGAAATTAATGCCATGAGACATTCTATATTAGCCAACTTTATGGCGAACACTCTTAGATTAGATTTAATGTTATAATATATCCTTTAATCTCTAAATATTCATATAGCTTTGTGTTGGATGGTGTCGCCACGCCCCACGACCAATAGCGTTGCATTTCACACAGACAACCAATAAAATACACATCTCAGGCGGCTTTTACAATATCAAAAGAGAGAACCATCCGTAGCTATTTATTCTGTGTCCATACATTCTTGGCTGTTTCAGCTAACGAAAACACTCCTTAACAAGCCACAAGTTATTCGATTGTGAACGTTTAGCCGCTAAACGTGATTCATAACCGCAACCGCAACCGACCGGTGAAAGTCGACCGATGACAGACAGGGCTGCCGTGCTCCAATGGTATTTATTAAAATGGCCCTAAAAGAAAGCTGTCGAAAGAATCCGATATCGAAACGGAAACACTAGAAGGGTCTCTCTTTTGTTCTTCGTAAAACCCGCCTGATCTGTATTTTATTGGTTGTCTTTGAAATGCGACGCTATAGGTCGAAGGGCGTGGTGGCGCGATAGACTGACGCATGTGTGTGCCGTAGTGAGTAACGACGAACGCGCGCCGATTCTGCCCGAAGAGTCAGAAGGTGCACCTGGGTGTGCGCTGGTGCTGGTGTGTAGGCTACCAGCGCGGTTCGTGATACGTAGTAATCTCGTTTTGGTTAAAAAGTTCTGTACTGGAATACAATTCACTGGACTCTAGATTCACTAGATTGTTGGTTTATCTAAAATTTAACAGAGTTAGAGAGTGTACTTAGAACATATCTTTTGGGAAGCCTTTTTTCTTGTATGAGGTTCGAATGTAGGTACCTACAAACGAGTCTGAGTAAGATGAGCATAAAAAAAAACAATATATCATGTATTTAAAAATGCCCACATTATATTTCAGTTACGCTGAATCGAAATTTCACGACAATAATCGATATTAAAAACTTTCACACTTTCAATCGCATTATGAAACATATTGTTGAATTTATATAACGAAACACCGTCTTTTTTACACTATATCAATACTTCGATAGTGAGAGCAATTAATCGAGAACAATCCGAGCGTGTCGAGTACTTTGATTAAATTAAACGAGAGAAATTTAAAACATTCGATAATGTGTGATACTTAGAGCAAGAGCCCGTGACAACCAGACTTACGTTATTTTATTAAGCTTCTATTCAGCTTTTATATCATGACGAAGGTATAAATACTTTTTTAAGAGTTTAATAGTGTCTGGCGGGAGGTTGGAACCGCACTAAGAGGGAGTAGAAATTGCTAGCTCTAATATTATGAACATAATATATGAAAACTGTTATTTTATACCCTAACGAATTTGAGGTCCAATTTTACCCATCCTTACCACACCCTATCTGCCACGATCGAATTTTCATATTCAGGGATCGCGTGTGTCCTTTCCTGAATTTGGGACCACACAAAGAAACTTTCAGCCTTTATAAAATAACGAAAGTCTGGTAGTCGCTGGCTCTCAGGCTACAACGGCTCAATAAAATATATTATATCTTTAATTGAAGTGCAATACTTTTTAAATAAACGTTTATTGAAATAAGCTACTGGGTAGTAGTTTTATAAGAGACAATAAAAAGTAATTTGTCATATCAACATAGCATTCACTAACTTTTTATGTTCTTGTCTTTAATTATTCTGCGTAACAGTAACAACTTCATGAGTAACGAGTAATATTTTATTTAGTATGTATATTTGCCGTAATATCTGAATGGAGAGTGACCTTTAAATTTGTTTAACAAAACAGAGATACTTTTATTTATATGATAAGCTATAACTTCAAACCAAGATAAATTGGTATGTATCACACAGTAATAATGTTGAGGACTGTACTACGTGTTTACGATTGATGAAATAAAATTAAGTAAAAGACGACTTAAATACTTGAATCAGAAAAGATAAAACAAATCGTCTAAGAAATAAACAATTTCAATCAATCTTTTAAGTGTATTCCTACAGCTAGAAACTTTTTTTAAATTCGAATAAATTATCTATCTGTAAGTTGTATCAGTAAGACAATTAAAACTGCCAGTGTGTAAATGTAGGCCAATGATACGGAAGGGTCGAATTTACCCAAATAGATTGTAGTTGGTCCAAAACACTGCTTTTTAGGGTTCCGTAGCCAAATGGCAAAAAACGGAACCCTTATAGATTCGTCATGTCTGTCTGTCTGTCCGTCTGTCCGTCCGTATGTCACAGCCATTTTTTTCCGAAACTATAAGAGCTATACTGTTGAAACTTGGTAGGTAGATGTATTCTGTGAACCGCATTAAGATTTTGATTCAAAAATAAAAAAATAATAATAAATATTGGGGGCTCCCCATACTTAGAACTGAAACTCAAAAAATTTTTTTTCATCAAACACATACGTGTGGGGTATCTATGGATAGGTCTTCAAAAATGATATCGAGGTTTCTAAAACATTTTTTTTCTAAACCGAATAGTTTGCGTGACAGACGCTTCCAAAGTGGAAAATAGTTGGTCCCCCCCCCTCTAACTTCTAAAATAAGAAAATGAAAAATCTAAAAAAAACATATGATGTACATTACTATAAAAACTACCAACGAAAATTGTTTTGAACGAGATCTAGTAGGTAGTTTTTTTTTTAATACCAAATACCTAACTTTGCACCTAATTTATATGGGGCGCTATACATACCAGGTGCAAACTTAACTTAAACACTTAGGGATGGAAAGTGTTTGTACGGAACCCTCGGTGCGCGAGTCCGACTCGCACTTGGCCGGTTTTTTTCTCCTTGCTACTACTGTTGTGGCGTCACATGGTTATGCCACTAATGAATATAAAGTAAATGTAGATAGCTGATTGCGAAAGTAACACGTGTCCACGCAACTAGGGGTCCTAATGCCATGCCAAGAGACAGTAAAGGGGTAGAATAATCAATATCCCAGCGGTGTCTAGTCAAAAATTGCAATGGGTATTACGTACTTTTAGCTACTTTACTATTGTGGATGTGGTCTTCCCTTTCATTGCTATTTATGATATGATATGCTTACGAGTATATTGATAATAAGACTTTAAAAAAAAATCACAACTTTGTAAAGTGCGAAAAATCAAGTTGTCCTTATTTTCTTTTTTTCAGTATATATTATGTCTTGTTTGATTATTTATTTATTATACAAGATTGAGTTGTAGAGGCCTGTTTCCTAATATAGATTTTTTTATTTTCAGGTAATTTGCGTTGAATCTCCAAGTACTTTGAGACCTGTTAGGCCATTATAATGAAATTTTGATTATGGTAAGTTTTACAAACTTAAGTTAACACATGCAAAACCCAACTTAACTTGAAATCACTTTTTACCAAAATATCCTTTGGAAATCCATTGGAAAATTATAAGCTAATTGATTGCTCTCCATTTCTGCATAATCTTGCTTTTGCAGCAAGTTAAATTACAGCTAAAAGCTGGTAAAATTGTCTATTTCGTTCATCGACTGACTCACGTTTGTTTTTACATATTTGAAAAGACAACTATAGTTGATAATATAATGAAGGATCATGATAATCGATAAAAACTAACGCAAGAAGCGCATCTTCTGATTACGGTCAGGGCACAAAATGGTCAGCCTTAAGCCGTCAAAATCCTTTAATACGGCTTTACAACGGCCGAGGTACTAGGCTAGCATAGATCGAAGATACTACGCACACAACCAGAGCCACTATCTGACGCACACAAAGCATCGAGTTTTGTTCGCTTTGGTTAGGTCAACAGTCCGTGAGTCACCGAGCATTAAGGTGAGAGGGCCGCTACTCTTGAGAACCAAAAAGACAGATGCAACCTAAATTCCTAAACGTTTATATGCCCTTTTGACTTTGAGCGGTAGTGTGGTGAGGTGACGAGGGCTTCTCGAGAATCAGTGCTGCCCAATGCAGAAATGCAGTAAGTGTGTTTGAGAATTATGTATTCTTACTTCTTTTCACATTTGGTTGGAGGGCGCTGCTGGTAATGTACTGTCTGTTTGTTATGATAGCGTGGATGTTGATCGAATATACAGGCTTACCAAATGTTATTGTGCAGGGTTAAAGTATTTTGTATGAATCATAGCCGGCATAAATTAAATCTGGTCTAAGTAACGTTTAATAAAAAATATCAAATCATTGGATTGCAAAATCGGATTAGACACTAATGAAATAAAATGCATGTAAATTGTAGTATATCGCAGTTCAAATCAGACTGGGTTCAAATCTGAACACGTCTCGTCTTTCTGGAATTCATCCGGCCTTTTTTTCATAATAAATGTATGGAAAGCTTCAGATACTCACTCATGTCTGAAAACACATCTTTACGACGATTAACGAATCTAATAATTAATAATCAGAATTGCTCCTTATACGGCAGGTTTTTCGAGTACACTACTGGAATGGCTTTCTTCATTATCTGTTAAATTAAATTCATAATTGTTTTCATTTATTATTGAGCAAAAAACGTGGTACGGGCAAGAGCTTCATCAATGTCTTGCGGTAACGGTGTCCACAATAATTGATACTTGATTCTTGAAGACATTACAACTGTAGATGATGTAGATCCCGCTATTTCCAGGCTCCACTTACTGAGTCTAACAACTCCCATCTGTCACCTGTCAAATATTGTCCATCTCTTTCTGTTTCAAACAAGGCGACAGAGTAGCGATGTCACACGAGAAGTGTCTGACCTCGTTTTTTCTTTTGAAGACTAAGTTTTTGCTTCAAAGTATGTATTACTTGAGTATCTATAGCACTAATAAAGCCGAATAAAGTCCGAATGTCGTTTAAATGCATAGACATACTTAAGACCACGCCTTTGGTAAAGTTTACTAGATACATGTCGTAGTTATCGTCTTGTCCTAGAAATACCTCTGTTTAAGTAGTGTTTAAATACCTCATGTTTTAAATGTTTGTGTTACGTTTTGCTTGTAGTTTTAGAATCGATATCCATGGATCGTCCCTGTGATAATGCCACTTTTGTTTATTTTGATCAAGAAAATAGATAGAAAAAGACTGGTAACGGAGCTGGTGGGCTAAATATCGTCTGTAATCTCTTTCTTACTATAAACACCGTGTCGAAATTGATATACCGGTATTGGAATAACAGTTCTAACAGGCAAAGAGTTTTAACCTTATAAGATCCTTTTTGCGTCGTAATAAAACAAAACAATGTAAGTCATCATTCCGTAACCTTTATCCCATTGATTTGGGGTCGGCGCAGCATGTTTTCTTCCTCCGTTCTTCCCTATTATTCGTCATCTCGTCGTTTCCTTCCTTCTTATTCATATCATCTTTCACACCGTGCATCCATCTTTTGTTTGGTCTTCCTCTTCTTCTATATCCGTCCACATTCATGCTTAACGCTTTTCTGGTTACGTCGCTTTCCTCTCTTCGCATAACATGCCCTTACCATAATAGTCGGTTAGCTTGTAGCTTCTCCCGTGCTCCTCCATAATAAAACATCTCGTTAAAAGTAACAATAAGAAACTTCTAAAATGAAAGGCTTGATTAAAAAACATTTTTAATCCATATTAGAATTCCTTAACCAGTTCCGGTCATCCAGCTAAACCCGAACACCGTTGCATACCTTTCCTCAAACGCAATATCCTTTCCATCGCCAAGATCCAGCTTCCGTTCTAAAAGGGCTCAAGTAAATATACATTACAGCATACTAAAGACATTTTACACTTGGCTGGTCAAGATCCACCTTACTACAAAAAGGGCTGATGTGCACCAGTATCGTAGTGAACTTACATCATTTTATTCGAGTCCTTTTGAATTGTTTGTGAACCGAAATCGAACTCACGCACACCGTTTCCGCAATGTAGTGCCTTTAAACACGTGCTTGAAATTCGATAGCTACACAGTACACTTGGAATTAATAATATCACCCGTAGTCTAATAGCTAGCTAGAGACATATAGGCCGGCTTCATGAATTCTTGGAATGCCATGCCTTAAATAGGAAAACAGCACTTTGTTGTAAGTGCTTACCTATTTCTTTATTCTCTGTTTGATTGCCAAGGTTGTTAGTCATTGGTTTTTCTCGTTAGGTTTCTATATTTTGTTTTATATCTATAAATGACTACTGCGCAATGAGTTTGACACCGTTCTTTTTACTTGAATCCCACTACTAACCATTAAACAGCAGGTTTACGAGTATCACTAGTATTTTGTTAAATAACTACATTACAAATGACTCGCATCTAGTCTTTACTTTTGTAAATATCTCTTCTTGCCACATAGTCCCCGTTTTCAGATCAAGCGTTCTCATCGAGAGAGCATGAGAACACTCTCCCTTCGCGCATATAATTTGACAGCAATGCAAAATGCCTGTCATAAATAACTTTCTTATCTGTCCGTCCGTCCGTGTCGCGCGCGCATGGCTCATTAATCGGCGGACTTGTATGGATCTCATTAATTACGATAAACATAGGCTGGGATCTGGCATGCTGATCTTCAAAGTGACCGCGATTCTGCAGGGAACCGTTTTAATAATATAGGATGTGTGTTAACATTTTATCCAGGTTTTTTCATACTACTACTTTGGGGCATACTTTTCAGCAGCATTCTTAAGGATGAAGTAAAAACATGGGTTACGAGCGTACATTTTCATTATGTTTCATATTCATTGCTATCGCGAAATAAATTACACATCTTAGGTGTCTAATAGAGCTAGTTATATTACACCTCTGAATGTACTGTCGAGATCTTAAACTTCTGAGCATAAATATACCTAATCAATAATAACTGAACGCGCCTCTATGCTGTTAACAAGAGAGTCATGTTCACATATTTTTGATGAAATTTTTGGTCAGAAGTTTATGAACGCCGAGTGTACATATCCGATGAAGGCGAGTCGTTATTTCCCGGCAATCAAACAGTGATGTCCACGAAATACAAGAGAGTGTAAGTAGACTTGTGATTGTGAAACCGATAAAGAAAACCGAAAGTAGATATTGTAAATGATACTTTTAATTAACACATACAGTCACAATGAATGTGGTACTTGGATATTCATTTGTATTTATTATCGTCATACACTTATAACGCAAGTGCTTGTAATATCGATCAATTTATCGAGCAACAAAAGTTCCGCTCCAACGATATTCATGTTGTAATACGAATTCCCATAAAAGGTCTAACGCTACATACAGTAAGTGGCAAACACAGGATATTGTAATTGTTGATATAGTGGTATAAGTTATAATAGTTTATATTGTTAACTGTTACATAATGAAAGGTCTCAAAACACGAGTGTCAAACGAGCTAAAGACGAGTTTCATAATAGGATGGCACGAGTGGTTTAAGGCCTAATTATGTACAGTAGCATACACTACTTTATCTACACACATATTCATCATCATAGCATAGATTTTCTTTATTCAGATATGAAGTTCTCAGTTCTACCAGTAACTCCCACAGAGCGGAGAAATGAATGAATCTCCAGCGCTGTCGGGTGTTTAGACAAAGCTTGCAAAAGTGTTGAATAGTTGCTGAAGTTTTTTTATATTGCTGTTGTTCCACTGCGACCGATCACAACTTTCCGCCGCCAGCACTCAGTCATGTCTCATACATTTGTGAGGAAACAAATTGTTATTTATGTGGAAACTCTAGAGCATTAATCATTCAATCGTGAGACCTTGTGGACCTCATGTCTCCATGTCACGATCGTATAATATCCTTCATCCAATTCCAAGTGTCACTCATGACTCACAAATCAAGGAGTTTCTAATCAATACAGTCGTCTACTAAAATATATTAAAGTCTAAAACGATATATCATCGTTGATACCAATTCTACTGTACGGTCTATTGAGGTTGCATATTTTTTCACGTTCCATTAGTGACTTGTTGCGTTAACTTTCTTAAGTTAGTTCCGATTTTGTACCCCTTAGGATTAACTTTTCCTGACATGGTCCCTAAGTTTTGTCTGTCAGGACTAAGCACAGTCTAGTCAGTCTTATTCCAACCAATCTGATTGTACTTCTGTTCCCATTTCACCAAACGAGTTATCAACATTTCCATACAATGATGGAGCATGGTACAACGATACTACGGCGCTATTAATAATTTCAATGTTATCGTGGACGCATCCCGTTCCGCTGTACGGATAACATGCATTGATAAGTATATACTTTTTCAGTAAATTCCGGACTCCGGCCAACTCATCTATGTAATCATCCTATTAATCACTTATGTTATGATATATGTAGCTCAGATCAGGGTATTGAGTAAGAAGGTGCCAAGTGCTAGTTTGAGTTCCTTGGCCTAATATACCATCCATTCTCTCCAGTTAGCATGACAATGGCGACCCTTGACGCCCTTACGTTGGTTGACACGTAGTTTTTAATGACCGCTATTGCCAATTGCCATGCAAAATTGCGCTGCATCTATATGCAGGGTAGGTTGTGCCACTATGTCGAAATTCGTGTTTATTATTTAATGTAAGTTTGTCATCTATAATTTCCAGCTAGCTTTACATGGAACATTGCACTACTACACAATTCAGACGATCATAATTAAGGCTTAAAGTTGGCTGTGGCTGCTGGGGTACTTCTTCAGATCTGGAACTGTAACAGCTTGGTTTCCCATCTATATTATAAAGGTATTATTGTCTTTAAGTTGCGTATAATTTAGTAATTTACTTTATTTTAGCTCGTCGCTTTAACCAGCTTTTGACAATAAGCAGAATTCTATTAATACACCCCAAAGGAAATATTTCCAAGTAACCTCACTCAATGGATTGAAGTTTCTGAACATATATCCGGGTAGCCGAGACAAACTTCTTGCGAAGATTTTTTGTCCGCTACTAAAAGACGAGATCAATGTTTGCCCTCCGGTCACCATTGGTTGTTTCTCCTACTTATGATTTCTTTTGTGATTACTTCGCATTGAAATTGTTTTCTTCGCTCCTTATTTTCGTTGGCGTTTCATTTCGTATTTTAGTAGTTATTTTTTTATAGTCTTATACTTTTTCGGATTTGGTTTTTGATCGTAAATACGTAAATTTGCATACTTTCATCCTCTGCTTATTATTTTCATCATCTACGTTTACACGAGAAACGTGCAGAATTTCATGCTTCTTGCCTCTGGTTTACGATGTGCGTTGCCTGTCTGTCAGTGTTAGTTCTTCCTATATAAAAATCGCGTGACCACTTACGCAGGTGCTCCTTCTAGTTAACTGTGACAGTAATCATTTACGTCTTGGTTCTTAGTATTTAATTGTTGAATCATTCGATCCCGCTATGAATGTTCTTTTGTTACGGTGTACGGTATGTTTGTACCTATTACTTCAATACCTATCAAAGATCGTCTAAGTAGCTGATGAGTTATTGCGCTCTTTCAACCCTTTATACGTCAAAAATACCGATATTGGACGGAAAATCATGCATCAGACGCCTTTTTATTTAAGCATGACTTAAACTGTAACAGGGTTGTTTAGCCCTCACTACCAGGAGTCATATGTCTGGAAGTACAAATCCACTAACGGGAATGCTCCGTTCCACGGGAGTGATATGAGAGTACTTCAAATGAGGTCGTGACGACTGGTCCACGACCTCATTTAAAGTGCTGTACATTTGGTTTGTTGCTTCATCACTGGTAAAGTTTACTATCAGCGAACACAACCAACACTTCTAGCACTTACGCTACTCTAACTCTTGTCGCGTTTGGAATGGATGCCTTTCTACTGTCGACTACAAGTAAATTCGCTTAATTATGAATTTTCATACAAAATATATAAAAGCATTTGCAGAAGGGACGCGTTCTCGCCCCGTCTCTTCTCTTTTTTGCATCGCGATGCTTCTATAAATTTTGTATGCAAATTAAAGGTGCACCGCGTCTACGACACGTCTTCATCACGCATTTCGAAGATGAAAAGAAGAGAAGAGTTTGACTTGACTGGCTAACACAAACCTAAATGGTTGCGATTAAAAGGCAACTAAAACCAGGGGACATCGGACAGTTTTAATCAAAGTGACGACTTCCCGACAGCAATCAAAGTTAACGCAGACAGTCCTAAACCGATTAACATTAGTCGCGGAACGTGGTACGAAGCCGTACTAGCCAGACTGAAATCAGGTCTTCACGGTGACATTTCGTCTAGTTTATATGATGTTCACCTTGCAATATTGCGAAATCGAATAGAGTACCAGTTAGTATTGATTTGTTGCAGTGCCATGGTTACGTTTAAGTCGCATTTGCATATGCTTAGAAGTGTTCGTAATGCGCTTAAATTGAGTTTGCTTTCGAAGCTTATACAGCAGGCCTTATACGTCCGAGAAACAGTTATATATTAGGAGAATATAAATCGCATATGAAATGAAAACTTACCAAGACGTGAAACCATCTAAGCATGTTATATATTTTCATAAAATTATAAACATGAAATGTCTGTACATATTTTATTTTTTACTCGACTAATTATACCCCGCGCGGCGAACGATGAGTCCTATGACACCTGTGGTCTCATTACATTTAATAACCTTTAATCGGAAAAATGTACTGAGATGACAGGTGTCATGGGACTCATCGTTCGCCGCGCGGGGTATAGGAGCAAATAAGAGTTACGATTTTTACTTCCGCGCAAACGAATTTACAGAGACTAATGCCACAATCTAGTACTTATTCAATATACAATTTTTTTTCTTACTATCTACAAAGTTTGTACCTAAAATTACCCAGTCGTAATTTTTCAAATTACGCACATAACATGTGTCCATCTGGTGAAATAAAAACTCCTTCACTAAATTTCTAAAGTTGTTTTAGTAAATTTCAATTGAATTTAGGTTATAAAATCTACTGAGAAGACAGATGTCACACACACAAAGCTATATGAAATGGCTATAAGATTGCTCACGCTGTAGTGACATATTTACGGACTCATTTTGTGCCTAAAGGTATTCAATAGAACACTTGTGTTCGTTTATTTGTTCAGTTTGTATCCGCCCACACTGGGCATGGACCTTTATCGCGTCATTATTTTAAACTTCTAGATTATTACTTGTTTAGACTTCACGAGTCTGATTTGTATATTTTCATAACAACATATCCTAGTTTCGCCTGATTGGCTGGCTCATCATTCATCAACGACTTTTTTCAGACAATCCATTTGGCTTTTAAGGTGGTCCAATTTTTTTTTTAAACCTACGGTGACTGCCGTCTTCTCGTTATACACGGAAGAATTGAAGATCTCTAGATAAGTCGCACTTGAGTCCCACCGTCAGGCCCATGACGGGCTTCCCATGGGCCGATACAGTGGTCCCAGCTTCCCCTAGGGTCATTAATCGAATGCCAAGGGAAGGGACTTGACCGGGTTTACATTGCATCATCCCTTGGGCCTAGAAAGCAGATTATAATTAAGGATACATCTTTTCTTATAATTCTTGCTGCGCGTTCTAAACAAATGTGTGACAATAACAATTTTAGCATTGCCATTTTGTATGCTAGTTTCAAACTCAATAGCACACACATATCTTGGATGTATGACGACATCGCTCTCTTCCACTAAAACATGCAACTCTCGTTAAACACATAAAAAACGAAATGTGCAATGGCCGTTACATAAACTCTTGCAATCGAATTCGATCGAAATTCTACACGCACCCGTTTTAAATCGAACATTGCTGCATTCGGATCTGTGAAACAGGGAAAGGAGGTTAGTGTTAATATTCCAATCAATGAAGGATTGTGGCAAACGCTGCGTTTCATCGTTCATTTTTAACCTCCGACGTTTTTAACAAGGTTATTGCAGGTATATGAGAGCATTTTCGTGACCATTCGAGGATTATCTAAATTAGATTAGACATGGGGAAAAGCGTTAGATACATTTAACAACGATTTCAATGTATCTAACGCTGACTGTCGTTCCAATCATTAAAAAAACAATGCCTAATATGTATTACTGTGACTTTCTTATGTCTGCCTCTCTCCCTATCTCTTCCTCATCTCATCTTGCCTCATCTTGATGTAAAATTGTGTTTTTCGTTCGGTCATAAAGTCTCCCACAAGGACCTCGACGACAGCAGGCCTTACACTTCCAGCATCCAACAGCTTCCCGCCAGATTTATCTTCATTATTTTCTACAGAAATATCTTTCAATTCATGGTTTTAAATGCGTTGCACAAGACCAAAGATGCACGGAAATAAGAACCTTGATGCAGTTGCAACATTGCATTGTTTTGCTACTGGTTTGGACACTAGTACAAAATCGTTCTGTATCTGTAGTAATTCAAACTTTCGACTCGACCAACACAAATACGAACTAGGTACTTCGCTGCCTCTGTCGAGAGAACATTTGTCTATGGACAGACATTATACCTATGTTTGTTTGTACAGTCTGACCAGAAAGAGTAGAAATTTTATCCTTAACCCCCTTTCTAATCAATCTAAGAAAAAGGGGACGGCACTACAGTATTGCCACTTTTTAATTCTCTACTCTTTTTGGTCAGACTGTAACTAGTTAATATAAAAAGAAACCAAACACTGGCTAAAAATGACATCAGGAATCTTGAATCTGTTCAATGTATCAAATTAAATCTATCTAGGTACAAGCCTATCATATTACAAATCTATTTCAGCTGAATTTGGGACTAACATATGGGATTGTTCCCATAAATGCACTTTGACATCTTATGTACCTTCCAATAACTACTAACCCAATAGATCTCATTAAAATGTCTTATATTTCACAATATATCTCATTTGCTATCCTTGCGAAGAGTTTTTCTAATGGCTAATGTTACATTGGAACTTGGAAATTAGAGGCCCAAAGATGGACAACGGTTTCTTCGCTTCACTGAACACTTATAGACACTCGATTGATTTTTAATATAGCATGCGGTGAGAACGAATTTTGATGAAAGCAAAAACTTTTTTTTTTTTTTCATTCAATGCCGTGAATTGAGGATTAAACTGAAGGATTCGATACTTATATTCAATATACATTCGACCATCATATGATATCAGTATAATCAGTAGCATGGCGATTTAGCCATTAAGCAATAGCATTTCTCAAAAAGTTTGTACACAATTAAGACAGAAAATTAAAGTCAAATATAATTGTCCTATTTTGTTACCATTTTTTATTGTGATTTCTAATACACTAATATCAGATTATGTATAAATAAAAAAGTATAAGCATAACAGAACCTTAATTACCGAACATAACCATAACATTGATATAAAATTACTAAAATAATTGGTAACGAAATAGGAAAATTATATTGGACTTTAATTTTCTGTCTTAATTGTGTACAAACTTTTTGAGAAATGCTCAGCTATGAACTGTGCACACAAATAGAGAGATGATATCCCCTTTTCCCGCGTTGTATTCCTTATTACTGAGGGTCATGATTCTCGATCGAGTCGGATGCAGAAGTATTTTTTTCCTTGAGAAGTTTCTGCCACTGTGTGTCTGTCCTTTGCATCATAAAGTGCATGGTGCAGTTTGGTGTTCAGAGAGAGATATGTACAAGCATCGATCAGGTGAGTAGGTAACATAATTGCGCTTCTGCTAGGCGAATCAAAGGAGATTGAGTGAGTGTCGTCAACATTATGTCCACTAGATAATTAAAACTCATAATAAACACATACATACAAGTCACAAAGTCTACCTTGACTTTTATGTTCGCTGACTTTATCTTATGCCACTTTAGTAACCACAAGTCTTAATTAAACTCTATCATGAGTACACTTATGCCGCTTTGAAATTAGCAACGCAACTATCTCAGCAATCTAAGATCCTAACTCAATGAATTTTAATCAAGCTTATGACATTTTCAATTCAGCAATGCAACTGGTCCTTTATTATGCAGTATGCGTTTTAATATCGTAATAGTGTACGAGTACGCCACGGCCTTTGAATTATTCACGAGGGTTACTTTAATTTACACTGACATGAGAATGCGAAATGCTCCGTCCATATACTATGTGGCCTAACACCGGTTTACAAAGGAAGTTTCCGAATATTGACCAATTAATAAGCGGGGTGAAATAATTTCATCAAATAGGACACTACATGTTGTGAACTTCAGCTGGCTAGTGAAACGTACTCTGCTTGTCTTGGTATTGATAGGAAAAAGGCAGTATATTTGGCAAATATTTCTCAGAGTACCGTCCCGTCTCACAGTTGTGTTAGAGGTGCTGATGTAGTTTTCTCTATTATCTACACGAATGGGTGTTAAATATATGTTTTATGTTATGTAAAATATGGGTATTGTATAAGTCCATTCACAACCACAAGATCCGGTATTTTCGTGAAACACACTGCTCGAAATTCAAATATGCACGTCCATGTTTCAGTTGCCAAATCTTCGATGTGACCTACGTACATAATCTTGAACTTGTAACTAAACCAGAAAATATTAGCATAACTCTGTAACGGCAGCATTGACCACGTACTGTGCGATCTTCCCATCGCGGCGCACCGCTACGTTCCCATGGTCTGCTTCCCAAATGCCTATTGTGCGATAGTCATCGCGACCTGACCTCGGCGACAGGTTGCAGGAACTGAGATGAGCTCTCGTTTGATATAGAGAATAAGGAAATAAATGTATCACACACACGCACACAGCTGTGCGTTGTTCCTTGTAAAGATCTAAGATCTTGTCCATGGTTTTTCGTGGCATTGGTACGGGCCACTGTAAGTTATGAAGGGACTTGGCTCGTTTAATAGAGATAACAACATCGACACACATTTGCACCTCCTTGAGTATTAAATGGGCTGCTTTGGGTTATTCATCTCGTCATTTAGTGAAATTTGTTAGCATTGATGACCATGAGAAGTTTTGCGATTCAGAAATGCCTATTGTGCGATAATCATCGTGACCTGACCTCGGCGACAGGCTACAGGAACTGCCTGGATAAGCTCTCGTTTGATATAGAGATTACGGAAGTAAATGTGTAACGACACACTGTACTTGCTTTTCTTTGTGTTATTTGTTGATTATCATGTCCCTTCGGAAGATCTGTGTGGTGCTGTACGGACTGCTTTGGTCCTGCACCTCTTCATTTGGTGAAACCAAAAATCTGTTAGGTTTCACACACGGAATAGATATTTCTACGCTGTGGTTTCATTAGAGGGTTGCTACTTCTTCTATACTTAAAGCATCAGGCGAAACAACTCGATTTTTGGAAGGTCAAAATATAGAATTAACGGGTTAACCACCCTGACGCCCTGATTTGGCATCCAACGATTATTATTTATTCCCAAATGTGAAGAATACATTATACGTGGTCAACGATTTTCGACCCGCGAAGATGCCGTCGACGCGTTCAAAATTCACGTTTTGGAGATAACTCAGTCAGAGGAAAAAAAGCTTTAAAAATTTGTTTCTACGTATGCCAAAGTGCATCGATCATCACGGAGAATATCATAAAACTATATTTACACATAAGTAAACTCGTATGAGGTTTATAAAAACGTAAGAGTATTTATTAGTTTGCTTATTTTTCTCATAACAGTCGAACAATGGATCTATGCATGCTTTATCTTCAATAATGCCGTGCGGGGAATTACGAATACAACAATCCATACTAATATTATCAGAGCGAAAGTGTGTCTGTCTTGTTTTTATGTCTGTTACCTCTTCACGCTTAAACTGCCTGAGGGTAAAAAGGGATGGATTTACATTGGAAATACGATAATATGTGGGATTTTAAATAATATGATTAATTAGATAGGACAAGATATTTATTTCAGTGCCATTTATGTTCGCCATTAAATTTTCTTTGGGCCTTTTAATTACTTATGGCGATTAACTAATCCTACGCAGGCGAAGTCGCGGGCAGGAGCTAGTCAATACATAAATCAGAAAAATCATTATTGTTGTTCCCAAGTGACGCGCTTTCATTACATACACGTTCATTTATATTTACTTAGAAAAGTGCATAACAGAAATTATCGCATTGAATAGGTAGTAATTATTATAATAACAAATTGAAACTATTTCCCGAATAGTCAGTCATTGATGACCGTATTAGCGGTTAGGTTAATCTCACAGGGCAATTTCTAATAAACGCATGACCAACAATTCCAACAATTCTAGATGATGCATTATTCTACTTTAATACCCATTCATTATAATTTATATACTGAATATGTATTATCTCCTTTATTATTATTTTTTTATCCTAAGTTAGGCTTCTTTACAATAAGTTTATATAAAATGTAAAGTACAATACCTCAAATAGTTGCTAAGGTGACTAGACTCTTCCCGTGTACCCTTCGAATATTAAAGATGCTTTACTAGTTCCTAGTCTTTTGCAATTGTTGAAAATTTATCTGATTTAGTAAGATAAGGAAAAGTATAGGAAATTGTATGAAGTGTCCTACCTAGTTTCGCGTATATACTCGCCGTAAAAGGCAATCGCCAATCACACACTGAGATTTTTTCTCCTTTTTATAGTAATCTTCCCTCTTAAGGAGGTGAAAATAATACTCGGACACAAAATAGTGTCTCCATATGTTATCAATTTCCCCCCATTTGATTAAGAAATGACTTCAACTGTAAATCATATAAGCCATATCCCCTTCTCTATTACACGTGAAGTAGGAAGCTGAAGTACCTACAAAGGTCGAGAGTATCATGCCGTTCCTATCAGGAACACTCCACTTATCTCCTTATTCTTGATCTAGTTCATACCAGTTTAACATCTGGCCCGAGTTACAATAGAAGACACGTGTAGTTGTAGTTGTATTCATGTCTTTGTCTAGAAACATCGACAAAGGTTTGTATGTAGCTATGAAGCTTGTATGTTGTATAACTGATATTACTATGTCCATTCATCCATTTGGGAACAAAAATAACAATTTCCTAAGCCAGAAACTTAGTCTTGACTCAGAATACCATGATTATTGGAGCGTTTAAACCGCCTGATCTCCGTGACCACTATATTTTGACGAACCCCGTATGACCAAAGGCACCATTTTATGTTGTCTTGTAGGAAGTAGCAGACGTTCAAAATTCTTATCAAAATTATGTTGATTGCTTCTATAAGCCAATATTGCGGTTACGGTAATGAGGCGGTTGAAACGCTCCGAATGATCACTGACTGGTTGGGTAATTTCTACTTGGTCATTCTCCTTTTATTTTATAAATGCTCATTAATTTCGTTAGTGTCATGGTTGTCCCCTTTAATTACTAAGTTATAATTATAACTGTTATGAGTATGAGTCACAAGTAGTGTCCTAGGGGACACTTTACGTTAAAACCCTTTACCGCATATAGGAAAAAAATACTTATTTTTATTAAAGCAGTAACGTCTGCTAACGTAAACTAAATGTTTACAAATGAAGCGAAAATTGAAAAATTTAATGATTCGGACAGGATTCGAACCTGCGTTTCCAACGGCTTTCCGGGCCAACACGGGCGTCCTCCCAATTGGACCACCGAATCAGATGTCAGAGTCATTGCATTTTTCAACCAGTTGCTTCGACATGCCTTAGGGTGGCATCGTAGCGCCATCTACCGTAAAGATTTAGACTTTATCGTCGGCACTATCGTCTCAAATTTGTTGAGAATCGATAGTAACGATGTGCTACACCCGAATTACTTATTTTTATTAAAGCAGTAACGTCTGCTAACGTAAACTAAATGTTTACAAATGAATATGTTGGCCCGGAAAGCCGTTGGAAACGCAGGTTCGAATCCTGTCCGAATCATTAAATTTTTCAATTTTCGCTTCATTTGTAAACATTTAGGAAAAAAATAGTTGTTTGAATTTGAACCTTAACCTGTGCCAATAAGGTCCAAGTTCATATCTGCCATATATGGCTTCGTATGCGGTAAAGGTTTAATTAGTTGGTAGGTACATTATTTACCTATTGATAATTTCCCTAGTTATTTTAGTATTTAAATAAGAAATTAATACAGTTGCGTGATCTCCAAGAAGGGGTCAAATATTTTCTACTGAAGAACGCTCAAACAGTTTTCTTACTGTCATTATAAATAAAATTGCAAACTGTACTTTACGTGCTACTGTGCTAAATTTTTTTTGTTGCAAGATATTTGTGTAGGTTCCTTAGTATCTATATATGACAAATCGCTATTGACGTTTAATTATGCAAATATATGAGGTATGCTCATTATTGCCATATGAAAGCTGTTTGTAAGCGCCACTATCCCATCCCCAAGGGGAATTTTTGAAATGTCAAATGAAGTGTCCCAGGTATAATGATTCGCTGACCGTATTATAGACAAAAATGCGAGAAATGGAGACTTATTGTAGTGGTAATCCATTAAATTTTGGTTTGTATTATGGCTCCATAGAAACCATTCATATAGTTGTAAAATGAGAAGCTGAAAAAAGAACACACTGTCAATCATTTTGACACCACCGTGTTGCCATCGCTACTAATGACAATGACGCTTGTAAGGTTTCTTTATTATTGTTTCCTTCTTCGGGATATTGTGTTATGGATATAACGACACGCTGACTCAACTTGAACTGAAATATAAATCAATGACTGTATTCATACATTCGACCCAATTCTTCGAATTGCGTTATTCTATTAACGGAACAATAGCGAACTTAATAATATTACGCATTTATGTGAATAGACTAATCTTACCATATCATCAGTCGACACTTGTGCGACCGCTTTTTAAATAATAATTCACTAGAACTGTTACGGGGTAAACAAGACTTAAAATATCATTATCTTGTACCTATTCTGAGACCTTTCTATTCGTGAACCTAATATTTATTTACACAACGACAATAAAGCCAGAAAAAATCAGTAAATAAAAAAAAATAACTAAATCGTAACTCAACACCTTCATAAAACCTGAAATGAAAATAACTAAAACTAAAATAAATAAATGTATAGTCGCCCTAAGCCTTTGTCCTTGCAAGCGGACGAGAGAGCATCCCAAGCTTTCTAGGCTGTTTTGCATGATCTTACATGGCTGATTGCCATACCATCTACTGTAAAACTTATTTTTGATAACGCCTTTTGATCGTTACTTAATTTCTTCTCAGCAGAAATATCGATACCTGGAGGATATCCGACGATCGTTTCCTACAACTCTTTATACATAAGGTGCACACGAAGTTTGAACTTCCGTACGGAAGAACCGTCTCTGTATTTAACCGTCTATCCTTATATGTATGTATAAATGACGTATCTCAAAACGGATCTGATTGAGATTTAGGCATCCACTCAGCCGTTCCCTAGGTCAATGGTCCCCTAATCGCATAAGCATCGACGGGGTTCCTTGACCCTGTACTATACGTTTGTACTTATATGTCTGTACCGAATTTGGCCAACGCACGGTTAGAATTTTAAGACAGATTAAATGTTTGCTAAAGTTTTATAGCAGTGCTTATATACAATTTAAAATGCTTTATAGCACACCAAAAAATGAAACACAGATACAATAATTTTAAAAACGGTTGACAACCAGGTGGTTTTGTATTATATTATGTTTTCTTGACTAAGAAACTTAAAGGTCCTTACAATGTTACAAGTTTACGAATATTTTAAATACAATTGTCACTATTTTTACCCCTTACGAAAAAAGAGTGCTTGTTATAAGTTTAACATGTGTATCTGTATGTCTGTGGCATCGTAGCTCCCAAAAAGATGCACCGATTTTAATGCGTTTTTTTTATGGAAAACCTTTGTCTGTCGAGATGGTTAGCATCATAGCTAATATATTCGGTGATATTTAATAACCACAAGCAGGGCTACTACGTTACTACACAGGCATTGCACTTGCAGTACTTGCGCTGTTGAAGATTTAAACATATTTTATTTTACAATTTAATTTATACAGCAAGTTGATAATAGCGATAATTAATTTATTAATAATCAGTAAACTCATTGACGCAATCCGTTACGAACGGATTGTCATTCCTGCCTAACCCTTATCGTGTTACAGCCGATTAGATTATTCGGACATCGCGAATATGCCACCGACTTACACAATTAATGTAAGAAACATTTATTTAACCGTATGTTTGTTTACCATCCGGTTCATATAATCTTTGTGAGCGTACTCCCATCAAAAAGGCCTGTAAGTGTTCTACTGTTGCAGATCATAGGCGACGGTAATCGTCATACCCCGGAGGTTTTGACGCATGAATGATTTGAGGCCTACTGTTGGCTTGGTGTTTAATCATTTGTGCATTAAAAACCACGGGGTATGGTAATCGTTTACCATCAGGCGATACGTCTCCTCGTTTGCCTCATCACACTACATAGTATAAAACAAAGTCTCTTACTGCTGTCTGTCTGACCCTATGTATGCTTAGATCTTTAAAACTACGTAACGGATTTTGATGCGGTTTTTTTTAGGGTTCCGTACCCAAAGGGTAAAAACGGGACCCTATTACTGAGACTTCACTGTCCGTCCGTCCGTCCGTCTGTCACCAGGCTGTATCTTAAGAACGGTGATAGCTAGACAGTTGAAATTTTCACAGATGATGTATTTCTATTGCCGCTATAACAACAAATACTAAAAATAAAATAAAATAAATATTAAAGGGGGGCTCCCATACAACAAACGGGATTGGTTGCGTTAACTTTGCACCTCATTTGTATGGGGCGCTATACATACCAGGTGCAAACTTAACTTAACCACTTAAGGATGGAAAGTGTTTGTACGGAACACGGAACCCTCGGTGCGCGAGTCCGACTCGCACTTGACCGGTTTTTTACAGATAGAGTGATTCAAGAGGAAGGTTTATATGTATAATACGTGCATAATTTATCAGCAGTGCACCCGTACGAAGCTGGGGCGGGTCACTAGTATCATATTCATAATAAAAGGAAAACGGTTTGGCTACGTCTGCATTGGTCATAGGTCGATATCGAATGTGCAATTACAGTCATACTGAGAATAAATAACCTATAGTTTCTAGAATTTCCCATAATATTGACAATCCTGACCTGACTAATTAGTCTGACCCCGCGTGCCCGTAGTAGTCAGAGAGTGATGACTCTCTAGAGCTGAAAATATGGTGGGGAAGGTTTTAATTTGGTACCACACAGTATAATGTTCTGTTACGCACCTCTTATTATTGGAATTGGCATCCAATAACAAGCGAATGACGAATCTTTTGCCGTGAACTTATGTTTCAATTTTGGAATGAACTCCCTCTAATTCATCTACTTTGTTTATCGTCATCAAAAAAGTATTGAAGTGTTAGATCTTGTTAAACGATTTCAAGTTAAAAATATTGTAGTCTGTTACAATGAATATGATATCGTTATTACCGACAGTAAAACAGTTTTGATAAGATCTACATATATTTAATAATCGGCCATGTTTCCCAAGCAAACGCCGAAACATAACTAAGTAGTCCCACAAAAAATATCGTACGTTGAAAGCCATAAATGAAATAAAGCCCTTGACATACATCAGATAAGTTTAAAGTTGGTCGGAAGTGAGGAAACGCACCGAATATGGTAGTACCCGGCCCGATATGACGCTGGCTTAAAAATGCAGCGGTCGCTTTTGACAGCTCATACCTTCGTGTCTTAGTAGAATAAAGACATATGTGCGTATCAATGTTAATGTTACATATGACTGTAATATTATAAGTTGAATTTAATAAAACGATAAGCGTAAAATAAGGTTAAAATGAGTTATGTTAATTTGAAATGCGACGTTTGGCATTTTGACAGTTCGTGCCTTATTGTACTGTAATCCTTGTCTTGGTTGAATAAGGTAGTATATCATATTAATCAGATAAATGATCAAATCACTTGTTCGTCACATCACATATGTTATCTCTTGGGTAAGCGGATTCGCATGGATACAGATAGCCTTGGGTATACTATTATCTAGGGCTGCCACCTTTCAAAAACAGTAGACCCGGAGATTTTAGAAATATAGTTTTTTTATTAAAATAAATATTTGTTTTTAAGTTTTAAGTATTTAATGAATTAAGGTAAGTACAAAGTAATGGTAAATTACTATTGGTAATGTTTTTTTTAAATATAAATTACCTACCTAGCTAGTGCTAAGCTGACTCGAACTAGCTTGACACAAAACTATATTTTTTATTCTGTAGGGATTGTTTCAGCATTTCTTCTTGCTCAGGTTTCTTCAAAAACTTCAAAAAATATTGGCAATTCATAGTGTAATTAATCTTTACAATTAACTCGGCCTTCACCATGTCCACTGATAAACAGTTTCGCTCGTCTGTCCACAAATTTCCCATTAAAGAAAAGACGCGTTCTACGAAAGCATTGCTTTCAGGGATTGAAAAGATTTTACCAATTATTTTTGGCAGTTCGGTGAAGGTTGAGGTGACTTTGAATAACTGAACCCATCGTAAATCAACAGATAATGTTAAATCAATAGATTGTTCGAACTGAGGAAATACTTGGTTTAATTTTCGGGTCTCATCATAAAGTTTATCTTCGTCCACATTTTTCAGACCAAGTGATTCGCAAGCTTTTACAGCATCTTCGTAACTTACTGCACTTGTTAGATCGAATTTGGAAAAGATTTTGAATACAGAATGCTCAAAATCATAATATTTCTGTATGTATTCAAGAGTTCTTCTGTAAACCTCATTGGCTTCTTTTTTTAATTGATCCGCGCGGTGCGTTACGTGATAGATGACCGGTTGACGCTTGCCGTTCCACCTGACCCGGAGATATCGATGTTAAACCCGTAGCCCGGACATGCACCATGCAAGCCCGTAGACTCCGGGTCAAACCCGGAGAGGTGGCAGCTCTACTATTATCCCATCTTAACTGGTCGGGTTAATTAAGGTTTGCACCTGGTATGTATGGCACCGCATACAAATGAGGAGCAAAGTTCACGCAACCGATCACGTTTGTTGTATGGGAGCCCCCTTAAACATTTTTTAAACTGTTTTTTTTTTTGTTATTGTTGTTATAGCGGCAACAGAAAAACATCATCTGTGAAAATTTCAAAGACGAACAGACGGTCAGCGGATTCTTAGTTATAGGGTCCTGTTTTTATCCTTTGGGTACGGAACCCTAGAAATGATGACTCAAGGAGAATAGATTTTCGGTGAATACCTATTAGATGCCCCGGAGGACTATCGGAGTCGGAGGTCATTTATTCCCTCCCTCGCACCCCTCAGTCGGGTCGGCAGCCGGGTGAGTCATTGACTGACTCAGCCTGTTTACATAACAGTGGACGCATTTACGTCGCGGCCGAGATTGTAAGCATAAACATGCTAATAATGGTATTTCTGTATCCGTACCATGAGTGTGACCGTACTTACTAGAGACAGCGTAAACGGTTTGTATGGAGGAAAGTAGAGTGCCCCGAGCGGTTACTTTGTAGAACTACAATTCTCCATACAAATAATTTAACGCAGGCGGTAGCGAGTGTTGACGCTGTAAACACACGGTAGGGGTACTGAATTATGATATAATTTCACGGTTTGTCTGAAGTGGTTAAGCGTAGTGTACAGGGTTGGGCAGATTAAGTGTCCTACTTTAAAATATCCATAAAATTAAAACGACTCTCCAGATTAAAAAAAGTATTTACTTATGTATTTAGTTTAAACATAGACGATAAATTATAAAATTAATTCATAAGTTCAAATCTCTCTCCATTTGCTTTAATTACCTGACGCATTCTCCCATAGAAGGAATTACACGCGACACGCACTACCTCATCTGGAATATATTCCGTTAATCCGTGATTTTTTTGTTTCTTGTAGGCCTTCAATCCAAGATCATGTCGTAATATACGACTCATTGATCGTCGGGATATTTTCATATCTTTCGCGAGTTTACTTGCACTTTTCTCTCTAATGCCAAAGGCATAGTATACAGTAGAGTATCTGACAAATATTTAAAAATGCATGGCCTGAACCAGAAACCAAGTAACTGATTCCTTAATTCTTGTTAGATTGTACCTGACTAGTTAAAGGGACAGCACAGTTCTAATAAGAAAGCATATCAAACGTACATAAATTGTGTTTTTGATTACTTTTTTGACGCGAACAGATGGTTTACGTCCAGGTTTGGGCCTGATTCGTGAAGAACCTGTTTCCTTGAATCGCTTGATGGTCCGCGATATGAACCTTATATTGATATTTAAATGTTTCACTTTCCTTAATATCTCGCACGGGCGAAATTTTTTCTTGTACAAATCGACAACGAGCTCACGTTTCGCGTCCATTGTTGAAAACAAAACAAAAACGAAAAAAATCAAGATAAAGTCTAGAAATCATAAAAACGAATAAATTCTTTATTTAAAAACATATATATACACGGTAAAAAAACCGGCCAAGTGCGAGTCGGACTCGCGCACCGAGGGTTCCGTACAAACACTTTCCATCCCTAAGTGGTTAAGTTAAGTTTGCACCTGGTATGTATAGCGCCCCATATAAATTAGGTGCAAAGTTAGGTATTAAAAAAAAAATTTATGGTTTTCGTAATTATTCCTTTATCTATGCTATAAGACGTTGCTTCGTACCAAATTTCAAGATTCTGAGTTCATGGGAAGCACCCTGTAGGTTTTGATTCCCTTGCAAGTGTCGAAAATTTGCAAATTAGGTGCAAAGTTAGGTATTAAAAAAAAAAATTATGGTTTTCGTAATTATTCCTTTATCTATGCTATAAGACGTTGCTTCGTACCAAATTTCAAGATTCTGAGTTCACGGGAAGCACCCTGTAGGTTTTGATTCCCTTGCAAGTGTCGAAAATTTGCGGCATAAACGGCTGTATCTTTTGATTGCGTTGGCTTAGAAGTTTGATTTTTTCACAGCTTCAAGGGACAGTAGACCTGAGTAATTGATATAAATTTCAGCTTCATACGTCCACGCGTTCCTGAGAAAAAGGGTCTTGACAGACGGACAGACGGACAACAAAGTGATCCTATAAGGGTTCCGTTTTTTCCTTTTGAGGTACGGAACCCTAAAAAAGGTCCATTACGTTAGAAAAAAAATAAGATGTACGACTAATAGGACACTTAATGTGCCCAACCCTGTATACTTACTTATATGTAAAAAATTACAAACATTGTGTAACAAACTAGGGTTCTGTTTTCAACGACATAGAAAGTGCCTTGTGCTTTACGATGATAATTTTAAACAAGAAGAAATATATGTCTATTGCTACATTATACTTCTATTGTGTTTTCGTTGTCATTTACAGATGATAAAATGCTTTTAATATGCTTATTTAAAATAATCATGATTTTACACGACAAAATATTTTATTCTATTGCATCGGAGCATATTGAAATGAGATGAGGAAATGCCATCTACAGGAAGGAAATATTATTATGATAATTCAAAATTATTACTAAAAAAGGACAACCACTGTCACAAGTATTCCGGGAAAATTATACTATGTATAAGGCTGATAACTTGATAAAATATATAGACACGGACACGTCATAATGTATCACCAAAATTTGAATATAATGAACTCCAAAACGACACTTTTTATTTTCAACGGCTGATATAATAACTATCTATTAAGTACTATTCTTTCATAGAACTTGTAAGACGTACATACAAACACGAAAAGCACGCTAGAAACAATCTGTGTTATAAGATTCATCTAAATTTGCTCGATGATTCCTTCGATATCGAGAAACAAACATCATCATACATTTTTTTATTCTGCTATGATTATTGAGACTTTAGTCACAAATACAAACTCAATGATAACATAGTTCAAATTACTTCTCAAAGCCATTAATCTGTCTCGAGTATAGATAGCAAACATCATATTCAAAGCTAGCATACATTTGTTAACTATGCGAGTAACCTCGAGTGTTTCTTATCATTCCAACCACTAATAGACGGCAATAAATTAATGAATGACGTCTCACAAATAATAACGTCAATATTTGTCAACTTATTGGGTTACAAGCTCATTTAAAAGTAATTTCGTTTACTGGCAAAGTCTAGACGTTGGGTAAATAATGTAATTTTAAGTCGCATTTCTGATAACATAAATGAGTACTTAAGACAGTTCGGCTGACGGTGTTGTGCATTCTGATCTACAATCATAAATCATAATAATACTAACATAAAAATATTTATCGATGTCTTATATTCTAGCTTTTGTACCCATGGCAATAACTGCTATATAATAAGTAATATACTTTACGAACGCTTTTAGTAGCTTCTTGGTAACTAAATTTAGATGTAAACCTATCTAGGTACCTATAATCAAATATATCCAACATATTACATATACTTCTAATTTAGAATCTCTCAATGTTTGCAATGTACTACAATATAATCACATTGTACTGTCAGAGAATGTTTTTAGTTTATTATTACTCAAATAAATATGTAACGCTATCAGACAAGACACATGTATTGCAAAATTGTCACAAACGTTGCAAATCGAGCGATTACTAAATCTGCACTCAACATATGCAACGACAGTTATTTAAAGTATGTCGCGTATATAACAAGCTTATTGTATGTAATAGGTCAACTCACATTTAGGTACATTAACCGTACGAGGTTATCATCTGTGCCAGTCGGTTTAATCCCTGCTGTGGAGCTCATATTATGGCGGCCATTTTCATTTATTAACTATTCCCTCGGGCCTCTGCCATTTTTGTAGAAAAATATGACCTTGTTTGATATAATTCTCATGGTCTTTAAACTCAAAACGTATTCTATAGAATGCAAGAAATTAAAGGAGGATGTCAAATACTTTACTGAAAGACGCTTAATATGCTTTCATACAATTTAGAAATATAGCAAACTACCGTGAGTCTCAGATATATTAAAATACATAATTTATTGTACATAATATATTTAATAAAATACATAATGTTAAAATACATTAGGTTTATACACGTCGTGGAATTCGAATATCGCTTCTACGATGTGTAAAACCGTTTATGTATTTTATTAATTTAGAAATACTTTAATCGTGACCCCCTTAAACTACTAACGAATATGCATTTACCAAAAATCATAAATTCATCAAAAATAACTAGTCTGATGTTTAACTTTTTCATGAATGACTAATTTTCACACGGCTGCGACTATAAATTTGAGTAGGGCTTATTCCACCAAATTTCCATAATGCCTTATTCATTAATCTCCCTAAATTTCAAATGACCATGGACTCATAATACCTAAAAATCAAACTGCCTCATTCCTAAAATGTACAAATGTCACAATGACTTCGACCTAAAATTTCTTATGTTCTAAATGCCTCAGTCTCGAAATGTACATTTCCTTAAAATGCCGAATTACAGATACGACCAAATTTCAAAATACCTTAAATTGAAAACTCCAGAATAGCAAAATGTCATAGGTTCAAAATGCCTAAATTTTTTTTTTTCGATTTAATGAGCAAAGCTTTTATATTACGCTTATAAAACTAGATTTTTAGCAGCTTTTATTTAGTTTTATCTGTCTGATTTGTACAATCAAATATTCGAAGTACACGACCCGAGAACAGTCAATAAAATTAAATTCATTAGAAACATAGGTACAAATGATTTGTACAAAATACACACGAACAATAACACAAAAGTTGGGGTACGTTTTAAGATAGAAAATGGTCATATTTGCTTCTTGGAAACGGTCGCACGGATTTGGACGAAATTTGGTAGGCATATAGACGTAGTTTATCTTCCGAATTGATGTAGATACTTAGGTGTTATTACAGAACGCAGATCTGTCGCCTAGATATAATCTTATTTAATATTGATACTTCATCGTAAGTGGCCAGTAGGTACTAAAGAAGAGAGTAAAGAAAATTTTACACGAAGGTTATCTATTTGAAATTTAGGTATTCTGGCACTTGGTTGTTTTGAACATATGGTTTAATGCGATAAAGGTGTTGTGATATTTGTCTATTATGAGACTGAGACATTTTAAAATTCAGTCATATTAGGTTTATGGTACAATGAAAAAAAAAGTTAGGCATTCTGAAATTTAGGTATTTTGACAATAAGTCGTTTTGAGTTCTAGGAGTATTGGTAAAAGGGAAAAATGAAATCAAGACGTAATGAGCCCAACTCATAAATTTCATCTTGTTCAACATTTCAACACGACACACCCGTTTTACTTGATAATTACAAGTAAATGTTAATGAGGCCATGCTCTGCTTGGCACCCGAATGTGGAGGCAAGGTCAGACGATGACTTGCGCCTTGTTCAATGTGTTGGGAGTCGCGGGAGAAATGAACTCGTACACTTTATATTTTAGTAATTTATGTGAGAAAAAAAAAACCGGCCAAGCGCGTAAGGTTCCGTACCATCAAATAGGATACAGCCTGGTGACTGACGGACAGACGGACGGACAGCGGACTCGGAGGCTTAGTAATAGGGTCCCATTTTTACCCTTTGGATATGAAACCCTAAAAAAGAGCGCAAAGCAGGATATGTAAAGCGGCAACAAAAATACATCATTTGGGAAAATATCAACTGTCTAGCTATCGCGGTTCATGAGATACAGCCTGGGGACAGACGGACAGATAGACGGGTAAACAGTGGAGTCTTTTATTAATAGGGTCCCGTTTTTACCCTTTGAACCCGTTTTTACCCTAAAACAAGAAGTTTTCTTTAGTGAATCTTTCCCGCCGTATCGATATTATCATCCATGCCAAAACCGATGAAAAGTTCTTATTAACATTATTATGTTTTCATGAAAATAGAGTTTTAATTTCTTGGAAATTTTCGTAACTGTCTGTTTGGTTGTGTCTCACAAAACATGACCAATAAAAAAAATTGTCATCAACTGAATCAGGCGTTACTATTTTAGCGTTAGAAAATATATTTTTTATATATTTTTCTTTTCTTGCACTTCTTTAAATGCACGAATGCATGAATTAAGTATAACGTGTTAGCACTAATTGATCAGCACGTTTTAATATGGCAGATTAGTAAAGCAATATTACTGTTTTAATTAAAAGTTTGCGGTATTCTTCTAGTATAGCACTTAATTTGTGAATTTTCTGCTACTAAAAATTGATATTTTCATATTTTGTTACATCGCCTTTTGTCATATTCCCAAAACTATTATGGACTATCTTATTATCTCTTTATTTGAAATTAACACGTATCTTAATGTAGTTATTTATGGATGCCGATTTTTATCTATATCTAGTCGAAAGTTGCGTCTACGGTGCTCATCATGTGTATTATCTAAATTATCGAGAAATTTCGCAATGTTCATCGCAATTAATGACGCGGTTGGTGCAGTTTGTAGTGCACCTATCTACTGAGTCAGCGGTCCTGGGTTCGAATGCCGGCCAGGGAAAAAAAATGCGTGATGAACTCGAATATAGCTATGCTTGGTTTGGAACTAGGTCGGTCTGTGTCTGTGTAAGATTGTTCCTTAATATTTATTTATGTAACATAACATTACCTCAAGCATGAGATAAAGAGAAAGAGATACTTGCATAAACATATTACATTGATACCTACAGTTTGACTTTTTTGAACCGTCAATAATAAAATCCGTTAATATGCAGTTTCTATGAAAATAATAACTAATGACGACATAAAAATGTGTAGTAAACACTAGATTTTGGTATTTTTTTTGCAATTTTCCAATAAATTATGTCTTAATTTTGTGGTAGAGTGATACTTTCTTTTAGTCCCTGGTTTGTGAAAGCATTAGTGTTAAGAGTGACGTAATTTATTTTCACAACAGCCAATGACCGTATTTCATCCTTTTAATGTTTTGACATGTCACTTGGAGTGATTTCATATATTATACGTAGTATCTATGACTCAATGTGAGTGGTCAGCGGCTCAGCGTACGATAAACATGATTGTCTGACCGTTCGTACGTTTGTAGGTAATCGATGATTCAACATCACGTATAAATATGTGTTTTACGGTTAAATAAGGTTAGGCAAACAGCCAAAGACACGGGAGAAGTGAAGCACTTTGGGATATCCATACTATACTATACTAATCCATACTTAATATTATAAATGCGAAAGTGTCTGTCTGTCTGTCTGTCTGTCTGTCTGTCTGTCTGTTACCTCTTCACGCTTAAACCGCTGAATCGATTTTGATGAAATTTGGCATGGAGATAGTTTAAGATCCGAGGAAGGACATAGAATAGTTTTCATCCTGGAAATTATCCCTAAAAAGATTGAAAAGTGAGTAAGTAATTCATGATGACATTGATGACCCTGTAGAAAATGTAATTACTACATCAAAAGCACAATTGCTATTACATTTGCTTAGGCGCTTTTATTATTATTATTATTCGTATGGCATGTTATTTCAGATAACAAAAGAAACAATTCATTTAAGTATAAGTTATTACAAATCCAATTTCAGTGACGTCAGCCATTTTATAATCCCTTTTATTAATTAAGGTGATTAGGTGGATATGATATAATCTATCGTGTTGTACGAGGTTGCTTCCATACTTCCAAGTTCCACGCGGACGTAGTCGCGGGAAAAAGCTAGTATTATAAATGCGAAAGTGTGTCTGTCTGTCTGTTACCTCTTCACGCTTAAACCGCTAAATTGATTTTGATGAAATTTGGCATGGAGATAGTTTAAGATCCGAGGAAGGACATAGGATAGTTTTCATCCTGGAAATTATCCCTAAAAAGATTGAAAAGTGAGTTAAGTAATTCATGATGACATTGATGACCCTGTAGGAAATGTAATTATTAGACCAAAAGCACAATTGCTCTTACATTTGCTTAGGCGCTTTTAATAATCCCTTTTATTAATTAAGGTGATTAGGTGGATATGGATATCTATCTAGTTGTACGAGGTTGCTTCCATACTTCCTAGTTCCACGCGGACGTAGTCGCGGGCAAAAGCTAGTTTTCTATATTAACAACTAAACATAAAATAATGAACTGTTGCGTCATTTATTTATTTTTTACCTAGAACTATTCTAAAAATCTGATTTTTCACGCATACTAGAATTTAGGACTAGATCGATTTGTGTGTGATTGTCGGATATTTATTTATACTGTGATTTATTTTCAGTGCTTCCTTAACCCCACCTGACCTTAATTGGGTTTCGAGTTATTCTCCTTTTTTCGTCAGTTGAAAAGGAAAAGTTTACATCATTCAATTTCTAATTTAGTACAAAATGGGCATCGTGAGATTCTTTTCAGTAATGATTTCACTGTTTTCAATTTGGATTGGTCATTCTTTGTGAAATCCAACATCCGTATCCTATGAAGTATTGTGGCAAGACACACCTTTAAAATACAGGTTAAAGTTTCTCGAAAATTACGCGGAAATTCTTCCGTTTCACAAGTACTCGCTGATAATGCGGAACTGTTTTGCATAAATTATGACTCATGGCTCACTCAAGACTTGTTGTTTAACTGTACAGTACTCGTATTGTTCTCTTATTTGCGTTCCTCGTTCCCCGTTTACTCGAAGACTTGAGAGACACTTTTTCATAAACAAATAAAGGTATTCTAATTGGTATAATCAAGTCAGGATCTGAAGACGGAATCCTAGCGAAATAGAGGGAACTCTTCTAAAATAATAGGGCACACCTATCGTGATTTTTGTTTCGTTAAAGTCGTTTTTTTTTTAAGTGACGGTGTTTTGACGCTCGATGTTAAAATAAGAGTACATTAGATGTCTAAACTAGGAGACCTTTGATTCCTAGAAACTTATTTCGTGGCATGTTTCATTTCGCAGAATTTTGATTCCTCAGTAGTAATTTACAATTAGTCATACAATATTGCAAATATCATCCTATTGACTGGATTAAGTTTGTTTTATAACAATTTTAAATAGTTTACGATTGCAAAGACGAAATATGATTCTAGGATTCAATATAGACCCCTTCTGAAGTTTATATTTTATGACCCTTATTTAAAAGAAGAATAAACCTAAGATTATGAATGAGAGGTATAAAAATAACCTTGCGACGTAAGAGACCATCAAATGGAATGTTAATGATGGTCATTAATTTAATAGTTTGGAATTTGATGAGCATGAATCATTAACAAAGTATTTGTTGTATATTGTCGGGGTTTCGCTACTGCGTCCAACTTTACAATATATCTTAATTTTATTTGTTGTAATTATTTCCCACAATAGATTGCAAATAATACGCAAGATTTATTGTTTGTGATCTATTGTGGAATATATTTATCAATTTAGGTTCCTGTCCGATCAAGTAAACATTTTTTTTATGAAGTTGAGATAGTAATATGTTGATAAGATGTTATGCATTGCTTTTATTTTGTTACATTTTGCCTAATTTTAAGACAAAAATAATTAGTTAGATTATTTTGTGAATATTCATAAAAACTTAACGGTGTCGATTATTTTATACTGTTATCAGTTAACTACGCTATTTATACGTATGTACAAAGGGTTTAACCCCCACATATTATGAATCACAAAACTAACTACATAATACACAATAAAATAATTTAGTGTAAAATATTTGAGATAAACTAATAGACTTACATCCGAATCATCCGGATCGAAATTTTTGATGACACTGTGTAATGTGGAAAGTTTAATAAATAATTTATTTAACAAAAACTCATCACAATTGAACATTTTACATATGTTTCACTTACACACTGGAAGTTACACATAAGAAGTATCCAACGGCCACAAACTAGGCGCAGCCTGTATCATGGGAACCGGGAGTACAGTACAGTATGCCAATTGCAATTGGGATTGAATATCTTTTTTTTAAATTATAGGTAGAAAATATCCTTGTACACAATAATCCCACACAATCGAAAAGACATCGAGCTTTACGTTTTTGTCACAGTGTATTTTTTATCCATTACCATAAATATAAATCTGGTTGCCAATACATAAAAGGTAAGCCAAGGCCGTTTATTCTTCACTTGTATAGTATCATCTTTTATTGTACAGTCGCACAGTGCCAAATAATGCCAAATTTTTCGCCACGGGCAACCTGATACAGAATTGGTTAGAACTTATCATTAGAAACCTCGGAATATACTACAACAGGTAGCTATTGTGTTTATTTTCCAACTTATTCATGTTGGTAAAGTGACGTAATTTTCGGGCAAAAGAAAATCAAAGTAAAGTCTCTTCAACTTTAAGAAATATTTTGAATTATAATGTTTAAAACGTAATATTGATCGTAGCTTTATGTTTAGAAATGATTTACAACCTTCTACAGGCATTAGAAGTCAAGATATTAACAATTTTAGTTTTTTTGTTTTTATTTTTTTTCTCCCAAACGGGCAAGTAGTGGCTGATAATTTTGATATGGGAAGTACCTCTGAGTGTCCTGAACATGTGATATTAAAATGGGCGCGGTAGCTTGTGGGGTCTCGAAGAAATATCAACTTCGGTTTTGATAAAAATATCATCGTCTAGGGTTGATACTTTTCGGTCAATAATATTTGACTGAATAGTAATAATGTTATTAATTATTTGAATCTTACAAATTATTACCTTTGTGTATAAATCAGTATTTTAAATTGGACATTAAATAAATATGTAAATATTAAGGGACAATCATACAGAAATCGACCTAGTCCCAAACTAAGTAAAGCTTGTACCATGGGTACTAGACGACGATATGCATAATGTGTAAATACTTATATAGATCTACTTATTATAAATCTTATATTAATATGTGTCTGCAAATTCCTTTTCGTAAAATGATGGCCTGTATACATTTTGACATTATTTCGTATGATGGGTTCTTTTAATTTTGACAGTGTTTCTTATCTGACAGATTGCAGCAAAATATACGATTGAAATATAAAAAAAGTATACAGTTATACATGTGCCAGAAGGGCATTAATTTTTTTATTTTAATATATCTACCAGCGGTTCGCTATAAGGCTTACTAAGAAGAAAGAACTGCCGGGATATACTTTTAAACAAATTCTCTACATATACTTCCTTAAACACTAATTTAATTTACACCGTTCGAGGCCCAGGGTTTCCACTCTTGTGTCTTGCTTGTCCCTTGATAAGATGTAAAACCGGCTCCCAAGCCGGTAGTAAGTGGCAAACCATCTTCTCTTTTGAAATTAGACATTCTATTAGAATTCAATTTTCGGCTGTCGGCCGAGTTTATCCATAGGGAAGATTTTTCAAAAACAGGTGGTAATCTTAATGAATATGATGCGTAGTTTTAAAGGCTTTGTTTTATAATATGTAGTGATTGTAGGGACACATCCTTACCTACATATGTTAGACATCTGAAAATGTCTTAAATACATTTGTAACATATGTAGACTCACAAATTTTGCCGTTCTGACCTTCTTATACTTTTTCATCTCCAATATTCACACCTCAATGATCGCATGTTTATTAGAATTTAAGTACCTAGTCATCCTGCTGATGGCGTTGTTTATTGTAAATTTGTATCTTACTTTTTGTCCATATGTTTATTGATACATGTATTGCTCTTTTAATTTGTTCGCCGCAATGTTCAACTAATGATGTTAGTTAATAATCACTATAATCTTGCGGTCTAGTCGGTGAAGGATAAGGTTTAGGCAGCCGTCTTGTTGGTACAGCCGTGGCATGAAAAATGTTCGTCTCTTTTGAACCTTAACACCAACATTGACTCTAAGTGATTCCAAAAGTGACGAATTATTTTAATCTTCAACATAGACATATTTGTATACATAATATGTATACTTATAGTATTATTTGTTTTGGTTTTTTCTATTATATTCTATTGATGGAAGAGCGGGATTTCCGGACACCAGCATATGTAAAATTAAAGAAGTTGTTTTCGTACCTACATTTTATGAAACCGGAAAAATATTTTTTGTTTTTATTATATATTTTTTAAATTAAAATGTTGTGATTATTTGTAAAGTAAGTAGAAAAGAAAGTTCCTATGAATGTTTACATAAAAATTAATTAACCGAAAATTTGATCGAATTATTTTGGCAGCCCTGACAAAAAGTTTTATTGGCATGTATCTTGAAGACCCCACGAGCTACCGCGCCCATTTTAATATCACATGTTCAGGACACTCAGAGGTACTTCCCATATCAAAATTATCAGCCACTACTTGCCCGTTTGGGAGAAAAAAAATAAAAACAAAAAAACTAAAATAGTTAATATCTTGACTTCTAATGCCTGTTATTATTATTTAAGAGTTTCACTCTTGTCGGTGCAGTTCTCTCCAGTCCGTTCTACTTAACGCCAGTTCTTTGACTTCCCGATACGACCCGACGTCTGCCTTTTTCTTGATCTGGTCCAAATAGCTAATCCTCGGCCTTCCTCTTCCTCTCCTTCCTTCAATTTTCCCCTCCATTATCTTTTGTATTAGATCGTCGTGTCGTATCAAATGACCTATCATTTTCCCTCTTCGAGTTTCTATTGTATGAAGTATATGTCTCTTCTCCTCTACCCTTTCCAATACTTCCTCATTGGTGACTCTTTCTGTCCAGCTTATTCCCTCCATCCTTCGCCAGCACCACATCTCGAACGCCTCAAGCTTTTCTCTGTCCCGTTGTGTCATGGTCCATGTCTCGCAGCCATAAAGTGCAATGCTCCAAACATAAGTTTTAATAAAACGTTTTCTTATAGATTTGGCCATTTTTGACTTAAAAATATGTTTTTTACTGTGAAAAGCGTTTTTAGCTATTGCTATTCTAGTTTTAATATCTGTAGTGCATCTCGAGTCTTCTGTTATTATACTACCTAAATATTGAAATTGTTGGACTTGCTGTAGTACTGTGTTATTTATTTTAATTTCATGTATTTCTCTGTGTTTAGATATTATTAGTGTCTTGGTTTTATTTAAATTTATCTTTAAATCGAAGTCTCGGAAAGTTGTGTCCATTACGTTTAAAATTGTTTCCAACTGTGTGCTGTTTTCAGCTAGAACTGCTATATCATCTGCAAATCTAATAAATGTTATTCTATTTCCGTTAAATTTAACACCTTCTGTTGTATTTTCTATAATCTTATCAATCGCACTTTGAATGAATAAGTTGAATATCAGCGGCGAGAGTGAACACCCCTGTCTGACTCCTTGTCGGATCTTAGCCTTTCCCTTCTCGTCCCCTACTTGTATGATTGTTTCTTGGTTATGATAAAGTTCGTATATTATTCTCCTGTCTCGATAATCAAGTCCTGCATCTTTTAAGGCTTTCATCATTTTCTTCCAGTTTACTTTATCAAAAGCTTTTTCTAGGTCTATGAATGCTATGTGTGTATTAAGACCAATGTCTAATCGCCTGTCTACAATCATTCGAAGTGCTAAAATGGCTTCTCTAGTACCTTTATTCTGTCTGAAGCCGTATTGGTCTTCTCCTAGAAGGGTTTCTATTTTAGGTCTAATTCTATTTTGAATGATCTTTAACAAAATTTTGGATGCTTGCGAAATAAGGCTGAGCGTTCGATGCTCTTCACATTTTAATGTCTTGGGTTTCTTTGGAAGGGGTATAGTTTTACTTATTTGAAAATCCTTTGGTATGGTTCCAGTCTTGTGCATATCCTTAACAATGTCATATATTTCATTTAATAATAGGTCATTCGAGTATTTAATTAGTTCGATGTAAATATTATCACTACCAGCAGCTTTTCTATTTCCTATGCTATTTATTGCTTTGTCAAATTCTTCTCTCATAATCAACGGTCCCTTTTTGTCTTCGTCTTCCTCTGACTCCTGTCCTATGTCATCTATATGTAATCCTTCCCCATCATATAGAAGTTCTATGTATCTTTTCCATCTTTCCATTATGAGTTTGTTATCCAATAGTAATTCGTTGTTTTCATTTATTATTGCAGTGCTTCTAGTTTTATTTGCTTTGTTTAAATTCTTAATACTGTTGTACGCTTTGTCGATTTGCCCTTTATTCATATGTTTTTCTATGTTTTCACATTCATTTTCTATATATTGCCTGTAGAAGGTTGTAAATCATTTCTAAACATAAAGCTACAATCAATATTACGTTTTAAACATTATAATTCAAAATATTTCTTAAAGTTGAAGAGATGGATTACTTTGATTTTCTTTTGCCCGAAAATTACGTCACTTTACCAACATGAATAAGTTGGAAAATAAACACAATAGCTACCTGTTGTAGTATATTCCGAGGTTTCTAATGATAAGTTCTAACCAATTCTGTATCAGGTTGTCCATGGCGAAAAATGTGGCATTATTTGGCACTGTGAGTCGGCTACCGATTACCACTACCGATACCAATTTATAATAAAAAAAAGGGTCAAGTGCGAGTCGGACTCACGTACCGAGGGTTCCGTTCCGTACAAACACTTCCCAACTTAACTGGCCGGGTTAAGTTAAGTTCTCACCTGGTAATCCTGGTATACGGCTATACGCCCATACGCCTGGTACGGCCATACGGCGCTGCATACAAATGAGGTGCAAAGTTAACGTAACCGATCACGTTGGTAATACGGGAGCCCCCTCAAATATTTATTTTATTCTGGTTTTTAGTATTTTTTGTAGCAGCAGCAAAAATACATCATATTCATCTGTGAAAATTTCAACTGTGTAGCTGTCACGGTTTATGAGATACAGCCTGGTGACCGATGGACCGACAAGCGGAGTCTTAGTAATAGGGTCCTGTTTTTTACCCTTTGGGTACGGAACCCTAAAAATCGTCAAAAACTCTATTGAGAGTTCAACAGTTTGAAGTTGAATCGAACCTACCTTATTTTATTTTTATTACAACATTTTTTGTTACATTGTATGTCTGGCTCTGTGTGGATGGCTGAGCTCATTCAAAATGAATAAATTAATTTTATACGTCACGCTTGTGAATGTTAAAATTAAGAGTTAAATTTTACTATCTGTTAATTAAGATGTTATAATAAACTGTAACATTTTGTTAACTAATGCGTGTGTTATAAATTGGGATGAAAACTTACTTAGGCATGACAATAAAATGACTCATAGTGAAAAAAAAATCGCAGACAAAGGTGCTCACTTGATCCGTTTAATTATATTTATCATTTGGGTACAGATACTGATTAGATGTTTTTCATACTAATACTCGATCTACTTAGGTATGTTGTCGTCTCATCAAGTGTATGATGTCTGCTAATGGTGTGAAACCTCCTCAAACCGTAGGTAATCCGAAGTATGAACAGCGATAGTATATCGTCCGCATAGTGATGTTGAGTCAGGGTTGTACCATGCTGTTTTTGTAAACGACACAACTGATTAAAAAAAAAACACAGTTCCCACTTCGCAGCGGGATGCGGCGGCAGTTTGATCACCGCTTAAGGCGACTCCTAACCCCAACGTCCTTGAGGATCTGGGCGGAGCCTAACGTTATTCCCCCCGCCGACCGTGCGCCCCCGGAACAATACATCGTTCATAATCTCGTTGAGTGGCGTCCAAGCAGCTTCATACACTCGCATAGTCCGAGCGTGAGTTGAAGATCAACAAACCTTATACCTTATTTAAAGGCATTGAAAAATCTCGAAGTAAAATAAATCATTTAAACAATGATATAATTATTGCGAATTACCTACTAAATATCTATTTAGGCCACTACAGTAAATATTAAAAATAAAATGCGTTAAAGCTATTTTCCAAAAAAATAAGTGAAATTATCCATTTGGAAATCTCGAATCGAAAAATACTCTTTAGTTTCTTTTGTATGTGTAGGTACCTACCAAAAATAGTTAAAATGCCGACAAGATTCTTGATTATACGTGTAAAATCATGCAGAAATAAAAAATATCGTTTTTTAATAAATAAATCATATCGGATGAACCGATATTTTAACATAGTAGTGGAGGCACAGCTTTATCCCCCGGGTCATGCTCATGCTGCTCTAATGAAAAGATAAACTATAAATAATAGAGCGACCAACTCAACTTTACCGTTGGAAAACGGATTTACGTCCTTTACCTACTTATAAACAGTGATAGTTTTTTATGACTACATTAGTAATGTTCTCAGATTTCCCCTATAGTTACTTGTTGATATTGACGATATTTTACTAGACGAATTTTTTGGCAAATTTCAATGTTCAAGGTCAATGGATACCCTATAAATGTTAATTTACTTGAGTGTCAAAATATGCCGATGCTGGAAAGGAGAACTTATCTAAGCTACATTTTTGGGGATATTGAGTTATACACACTGTTAGGATCGGCAGATTTTTCTGCATCGAATGGGTTGGGTCTCGTATACATCTGTCTGATGACTTTTGTGTCGCTTATCCCCTCGGTGATTTAGAGAATCTCTACTTTTTTTTCTATTAAACGACTTGATTTTTGAGGTTTTTTTTAGCAAAATGGAGATTACATAAAAAGTTTTTTGCATAATAATGAACGTTAGAGCTTTTTTACTTATTTGTCAAAACAGATCAAACAACTTGGATAATTTTTCTTTATTGCAACTAACCTTGCACTTGTTGGTTAACCGTTTTTACCTGATCGTAAAATATATTTTAATGTCGTTTGAGGCATTTTACCTATGTCTTTATGATAAAATTAACATAAAGGTACATTATGAAAGAAAAATTGAATGTGATCCACTGCAATGTAAGCAGGACTCGAACCTGCGACCCTAAGTTTCCGGCGTAGTGCTCTACCAACTGAGCTATCATATCGTAACGTCAATCACACTAAATCTTTGATTCCATAATTCTTCGCTACTGGAGCGCCCTCTGTGTCATGTGTGTTTGAAAAGGCTTATGCGCATTAGCCAAAAAGCAAAAATGTGGTATTTCCACATTATTAAACAGAATCGATATAAGATTCTATAAAAAAAAATAACATAGATTAAATTACCTGATTGTCGTATCTTAACTATTGGCGTTTATCCAAATTTACCTGCTAATTTTAAAATTAAATTTTGATACTATGAAACCATTGTCGCTTATCCTTTTTTACCTGATATGACTTTGATCGACTACTGTCGCTTATCTTGAATTGCTTGAATGACAATTGAGTCGTATTTGTCGCATAGAATGTACTAAAAAACAAATATTTTCGTTAAATTGGTAGTTAAGCAACTTTACCAGTTCTGTTTTATAAAATATCGCACATTTAGTAGTAATTCAATATATTTATAAAGGCCGTTAGGCCGCCATCTGCGGTGTAAATCTGTGTCTGTGGCGCTAAGGCATTACTTTGGACTCGCTTGATGGACCCAAACGCCATCTCACTCAAACAGTGTCTTACAAGACGTCACTTATACCACACAGAGTTGCAGGTTATCTCATTGCAATTGTAAAACTTGAAATTTCACGTAGTTCGTGATTTAAAATTCCTTATGTCATAGCTATCGTTTGCTACCATACATTGGTCTAGAACTACTGGAAATCTTTCAGCAGATCACACATAAAAATTTATAAAATTTAAATTTCACGTTATATCTGATAAATCTTTAACATTTCTAAAGCAGTTTTTTTTTGTATTTGCGTAATTGGACCATAAGTTTTTGTCTTAGAGAACTTTAAATGTCACTTCATTAATTTTAATGTTTGAAAATAAATATTTTCCTCTAATTAAAACATTAATCGTGAGGTTTTATTGTACGATAAATAGATTTTCATGTCTGAAATATTTCCTACAAAGGCGATTAGATAATTTTTCTTGATTTATTTCATGCTGATTTATGCACATTTATATATTTACCTGACTATAAAATGAGCATACACATATATATTGTTAACTGTGTTGATTGTTGTGTAATAGATTATACTATTTTACCTGACTAATTTCTCGGGAAACGTGTCGTTTAGATAATTTTACCTAATTTTATTTTGACGGTCATTTTGCGTAAGCGACGCTAAATCCTAAAATATTCCATTAATAGACAAAATAACAAAAGCAACATGTAAAAAACATGATAAGGTGAGTCGGGGCTATTGTAGCTATGGGGTTATTGTATCTTCTTACCATTATAATGGTCTGTGACTATTATAATGGTCTGTGTATATATAGGATACACAGACCAATGGTATATATACACAATCCTATATATACACAGACCATTTTAAGGGTCACAGACCATTATAATGGTAAGAAGATACAATAACCCCATAGCTACAATAGCCCCGACTCACCTTATTGTTTATATGAAATGAAATGAAATATTTATTTGCTGAATATGTAGAAGTTGTACAGGCGTAAATCATACATTTCGAATAGTGGGTACATATTCAGCCGGAAATCCGGCATGCAAATTTTATAGTGTAAGTTACAACATTGAAACTATTATTAAGTACTTAATTACAACGCGAACATGTCACATTTTGACTTAATGTCTTAATAGACTTTATATAAAATGAGCATCGTATGCACATAGATATTGTTTACTGTGTTGATTGTTGTGTAAAATGTAGATTATACTATTTTACCTGACTAATATCTCGGGAAACGTGTCGTGTAGATAATTTTATCTAATTCTATTTTGACAGCCATTTTGCGTAAGCAATACTAAATTTTAAATTATTTCATTAATAGACAAAATAACAAAAGCGACATTATAAAATGCTTCATTTAAAAAGTAGGTCCACAGAATATTGAATAACTTTTTTTTTTTTTTTAAAGGGTCCGCTGTTTTTTAGATCTCCTGTAAAGTTAGCTCCGTGTCTCTTGGATAATTTTCCTTTCCAGCGTAGATACGTTTTTTTGCGACATAAAGAGCCTCTTTTTTACGTTAACTTAGAAGTTCCGAATTTTATTGGGTGGGTGTAGATTTCTTGATCTGCAGATCGGTTGACATACGGCAAACGTGTCAGCCCTACTTTAGTTTAGCGGTTGTCTGAGTTACGTAAGCTTTTTGGGTTTTGGCGTTCCTTCCGCGATCGATTAATTTGATCCAAGATCGTTTCATTGCCCTCAGGCAAAATAGAGAGAAAAATTCTGAGCATTAGTCAATAATCAAGTCCGGGCATTAGGATGAGTCTAAATAAAGTCATATATTTTTTCATTAATTCAACTGTAATCCGATCATTAATATATGGCTTTTAAACGATATGTAATAAAAATCAGGTTTTTATTTTATAAACGGTAAACAATTGGAACAGAACTTATGGCCAGGCTAGGTATGTCTAGCTAGGCCCGGCGGATATGTCAATAATTACTAACGCTCATTTAGATTTAAATATGAAGTGGGAAATTTATTGATGCAAATATGTATTCTGACTATATTTACATAAATAAGCCCTCATGCCAAAATTGTCACTTGCCTTCTTGAACTAGAAAATTATTGTAATTTTTGATAATGTTTTTTTATATCATATGTCATGTACTGTACAAGTGACGCAACGAATGTGAATACTTACAGTAAATATTCGTATTCGTAAATTAGCGTTTTACCGAATATTACAATGGTATTCAAACGAACAATACTTGTTTTGCATTACGATATTCATATCTCTTAGGGTTGAATTAATAAAGATCATTAGACGTTATCATACTTAAATATCTGTATTATCAGATTTTTTTTACTAACCGAAATACCTAAGGTACTCTAATATTACACAGAGAAGGGCCCTAAAACCTACACGAAAAGTGTTATTTTCTGGGAATCCTGTCTGGTGTGGGCCCATGACTGAGAATATCTAAGTATCCAAATGTGTCCGGGAATGCTAAGCAATGACAATTTTTTTATAAGTACTTAAAATTAATAGATACCTAAATACGAAAAAAAACAGTTGAATTTAATTCTATATGAAAATGCGTGTTTTTTGTTATGTCGCATAGCGTAGTCGTGTGAAAAAACGAACTACACTCTTAAAAAACACTTCAAACGCACGAAGACAGATCGAACCTCCGCGAGATCCGGTACTATAACAATTTTCCGTAACTAGATGGATCGCGAGAGCAAGTGACACAGCCTTCCCCTTCGACGGTTAGATTTACACTGAGCTCGCAGCCCGGGCACGGCCGCGCTCGCGGAAATTCAGTTTTTTGATGCTTTATTAGACCGAATTTCCATTTTACTAACTTTTAAACAATACGATTAAAGATCAATGAATTGTCAATGTTCTTGCGAAAGAGCCGTGTAAATATCACTTGTAGTTTAGAAGCCTTAGGGAATTGAAAATTTAAAACGACCCTATTTCAACATTATTTTTTCCATAGTAATTATTGCTTTAAAAAAAAATCCAACTATAATTTTTTAGAAGAAATAGTCAAAAATAACATATATTTTTTTCAGATTTTTCCGTTGGCTAGATTACGAGCCTTAGGACTTTAAAAATCACCATTCCACGTACGGAGTCGCCTTAAAGACATCCACTGCAGCAGGGCTAGCATTATCTGCGTCGCTTGTCGCGCGACTCAGCATCACCTGTCTTGCTTGCACAGTATCGAAAGGAAAGTGACAGGTAGTAATTGTCCCGCTTCAAAGAGTTGCGTGTCACAGTTATGTTAAGAGAGGTACGCTGGACTAAATTTTATCTCTAGGATACCCACGATAGCCGATCTTGCACTACACTCATAACAACTGGCGATAAAAGTGTATCTCCATTGAACTGAGAACTAAGTCCGCATACTTTCGGTAATACCCATTATAATGTTATGTAATGTAATTATAATGTTCTGTATATCTTGTTACAGCTGGATACGAGCGGCAACGGCTACATTGACCTCAAGGAGCTCAAAGATGCCCTCGACAGCGTCGGTTACAAAATCCCACAATGGAAGGTAAATATCAATTCAATATTCACTACGTTGTTGTTATTGGAGGTCCTTAACACCTTGACATAGTGGAATATTTTGTAGTATTTCATTATCTTTTCCTGTTTCATTTTTTTGTCCTTATTTCGAACTGGTAGTCCTTTGGGATATCTCCCTTTTCGGAGTCGTGATGGGCGATATATTTGTGCAGGTTTGTGTCTAAAAGGATCCCCTTGGATCTTTATCCTGCGATTTGGGTCCCCATGATGACCCCTCATAAATCTGTAAGCTAACCGACCATATTGCGTGCAAGTGTGCATTATTTTGACAATTCTTAATTATTACTACGGCTTGAGTTGCCAGTTGTCTGTTTAAATAACAGACCTATAGACAAATACTTGCAGAAGGAATCTCGGACGTACTAATACGACAGCTAGTTCTTGTTTTGCTGATGTACTTACAAATTCCTTTGTCCATATACTTGTTACCAAGCACTTGTTTTCCTTAAAGTAAATCCACAAAAGGACATGTTTAGAGAAGCCAACTAGGTGACGTAATGTACCTACTATTGCTGCAAGTAATGCAATACGTCGGCTCTGCCTCTTCCTTTGCCTACAAGTTTGTTTAGCTTACTTTGCTCGTATACGTACCTATATCCGTAAAATGTGTATAACTTGCGAGGTGATTATTCAGTAACCAAAAAGCGTCAGTCAGGTTGCACGATTGCACATGCATATGATCGCATATGTCCATCAGGTAACCACGACGGTGTGTTGATCTTCCACGAGAGGAACTTACTCTCAGTTCTACGCGACCTTCCGTATTCAATTGTTTGCGTTGCGTTCTTGCACTGTTCACAGCACGCAGCTCACATTTTCGTTGTGCATCCGCACACCGCTTAGCCGCCTCGCACAAATTTGGTGGAAATGCTCACATCTTTTCAGCCTCCTTTCTCCCATCGCTCTGCTAGCTCGCACAGCTCTGATGACTGCGGACTGCATAGCTTTAGGCTGCGTTTCCACCAGAGACGTGCGAGCATGCGCAGCGAGGGAGCGATGTATTTTTGTTATATAACCAATGGAATAACTTCATTTACTTATCCTCTCTCAGCGCAACTGATTCAATTGGTTCACAAAAACACATCCCTCGCTCTCGCTCCACATCCTTACACTGATAGAAACGCAGCCTTATTTCAGACGAGGACTCATTTAAACGGTCAACCTATAGTAAGACAAACTTTTTCCAGGTGCGGTGTATGATAGAAGAATACTACGACAACGGGCCGAAGGGACGCGGCGTCAACGGCAGCATGAACGGAGACGCGCGCAAAAACGGCATGTCCCTATCCGAGTTCGAAGATCTGTGCGCCAACTTGAAGGCGCAGCAGGTCAGTCACATAAAATAAACGGCTTCCAAAAGAAGCAAAACATGGCCCGTTTAGAAGCCCCTTAAAACCCCCTTCTATTTGGCGGATTCGTGAAATGTCGCTGGCAGAAACTGGTTGCGACAAATTAGAAGCCGAATGCCGAAATTTTACAGCGTAGAATGACTCATAGTGGGGATGGCTTATGATCAACAGAGTAGACTGGCTAAAGCCAGGTGATGATGATGAGCGCAATATGAAACGCGTTAACCCAATTCTGGAACAACTCGTTAAGTTCCGTCTGTTTAAATATTTTGTATTGACAGATTGTCTAATGTTTCTTTTGTTTTATTCTCAATCACTTATTGTGATACTTGAACAGAACATTTGCCTTTATCTGAGGAATCTGAAACCTCCATCACGGACCAACATTCAATCATCTATGGTCATCAAACACTTGCTTGGGTGCGTGTGGAGGCTATAAGAAGATAGTCCCGTGTGTGTCCTTTTGGCAGTGTATTTGACCTTTTTGCGTTCAATATATCGATACCTTAAGCGGAGGCAATAACATAATATTGAGTATTGCATTCAGGCGTATGCTGTGGCAAATTGCCTTAATCGACGATTTACGTTTTCTTTGATATAATAATAACTAGCTTCCCGCCGCGGCTTCGCACGAGGGCAATGCTGCTAAACTATGCATGTATTATACATATAAACCTTCCTCTTGAATCACTCTATCTATTAAAAAATACGCATCAAAATCCGTTACGTAGTTTTAAAGATCTAAGCATATAATAAGGACAGACAGACAGACAGCAGGAAACGACTTTATTTTATACTATGTAGCGACGAAACGTAAAAAATATGTGGATTCCTTCAAAGATGTTTTATTCATTGCTGACCCACAAATTTCCGATAAGATCTTGCATTCTGCGCTATACGGTCTGAACTCCCAGGATCAGGACATTTTAACTGTTTTTAATAAACATGTCAATAAGCGCACTTAACCGATTTTAGATGCAATATTACCAATTGAATCTTTCGTGGAACTAACATCAACCAAGTAGGTTGTGTCAATCTATTTGAACCCAATAAATTGAATCTTCTTAGCGATTTAACGCTGGTTAACATTTGTAGGGCTATTAAACTGTTTATGTAACAATCAAATCATGATTTGTCGTTTAAATGTGGGCCATTAACACGGAGATTTTTTTCGTAATAATTTTATTTATTTATTTAAACAATCTTTCCAGGTCTTACAGCTAATACGATAGTGTGGAAATTTGAAACTAGAAAATAGAACTAGAATTTCATAATCAAAGTCAAAATACACATAGTATAAAACAAAGTCGCTTCCTGCAGTCTGTCTGTCCCTATGTATGGTTAGATCTGTAAAACTACGCGACGGATTTTGATGCGGTTTTTTTTAATAGATAGAGTGATTCAAGCGGAAGGTACAATAATAAATAATAATGTATAATATATGCATAATATAATATAGCATTGCACCCGTGCGAAGCCGGGGCGGGTCATTAGTTGAATTATAAGAAACTAGAATAAAAAAACAATATTTTCTGAATTTTCATGATTAGTATGTCGTGTAGCGGAAACCTTTCTCTTCTGGATTCCCTCTTGTTGACATGAATAATTTTGAATAATGAGTTCTGATCTAATTACAGCAGTTTTTCTATAGCTACATACTTTATATATTACTACCTAAAATACAAAAACGGGCTGCTACTAAAGTCTACTCGCTATGTTCACCTATTCACTTCAATTAAGTTCATCAATGGAACTGTTTGCATCAATGAGCACTGAAAAAACTTATTAAACGGTAAATTAGCGGGACCTCCATCGTCCATTAACTCTGCGAACCTAAATTCTATTCGCTTCCTCTCTCTCACTACACTCATAGAAACACAGACAGAAAAAGACAAAACCAACAGTGTCGATTTCATTTTTCAGACCATTCGCCTCTAGGTCATTGAACCCCGAATCTAATGTGCAAACATGAGTTAGTTAGTACTAGAAAAAACGGCAACAATTAACAGTAAAAAATGGTGCAAACTGCCCGTGAAATTAATTGGGTGTATTAAACACACAAACTGGCGTTTTACGTGTGTTTAATTTTGTATACCAATTAAATTAGTTATGCATTTGTTGTAAAATTGAGATTTTGACGCCTTGATTAACAAGGTTATGAGATTAAGTGTTGTATGTTCATGAGTTTATATTGCAATTAAATTATATTTTCTATTGTAGTTGTTAATAAGATTTAAGATAAAGATTACATATTTAGGGTATTAGATAAGTTAGAGCACTTTGCAAGTATTCTTCGATGAAAAAATACATAACTTTAGCGTTTTTTTTATGATACTTCGTTTTTTACGAATATAGATTTAGATTTAGAGATGCATTGTAGATGGGGGTCGAACCCACTACCTCTACTTGTCCGGGGTAGTGCTCAGTCCCCTGAGCTACAGCGACAAAATAAATTATGCATTATATTCCGCCATAGCGCCCTCTATGCCATTTTTTTGTTACGTATTTATTTATACTCCGAAATCGTTAAATAATATAGATATTGTTGCCCGATCGTATAATTCGGTAAAACAAACAATAACTAGGCATATAATCACTATAATTTTTTTAATATTTTAGGTATCTAAAACATACAATTTCAAAGCACTGATATTCTATAATCACTATAATATATATTTTTTATTTCAGGTATCAAGCACATTCAAACAGGCAGTCAGTAAAAAGGAAAATTTGGAACATCTTGGTGGCATGAGCGAAGCTTCCAGCGATGGTGAGTTTCACATCAAAAACATTTCAATAAATCACAAATTTTGCAAAAAATTTAGTATAAGTCAGAGAATGAAGTGTAAGTTTCCAACACAACAAAACGTGCCGAACGTACAAACAAAGAACATTGTCACAAATTCAGTTTAAATATTTTTTGTATTAAAAGCAAACACGACCAGGTAAAAAAAACTACCCCAGAAACCGACAGAGCCCGCTAGGTGGGCGCAACCCCATCCTAACCACCGCCAGAGCCGCCAGGTATAGTACAATCCGCCCGCGAGCTGGGCCGGCAGCTGAGTAAATGCCACCAGGCGGGTTGTTGGTCGTGAAAGTGTTAAACTAGAGCTTCTGTAGTTACGCGCCGCTCGCCTTTCAATGTTTTTTGGCTTCGAACTTACTTTTCTGTCTCTCATCATCTATCTTACAACTAACAGGAGATCATCTTTTTTCCAGGAACAACACACTCCGTCCGCCTGGAAGAACAGATGGCGTTCTCCGGCTGGATCAACAGTAACCTGGAATCCGACCCTGATCTAAAGCACCTTCTGCCCATCGACGCCGAGGGCAAGCAGCTTTATGAGAAACTGAAGGATGGTCTTATTCTTTGGTATGTTATCATTATTTTGTAATACTGCGGTCTTTAAGGCCTCCTCGACTTATTTTTAGTTGACGCTGAAATATCAAAGTTGCTTCTAGCATGGGAACACTCAAAATAACGCTACTGCCTCGGCTGCTCTGTTCTAAGCTTGATTTTTCAAGACGAGGTCTTCTTTCTACCCTTCTCAATTACCTGCTGCCACAGATCAGACCCTATCCGGTCTATACTCCTGGGGGAAATATTATTAAAATCAAAATACAAAAGCAAAATCATTTATTTTTAACAATTCGTTCATATCAGCTTGTCGACTCCTTCTTTTAAGTTTTGCACTTGTGGTAGATATTCGCTCTTTCATTCAAGTGATAACAAAGTTAACAACAAGTATGTAGGTATATTTTGTTGTTATGTAATATTATCTATCAATCTAATCAATGTATTTTTCAGTGTCGCGTTGCATTGTTAATGAGCTTAACTCTATTTGTGAGATAGGAATCGGATACAATACACTAGCCGTCTTTTATAAGGTTAAAACACATATTTTAAATCTCACGTTGACTGTTATTAATTTGTCATAGCAAGGTCATCACGTGAGTTTATCAAGTTCAAGTTTAAAGTCATTAATTATCTGAGAAATTAAGGTTATCGTGGGTCATCGGTCATCGCCCTATCAATTAATAACTCTTTAAGAATGTGACCAATCTTTCATGGTGATTTATCGGTAAGAATTTCTTTCAATAGTATTTTTTTTGTAGTTTCATAATAAATGTATCTAATTTGATCAACATTTTGGCAGAGTGGATTCCTTACTGATATATTAGATTATATTTAATTCATTAGCTCAGCAGTAGGCACCGTTAGCGTACTGAAAACTTTTTTTTATTCAGAGACGAAATATTATAATCACATAATTATTTTATTATGAATGAAAAACAAAGTTTAAAGCTTTCTTTTTTTTGCCACTAATGATAATAAGATAGCGCGACTCCCTCTTCCAGGTAGATTATACTGCACAACCTTCCTCTTGACCATTATATCTATTAAAAAACCCGCATCATAATCCGTTGCGTAGTTTTAAAGATCTAAGCATATAATAGGGACAGACAGACAGGAAGCGAATTTGTTTTCCTCTGTCAGAGGAAGTCTCGTACTGCCATAGATTTTATAACTCGTAACACTGCAGAAATAAACATACAAATTTTCTTATTTCCAGCAAAGTGATAAACCACTCGTGCCCAGACACGATAGACGAGCGCGCCATCAACAAGAAGAACCTCACCCTGTACACCAAGCACGAGAACTTGACGCTGGCGCTGGTCTCCTCGCAAGCCATTGGTTGCAACATCGTCAACATCGACGCGCACGACTTGGCCAAAGGTATATAGTAGGCCCTGTATCCTATCCGTGTATTACTCCAAACTCTTAAGAGGGCGCCGAGCGTTAGCGACTGAACCATAGAGCGCGGGGAATGCGTATTTAGATCGGCGCGCGGCCGCCATAGTAAAAATGTATGGAGAATTAAAAGCACTTTTTGATAAATCTGGACCTTTAATACCAAACAATAATTGAAATATTTGATGCGGACAAATTGTAATGTAAACATTCATCTTTTTATTGAACTGAAAATCAGAATAGATTTCCATTGTTAATGTATAAAAAAACACTTAACGCCTGCTTACGATTTTACAATTTTCGTCCAACTTTACTTAGTTCTCTAGGGTAAAATATTAATAATCTTATATTTTTTCCACGGAGAAGTTGTTAACACACTCTTCGAAGTGCTGAATATATAGTTTAGAAATGGATTAAACAACTAGTGTTGACGTTATCTACTTAACAGCAACTGCCTATTTTTCCACATTTCGCTCGGTGCAGTCTTAAGCACAAATCTAGCCCGATTCTCTTTCCCCTCTCCCGCCCTAAAGGAGACTGATTCGGTTCAGTTTACTCACGACGCAGTCCATGCGCCCAGTGCGCCCGCGTCAACCTCTCCAAATCACTCCTGTGGCGCGGAGATAATCCCATTAGCGGGTTATACTTCCACACAAAGTCCGACTACTGGTAGAGAGGCTAACCAGCCCTGATACAGTTCAGTCATGACTTTAAAAAAAATCCCGAATCTGTCAGACTCAACCCAGCCGTGAATTTGTGATTTCACAAAATAAAAATTCACGCTATATTGTGAATTTTTAGTGGTACTAATTTATTTAACAAGTGTTGGCACGGCCTAGGGATAGTGGGGTTACAAACAGCTTTCATATGGTAATAGTGTGCATACGTCATGTATATGCATTATTAAACGTCAGTAACGATTTGTCAAGGATTTGTCATTAACCAAATTCAAAACGTTGTTTACTGAAATGCTGCCCAATCCTTCGTTCTTCTTGCGAAATAAATACTGAATCCTATTGAAAAAAAATTTAACATTGCTTACTGAAATGCTGCTCAATCCTTCATTCTTCTTGCGAAATAAATACTGAATCCTATTGAAAAAAAAACTTTTCTTTCATCACTGTGGATAGTTTTGGCTTTACCTATTATGCGTAAATACGTGAAATTTGCGGAATATTTGGTCCTGTTTCCTTATTGGTTACGTCAGTGAAATTCACCGACTTTCAACGTTAGTTAACAAAAAGTTGTCATTGCCTGTAAAATAAATGACTACCTCTAAAAATCCGCAATATGGCATTTCACAAATTTTCAATTGATAAAATTATTTATTAATCGAATTGTATGCCTATAAAACCCAATCATTACTAGTTTATTTTCGTATCTTGCTGACTGATAAAGATATCCAATCTAATTTCATTCAATTCAATTAGTCATAATTTGGCTGATTCAATCTGTACTGACTATGTACTGATAATGAATTTGATATGTTGCATATATTTCTTATACTTGATTTATTTACGTCATCTTGTTTACAGGCAAGCCCCACCTGGTGCTGGGTCTGCTATGGCAGATCATCCGTATCGGTCTGTTCAACCAGATCACCTTGGAGCACTGTCCTGGTCTCACAGAACTGCTTAACGATGAGGTAACAGCATCTACGGATTCTACGGGAACTGTCTTAATAATATACTACTAGAAGGTGTAGCTTCGTACGCGTAATTTTTTTTATACCGTATTCGGGTAAAAGGTATCCTACAACCATCTTTGGATGTGCAGCTATCCCTGTACCAAAATTGATTAAAATTTGTCCAGCCAGGACACAGAAAATAATAAAAATAGATGGAGCCCTGTAGGCATGGTGCCGCGCGCCCATACAAAACAAATGACGATCCTGCATCACGCTATTAAGATTTCGGTCCTTCGAACCGGATGAGAGAACTTGCTTTTGAGCATACTATGTAAATCCAAATATCAATGTTTGTCATGAATATGCGACCACATTAGCAACAGTAGCCGGCAAACTTCTTGAGCATAACCTTGACTGCGCAGTAGCCGATTTACGTACATGTACAGATCCGCCATTTTTGTTCAAAAAGTCCCAGCAACTATCATCATCATCATCATCTCAGCCATAGGACGTCCACTGCTGAACATAGGCCTCCCCTCGGACTTCCATATATACCTGTTGGAAGCGACCTGCATCCAGCGCTTTCCGGCGACCTTTATAAGGTCATCTGTCCATCTTGTAGGTGGACGTCCTACGCTGCGCTGGCTGGTCCGAGGTCTCCACTCGAGCACTTTTCGGCCCCATCGGCCATCTGCTCTGCGTGCTATGTGGCCTGCCCATTGCCAGCAACTATACAATATAATATTTTCCACAGGAGCGTATTGAGGACCTGATGGCGCTGTCTCCAGAGGCCATTCTGCTGCGCTGGGTGAACCACCAGCTGCAGTCGGCCGGAGTAACGCGCCGCTGCACCAACTTCCAGCACGACGTCTCCGACTCCGAGATCTACTCCCACCTGCTCAAGCAGATCGCGCCGCAAGACGCCAACGTCACCCTGGACGCGCTCAGGGTAAGCTGTACAGATAATACTACAAGTCCAAGATCACTAGGGGGTCGTCCACATATTACGTCACGCAAAATGTCGACTTTTTGAACCCCTCCCCCCCCTATGTCACGCTTTTTTGCTATACCTTTAACATGTACTGTCACGTTTGGTATGACCCCCCCCCCTCCCCCTTACGGTGTTACGTAATATGTGGATCATCCCTAGTCGGTAGAGAAACGTCGTTTTTTTTTTATATGACTTGAACTGTATCAGAGCTACCTGCTCAAGCAGATCGCGCCGCAGGACGCCAACGTCACCCTGGACGCGCTCAGGGTAAGCTGTACAGATAATACTACAAGTCCAAGATCACTAGGGGGTCGTCCACATATTACGTCACGCAAAATGTCGACTTTTTGAACCCCTCCCCCCCCCTATGTCACGCTTTTTTGCTATACCTTTAACATGTACTGTCACGTTTGGTATGACCCCCCCCCCTCCCCCTTACGGTGTTACGTAATATGTGGATCATCCCTAGTCGGTAGAGAAACGTCGTTTTTTTTTTATATGACTTGAACTGTATCAGAGCTACCTGCTCAAGCAGATCGCGCCGCAGGATGCCAACGTCTCCCTGGACGCGCTCAGGGTAAGCTGTAAGAAAGAAAGAAAGGAACATTTATTCAAATTGGATAACAAGTATCACTTTTGCATCGTCAAAAGTTAAACTAAACAATATAGGTACTTAACACAAGTAATAATTAGGTATATAGGTATTTGTCAAAAGTTACCATAGTAAATTATAAATTAAAATATTATTATTGCAACACATGATAATTATATAAATTGAGACAAGATGAACATAAAAAGGAGCAAACCAGAAAAAAAACACATCGAATAAAACAGAAATCAAATCAAATCACATCAAATAAAATAAAACAGAATGAATGGATTGAGTGGTAAGCACGCATCATCGCAAATGGCAACACCACTGCAAAACTGCCATTGCCAAAACTTCAAACCATTCATATGTCCATCCCGTATACATTAAACAAGAAACGTAGGAACGTACAGTACAAGCCAGATAATACTACAAGTCCAAGTTCACTAGTCGGTAGAGAAACGTCTTTTTTTTTTATATGACTTGAACTGTACTACCTGCTCAAGCAGATCGCGCCGCACGACGCCAACGTCACCCTGGATGCGCTCAGGGTAAGCTGTACAGATACCACTAGAAATACGAGAACACAAGTCGGTAAACACAGACAACCCCCACTAGACGGAGCATGTAAGGCGACCCGCGCGCACCAACGATATGGTACGGCAGAACATTAAAGTACCAACACGGCGGCCACCGTTTAGTTGCGTCCATGTTTATGATCCATGCGTACGTCAACGAAAAAAGAAATTAAATAAATAACATGGTAAATTGTAGTGTTAAGTGGTGTAGAGAGACCTCATAAACATGGACGCAACTAAACGGTGGCCGCCGTGTTGATACTTTAATGTTCTGCCGTACCGTATCGTTGGTGCGCGCGGGTCGCCTTACATGTGCCTTACATGCTTCGTCTAGTGGGGGTGGTCTGTGTCGGTAAGGAAACGTCGTTCTTTATTTTCAACATGACTTGAACTGTATTAGAGCTACTTAGCCCTCACTACCAGTGAGGACTTTGTGGTGGAAGTATAACCAGCTAATGGGATTATCTCCGCGCCACTGGAGTGATAGAAACGTCGTGAATTACTTCGATTGGAACCGGACTGATAGATACTCTTCTAGCGAACGCAAGCGGTGATAATGTATGTATGATAATACCAAGAGAACCCACAAATGAAAAAGCCTTCATCAGTATTTCAGATTTCAGATTTTTTATTGGTAAATGTACAATATCAATCACAAGTCATTTTCATATCTATAGTAATAACAGCTATTAAAACATTACATAGTTACGTAGGTAGGTTTGATATCTGCGATATATTATTTTTAAGTTTGTTTCAGACTAGTGTTTAGGTCAACGGTCCACATTAAAAAAATCGTTTATACTGTAACAAGCCAGATTGCTAAGTAGTGTTTTAAGTTTTCTGGAAAATGTGGTGTTATTTTCACACTCTTTTATGTCGGTAGGGATACAGTTGTATATGTTGGGTCCGGTAACGCTGAGCTCAGCACGAGCCTTTGCCAACCGTCGTTGCGGCGGCACTAGGAGGTGCGGCCTACGCGACGTTCTATATTGTTTTAAAGATTGAATAAAAAAGAGTTACGGTGCGTCGTAAAGCGTATCGCTAACCTGAAATAGCACGTTGCCAAATGAGTAAACTACAAAAATTACTAGACAAAAATAATAGCATTGTCGATTTGTTTTTGCAGGAACAAGACCTGCTCCGTCGCGCGGAGCTCATGCTGCAACAAGCCGCCAAGCTCCGCTGCCGCGCCTTCGTCAGCCCGGCAGACGTCGTCGCCGGCGTCTACAAGCTCAACCTGGCCTTCGTCGCCAACCTGTTCAACCAGCACCCGTGTCTGCAGCGACAGAGCGAGGACGACGGCCAACTGCATCAGCTGGACGAGACCCGCGAGGAGAAGAGTAAGTCCTTTCTCGTTTAGAACAGGATCTTCGTCGCTCGGAGCTCATGCTGCAACAAGCCGCCTACTTCATCAGCCCGGCAGATGTTGCAGGCGTCTACAAACTTAACCTGGCCTTCGTCGCCAACCTGTTCAACCAGCACCCGTGTCTGCAGCGACAGAGCGAGGATGATGGCCAGCTGCATCAGCTGGACGAGACCCGCGAGGAGAAGAGTAAGTGCTTTCTCGTTTAGAACAGGATCTTCGTTGCTCGGAGCTCATGCTGCAACAAGCCGCCTACTTCATCAGCCCGGCAGATGTTGCAGGCGTCTACAAACTCAACCTGGCCTTCGTGGCCAACCTGTTCAACCAGCACCCGTGTCTGCAGCGACAGAGCGAGGACGACGGACAGCTGCATCAGCTGGATGAGACTCGCGAGGAGAAGAGTAAGTCCTTTCTCGTTTAGAACAGGATCTTCGTCGCTCGGAGCTCATGCTGCAACAAGCCGCCTACTTCATCAGCCTGGCAGATGTTATTGAAGGCGTCTACAAACTCAACCTGTTCAACCAGCACCCGTGTCTGCAGCGACAGAGCGAGGACGACGGCCAGTTGCATCAGCTGGACGAGACCCGCGAGGAGAAGAGTAAGTATACTGTCTCATTCAGAAGTCTAGTAACCAGCCAGTACCAGTAGAAGTAGTAGAGCGATTCGCGGGATTCTAATGGCGAATACAGAAGAAACAAAAAGACTGATCTAACGGCTGAACAAGACTAGAGAGAAGAATTAAACGTCTAGGGATCCTGATTATATAATTAGTGAAGCGATAACTTTCGCTGGATTCTGGTGGCGATTGGCTTAAATTGTATGCTTTAATTATTTAGGAAAGGGATTGAGATAGGTTAATACTATTACTGCTGCTTATTTAGAGCTAGATATTATAATGTTTATTGTGCGAACGTTACGCTTTCACAAAACTACCGCTATCTTGGGATAGACACTAAGTCATCAGGTTAAATCAGGCTTCAGATTCAGGAAGGACAATGTATATTACTATCTATTTTGACATTTCAAAGCACTATACACTCTCCTCAGTTAATGCATTAATCCTATTCAAAGCGCGTTACTAATAGAATAAAGCCACTTTGGAGCTCGAAAGATCCAATATCCAATCAACTCTATTCGAATACTATGAATTTTTTTAACTGCTGCGTGACTAAACCATTAATGCAAATGTTACGTGTCTTTTAGTCTTGTGTGTCGTTTATGTACATGTGTCGATTTCAATCTAATCCCGAATTATCTTCCCGCAGCATACCGCAACTGGATGAACTCGATGGGCGTGGCGCCGCACGTGAACTGGCTGTACGCCGACCTGACGGACGGACTCGTCATCTTCCAGCTCTACGACATCATCCGCCCCGGCATCGTCAACTGGAAGAAGGTACAACAACACTTCTTAGAAATACCACCAAATTGTGTCAGTTTGCCACTTAGAAATACCACCAAATTGTGTCAGTTTGCCACTTAGAAATACCACCAAATTGTGTCAGTTTGCCAATTAGAAATACCACCAACTTTTGTCAGTTTGCCAATTAAATACTAAGTGTCTAAAACCATCAATTTATTTTTTTAAATTAATTCTGAAAACTGTTTTAACACTACTTTTAAATCAGCTGCAACGGGTTTTTACTACAGTTAGAGAAGCCCAACTTACCACTATTTCTCTACTACGGGCGAGATTGACGAAATTTCGATTCTATAACTGGTTCGTCTTAAAACATGCTTAACACACACCTAAACACGCTTGTACTACTTCTGAAGAGGAAATAAACTGTCTTTGAGCTAAAGATAAGTTTGGAATCACACTACTACTCTAAAGGGGCTTCTAAACAGGCTATGTTTTGCTGCAATTTGTGGCCGGCCATTATTTTTTCTTGCTCTAGCTTAGGGTGTCAGAGAGCGGGACAGCCATAGTTGCCACTGTTGCCAGCCACAAATTGCAATAAAATATGGCCCGTTTAGAAGCCCCATATAATCAGCATTTATGTAGTATAGAAATGAAACTAAATGTCATCAACTATTTCAGGTCCACCGACAGTTCTCCAAACTGCGTAAATTCATGGAGCGTCTCGAGAACTGCAACTACGCAGTAGAACTCGGCCGCCAGCTCGGGTTCTCGCTCGTCGGCATCGCCGGCGCCGACATTAATGAGGGCAACGCCACACTTACCCTTGGTGAGTTACCAACGTCCTTAAGCCTAATCAAATCTGTTCTCTTCTCCTTTCGCTGGTCCACCGTTTGATGTGGAAGGTTTTGACGAGACCTAATGTGGATGTTTACGGGTTTCAATATTGATTACCTACTGTAAAGATCGCTAGGTCAACTCGTGACCTCCTTACTTCAGTCCAACATGCGGTGGAGCTTCCCACCCATCTCGTTAGTCCTATTCGTCATTAGTTTGATGAATAATATAAGATACTCAATGGCTGTGTATTATTATTCCTCTATAATGCAGAAAGCGATTTATATTATATTTGCTTTGGGCCTTTTATGTGCCGCATCGACCAGTATTGATCTACAGTAGCAGCCCTTTCTTAAAGTTCACTGCTGAGACCTGTTGAGTCCAGGAATTCGCAGACTCTTTGGGCAGTGAGTTGTTTCTCTTCTGGGGGCACACAATGTTTAAGTAGATACTTCTTTTGTGCATAAGTGGTCCGCAGGATCAAACGATATACGAGTCTCCTATGACTATTGGCAGAACCTGCATGTTGCGTCCTGTTCCATTCCCAGTAGGAACAGCTGTTTGTTTAGTTTGCAGTGAATCGATCTATGTAAAATTGGTGATTCTAGCCGTGTGTCTTGTCTAATTTTTTTTAATGTAATGCTCCAGCTCTGATCTGGCAACTGATGCGCGCCTACACGCTGTCCGTGCTGACGCGCCTGGCCAACACTGGCAACCCCATCATCGAGAAGGAAATCGTACAATGGGTCAACAACAAACTTGCATCAGCTGGCAAGTCTTCCTCCATCAAAAGCTTCCAGGTAATTGTCAGAAAAGAGGTGTTTCACAACGCTGTGGTATAGTTAAAGCCTGACCAGAAATGTATGAGGCGCCATATTGCGGAATTTCACTGGAACTAATTTCTTACACTGGCAATGATTTTTATGATGGTTTGTCAACAATGTCAATGTCATTCGTGGTGATTTCTTTAACAGACAAATATTTAAAGTTATCCAAAGAAATGGTGAAAACCATTCACAGTCATGAACGTAAGATTATAAATAAAATTGACATGTGTTCACTACACGAAAATCAGTCAGGAAAAGAGTGTATTCCATTTAATGACATTACGGGTTAACATAGTGGAACTGACAGGTATTTAAAAGTAATGTCATAATAGTGGGTTGCGATTGGTTGCAAAATTGTTGCCATATAAATCTTATAAATAGCGCCCTCTTGACAATCCTCATATATTTCTGGTCAGGCTTTACACATTTTATATATTTTCATCGCAAGACGAGATGTACGTTTCTTATTCGTATACATTATAAAGATCATATACACGATGATGATACATGCATGCATCCAAATATTATATCCACAACGCAGGTTTCGTCATAAATACAAAATGAGCATCCATAGCAACCATCGTCAAAATCACACATAAATGTGTTATCAGCAACAAGCTTCGTCCAAAAAGACCGAAAGATCATAACGTGGATCCCAATGTGTATGAATTAACCTTTTTTTTCTTTCTTCTTATTTTCGTACCTTTGTCTACTGTCAGCATTAAAGTAGCTGACAAGTTTAGTATGCGATTTGACATATGTAAATAGTAAAATTTACAACTACTTTTAATGCTGGCCGTACAAGGTTTCCCGTAGTTTCCTAGACTATTTCTGTGTTGAAATGCTGCAGACTATTATATTTTTATGACGACAAGCTTGGCGCAGTTTGGGTTCGAATCCCGGCCAGCGCAACTATTTGTGTGATGAACTCGATTATACGTGCTTGGGTCATGGTTGTTCTATGTATTTAAGTATATATGTATCTATATACGTCGTCTAGTACCCATAACACAAACCTTGACCTTAATTTGGGATTAGATCGATTTGTGTGAGGTTGTCTGACATTTACTTTGACGACGCGTTTGGCTCGGTTTGTAGACACCTGCCTACTGAGTCGGCGGTCCCGGGTTCGAACCCCGGCCGGGGCAAATATTTGTTCTTGGGTCATGGATGTTTATTTATATATTATGTATATCGTCGTCTAGTACCCATAGTACAAGCTTTGCTTAGTTTGGGACTAGGTCGATTTGTGTATGATTAATCATCATCATCATCATCAGCCCGGAGTCGTCCACTGCTGGACATAGGCCTTCCCCAGTTCGCGCCACCATACCCGGTCCTCAGCTTTCCGCATCCAACCGCTTCCCGCCACTCTTTTTGTGTATGATTGTCCCTTAATATTTATTTATTTATTTATATTTACTTATTTATTTGTCTTCCAGGACGAAGTCCTCGCGGACGGCAAAGTAGTCATCGACCTGATTGACGCCATCAAGCCCGGCTCCATCAACTACGACCTAGTACTGCCCGGCGGCAATGCAGAGGTGATTAATATTTCATTAACATGGACAATATACTTTACTTTAAGATAACTAAATACATTTTTAAATACAACTAATTCTGACAATATATTTACAATATTTACAATACTAAAAACTATAGATAAATATATTTATATGTACAATGGCTTAAAGCTAAAAAAAAAGAAGAAAATATATATTTCATTAACAGTGTCATTACCTAACACTTGACTTTTTAAATTTGTAGTTCCAGTAGGGCTAGCATATCTTGCCGCGATTTCGCTTGTCGCGTGACTTAGCATCTCCTGTCTTGCTCGCAGGGATCGTTACCGGTATTAGTTGAAATTCAAATATTTTTCTAATTTCAGGTTTTATTTCAAACGCTACTAAATTATAGAGCTTTCAAATTAGCTACTAAAATATAGAAATATGTAATAATAAGCGAAATACCGAAATCGAATACCGGTATTTTGTATGGAGACGAATACCGGTATACGATCCCTGCTTGCTTGCACGATATTGAAAGTAAAGTGTCAGGTGTATTTGTCGCCCGACAAAGAGTCGCGTGTCAAAGTTATGCTACACGTACTGGATACACATGTGTCGCAATGTTTCTCGCCTTTAGACGCTGTTTGAATCATCTGTCAAGATGTAAGAGGCTTTGTGATGCCTTTTGCGCAATTGGGGTGTACCGTTTTTTTTCAAAACCGTTAATTCGATTATGACTGACGAGCTGGGTTCTTTCTGAACCATTTCTAGTTATTGAAAAAAATTACAAAAATTTCGTAAAAAAGATACTACCCAATTTTTCACTTGACCTTCAGTAACCGGGGTTTTACTACGTCACCGTAGTTTGGAAAGGTACAGGTGGTGTTATCTGTGGTTACCAATACCCGGTCCAAATTATACTAACGGTTCATTATAATTATTATCTTACTGCTATTATACTGCCCTTTCCTTCAATAATTATGATAATTCTTTAATATTATAATGTTGAAGTTGTGAATCAAACATTCAAGAACTGTTATTTTTACTAAATTTAGAGTTGTTTTTGACGCCTCCGCTAAGACAACATCTGGAAGGTCGCTGAACGATATACAGCACGTCGGACCTGTAGTACAGGACGATTTGATGTCTATATTATTGAGATTTAGGCAACATAAATATATAGTTACCGCGGATATAGAAAAAATGTATAGACAGATTTTAGTAGAGCCTAGCCAATGCAAATATCAGCAGATTCTTTGGAGAGACCAAGAGTTTAAAAACTTACGGATACTGCAATTGAAGACGATAACTTACGGTACAGCTTCGGCCCCTTTTTTTGAGTACACGATGTTTGCTGCAATTAGCAAAGGATTGCGACAATCCAACTATCGCTCAAATAATACAACATGATTTCTATATGGACGATCTTCTGACTGGTGCACAAACGAAAACTGAATTAGCTAATATATGTCAATCAGTCACAGATATATTGAATGGAGCTTGTTTACCTCTTCGTAAGTTTCACACGAATGCTCCCGCAGTCGTCAAGAACAGCCTAAGTAACATGATTCCTAAAGATTTCGATGTGACTGGTCAATCGAGTGTCTTAGGGCTAAAATGGCAACCAGCACCTGATTGTTTACAGTTTTCGGTGGAAATCGATACTAACTCGCCAGTAACAAAGCGTTCCATCTTATCAAACTCTGCAAAGATATTTGATCCGCTCGGTATATTAAGTGCTGTCACTATTACACCAAAGATTATTCTTCAACGATTGTGGCTAACACAACTGGATTGGGACGATTCAATACCAACGGAGTTACATAAACAATGGCTTGATTTTGTGGACAAGCTGAAATATTTAACGAATATAAATATTGCCAGATATGTATAGGTCGATTCACTAAAGCTGGCGCGAATGGATTGAATGAGTGAATGATAATATTTATGTGTGCGTCACAAAATGATTACATACAGGTTGATACAATAAGTGATTATTGAAAACGTATTTGTAGACAAACTAGACGCATAACCGCCCAAATTCAGCAGGTTATAGAATATGTAGGTACTACAAAATATAATATTATCGAACCAAATGAAATTCAAAATGACTAATGGGGTTTTTCCAAAATTTTAAATTGGTGCTAGGAAGCTGAAACTCGGTATCGGGGGGCATTTGGGGCTCACAAATATGAATCTGAAATCGGTGTCCGAAAATTCGGTCGAAGTCGGAAAATATCGAAAAAACCAAGATTTGTATGGAGATTTTTTTTTAAGAGTCCCGTATCTCGTAAACGGCTGGAGATGGGTAGGGGATGCTCAAACAAATATCATAGGGGACCCCCACCCGAGTACAGTGGTGGAAAAAAAAAACAAAATGGCGACTTTTTTTTTTTCGAAAATTTCAAATTGTTCCGAGGGGGCTGAAACTCGGTATTGGGGGGCTTTTGGGTCCTCCGACTCAGAATATGAAATCGTATTTTGAATATTCGGTCAACTTCGGATAATATCGGACAAACAAAATTTAGTAATCTAAGCTCGACGGAGGGCCGAGCCATTTCTGAGCATAACTTATTGAATCGAATGGGTCTTAGCCTCGGATACTAGTACTTTCAATGAAAACTATATTGAATAAAATCGGTCGTGCCGTTTTTGAGTTATTACAAAATTTCATAATTTTCTTTAAAATGACGTAAGTGCCGCGCGGTGTCACTACACTTCGAACGTTACACATATTGGTTAAGTACCAAACTATATTAAAACATTTCGCTCAATCTGTCGCGTATAATAGATAACTTCCAAAAGATAATAAGTAATTACTGTTTCTTGGCGTGTACGACCTTTTTATAGGGCTTGAAATCTTTCTCGTAATTTTCGTCTATTGTGAAGGACGGGCAACTACGGGACCCTACACTGAGCGTGGCCCGACATGCTCTTGGCCGGTTTTTTATAATTCGAACTAGTCGTCCGTCACCTATTAATTCTTGACATTAACCCTTTACCAGGCCGCGAAGACAAGAAGAAAATGTGGGTTACGTTAATACCATTGCATAGTCCCACATGGTCAAACTCATACGAGACAATGGAATAGTATCATCCCACATCCTAATTCTGGTCATACACACACAGATTGCATGAATATTAAGCAATATGTAGGTACAATTACACTGCCTTACAACAGTCAAAATCTAAAGTATGTCAAAAAACTAGCGTCTGGATAAAACACCATGATAGTAAAATATTTTTGTATCAAACAGTTAAATATACCTTTCGGATATATATATTACTTGTTTAGTCTAAATATTGTGCAGATTATGCTTATATTATACCTAATAATTTTTATTTTTCTTGAATAACAAAAACCAATTTTGTTGTTGTTTACAAAATATTAGGAGGCCCCTGTATAAGAACGGCACTCACACTAACACTCGAAGTGACAAGTGACATAACTTTCATTCAATCCATTCGCGCCAGCTTTAGTGAATCGACCTATATTATGTAGTGAACCTACAAATATTACGTTACACTCCTTCTCAGATGCTTCTCAAGCTGCATACGCAGCATGTATTTACTTAGTGTCCACTGATAGTAAGGGCAACAGACACACGGGATTACTGTGTGCCAAGGCAAAGGTTGCACCATTAAAACCCGTTTCAATTCCACGATTGGAACTATTAGGTGCTCTATTATCGGTTCGCTTGACGGTTAAGGTTCTAAAATCGCTTCGCTGTAATATAGATAGTATTTTTCATTGGACAGATTCAGCCGTCGTTCTGAGTTGGCTCGAAGCAGAACCGCGAACCTTAAAAACATTTGTTTCGAACCGTGTAGGGGAAATTCAGGAATTGTCTCCTAGAGGTTTCTGGAGACATGTCCCAGGAGAAATTAACCCTGCTGATTTAGCGTCTAGAGGGGTTGATCCTCCATATCTATGCAATGCTGAAATATGGTGGCAGGGTCCCTCATTTTTGAGCGAGAGTATGTCAAGTTGGCCACAACTGAATCGGTCTATTAGCGATACTAGTGGTGTTGCTGAAACGAAAACGTTCACTCAAGTTGATACATCTTCAGTCACGAACACTTTCTGTGGTATTATAGATTTCGATAAGTACTCAAAGTTGACGACATTGCAAAGAACTTTTGCATATACAGGGTGTCCCTAAAACCAACGCCAAAATGAAGAGGGGTGATAGAACAGCTCATAAGCAACCATATTAAGTTAATTTGACCTTAATAAAAAGTTCATGGTTTTCGAGATATTTGCATTTTTTTAAAACTCGTGACTTTTGATACCCTGCGTCAGTATGTCGATTGCCACCACTGCAAATTTAGGTATTTTGTAAATCTGTTTTTTGCAGGATGTTACTAAAAACATATCCTATCGAATGTAATTTAAATTTATTACATATCATGATGCTTTGTTGGTAAAAATAATTAAAAAAAACGAATTATAGCAATTTATAAAATTTTGCCTGTGGTTTTGATCGATTTTCATTTAAAAAAAGTATTGTAAACTAACATGGCACACAACATAAAAAGATAGACAATTTATTGTAGTTTTCAAAAAGGTACAGTATTTTCTAATTTACGCAGCAGTTTACGAGATATTGATATTTTACACCAAAAGGAGCTCATACTGCAGTTATTCCATAGTATGGTACCAGAGCCCCTACTAGGCTCAGAGTTTGAATTTTGAACAAAAAAACGATTTAAAGAATACTTTATTTAGAATAGGAACACAATTCAATTTTAGAATAAAATAATTGAAATGTTCATAGCGAACCTGGCAAATAACGTAAAAAGATGCCAAATTTAGTTGTTTTTTAAAATGGTATTGAAGTGACTTATTTATTTAGCGGTTTATGAGATAATGCAAAAATAATACTGGTTGCCATTTTTTCTGTTAAGTGAATAAAAAAACTAAAAACATTAAAAAAATACGAAACCTGTTTTATGTAACTAAATTAAATGTTCAAATTGTCCGCCATTGACTTGAATACAAACCCGGCATCTCCTTAAACATGCTCGACTGATGTGACGTGCACTTCTTGTTACGTCGTTCTGGGCCTCTGCGTAAATGCGTTGTCTCAGCTCCGCTATACTGTTAATCGGTTCATTGTAAACTTTTTCTTTAATATAACCCCAGTAATAGAAATCCAGAGGATTTAGGTCTGGAGATCGAGGAGGCCACAAAATGGGACCCAGACGCCCGATCCATCTCTGTGGATAAGTTTGGTTTAAATGTAGTCGCACTTCGCGTGCATAATGTGCTGGACAGCCATCATTCTGCAGCCACATTGACCTCCGTGTAGCTAAAGGTACGTCGTCGAGAAGATTTGGCAACTTATTCTCTAAGAAATGCAGATAACTTGGACCATTCAGCGTTTCTGGTAATTCAAATGGGCCAATTATTTTCCCATCTAATATTCCAGTCCAAAGGTTCACTTTAAATTGGTACTGCGACCGATCTTCCCTCATTAAATGAGGATTTTCTAATTCATAAATCCATCTCTCTTAAAAGTGCTTTCATCAGACCATAAAACCATATTTATGAAATTGGGATCCTCTCTGTGTTTTTGCAGCATTTTCTGGCAAAACTGAACACGAAGTGGGTAATCACGGGGCAGCAACGCTTGAACACGTTGTATGTGGTATGGATGAAATCCATAACGACGTAATATTCTATTAGCAACAGATTTTGATATCCCTAAATTACGTTCAATGTTCCGTGTCGAAGTCGATGGGTTGTTTTGAATCTCTTGTAAAACATCTTCATCGTAATCTCCTCTAGGTCTTCCTAATCCGCCAGGATTGCCAGGCAAAACGCCTTGTGAGTATGCGAGATGAACATTTCGAAATACTCGATGGTCCAGATGCCTTAAATTTGGATATCTTTCTCGATAGAGTCTAGCTGCAGCACAATAGTTACCTTGACATTCCCCATAGACAAAATGCATGTTGGCATATTCTTGAGGAGTATAATTCTCTGGCATATTTTTAACAAACGCACTACAATTAATCTTAACAGAGCCAAAGTAAATCGAAGTTAAAATCAATAGGCAGAACTCGAGTCCAAGATGCACAAAGCAAAGTTAAATTGTACCAAAAATCCAAATCACAAGGCCAACACGAGTTTTATTGGTAAAGCAAGTCTCCGTGGCGCCACCTATGGTCCCACCGGAAGATCAGCGCTGGCTCTCGAGCTAGCATCTTGCTGAGGTGGGACCTTTTCGTGGCACAGCCATAAAAATATAGTTACTTATTGTTTAATTTTATTTTCTTATTTCTGTCACCTTTTATGTAATTATGTTTTGTTGCAAGTCACGAATAAATGTATTTCTTTCTTTCTTTCTTTCTTTCTATTTAAGAATATAAGAAACCAATCTAAATAAAGCACATCAAACGAATTGACGAAGTGTACTAAAATTACTAAAATACTCTTTAATCAGAAAGCCGACTTGAATTCGAATTTCAAATTGTGTTCCAATTTCAAATTGTGTATTCTTTGATTCTATTTTTAGTTCGAAATTCAAACTCTGAGCCTAGTAGGGGCTCTGGTTCCATACTATGTAATAACTGAAGTATGAGCTCCTTTTGGTGTAAAATATCAATATCTCGTAAACTGCTGCGTAAATTAGAAAATGCTGTACCTTTTTGAAAACTACAATAAATTGTCTATCTTTTTATGTTGTGTGCCATGTTAGTTTACACTACTTTTTTTAAATGACAATCGATCAAAACCGCAGGCTAAATTTTATAAATTGCTATAATTCGTTTTTTTAATTATTTTTACCAACAAAGCATCATGATATGTAATAAATTTAAATTACATTCGATAGGATATGTTTTTAGTAACATCCTGCAAAAAACAGATTTACAAAATACCTAAATTTGCAGTGGTGGCAATCGACATACTGACGCAGGGCATCAAAAGTCACGAGTTTAAAAAAAATGCAAATATCTCGAAAACCATGAACTTTTTATTAAGGTCAAATTGACTTAATATGGTTGCTTATGAGCTGTTCTATCACCCCTCTTCATTTTGGCGTTGGTTTTAGGGACACCCTGTATACAGAGGTTCATATTTAATTTACGTAATCCAACTTCAAGGCGTTGTGGTTTTCTGACTATAGATGAATTAAGTTCATCATTAAACTATTTAATTAAACAATCACAATTTGAGTCATTCAGTGACGATATCAGCATAATTCAAAGGGGTAAATCGTTACCTTTAAAATCAAGGATACTTAAACTTACACCTTTTATAGATGAGGATGGGCTGTTGCGTGTCGGTGGGCGTATCCAAAATTCATCTGTTAACTATACACAGAAGCATCCATTATTGCTAGATGCTAAACATACGTTTACTAAGCTTCTTTTTCGCCGTGAACATTTCAAGACATTACACGGGCCTCCTCAACTAATATTAAATAATTTACGTAATCAATTCTGGCCTTTAAGTGGTAGAATACTAGCTAGGAGCACTGTTAACAAATGTAAAACTTGTTGGATCATGAAAGCTAAGGCGGTTAATCCTATAATGGGAAATTTACCTGAACCTAGAGTGACACCTAGCCCGCCGTTTAGTGTTTGTGGCGTAGATTTTGGGGGTCCTTTTTTAATTACGGATCGAAAAGGGCGCGGTTGTAAGATAACGAAATGTTACTTGGCTCTTTTTGTTTGTTTCTCGACAAGGGCTTTACACTTAGAACTGGTCAGTGGACTTTCAACTGATGCTTTTATTTTATCTCTCCGGCGATTCATATCACGCCGTGGGTATCCATCTGAGATCTATTGCGACAATGGCACAAACTTTGTAGGTGCGAGCAACGAGCTAGCTAACTTCCTAAATTCAAGTAATGATCCTATAGCTTCATTTGCGGCTAATGAGGGCATAAAATTCGTGTTTTCGCCAGCTTATTCTCCACATTTTGGAGGAATTTGGGAAGCTGGAGTTAAATCTGCAAAGTTTCATTTAGCTAGGGTACTAGGGAACACACATATGACTTTCGAAGAGTTATCGACTCTGCTTACCCAAATTGAAGCAATTTTGAATTCTCGGCCTCTTACACCCTTAACTTCTGATCCTAATGATCTCGAAGTACTAACACCGGGTAATTTTTTAATCGGTCGACCATTGATCTCTATACCATCTCCCGAGCTACTGGATGTGAACACTAATCGCCTGAACCGATATCAGCATATTGAACAAATGCGACAGCAATTTTGGGCACGCTGGCAAAAGGAGTTTCTGGCTGAATTGCAGCAGCGAACCAAATGGCAAATTAATAAGGAAGGACTTCGAATCAATGATATGGTTGTCATAAAAGAGCCAAATGTACCTCCGATGAAATGGCGCATGGGTCGCATACATAAACTATATCCTGGACGTGATGGGGTCTCCAGAGTAGCGGACGTCGCGACAACACGAGGCTTACTGCGACGAGCTGTTCATGGACTCTGTGCTTTGCCTGAACCACGGACCTTTTGACTCTCGAGGAGAATGTACTTCCTCGAGGGCGGGGAGATTGTTGCGGCCTCTTAGCTTACTGGCTTGAACGTGTGACGTCTATGTATTTGTATTCAAGAATTATGATTTTGACACTAGAAGAAGACTAAGAAATTGTCATAAAGATTTGTTTTGTTCTGTTACATATTTTATATTAATTCCAATGAATTTGTAAAATAGTTTAATAAACAGTAATATACAAGCTTCGTTCTACTCATTTTAATACGGAGTTCAACATTTGTATTCCAAGTCAAATATTTGTTGGTACGGTCAAAGCATAGCCATGGATGGAGACTAGCCTGGCGTGAAAAATAAGTCCAAAATTAAGACAGAGCTCTATCGAAAAACAGCACATATAACTTGTAGTAAAATAATGAAAACAAACTTGAAAACAATTACATTTTTTGTTGGTTATTTACAAACTGTCACCTGACAGTTCTTTGACAAGATATTGAATATATATTTTTGAGAATTTCATGGCCAGTTTCACAACTTCAGAAATGCGTAGGTTTACCAGTGAAATAGTAAAAAATACAAATAAGAGTGCGCTGAATAGCGTTTTTTTACTATCCTCAAACACACGCGGAAATCATGACGTCATCTTGTGAGCTTCTTAAAATAATTAATAAAAAAATAACTACTTATTCTAATGAAGAGTTAATGAAATTGGTATTATAAAATGACCTATTTCATCGAATAAAAATATAAAAAGGGGGGGTAATTTTTTTTGGGATACCCCAATTGTGGTTAATAATAGTTCACAAACTGTTTTTTTTTCGCGCTTTGCCAATTTTAGTCACGGAGCGCCACCAGGGTTTTTGGGACTACTTCGTCCTTAGGAAGTGGAACAGTGGATCCATGGCCTGTTTAGTAAAAGGACGAAATCCCCTCGAAGTGTGTGTCCAATCCGGTTTCTCGTGCAGCTGTAGATATGATGATAATGTCATAATATATTTACGTCACTCTCGGCCTTAAGTAGGGAAGAAAATCTAACTTCCTTGCCTTAGCAAGATGTATAACTTTAGATAAACCACGGGCGGTAATTTGTACAGCCCCAGCATATTTATGGCCTTCACTTTCGGTTCGGTCCACAAACACCTGTGATCTGGGACATTCATGAATAGGCTAGTTGAATTTTGTCGAATTGGTGGGGGGTAATTTACTAAAGTTTATTCCGTATAGTATTTAGCAAAGGAAACCTAAATATATATTTTTCAATTCATAAAAGTGGAAGATGGCTGAAAAAATTGAATTTGAAAATATGGTTTTTAATCTGTATTTTGAAATGCTTAAAACGCTGTCCGCCATTTTCGCTTATGATAGTGACGTCATCGGTCCTGTTAAGATAACTGGAAGTCTACTTTGACGACTTGAATAGTGCCGTCCCTCTTGATCTCCTGTCAAAGTATATTGGAGTGAACGGAATGGCACTATACGACGGTCGAATTTCGAATTTTTACAGGTTCTACGTCACGCCACAGATTATCAAAAGACAAAAATAGCGGACGGCGTTTTTGAGTGTTCATGAAATTTCTAATTTTCAATGGATAAAATTTAGCATTCTAGCTTTCACAAAAATACAAGACATTTTTTCAGAGCTAGTAAGATCATTATTAACCATTTCAAATATATTTCAAAACTGGGCCTACTAGCCTATTCACCGCCCTAGGTGTGTAATGTACTATTTCTCAAACATGCAATGAAATATTGTCTTTACGTTCCTTATAATAGGCTCGGAAGTATCGATTTTTGGGCGCAACAACTCGAGAGGACTGTAAAGCCTAGGCCTGCAAAGTAACTTTTTTTTAACAAGGTCATTCACACAGCTGGCTGGTTTGACAAAAAGCAGGTTGTGTTTTTAAAGATTGGTTGTTAGACTATTTGTTTGTCTATTTGTCAATTAATAAAATGTTGTTCTTTGAAGTATATTTTTTTATTTCATTGTATGTTTGAGAAAAGCACTATACATGCCTCGTCGTGAAAACGGATTCCCGGCCTCGTATCACTATCCGGCCTCGCTCGCACGCTCGCTCGGCCGTATATACCTACTTGGCCTGAAATCCTCATTTTCCCGGCCAAGTAGGTATATTTTTTGTAATGTACTATTTTCTCCTCTCGTAACTGTATCTGTGTGCAGGAGAACCTGGCGAACGCGAAGTACGCGGTGTCGATGGCGCGGCGCTGCGGCGCGCGCGTGTACGCGCTGCCCGAGGACATCACGGAGCGCAAGCCCAAGATGATCATGACCGTGTTCGCCTGCCTCATGGCGCTCGACTACATCCCCAGCATGGACCAGCCCGTCCTCGCGTAAGTGCCTACGCCACCCGACACACTGGGGTATAGAAGTAATTCTTTTGGTTGAGCGAATCCACTTAGCTTTGTACCCGATGAACAATACTCTTTGTCTGTATTGTTAGCTGTGGCCCCAACTGCCACTTCAAAATGTAAGGCGTTATAAGTGCAAATTACTTTTACACTAAATTAGTCTTTAAGTTAAATGAAATAAGGTTTACTCTTAAACAAAGAGAACAGAGATGTTGGTCACTTCATTGTCATTATAAGCATCGAAACGAGCTTCACTGCTCTTTCACTTACGAAGTGACCAACATCTGTGTTCTCTTTGTTTAAGAGTAAACCTTATATTGTTTGATATAAAGACTAATTTAGTGTAAAAGTAATTTGCACTTATAACGCCTTACATTTCGAAGTGGCAGCTGTGGCCACCGTTAACAATACAGATAATAAGTATTGTTCATCGGGTACAAAGCTAATGGGATTCGCTTAGCAAATGGGATTTGAACTATAGTGGTACGCCACCCGACATACTGTGGTAGTACTGGGGTAGTGGTACAGCACCTCTAGCAGGCAGATTTAGACGAAGACAATTTTGAGACGCCTAAATGACGGCGCCAGTGATTACCGCACAGCACACCTCAGACCGTTTAGACAATGACTATTTTCAGCCGCCTAAATCTCGCTGCCAGTGACCAGCAAGCCGTGTTTACACAGTGCTTTTTTTCAGTACCAGTCATTAGTGGCAGCGAGAGACGCGGGGGGGGGTCACTGGCGCCAAAAATTAGGCCCGTGTTCTATTCCGCGCCAGCGCTGGCATGCCGCGAAATAATGGCGCGGAAAGTGTTTATACGGTGCCTTTTCGAGGCGCCGTAATTTAGGCGTCTCAAAATAGTCTTCGTCTAAATCAGCCTTAACTGTCATACGCTATTATTGCTCGCGCGAGATAATTACCTGCCTCTTTCTGTGCAGTCATGTGAAAGAGGGACGGGTACCGCTATCTCGTGCGACAAGAGTCGCGAAGCATAGTTGTGCTCGACGGGCTGATCGAGTGAGTTACACTGCCGTGCTAAGGTAAAAGGCGACCTTTTTGTATGGAGCCCCATAGTAAAAGGTCGTAGTCTTTTATCTTAGCACGGCAGTACGGCAGTGTTATTGTTAAAGAAAAAATGTCCAGTGTCGGCAGTCTCATATATCCGTAATAATGGGTAACGACCAAAAAGTTGGACAAAAATTAGGCGCAGGAAAGGCACACAAAAATTAGACAAGAAAGCGAAAATTTCCATTGTGCGACAAAAGCTAACGGTAGGTACAATAAGGATCTTTAATAGTTCGATGTAAATTAACATTATAAATGATAACTTTTTGGTCTTCACCCAAATACATTCATAGAAATTTGTTCCAATGGGGCTTGGCAATGAATATGGAATAAATAAATGTGCACTTTGTGCTTAAAATAGCAGCGTAAGAACATTTGAGCTGACGAACTGCTCACCGATACGAACAGACCATTTTTCTTGACCATAACACTTCGATACTCTCTGATGTTTGGCTCAGTCGAGTATGAAAAGTTTGTTTGTAAAATTCGACATTACATCATAACATAACATAAAGTAAAATTCATCAAATAAAGAGATTTTGTGCGCTAAGATTTTATATTTTTTACGAATACGTAATTAATATCGTAACTGATAATTGCTGACAGGATCTATGATTAAAAATTTAAGTGAAGCAATGCATACACAAGTGTTAGATTTATGGGTGATCTTGATTACTCAATAATTGCGATAATTGTAATGACAATTTAATAATAGGTGATGTCGAATTTTATGAGTGAAAAATGTTTGTAATTTTTGACCACGGGAATGAAAGGACTAAGTATTAATTATTGATCAATGCCCTAAACTTATCAGAAGTAAATAAATTATTTTTGATTTTCAAATCATTGTCTTGGAAATCCCATCGTCAATTGGTTGTCTACCCTTTGTATGGCACTAATTGTAATGTCTGTGACGATATCTCGCAACTCGGTGACTCCGTGTTTTTGTGGAAGTCTAGAGTATTTTGGATAAGGTTTTGTGAAACGTTTTGTATATGTCTTTGATGTGTCAACTGATTGTTCAGTCACTAATTTTATTATTAAACATCGTAATCATGGCTATCGCAATATTTTATACGGAAATTACTGTGCTATAGTTTCGTTTGATTATACATTGATATAAATGATAAATCGAAGTTAAAATGGATAATAAAATCATATACAGTTTAGGTTAAGCATGAAACTTGGAATGTACTTTTCTTTGCGTTAACAGGCCTATAGCAACATTCCAAGCGTTTTAAATTTAAAAACAACCCACCTAAAGGTACAAGCAATATTATAAAATGATTTTCGGTAATCGGAAATTCGCCTGAAATACATTCATTTATATCAATCATTTAATACAGTAATTTGTAAGCATGTATGTGTTGCACGGTCTAACAAAAAAGGTCTATCTGTCCCTCTCACGCTTGCACTAAAACATATGTCATAGAAAGAGGTAGGAAACAAGATGGTGTTGTAGCACTTTTTTTGTTTGACTGTACAACATGGTAAAGGTATTTTGTGATGTCCCGGAAGACTTATTTAAATTGATTTAATTTCCCATTAACCCTTACATATTTGTATGAGTTACATAATTAAATCAATTTAAATGATGAACGTACTGCTCGCAAGGTGGGAATAATATTAAGTATATATAAATAATATGTGTATGTAACAATGTATGTTAAGGGTAACTTATTTAATATTAAGCCTCTGAAAGTTATAGCGTCAACTCTACTGTTTAACCCGGTATCATTCTATGTATAAACTAATAAATCAAATTATTTCCGCACTTAAATATAGTAGGAAAATTTTATCACTTCACTAAGGTGTTTGAAATTAGTTGATTATTGATTGTCAAACTCTGATTAAAAATAATCATATTTTACTATGAATACTTCGCTCTAGGTGGAAGTAAAAAAAGAATAAAAAATAGTAATATATATATTTTTTTTTGAGTTTTCTCATGTATGTTTCGTAAGGGTTACAGTAAGTTGCTTAGCCGCTATAGTCAAGCAAAGACGGCTTAAAACACTAGTACTTATCAATTCTTAGTATTACGACGTGTCAATGTTTTTATACACTTTTTACAACGAAATGGCTTTTCAGAGCAGTCGCGATTTTTTAAGAGACTAGTTTAGTGACGGCACCACGCCGCTTCGTAGGTTGAGTGACGTTTTTATGCTGATTTTTAATAATTTTGGCTTCCAAACAAGGTTATCATTCTTATAAAGGGTGTTGTTATTGTTTTACACGGTTTACCCTTGTTTCATAGACAATTTTCATTTCATAGACATGTAATTTCATCGAAAGCGTTTTTATTCTGAAACCATAAAATATTTTGGAATGTGATAACACAAGTAACTATGTATAGGTTGACATTTTCAAGATTTCGAAATATTTATGTATTTCGGGGAAAAAAGTATCTATGAAATGAAAATTCGATGTGAAGCATTCGGTGAAGTGATTGTCTATAAAAAAGAGGATCCCGTTTTAGACATTATTCTGTTTGTGTTAGAGGCTTAATTTTGTCATTTTGTGCGTTCAGCATTAAAATTAGCAGTTACAGTTTCTATTAGCATATGTTATGTCAAATTACATACTAAATTGTCAGCTACTTTAGATACTGACTGGATTTAGTAAGCACTAGTATTTATCGTTTCAGATGAAGTTTTACACTCAAATAGTGGACAAAAAGGCAGATGCTTTATATAAAGCGATAAATGTTACTATCAGACACAGTCCATTTTCAATACGTTTATTAGTAATTTTCTATAATGTCGAGTTACAAAAAAAACGACCGAGTTAAATTCAGTATTTGGTTCATTTAGGGTGAAGCCAGACGGTCGTAATTTGAGTCGCGTAATTTCGGTCGCGCCATACTTAGTGTGACATGATTACGTGACATGATGTATGGCGCGACCGAAATTACGCGACTCAAATTACGGTCTGGCTTCACCCATACAAGATGATAATGACATCAAACGATTAAGTTAATTCTCTAATTTTGAATAGTATATGCTCTAAAACAGCTTATGTGTGGGAATTGGCAATAACGCGAATGTGGAATTGTGTATGTGTAAGTTAATGAACCCATTTATTTTATAACCAGGCTAAATCAACATTCCTAGCACATTAGGCATTCCCTTTCGGCATTTCTACCATTATTTTATAAATTACGTAATCGGTATATATTTAATTATTAAATGTATATTTGATAAGTTAGTTTAAGTCTTGTGAAATATTTTTGTAGAGCATTTTATTGAAGACTTTCCTTCGGGAAACAACGATTTAATTTTACTATATTTTTAATTGTAAATTTTTATTTTGTTAAGATTTTTATTATGAAAAATATTACATTTATTACCGATATTTTAGATTTATTTTATCGGAATCAATTCTCGAATTCATATTCCATTTTATTTTAAAGCTTTTCGACAGAAGGATCATACATTTTATCGACAAAGTATATGCGCTAGGATCAGTATGTATGAGCATGTAAGCAGGATTAATAAATAATAAAAAGGAATTGGTAAAGCTAAGTTTGATTTTAATTTCGATCCATACTTAACACCTCAGGTTTTATCTTCTATTGGAAGACTATTTTTCAACTAATTTCACATTTTTCTTATTGTCTATGGCTTGGGTGCTTTTCGTTTCTTGTTGTGAGTGTCCCTTTTTGTAATCGTGGGGTGTTGCATTCTATTTTATGTCACCAGATCTTTCGTCCATGTTCGTAATCAAGTTTTGTAACTAGTTACGAACAGGGATTTTTTTTTCAACACGTTTGTAACCAGGTTACCAACGAAGAATTTAATTTTCATTGATACGTTTGCTAACTCAACTGGGTTATAAAGGATTTTTAGTGATTTCTTTGTAGCTGCGTTACAGAAAAATAATGTGAAATTCCGCCTTCGTAACTGGTTGTAGTTACGAAGACCGAATATTACATTATTTTCTCATCAAAAGATATTTATTTCTTCCTTCGTAGCTGACTTACGAACAAATAACATTGGAACAAAGTGCACTAATTAACCTTTTCAACGCCAAGCGGTGAAACTAACGTGCCTCTGACACCACAACAAAAAAAATAAAGAAGTGCTCCAAAATTAACAGGAATTGAAATATATATATAAAATAGCCTTTTTAATTACAAAGTTCTTAATCATTAAAATTTGGACGGCTGTGGCCGACGTGGCGTCAGTGGCACGACTTTTAGGTGACAGCCACAGCCAACTTTGGCGATCAAACCTATGAAGACGGCGCCACCTCCAGCAGGTCTATTTTAAATACATTTCATAACGTAAGACTCTTGGCACACTGATGAGCAAGCCTCGGGATTTTGGGTGCACGGGTGATTTCACGCCTACCTAACTGTCGGTCTAGTGTCAAATCATTAGAGCACCGAAAACCATAGGGTATTCATCAGTGAGTCAAGTTGGAGTCTTACTTACTACTTTAAAACACGGAGAAAGTCCCAAGAATTCACTATCAATACAAACAGTGCTGGTTTTAGCACTACCAACGCCTTGGGCGAGATTTCTACGGCGCCTCCTAAACATATCGAGTTCTTCGCATATTTTTGGGAATTTACGAGTAAAAAGGCCTCGCTCAAAGCCCTGCTGGTCGGTCGCCCTACCGCGCCCTACCTTAACGCCGCTAAAAAGCAAAGTTATAAAATGTTTACAAGCCAAAATTGACTTCCTATTTTCCTTCTAATTATGAAAAGAATAGCGTCACGTGCTGGACATTCTGGTGGGACGTCAACCACTGACAATTTTTCTCTAGGTGGTGTGGTAATAGTAAGTTTTCATTAGAGGAGTTTTAAAAGTTAACACCTGTCTTTTTCTAAAAGTTTACTTAAAAATACAGTACACAGGCGGCTAGCATACCCGCACAACTTGATAAAAAGGTTGTAATTATAATACATTCCTCTTAGGTCAACGCCACAGCCAGCGGAGTTCCTAGAAGACTCCCTAGAAGTCGAGATAATCGACCAACCCGACGACAGCTTCGTAGGTTTGGCCGAACCCGAGTCCTTTATCGACAACAACTTGGTCGACGAAGAGGCCTATGATGAAAATGAGGACTCAGGATTAGGCCTCCAAATCGCGGAAAAGCCACCTCTGCCGCCTAAGCCGATGTTGTTTGATAGATCAGAATCGGTTGTTTCTACTACTTATAATTTTGCACAGTAGGAATTTTGCAAGATTTATGGATTTTATTTGTGTTATTGTTATTATAATTTCAACGTATTCATCTATTAACCCTTTGACCGCCAAAGACGGCAAATCACGTCATCGGGAATTCGTGCCACTGACGCCAACGACGTCTATTGACGTCAAAAATTTCAGTGGTCAAAAACATGCTAATTCAAACCTATCTGTGTTTTTCAACCTTGTTGATTTTGGAGCACTTTTTTTTTTTTTTGGTTTGGCGTCAGTGGCACGGTGAATTGCTTTGCCGCTCGGCGCTCAAAGGGTTAATAAGGGGAACCAAAGAATCATAATGATATATTTAAGTATGCTCAAAAAAACACAATTTGAGCGAGACATTTTAAATTATATCTTTATCGTGCATACCTATATTATTTAGCCCTGGAAATTACAATTCTCGAAAGGATACAATCTCCTTGTGAGTATTATATTCCTTGGATACAATAATTCAGGAAGTTCCACGAACATGGATGGCCTTGTTCTAGCAATCTTACAAAAATTTTAAGGCTTTTGCCATTTTTATTTAGTTTTTAATCTTGCAAAACAATATTTATTTTATTAGAGTGCGTAAGTTTTAATAAACTATTTTTTACTTTTATTATTTTCTTTCATTTCCGTTTTACCTATTTTGTTTTTTAGTAACCTGCAACACTTACAAGTAGGTACAGCGCGTGAGCGGCAGAATGCGATTCGCGTTTTATACCTGTCTCGCTTGCTCTAACGCGATCCAGATAAAAAGGTCAAATCAAAAAGTCAAAACTGTATTCCGAATAGTAAAGAAAAAGCGTCAGGAAGTAAATAAGTAGTTACTCGTACTTAAAATCACCTCTATAATTGCCATATTATTATTACAAATAATTTCAACCCTATAGCAGAATTGCTACAACGTTACAGTTTTAATACAGTATGTATGTGTATCGGGTCAGTTCAAAGTAAAAGACAGTTTAATACTTTGTGATGATTTAATTCATTAATTCAATCCATAGCCGGCAACAAAATGTATAATATCTCTCGCATTCAATACAAATGTACAATTCACAGACACTTCGATGGCGACACAAAACAAATAAATAAAACCAATGTCGGTGATAATACAGATTTTACAAGTAATTCAAATAAACACCGTAAACCTATCCAACTATAAGCCCAATCATCCAACTATGGTCCAAAACAAAACTCATTCATCATCAAGATTCTACCAGTGATTTTAACGATTTTCTTTACATTTGTTTAATTTAGTTATTACATCTTGGATTTTATCCTTAATAATTTTATGACGAGTAATTTTCAAGTTAATTTGGAATATAGTTGTATGGATTAAACTATAGTTGGATAGTTTTATAATAATATAACATTTTTATTCAATTCAATGCGATAGTCTCAGGAGCATTCTCATCGTCGAATCATATCTCGAAGGTGAGATAACATTAAGATTCTATCTATACTAGTCAACGATCTGTGTATTATCATGGACTAACAATTTGAAACTTACACAATCCTTGTACAGTCGCCATCAGATATATCGCAGCATACAGGGTGGAACGAAACGACGTTATTTCCTTTAACTGTGGCATTATACAGGCTTAGAATATTATTTTCTCCAAATAAACTTTATTAATATCTCTCACCGTTTTCCAGTTATAGCATGTTAAACTTTCATACGAAAAAGTGTGTGTGTACAACCCTATTTTAGAGTGCAATGACCTCTTCATAACACAGTTAACTTTTGTAAACAAACTTTTTACAAATTGCCTAGCCATTTCTTATCGGTTTAAAAACCTTTGAAAATACCCTTAAGATTGTTTTTAGACTTTTTAGTTGACATGATTGATAGACGTTACATTGACTTTTTGTATCGTATGCTGTGTGCAAAAATGCCGGAATTAAACGCTAGAGGCTATTTGAATTTGCTTCTTTTGTACGCGGAGTGCGATTACAATACTGGAGAGACTTTGCGCCAATACCGGAACAGGTATCCTCCTCCTCACCCAACACACTCTAGTACGATATTACGCGCTCTTGACCGTGTTGGTAACAATCGTCCTATTGTGCCACGAACGGGTCAGGATGACCAGCGCGGAGGACGCGTTATTCAACATGATGTCAGATTGGAAGAGAGAGTGCTGCAGTACTTCGAAGATTATCCGAGGTCAAGTTCAAGACAAGCGGGCCGACATTTTCGTATGACTCATACGAAAATACTCAGAATACTAAAACGTGAGGGCCGTCACCCTTACAAAATACAAAGAGTCCAGGCATTACTACCAAGAGATTGCCCCGTTCGCGAAGCCTATTGCCGGTGGCTACTGCAAAAGGTGTTAGAAGACCGAGACTTCATCAAACACGTAATATGGAGTGATGAAAGCTTGTTCACACGGAACGGTATGTGGAACAGGCATAACGAACACGTGTATGCCGAAGAAAATCCGTTTGCCTACCGTTATACGGGACACCAGTATCGTTGGTCTGTTAATGTTTGGGCGGCGATACACGGGGATACAATAATAGGCCCTGTATTTCTGCCTCAGACTTTAAACAGACACGGATACATGGCTCTGTTGAGGATAGAGCTCGACGACTATCTGGATGAGTTGACGCTGGCAGAAAGAAGACGCACTTGGTTCCAACAAGATGGAGCACCAGCTCATTCAGTAGTCGAAGTACGTGAAACACTGAATAATGTGTTTGAGGATCGCTGGATCGGCCGATATGGGCCGCACCGTTGGCCTCCTAGGTCTCCAGATCTCACACCCTTGGATTTTTTTCTGTGGGGCACCGTAAAGGACATCGTTTACAAGACTGAGTGTGAGACGGCTGAAGAGATGAGGGAAAGGCTAAGGGTGGCCTTTGAAAGTCTTCGCAGAAGAAATAACCGACACAACATCTTGTCGAGGGTGCATCGCCACACGCGGGCACGAGCAGCGGCGTGTATCGTACGCCACGGCGGTACTTTCGAACACCGGATGTAAATGTAGGTAATTGTAAATACTCCCAAACGTCAAATAATAGTTTAAAAAAACTAGGGTTGTACATACATTAAAAAATACAATTTTAATCGATTTTCGTTTTTTTATTATTAAAAGAATTTACCTATTGCAGGTCAATTCTACATGAAATACATAGCATTATAGTTTCAGGAATGAACATCGCTTCGTTCCACCCGGTATAAGGCGTTCATAAATATCTAAACACGACTCTTATTGACTGGGTGTTACAGGAAATGTTCAGATATTTATCAACGCCTTATATGCTGCGATATATCTGATGGCGACTGTACAAAGCCACGTTCACCAACTTGTGCGTCGCCAAGCGTAGTATATTCCGTTGGCTAAGCGTATTACGGTGAGTTTAGACCAAACGAGCGCATTGCTATTCTATCCCCATTCTACCCGCAACACCCAAAAAATAATTTATCCGAAAATATAATTATTCCGAATTTTCATAACACCGAAAGCGCTATCACGCCAAACGATTACGGTTACATGTTATGCCAGAAATCTCGAATTATTTTCATCAGAACATGGTTTTCGGAATTAAGAAAATTCGGAATTGTAATGCATTCGGACAAGTGAAACTTCGGGATTTTATAGTGTACGTCATTCTACCAGATTCTCTTTGTGTAATTGATGGTGTGTTTTAGTTGTAGCTCTTTGTTCGTTTGTTCTAAACCCGGTGGCGCGACAGAAAAGACTTGAAGATTTTTGAAGCGATGGGTTGTATTTGCAGTTTTCATAATTATTGTTCCATGGTAACAAATTTAGTCTTATTTTGACCTAAAACTGGTATAAAAGCAAAATAGGCATGTCCTAATTCAAAATATCATCATCAAGTTTGGAAACTACAGCATTCTTAGCAACATAAAGAAAAAAGGATGGTTTATTATATTTTCAACATTAAAACATAATTTCTGTTACCTGTATACTATTGTATGAGACGTGGACTCATAATATTTTGGTTTTTAATCTTGCATGATGCAATAAAATGTCCATTCTCACAAACACACAATAAGTGAAGTCAGACAGGCTATATTATCAATTCACTTGCCATTTTGCACAACATTCATAATCGTCAACAACATGCGAGGGGCCAATAGTCACAAAAATAAACGTACCTATTTAGAGCAACGTAAATAATATGTACATAATTACATCGATAACTTCGGCGATACTTCAACATTTGTACATCGCAACAACGGTCACCTATCTGAGTCACCTATCTGAAACACAAATTCTTGTTTACCATCTGTAACGTTCCGCCAAATTTTCATTTGTCCGAAATGCATTTTTGTCCGAAACTAATATTTCAGAATCATTATAAAACAAAGATAACCTAACCTAATGGGTTCTTTAAAACGATGTTTATAAAATCCTGAAAATATTACGGGTTTTAGGAAAAAATATTTTCGGACAAATGAAAATTTGGCGAGACGTTACAGATGGGAAACAATGTTTCGGAGTTGAGATAGGAACCGCAACAACACTGCTCGGCGATTCGCGTAAAGATCTAGATTATTAAAAGTTACATTGGCTATATCGCTATTCCGTAAGAAATTTTGGAATGTATTCGCTTTAAAAATATCAATATGGTTTTAGTTTATTAATAAAAGATTTTTCTAGATAGTTCACCGCGCCTGGCGGGAAAGGCGGTCGCTCGCGGGGGATTACTCTAGACTAAATAAGCTCGCCTAGAGCCCGCCTTAAATACTGGACACTTCCTAAGCCCTAGCTTATACGAACACATAGACATCACTGTTCAGAAATATTCTAACAAAAAGAAAGAAAAACCCTATTTTCTTTCTTTTGAAATACCCAAACACAATTTCAAAACATTATTGAACAGCTTGCCTTCGATGTGTTGTTAACAGTTCCAAGAGACTTTTACCCTATAAATTATTGCTAACAGTTTAAGACACTTTAATATTCATATTAATAAACGATCTAACAGAATCAGCTAAAATACTGTCACGAGCGAGCGCCGCCCCTCCCGCCGCGGGTCAATTCGCTAATTATACATATTTTCTGCATTTTTAATATTAAAAATTGACTACAACATTCACTGTTGCTAAAAAATTACAAAGATTACACCGTGAGCAGTAACGCGTCGCGTCTACCGACTAAAGCCCAGTAAAAAAAATATTCACAATGTTTTTAAAAGCTAACTTGTGATGGCAAACAATCACCTTTCAGTAAAAAAAAGTATTTACAATGTGCGACGCAATTTGTCCGACAGCTCGGCGTTTCGGATAAATAATTTGTTAGAAAATACTACGGACGCCGAGTTTTCGGATAAACTGTTAAACATATAACTATTTAAATTAAATGTCCGACACCTATGAAGAAATTTAATTGTGATTTCGTTAATTCGAGATTTCGAATAGGTTCTCAGCCTTTCACACGCATGGTAAAAGGTGCGTTTCCACTGGCGCGGAGTTGGTCGGAGCCCACCATGATTTGACCAATAACATTGTTTCCGTATACACACACATGCACGCACGTATGTAAGAAGCACTCTGCAGGCTTGTTGTTTATCCGTTTTCCATTACTTATGGCTTTTTTAATATATTTTCTCATCCAAATTTAAAGTCACTTTTAGCCAAATTCTATTGTCAGCATGTTTTATTTTGTAATCTAAAATAAGCTTTGTAAACCTCATATTATAAACAAACAACTGACATAACCAAAGGGCTCAGTCTGAAAACCAGCACTGGACTTTTCTGCCCAGCACACGCTCAGACTGAGACCCATTGCCTCATATTTATCGAAGATATAGTTTTTGTACATTGTTCCTTTTTTGCCTCTCTATTCTGTACCTGTATTTTTTTATATTTATAAATGTAATTCTTAGTAGGTTGTGACACTAAATAATTTTCTGATTCTGATTCCACTGGCACATGCGCGATCAATCACAGTGATTGGTCAAACACGGCTCCGCGACAGACGAGACGCACCCTAAGGGACTTTGGGCCCAGCCCGTTTATACAAAACAATGTTTATAATACAATCACTTATTTAACAACGCAACTAAAGCATACATAGCTATATCACTTTTGCACAAGTAGAGGCAGTATTCGTTAACCCTTTGACCGCCAATAGTCATTGCACACTGCATGAGTGTTCCATATAAATTAACAAATAACTTCATGAGTCGTTAAAAATCATATTTTGGTGTCAAATTAGCGTTTAAATTAGATATCCGACACATTTCACTGTTACATGACGTTCAAAAGGCTCGATTGTTTTGAATCTCATGTTTTTTTCAAACAAATTGGTATTGATTGTACTTTTTTGTACTAATATTTTATGCGTGCGCATGACATTCAAACGCCTTTCAGTTTATCTAGTAGCGTGGTTATAGACGTTAGGAGCAGTCGGGATGACTGAGCTAGCGACACAAGAGCACCTACAGTCGAGTTCATTTACATCTACACACTTACGAAAATAAAAATATCTGAACACGACCCTATTGTCAGGAGGATAAAATCGTGTTCAGATATTTTTGCTCTCGTAAGTGTGTAGATGTAAATGAACTCGACTGTACCATATCGAAAAGTACAGACGTTTCACATAGTCTTACAAGTGTCGGTCTTGCACAGGGATAGTGGCGCTACAAACAGCATTCATATGGCAATGAGCATACGTCATATATTTGCATTATTAAACGTTAGCGATTTGTCGTCAAACTACATTCAAAACATTGTTTAACGGAATGCTGCTTATTTTGAAATAAATACTGAATCTTATTGAAAAAAAAAACTTGACTCATCACTATTATGCAACAAAAGTAAGATGGCGTTAGATGTAGAAAATCTGTACTTTTCGATGGTGTGTACGCTTGTTGATGTGTAGGTACGCTTGTTCCACTAACCCACATGTCCCAACAGACCTTATACTCTGTTCAGGTGCTTCAACAAATGTGAAAACAAAAATAGTCTATTTTTATACATAGAAAACTACCGTGAGTCTTAGACATATTAAAATAAAAAACGGGTTAGCCGCCGCGACTGATCGTAGCTCGTACACCTTTAGCACGATTGTCACAAGCGACTATTTCTCGCGCAAGATAATTGCCTGTCTCTTTCTGTGTAGTAATGTGAGAAAGTGACGGGTAGCGCTGTCACGCGACAAGAGTCGCGAAGCTTAATTGTGCTAGACAGGCTTGACGGGCTGATGATGAATCGCGAACCAAGTCGAGTAATAGCATGTCGAGCAATATTCGACTTCTATGTTAACTCACGTCGTAACCCGTTTTGTATTTAAAAAAAAAGTCATTCAGCCAGCGATATTGTAACACAGATACAAAAGATTAAATTAGGATGAATATCGTCTGTTGACAACCAACACTCACTAAGTAACAAATACCTACTTAAAACAAAACTCGTATCAGTGTAAATCTATTAATCTACTTACTAGATACGAGGTTTTGAAAATTGCAATGACAGAGATTTTAGTGACTTTTGGTCGTCACCAGGCGATATCTACAGAGCCATCCATTCTCGTAAATCATATTATTATTTTTTTTCATGTCAATTTAAAGGATATATGTAAAATTATTGGAAAGTAATAGTTCTAAATTATCAGTTTTGTACGACTCCGGTGATCAAAAACTGTTTTTAATATATATGTCGTCTTTAATGTCCAATTTAACAATAAAATACAAGCTGTCATCATATAACAATACAAAAATCATATATTCTCCAGCTCATATACTATCCAGCTTGTATTTTACAATGTATGGCTCCCAAAAATCTGTCAAAGTATTGTCATACATTTTATTAACATTGATATAAATATTACTTAATTTCACAATCTCATTCACTTGATATACCGACAGATGCCGCTACTAAATGGTAAAGTTTAAATTCATAGAAAATGATTCGATTTGACGTCAGATAACCACTTTTGTTTTAAGTTTTTTGTAACGGCAACTGTATACGAACTTATTAAAGTCGATACAATTTAGTCCATGTTCGATATAATATTTTGTCGAGGAAACAAAAATATAAACAGGACAAAATTGCAATTACCTAATTCACCAATTACGCCGAATTCTGTACAGTTAACCACACAACGCATTGCACTCATACCTGTAGTGAACAAAAAAATAAAATTAAACAAAACTGGAAAACAAAAACAACTTAAAAATTTAAAGTATTGCAATTACGTCCATTAATAAACAAAATAACTTTACATGTACTATACATATTTGTTTTATAATACTATATTTTATTGATATGATTTATGTATGCTATAACTATTATACATACATATACATTATTGTACATACGAAGCGTCTTGGATGTGAAATATATATTCTATTATATAAAACAATATCATGAAATAAATGAAATGAAAGGTAAAAAGTTATATGTAATAAAAAAATATTCGATTAATACAGTAATATATTTTTTCTCGATTTAACCCAGGACTTTGTGACATGTAACATGAAACGAAATTCCAAACTTCGTAACACACATATATATAGGTATTTTTTTTTACTAAAGCACCTTTGCATGTAGTAGTCTGTTCGAATAAGCATTTGTTATGATTGTGTTTCAAATTCTAAACATGTGTTGTATTCGAACAAGTCACAACTACATATAAAACGCGCTTAAATAGAGCTAATTTTTTACCTAACCTATACAAACCGTCAAATATTTTGTTTTGCACGCTCAAACAGACAATATACGATTTGGATATTAAAGAACTTGACAATTTCAAGTCACGAGTGCGAAGTTTTGATTTTCGTTTCCTCACATACATATGTCCCTCATTTACATACAATTCCCTATACTAGTAACTGTACCGTGGTAAGCGTTTTTTTCGGATCCAAATTCAATAGATTCCATCATAGAAAAGCATAAATTTAACTTAAATTCTCGAATTAAACATTTAAATTGAGAACGAAATATTGAACCGAATATGATATAATGATAAATATGTATATTATAGTGAATTTTTACTACACATAGCAATGTATTTTTTTTTATTACGTAACGTACACATAGAACGCGGAATAATTTTTGATTGCATTTTCTCAAACACAATGAAATATCGTATGTTCCTTAAGGTTTCGAAGTCTCCCGTTTCAGGAGGACAGTAATAGAATTTTAGTGAATGTTAGTTACTTCATCACGTTCAAACGGCTGGACCGATTTTGATAAATTTCGGTATGAAGGTAGCTGACACCCTGAATTAACACATAGGCTATTTACTTTTTATCCCGAAAAATGTAGTGTTCCCGTAGGATGAGCGGGCAAAACTGCGCGGCACAGCTAGCAATATCATTGTGAGTGTGTTTGTTATCTCTTCACGCTCCAACGGCTGGACTAATTTCGATAAATTTTGGTATAAAGGTAGCTGACACTGGATTAACATATCTCGAAGTCTAAGAATGAACAGTTTTGATCAAACGACCACGGTACAAGCTACATCCGACATAGTTTACACGTTCCTTGTATTCCAACCTGCGCACAATGCCATTACCTGTCATGGTGTTTGTCGAGGAGGTACTCCTTCAGCCGCCGCACCAGATGCTCGGACAGCTGCGTCACCTCCGGCCACTGCTTCAGCACCATCACACCGACCATCACCGCCAGGCTTGTTGTTAGGACTCGTACTCTGGAATTATCACATAATAATTATTAAAATTCTACATTTGTTTTGAAAATCATTTTTCTATGGAGGGGTCATGATTTCAGGAAAAATCTTAATAGCGTGATGCAGGATCGTCATTTGTTTTGCGATTGCGATTTGCGAGCACCTCCTTGTATATTATAAAGACGAAAGTTTGTGAGTGTGTTTGTGTGTTTGTATGTTTGTTACTTCTTCACGTTCTAAAGGCCGGACCCGGACTAATTTAGATAACGTTTTATTATAGAAGTATCTAATACCCTAAATTAACACATAGGCTACTTATTTATCCCGAAAAAATGAAAATGTAATATTATAAAGGCGATTGTGTTTATTACCTCTTCACGCTCAAACGGCTGGACCAATTTTGATGAATTTTGGTATGATGGTAGCTGACACTCTGGATGGGCTACTTTTTATCTCGAAAAAATTAGTGGTTCTGTGGGACTATATTTATAAACGACTGACGAGCAGCAGGCGCGGCGGGACACTATACACTAGGACACACCGGGTGCGCAGGAAGGGCATGGCCACGCCGGCGATGGTGGCCATCAGCAGCAGCGCCAGCTGCAGCAGCGTGAGCGCCACGTTCAGCAGCTTGACGAGCAGCAGGCGCGGCGGGAGCGCCGCCACGCCGGCGTCGCCGCCCGCGCCGCCGCCGCCCGCCACGCCGCCCGCCATCCACTGCTCTAGCTTGCTTATCTGAACATAAACGACATTCCAATATTGGTTAACCCGTAATTTGACAAAAAAACCGAAGGTCGCTAGTTCAAGCCTCGTTAAGGTTGAATAGAACAAACAATTCTCGTTCGAAAAAGATGGTCAAAGAGTGTGTTCATCCTGGCGAACATTGTGAAATTAAGGGCTAAACGTCCCTTTGTATTGTGCTGGAAACACCAATGGATTGTACTGCCCGTCTAGCATAACTATGCTTCGCGACTCTTGTCGCGCGTGATAGCGCTATCCGTCACTCTCTCACATTAATGCGTAGAAAGAGACGGGTAATTGTCTCGCGCGAGAAATAATCGCGTATTGACAGTTATGCTAGAGGTGCTGGAAATGGCGTCCAATTAGAAAAAGATGGTCAAAGAGTGTGTTCATCCTGGCGAACATTGTGAAATTAAGGGCTAAACGTCCCTTTGTATTGTGCTGGAAACACCAATGGATTGTACTTGAAATGGCATCCAATATGATCACCTGGGTAATCTCGTAAGACATATTCGTCCATTACTATCACCTAGGTGATTGGGTCAGGTCACCGCGATCCATTAAGATCACCGCGTTATTATCGGGCTGTTATAACAAAGCGGGACTTAATCGTGTTAAAAAAAATAATAATTAGCTCGACGTTTCGCGTGATGTTACGTTCATAGTCTCGATGTGGCTGGCGGCGAGTTGTAATAATAAAAAATAAAAAAACATTATTTTTAACAAACTATAAACTTTATAGTATCCATGAAAATAAATATATGGCACTAGAGAAAAGGGGTATAAGTCAAATATAAACCAAAAATTAAAGGTCATGAATCTCTTGAGACTTAAGTCCTTTGCTCCTAAATTGAATCTAATATACGGCCCCACTAGGAGCACAGAAATAGGACTCACTTTAGTCTGACAGAGATCGAGCGCCTCGTGGATGTCCCGTATCCTCTCCTCGCTCTGGTACTGAACCTTTTCCTCCACGTCTGTGAGCGCTTGCTTCAGATTTTCAACCTATAAAAACGAAATACACATTACAACAACAACACATTAACCACATTTGGTAACCCTAGAAATGGGCATTAAATGATTAATTTTTAATCAATTGTACAAAGAATCGCGATTAAACCATGAATACAAAGATCAAAACTTAAAGAAAAATTTAAAAGGGAAATTTTTCTTTAAGCTTTGATCTTTGTATTCATGGTTTAAATAAAAGTGGTGGGGGTACACCACACAACATAAAAAAAAATGAGACATTACATGTTTCATAAATTTATAATCGCAATGAATCCTCATTTTAATAAATCATTTGTGTACTGATGAAAAGCTTCATATGAGCTCGAAACATGTCGGGCCTTATAATTTTTACGTGACTTTAAGCCGATTTTATTTAAGATGTCTCACGATAGTTTGCACTTTATACAAGTTCCGAACTGCATATATAGTTTTACTAGACGTGACTGTATCAAAAAAGGAGCGCGGCAGAATTATCAAAACGTACTAATAAACGTACAAATTGCTAATCGCACCAAAACGTGCATACTGTAGCAAACGGTTGCGTTTGTATATAAACAAGCTCTTTACCTCATTCTGATGCAACTCAGTGAGGTCGTTGATCTGTTCCTCTAGGCGTTCTGTCTTGAATCTCTCCTCTTGCAGCCGCTCCGTCAGATCGGACACCTCTTGCGACAGATTCTGTAACAACAATGTGTAAAACATTTTTCCTTACCATAGTCGGGTTAAAAGTATCCTATTAACATTTTTGGATCTCTAGCTATGCTATGTACCAAAATTGTTTAAAATCAGTCCAACCGTTTCGGCGTGATGAGAGGTCATTAAAGAAATTACGAAACGCTGTACGGAGAGCCACGCTGGTAAATCGCGCTGTTAAGATTTTTCTGTAAATAATGACCACAAAAAACTCATTTTGAACACAATTTTATTAAAGTATAGAATATACAGGTAACATTACTTTTTCGACTTTATGAACGTAAACTATTTGGTGCAAAGTTGAGCAATAACATGACAGTATATTTATAACATTTAGACCAGAGTATCTCTATGGCTTTAGCTAGAAGGTACAGAATGAAATAAAAGCAAATGTAACGTCAAAAGCCTATGAATGCAACTCAAACTAGTATTGTAACATTTCCTTGTATTTTACGCACCTTTAGAGCGTCAAGTTTTTCCGCGAGCCTCTCGTAATCCTCTCGCCTCGCGTTCAACTCTGTAAGGATCGGCTTGATGCTGAGCGCTTCCGAGATGTTGTTGGAGCCAGGTTGCGTAGGATACCTGTAATAGAACCAGTTATTAGGCACACATTTTAATTTATTTTCAAATTCCGCAAACTATCAATGGATAAGGCATACAGTTTATTAATTACTTCTTCTTCGATGCACCCTCCTGGTTGTGGATTGCGATCTCCTGACGTAATTGACTTTTTGAACGCCACAGTCGTCATATCATGACGCCGGAAAATTGTTACGCTGGCGACAACGTAGTTAAATGACGTCCAAATAACAAAAATTGCAGTTAAAACCGCAACAAATATTTTTAATGCCTGTTAAATTCGGGGCATTAGTTTTTTAGGGTTCCGTACCCAAAGGGTAAAAACGGGACCCTATTACTGAGACTTCGCTGTCCGTCCGTCCGTCCGTCTGTCACCAGGCTATATCTCAAGAACGGTGATAGCTAGACAGTTGAAATTTTCACAGATGATGTATTTCTATTGCCACTATGACAACAAATACTAAAAATAAAATAAAATAAATATTTAAGGGGGGCTCCCATACAACAAACGGGATTGGTTGCGTTAACTTGGCACCTCATTTGTATGGAGCGCTATACATACTAGGTGCAAACATAACTTAAGTATGGAAAGTGTTTGTACGGAACCCCCGGTGCGCGAGTCCGACTCGCACTTGACCGGTTTTATTTTTGTTCTGGCTTCAGACGCACGGCGAATTACTTCCACGCTAGGCGTTCAAAAGGTTTATGACTTAATTTTCGACGTACCCTCATGGTTGTAGAATGTGAACAAAATACGTAATCAAGCCTCTTCATGAAACTACAAACTCTTCTAATAGCGCATAACTTGGTCAGGATTAGTCTTCTCGTGTGCCTTAGACTTGGTCTAGTGTAACACTAACATGCTTATAATTACTCACAGGGTGCCTGCACTTCAGAGAGCGTAGACCTCTAGGGAGCCTTCAGATGACGATCGCTGCACGTTGCAGCAACACGACTACTTATAGTTACTAGCACTCACACGACGCCTTCACTGGTGACGCTCGAGCTCGGTGAGGCATCTGGTGAGAACTTCGGGGCTGGTGAGGTAGCAGCACGGGGCAGCGTAGAGCCTCGGGCAGCCGCCTCACCCGCCTTTGACGCTCGGGACGATCGTTGCATGTTGTAGCAACACTCGTACTTATAGTTACTAGCACTCACACGACGCCTTCACTGGTGACGCTCGAGCTCGGTGAGGCATCTGGTGAGAACTTCGGGGCTGGTGAGGTAGCAGCACGGGGCAGCGTAGACCCCCGAGGAGCCGCCTCGCCCGCCTTTGACGCTCGGGACGATCGTTGCATGTTGTAGCAACACTCGTACTTATAGTTACTAGTACTCACACGACGCCTTCACTGGTGACGCTCGAGCTCGGTGAGGCATCTGGTGAGAACTTCGGGGCTGGTGAGGTAGCAGCACGGGGCAGCGTAGACCCCCGAGGAGCCGCCTCGCCCGCCTTTGACGCTCGGGACGATCGTTGCATGTTGTAGCAACACTCGTACTTATAGTTACTAGTACTCACACGACGCCTTCACTGGTGACGCTCGAGCTCGGTGAGGCATCTGGTGAGAACTTCGGGGCTGGTGAGGTAGCAGCACGCGGCAGCGTAGACCCCCGAGGAGCCACCTCGCCCGCCTCTGACGCTCGGGAGCCTTCGGATGACGCGTTCGCTGCACGTTGTAGCAACACTCAATGCCGGGTTTATGATGTTACACATTTGAAATTAGATTCAACAGGTAGGTTTCTAGAATTAACATGTTGACGACCAACAACCCGCCTAGTAGGCGCTCGTTATTTTTGCTAGAAACAAACTCACTTTCAAGGCTCTGTCGGTGTTTAGGGTTGTGTTCAATTTTTGCCTAACTAATATTTTTCTTATATAAATAAAATAAAATAAAAATAAAAAAGCCTTTTATTTCTTGCAACGTACAAGTTTACAGTTTTAAATATACATTTATGCAAGATTTGAAATATATTGAGAAATAATGAATTATTATTAAGTTAACTACATACATATATATTTTTTTTTATATTATGCAAGAACCCCACTTATTTGCGGGTGAAGGCCTCCTCCAGAGATGCCCAATACTCTCTATCCTGGGCTTCGTGTATCCAATTTTTGCCTGCTATTTCAATGATCTCGTCTGCCCACCTGGTTTTAGGCCGTCCTCTCTTTCTTTTACCATTTGGGCCTGGCCATGACGTCAGTCGCGATGTCCAGCGGTTATCGCTTAACCTGGCTACGTGACCTGCCCACCGCCATTTTAATTTCTGGGCATGTTTTTGTGCGTCGATTACTCCAGTTTTTTTCCTTATGGCGGAGTGGCGTATTTTATTGATTTTTCTAATTTTTAGCATACTTCTTTCCATGCTTCGTTGGCAGACCATTATTTTGTTCTTTACTCGTTGAGTAAATTTCCATGTTTGGCTGGCATAGGTTAGTGAGGGTAACAAGCAGGTGTCCATCACTTTCTTTTTAATCTTAGCAGGCATATGACTTTTAAATATTTCTTTCATGCTCCAGTACTTTCTCCACACTCCTTTAATTCTCCTTTCGATTTCTATATCGTTGTTCTGTTTTTGGAAAGAGATTTGTTTTCCTAAGTAAATGTAAGAGTCGACATATTCTAGTGGTTCGTTGCCGAGATTTACCGGAAATTTATCTGCATTTGTCATAATATAATAACTTTTTTCTTTTTCTTATATAATAACTGCTATATTTATTGGATCTTGAATTACCTAGTTGTTTTCTCTATCTAGAGTGTTATTTACTTTGATCGTGTCGTGCATAATTCGCGGTGTAACATTTAAGATTTCCTAATATTTACATTTTCTGACGGTTAAGCTAAGCAATGTCTAAGGTGATCGTTAGACACAAAGGCGTGATTACAAGAGATAAAGCATAATTATAACCATTAATAAGAAAGCTCGTAATTACATTGCCCGTGGATGTTTGCGTGAAAAATAGAGAAGCAAGGGTTTGATTTTATATTTTTTGTGATTTGATTTATGAACTTATCTTTGTTTAGGTTTAGATCAGTGGTTCCCAACCTTTTCCCGATTAAGGACCACGTATATTTCTTTGTATATTATATATATATCGCTCGCGAACGTGAAATCGTTCGCGGACCACATTTTTACCACTGGTTGGGAACCACTGGTTAAGATCATAAAAATACAATAAAATATTCAACTTAAAATTATTAATGCTGGAAAAATATGCTTGAAGTAAAAGCTGAACTTTCATTGAACAAAGGCATCAAGAGTTGCGTAGCATCTATTTACCTCTCAGTTCCGCGTGTGGTGGGGCTGGCGTGCAAGAAAGAGACAACACGATAAAGCAACGAAAGTCACAATACGGTACGCTCGAAATGATTGTATTGTACATATAGCTTATGAAATGATACAGTCCATGAGCTCTCAGATTGCGATTCGGGTTCGGGTGAAAACTGAGAGGTTCTTATCTGGATAGCATAAGAGCGAGCGAGACAGGTATAAAACGCAAATCGCATTCTGACATCTCACGCAATGTACTTTACGGACGAAGTTTAATTTCAGCGCGAAAATCAACATTATTTATACAAAATGAATCTACGTATTGTGTAATAGGATTATGCAAAATGATACTCTGATTGTGTATTTATTAATTAAACATACACAAAGTTACGTTCAGACATTTTACTATAGAAGATAACTTGTATTTTACATTTAATTAAACACCTACAAAATCAGAGTACAGTAATCAATCTCCATCAGATGTTAGTGACACGTTGTCCGTTGGATTTTTTTTTCATCTCCTATGACTGAATGAGCGAGGTTAAATTTGTATAAAAAATGTGATTATAGGCACTGAAAGTCATTCTTACTGGCAGAAAAGAAAACAGCAGAAGAATTAAGGCATGTACACCACTGCGTGACTTTTCAAAACAAATTTTAGTAGATTTTTCAAGAAGTAGACGGAATAAAAATAAAACTAAGTAGTTGGGTCTGCACGAAAAGTCACTCTTGTATTTCAGTAAGTGTTAACCCTTACATGCGTAAAATTACACTAATTTTGTTTCTGACGTTCTAGTCAGTTTGAGATTTCGGGGCAATATTGGCAAAGTGTTTATTGACAATATTCACATTTTTACTTGTGTCATTTCAGTAGCAGGTAAATTGACATCAATGTGCATTTAAGGGTTAAAAAGGCTTAAGGGGTATACGGACGAACGAACAAAAACATAAATCGAACATTTTGTTCGCTGGCGCGTAACGCTAACGAACGTCGAACACAACAGCAGGGCTAGCTTATGTTGCCGCGACTTTGCGTGTTGCGCGATTCAGTGTCTCCCGTTTCACCTCACACGGTATTGAAAGGAAACTGACAGGTAGTATTTCTCGCGCGACAGGAGCATTCATACGAGTTCGCGTTCGCGTCACGTTTTTGTTCGTACGTCCGTAGTACCGTATACAGCTTTAGAGAACAAGTAAATAAAGTTAAAATAAAAATTATCGCTTGATTATTTTTACCAAATACTATAATTATGAGGTATCGTTTGTAAGTGAAGTTAGGTATATGATTATAGCAGAAAGTGCTTACAAGGCCCTACAGTGCTGAAGACGCCAAGTTTTACCCAAGTGCATACTTTCATAGTGGTAGTAGTGGAAGGTTTGAATAATGTGCGCAGGAGAGAAATGAAAAAATATATATGTACTCGTATGAGGTATGAGACCCTTAGTGATTGAGAAATGTATTTTGATGTGTAAATGTTCTTAACTTGCCTCGTTTTCTTTTATTTAATAGTAAATTACATATCTAGGGCGGTGAATTCGCGATCGTTCCAGGCCGCAGACGTTAGCGGCCCGAAACGAAGGTGAGGGTCATAAATATGCGATCCGGGGGTTTACGCATTACCGCCCATGGTTAGTCTAAAGTATTACGTTTTACCTTGGCCAGGAAGTAAGACTAAGAAACGTAAGATATATAAAAATAATCTAAAAAATACATATCGCCTGGTGACAAACAAAATTCACAACAATTTCTGTCACTACTCTTCGAAACGTCGTATCTTCTTTGTAGATTGATACTAAGATACCAGCTTGGTTTTAAGTAGGTATTAGTTACTTAGTGAGTTCCGGTTTTCAACAGACGATATTTATATACTGCAATAAAGTTCACTTTACTAACATGGATTAATCTATTTCTAAAGGGGAAAAAATTAACTCTTCGTATGTTACGTCAAAAATTTGGTCAATTATATGTATACATAAGATTTAAATGCTTTGCACTGATCAGTGGTTCGACATATATATTATGAGCCTATTATGTCCCACTGCTGGGCAAAGGCCTCCCCGCTTTTCTTCCATCTGTCGCGGTTTTGAGCTGTATCGGGCCAGTCCTTCGAAAATGAGTCCAAGTCATCCCGCCATCGCCTACGGGGTCTGCCACGTCTCCGTTTCGAGTTGTGGGGCTTCCACTCTGTGGTTTTTTTGGCCCACAAGTCGTCGGGCATGCGACAGACGTGACCAGCCCAGTCCCACTTGAACTTGGCCGCCTTCCAAGCTACATCAACTATCCTGGTTTGTGAGCGCAGCGTGGTGTTCCGGATTCGATCCATTAGTTTTACACCTAATATGCTGCGCTCCATAGCTCGCTGGCAAACCCCGAGTTTGGACTTCTGACCCTCAGTCAAAGACCACGTCTGAGCACCGTAGGTGAGAACTGGAAGTATGCTCATGTCCATGAGCCTACGTTTAAGTGACAGTGGTAGGTCACCTTTCATTAGATGTTTCATGGACCAATAGCTCCTCCAGGCGTTTTCAGTCCGTCTTGCGACCTCCTTTTCCTGACGCGTCTGGAAGGAGACTAATTGGCCCAAGTAGAGGTATTCATGGACATATGCAATAAGTTCTCCGTTTATCTCTACCCTACATTGTGTGCTGTTGGTCATGACCTTGGTCTTCAACATATTCATTTCCAGTCCAACCTCGAGGCTTGCATTGCTAAGATCTTGTAGCATGTGGTGTAGCTCGGTTGCGGTTGAGGAGAATAGCACGATGTCGTCGGCGAAACGTAGATTGGTTAACCTCGTTTCTCCAACGACTAGTCCCTTGTCTCCCCAATGCGGCGCAAGTTTCTGAAAGACGTGCTCTAATGTGCTGGTAAAAAGTTTCGGCGATAGCGGGTCACCCTGGTTCGACATACCAAGCGATAATAACATAATGTGTGAAATTCGTGTAAATCAACACACCTACTTCTATCTAATTGGTGTCAAAAGCGGAATTTATCACATTTGAGGTGTAAAATACCTACATTGAATACCTTGACCTATCTTAAACTAACTCATCACTATACGGTTAGCAGAGATGGTATGACCGAATATATAAAAATACACGCTGATAATAAAAATAAGGATAAACTAAAAGACACCTTACACTTCCTACATTTCTTGCACTTGTTAAACAACATCACTTTTCCATTCCCATCAATCACAGCACACACAAAACTACATAATGTTTGCACACCGCAATCACATAATAGTATAAGGAAACAAGGTATGCTACTCCGGAATGATAGGCGAAACTTTTCGACGTAATCACGCTATTGGTTGGTTCTGTCAATTTGTTTCTGTGTTGCCAGTGGTGTATCATAATACTCCCCGATTCCCTTGTCACCTGTATGAATCTCATGAAATCGGGAGTGTTTTAAATCAACTATTACGACAATCAATAAATTAAGTCAAAGAACATGACAATTGTAATACTACATACTAAACATAATGTTTACAAATAAGCGAAAAATTTAGAAATTTAATGGATCAGACAGGATTCGAACCCGCGTCTCCAACGGCTTTCCGGGCCAACACGGGCGTACTAACAACTGGACCACCGAACCAGATGTCAGACCCATTGAATTTTTCAACCAGTTGTTTCAACATGCCTTAGGGTGGCATCGTTGCGCCAATCAATTTTTCAATGTTTCGCTTCATTGTAAACATTTGGTTTACGTTAGCAGACGTTACTGCTTTAATAAAAAACATAACTAAATATAATAATTTATTTCCTATTAAAACTTTCGTGAGACATATTTAATTATTGTAACGCTTCTTGTAAACCGCTTAATACAATAATTTATTTCCTTATATTTATTTTGTTTTCCATAAAGCGGCAACTAATCTGTGACGTAGAAAGTGTCACCAGTCGTAGTGCCATACCTAGTTTTCTTATACCACAATAATAGCGTAACTGCAATTGTTGTTTAAGGAATATCAGCTCTTTATGAGACGGTATAAGACTCGAAGTACCATTATAGTACAATAGTAGATATATGGCCTTTTGTCTGGTTTAGATGTTTGCATGAGTCAGGACAGGTTAGCTAACGTGACTGCGGCAGCCATGACATTGAAGTGATAACAGCTGTTTATCTGTAAGTGTTGAGTTATCTAAGAGTAAATTGTTTACGATTCTCGGATCTGACTGACAGAGAATTATGGTTGACTGTTAGACTTATATTAGACTTATTTATCTTTTTCGTTTTCTTGATATACGAGTAACTGTCTAGATTTTTTTCGGTTTCCTAGACTGTTACACATTTAAATAAAACAATTTAAATGTGTGACAGTCATCCTTTGACAACGGTAACTGGAAAGCAACCGAAACGTCAGGGAGGCTCAATTAATAATATACTGGATATAATCCGTTTAAATGGTTTTATTTTTTAAATACCTTGTTTTGTTACTTCATTATTATTTCATATAGCCTTGTACGTGTGACGTCAGTGATCTCACTACATTATAAACCAATTTTCCATTAAAATTTAAAAGAAAATCAGTACATTTTAATTGAAATTGGGTTTATAGATTTGTGTTCGGTTTTTGGTGAAACCAAATATTGTCTATTCCACAAGGAAATGTGGAATAGACAATAATCGATCAAAAAAGAATAGAAAGTCCAGGCTGTGTAGCGTATATATATTGAAATATATATTACAATACAATAAATTAATTAAGAAATGAAAATCTACAATTTAGTTAAATAGCAGTAAGAAGAACGCTAAAATACACCTTACTCTTCAGATTATATTTACGAACTGTACATACGTTTTATTATTTACAGCTTTCTACTATAACGGGTACATAATATGGAGTGGGAGTGAGGGAGATGCTATGATGAATATAATAAGTTGTTAAAGTGTAGGGTAGTTGTTTCTAGAAGGTTTCAATATACAATATGTGAGTAGTTGGCATGGATGGTGTTACGCAGACTGTAAAAAAACTTTACTCTCAGAGCTCTATACAAAATTCTGTAAGGTGATTATAAATTTTCATTCAAATCAAATAGACCTTAATTCATTTCCGGAAATGTTGAGACATTTTATCAAATATACATGCCCGGCCTGTTGAGATTTGTGAATTGGCTTGATTTTCATATATAAAGAAAAAGAAAACTAGGACTAAAGCAATTAAGGTAAGTATCCCCCATTTAATTACATAAACATGGCAAGAGGGGCTCAAGCTCCCCAAAACATCTAAAACCATAAACCGGGAAATGGTCACGTCACCAAATAAAAAATACTGAACCTGCGACTAGCGACCCGCCCCGGCTTGGCACGGGTGCAGTGCTGGTAAATTTATACATGTATTTGTACATAAATAAACCTTCCTCTTGAATCACTCTATCTATTAAAAAAACCGCATCAAAATCCGTTGCGTAGTTTTAAAGATGCGACTTTGATTTATATTATAAATGGTGATAGTGATGAAAGATAAGAAAATAGGGTGAAATTTAAAATGGTAACACCATCCGTTGTATTGTGAATAATGTTGATGAATAGAAGCGTTACCTATTCCACACGAGATACTTACAAGGACCCGTGTTTTCTGCGACAAAAATACATACAATACGTTACAAAATAATACATAAGTCTATACTAATAAATATATCTCCTGATTAGATTTATGTATTTCATGTTTATGTTATGTTTTGTAGAGTAAAACACATAGAAAGCGACATATCAGCATCATTGTCGTCATTTTAGTACCATGTCTCACTTGTCTCTAGTAATAAGTAGGTATGTATAATTGTAGCATAAAAATTGGTATAATTGTAAAAGAGACAAGCTACTAAAATTGACAAGTTCTTAAACGCTGGATAACAAGGGACAATGTAAGCTATGGAGGCATGGCATTAGTGTTTTAGCAAAAGCACTTTTATTTTTGTTTTCTTTGATACGTCTGCAACGAAACGTAATAATATAAAGTTAAATAATTAGCAGATGGCAAATATACATACATACATACTACATACATATTTTTAACAACAAGTAAATAGTAAACAGATGGGCATATTTAGAAAACTATCAAACACATTAATTGTTTAACTTCTTATCCATGTATAGTCTGTCCGATCTCTAAGATGAAATGAAGTCACTTTGGCACAAGGTACAAATAACCGTATACATGTAAATTTAGGGTCGTTTTTCACTTGTGCCAGTTTGAAATAATTTGATCTTAGAATTCCGGATAGAGAATGTCTTAAGCTTGTCGATTAAAACCATACCTTACTCACATATGTATCGATGCATATCAAACTCAACTAACACCATAAAACTCCGTTGATGTTTAGGCGAGCGTATCAAATGAACTAATCGGGTTGCTGTCTTTGTGAAGTCCAATAAGCTATCTCACCGTCTCGCTCGCATCGTTCACAAATGAGCGAGACACGGATAGATGACAGGGCTAATTCAATGTGTAAGCGCACCAGTGTAGACATAGCAAAAGTGCATTTAAATCTGAGGAATGCGATTGGTCCATTTACACCTCTCCGCTCTGCTTCTCTGGACAGGTAGCCTCATTCTCGCTTTGTAAAACTTAATCTGAGAGGTTCCTATCTGGATCGTGTAAGAGCGAGCGAGACAGATATAAAATTCGACTTTGATATGCGTCGATACACGTACAGTGAAGATAAAACAAAGTGCAACGATACCGACCGGCGAGCTGTGCGATGTTGTCGGCGGATCCGAAGCGGTTGGAGCGAGAGAAGAGATGCGCGAACTCCCTCGGCGCGGCCATCACGCTGCCGCCCAGGCCCGTGATGCCGTCGCGAATATTGCCGCCCACGCTCCTGAACATGACAATGTACTTAGCTAATATTAAACACTAGCTGTGCCCCGCGGTGTTACCCGCTCATCCCACGGGAACACTAAATTTATTCGGGATGAAAAGTATCCTATGTCCTTTCCCGGGTCTCAAACTATCTCCATAAACTATATCCATACTATATACAGACAGACAGACACACTTTCGCATTTATAATATTAAAGTATGGATTCAATGAGAACGGAATCGTCGGTCGATATAAAGCATGCAGATATACGACCGTATGGGCTTTACAAAATTTTATCGCCATTAAAATCACTGGTGAAGATGGTTCGTCATGGTAAAATTGTTGTAATTACCAACACAGACTAAATATGCATCTCTACGTACTAGATAGTAGTAGAACAAAATTCATCGGTTGATATACTCGTAAGGGTGGATCAACTGTTTTCTCGTTGTTATTCTGTCCAGTCACTCAGGAGACAATGGTGATTAAACTTCTAAGAAAAGTGTTGCTAATTTGTAATATTGGTATTTTCAAGAGATAGTTTAAATAAGAATGGGCTTATAACTGCTGCAATCCGCCGAAAATCGTAAATATAAATAAAATAAATAAATCACCATGGCAACAAGCAACAGAAAAAAGTTGATTGACCCATAAAGCATGCAGATTATACGACCCTATGGGCTTTACAAAAATCTCTCCCCCATTTAAACGACTGGTGAGGATGGTTCGTCAAGGGAAAATTGTTGGAATTTCCAACACAGACTAAAAAGGCATAATTATTAGTCGATACGACCTTTGAAAAGGAAAATTGAAAATTTGGCCTTTGTTCCTACGTGATGATCGATCAATACGGCGGCATTTTACTATTAAATACAATATGGGCAATTTTTTCAGCTGTATTTTGTAGTTATACTTAATGATGATGTGCCGACCCAAAATTTCCAAGATTGTTATAACTTTCGGTATCAGCTTTATTCGTCCCATTCGCTTTTCGTTCAACTCTTATTTCGTCTCATTCTTATTAAGTCTTATTCGTTTTTCGTCACGATCTTCCTAGGACTATGTTGTTGTTTATCCCTTACGTTTTTAGTATCATTCACACTTTATCTTTAGTCACATTCGTTATTCGTCTCTCTCTTATTTTGGCGTTACTGGCAAATTGTCTTGTTCTTTATTGGGTACGTTCGCTACTCGTCTCGTAAGATACACGTTTTATTCACAAAGATAGAAAATATCGATGGTGACGAAAAACGAAAGTTACGAACTTAGAATTGGACTAAAAACGAAAGAGACTAATAACAAATGTGACTAGCTTCGAACGTTCCGGAAAAATTGAGGCAAATAAGTGAATGAGACGAAAATCTAAAAGGAAGAATGAAGAATGAGCCCAAGGAAGACGGTGACGAACAACGAATAAGACTTAATAAGAATGAGACAAGTTACTGATTTGGACTTAGAAAGATAGGGACAGATAGCGAACACGACGAAACAAGAATGAGTTACGAATGCAGAATGAGACGAAATAAGAATTGAACGAAAAGCGAATGGGACGAATAAAGCTGATACCTAACTTTCCACTTGGAAATATCTTGAAATTTTCTCAAAATTCGTACAGGGAACCTTCCAATTGTAATAATCATTTAAATTCTGGTAAAAATTCCAGAAAGTTTAGCCACTCGATTGCTTCGAATTTTGAGTTGGACTCTATCACTAATATGTTGCATAAAATTGATACTCATGTTTTCATTTTGTATATAACAACCTTTGACAGAAACATCATTTCTCCGAATTTTATTTTGCATTATTTTTCTCTCATATTGTGATGTCACATAATTTTTTTTATCAGAACATTCATATGGCAGAATATGAATAAGAGAGCGGTGACAGGTAGCCGTAGTTACCAAAAGCAATTGAGTAGCTATAAAATTCTCCGCTTTTAGTAAAGTGTCCTCCTCGATACTCACTTGAGCCCCTGCCCCATGTAGCTGAGCACCTCGCGCGGCTGGCGGTGCGCGGGCGCGCCGCACCCGTGCCGCTGCAACACGACCATCTTCTCACACACACGCTAGTGACGCCCACAGCAATAAGCCTCGCCGAGCCATGAAGAATAACTGGACAAGCTGGTTAGTATTAAGCTATGTAGCTTGGGATGCAATTTTTTCTCAGAATATATCTTGCTGATTGGAGAGAGTCCTGACAATTCTAATATATTAATAATATCCCAGAATCGAGCTATCGTCAGATGTGCTATTCTCGAAAAAGTTATATGTCTGTAAGTAATATCCGCCCCAGAATGTTCATGTTATGAGAGAAAGAATGTGTACGTTAGTACCCAAGGCAAAATTATTACATTACTTCGTACCTAATTACTTTTAAGCAGAAAAAATCATAAAAAGAGACGACTTTGGACTCAGCCTCGACATTGCCATTTAGGTTTCGTAAAAAACACAATTTTTTGCTTTGCATAGAGAGCAGGGATTTGAATAATATTGTATCAAAATAAATTTCAGTTATTTCAGCAAGTTTAGGTTACACAATGTCTTAAAAATCGACGCAATCCGGAGATCAATCATGAGTATTCAATAAAAAAATCATTCGGATAGACGCCTGTCTGGCGACCGTTCTGAAACCTAAACATGTAGTCTCACGGCCAAAGGATTCACTTGGCTATACAGGCACACCCTGCCGCAAAGCCGTGATCTAGGGGACATCGGATTAGTTAGATAGTTGATTACTGTTATTTTTACTCGTTTTTCGTTTTATAAATATGTCTAACGGTTAAGTTAATTGTACAGCAACTACTTTATTCTTCACGGCTTAGCTCTACCCCCGCATACCTCCCAGTTCTTGATCCTCTTGTTGTATCCCTCCAGCTTCTTCTGAAGCTGAGCGATGCAGAGGGCGGACTTCTGGTTTTTCTTCTCGAAGACCGCTTTGACGCGGGGCAGCTGTTGCTTGTCGGCGTTAGCTGCGACTTTAAGGTACTCGTTGACGTTGTCTGTGGAACAAAGATTATGATTAAATAGAGATGATGACCAGATGCCAGCAAGCCTTTACGCAAAATGGGCGCATTGTAAGACGTCGAGTTGCGGAAAACTAGCCCGCGATAACCTATAACCTATAGAGATGATGACTGGTGTTGACAAGGAATTGAAGCAATAGGTAGGACGCCCATGTTGGCCCAGAAAGCAAAAGCGACTTCAAAACTCGCCTGTACTTTTTTTTTTTTCACTTCATTGTAAACATTTTGTTTACGCTAGCAGACGTTACTATTCTAATAAAAATGAATGATGACTGATATTGAATTCTGTAATATACACAGTTATATGAATAATAATTGCTGAATTAAAGAAAAAAATAATTAAAGGGACTTTGAAATATGAGAGTTCAAAGGTACGCAAATTTGAAGATTTTAAGCGAATTTAAAATTGTTTTCAGGATCCTCATAATTCAACAAAATAATTGTAAAATCGTCTACATATTTTTAGATTTTGAGTTTGAAAAATTATAATTAGCAACTCCGTGTATTTTGGAACCACGGCATGCTACAAAAAGTCTTATCCCTGCTGATATAACACGGGTAACCGGTTCATACCATCTCGTATCGTCTGCTCCAACCGTCTGCTCCTGGGTGCGCTCCACTTTGCTCCGTGTATTTTAGAACCGCGGTACGCTACCAAAAGTCCTAACCGAGCTGATATAACAAGGGTAAGAGTGCGTGTCCACTGGAAGCGGAACGAAGGAGAGACGTGCGCGGAATCGACCAATCACAAGTGAAAAGGAACGTGATGGCCGCCTGCGTGTATTTTAGAACCACGGCATGCTATAGTACAATCTTTTTAAACTAAGCTCATCTACTTACCTGCGTTCACAATGGCATTGTGTCTCATACAATCCTATCTGCTTTTGTTCTCGTAAGCGCCAACCAGTTACTTACAAAAAAAGGTTAGAACTACATTGCGTGGATATTGAATTCTCAACCTTATTCCTTGTTGATTAGGTTTAAAATGGTTGATGATGAGAGTTCATAGTCCTTTTTCAAGACAATACGTTTTTGTGGAGAGTCGGATGGTTGTAAAATTCCAAAAAAGTTATGATTACCATTCTTATGTCAGTGTATTTTGTAGTTTCATGTCCAAGAAATAGAGTCGATAATCTATATTAACCTTCCAAGGTGGTTACAATCTGCTTTTACTACGAGCTCGCTATCTTAATTTGTGGTTTACCACTCAATGGTATTCAGTTCTTAAGTGGATAAGCTTAGCTTAGAAAATTTGTACTATACCTAAACGTCCTAACCCTGCTGATATACCAAAGGTAAGGGTGGGCCTCCACTGAAGCGGGGCTGAAATACATTCAACGCAGATGATTGGTCTATTCAGCACATCCTTCAATGGAGATAAACCCTAACCGGTCCATACCATCTCGTATCGTCTGCTCCAGCCGTATCAGCTCCTTGGTACGCTCCACTTTGCTCTGTAGATGCGTGATGGCCGCCTGCGCTTTCGATGACGTCGTGTTCGCGCCGTCGTTGTCATCTTAAAAAAAAAACAAAGTTCCAATCTTTATTCCGCAAAATCTCACTTCCTGGCCTAGACAAGGCGTAAAACTTTAGACAAACCACGGGTGCTAATTTGTATAGCCCCAGATCGCATATTTATGGCACAAACACCTGCGATCCTATTGTACCCTATGTACTATTACGTCAACCTAGGCCGTAAGTGGGATTTTCTGGAAGAAAATCTCACTACTGGCCAAGGCAAGACGTAAAACTTTAGGCAACCCACGGGCGGTAATTCGAAAAGCCCCAGATCGCATATTTAAATAAAAAATAAAAATAGTTTATTGCAGACCAATGATCCATATATTTATGGCCCTCGCCTTCGGTTCGGGCCACAAACACATGCGATCTGGGACATTCACGATTTCACCGCCCTAAGTATGTAATGTAATATTTTGATATTGGAGTAGATGAAAGTAATAAGGATACAATTTTATTCACAATAGAATATTGTCGTCGTTTCACAACGTGAAAGATTTGATCAGTCAAGAGAATTCTACTTTAAACTTACTCTTAAATAAATTAGCTAAACTCCGACCCAGCTCGGGCAAAATCATATTAAACCACTTTTTTATAATTAAAAGCAAAGATTTTTTACACTTTCACTTTCAAACTACTTTGCAACTTAAACCTTAAAGCGTTCACAATAACGTTTACTTTATTGTTATGATAGAATAGAGGAACTATTATACAAATTATTCAGTAGCTAAATCTCGACTTATAGTTTAAAGTACAAATTTGAGCTTAGTTCCACGTCTTCACAAGGTCACTTCACTAATGGGACTGACGACATTATGATATTTCTGGTTTTCACTGTGAAAATAATAATGTACGAGTATTAGGATATTTTTGTATTTCTGTCGGTTGCTTATCGGTTATCACTATTCTATAGTTTGCATTTTCCTCCGATATAATTTAACCTAATTAGTGGTACTTAATTTTTTACAAATGGGTACAGAATATATATTAATAATTTATCCTATTTGGATTCGCGACAAACACATATTGATAACTTTACCTATCTAATTAATTATTCTATTATCATTGTAAAAACAAAACAGCAGTAACGAACTGATATAAATTCACTACCCAGACGCTCTTTATTGTTCATTTTGTAAAACGTATACGTAATTCCAATAAATAACATTGTAGAGGTGTGTATAATACTTACCGTGGTTTGTGTAGTCGCCATCTTGTGCTGAAATGAAAAAATAAACACTTGTTAAAATATATATATTTTTTACATTTAAACAATAAAAGTAGACCTAGATAAGTTCAGAACCAAGAACCCGGGGCGCTGGCTCCAAAAGGGCGTTTTTGTGACCAGGGTTATGTCACCAGGGGCGCCAGAACGCCACACAATGAATGGCTGGCCCAGGGCGGCTGTCTAATGCCACGTTTACACGCTTGCCAAGCCTCGGCAAGCCTACAGGACACAGTTATATGTTAGAGTGAGCACGATGTAGTTCCGTCTCACTTTAACATATGGCTGCGTCCTGCACGCTTGCCGAGGCTTGGCAAGCGTGTAAACATAGCATAAGAACGGCACTGCATATTGAAAGGTATCCACGGCCACTATTACGTTACCCTTGTGTACGAATTCGACGAAGAATGTATGACACTCTTCAACCGTTTGAGCGCCAAAAAGGGCACGCGAAAGATGCTCAGGCGCAACGACATCATTTGCCGGTATACAGTCGCTTTACATCTAGTTTAACGCAGGGATTGGATACCGGTATTGAGTTCCATACATAATACCGGTATTCAATTTCGGTATTTCGCTTATTATTACACTTATTTCAAAGTTCTGTATCAATACCTAAATTCTATTTCATATCATTTGAATAATAACGCGAATTTAGAAAGATATTTACATTTTTAATTAATACCGGTAACGATCCCTGGTTTAACGTACAAACATGGCAAGAGACCAGTTGTGCCAATAGCTAGGCACTAATTCGCCGTTCCCAGCCCGCGACAGCACCCGACGCGTGTTGCCGAGGTTTGTGCTGCGGCCTGCCACCACCACACAGTGTCAGCAATAGCAGCCGACGGGCTATTCACTTAACAGCATAAAACTAGATTAATTCTCAGGTACTGTTTTCCGTCAACGCGCTTGAAGAACCCAATGCATAGAGCAAAAGACAGTTCGTTAGTTGTTAAGAAGACCGTCTGTGCGGATTTTGAACATCTCTGATTTCACCCCAACCCGAACTCGAAAACTATATGGATACAATACAATACAAGTACTCTTTATTGCACACATCATAACACATGCAGGAAAAAATCAAGAAATTACAATTTGAGGTAAAACAACAGGCGATCTTATCGCTAAAGAGCGATTTCTTCCAGACAAGCTTTGCGAAGGTGCTGCCAACTGGCGTCGCCAACCTGAATCGTTTTTGATATTCACATTGATAGTGCTGCTGCTTATAGTACCTGCACGTTATCTTGCATAATGATGATACAGCCAACAGTTTTCGCCAAACTAAATCTCTCAACTTATCTGACAAAATATATAAATTGACATTTATAGCGCCTATAGATCTTAGCATATTCCTTGTTATTCTTAGAGCTAGAAAATCAAACGTAATATAAAAGATTTACAACCATGAACTTGACTGTACACCGATTCAAGTCCGACTGCCAACTGACGTCACTTCACGAGTGCAGTGACGTCCGACGATAAATAACAAGACGAGCACGTGCCGTAAAAACTAAACGCGGTGTGCGAAAATGCAATTGGCATGACGAAAATACTCGAGCGGGTCGCGGGGAAAGTTTTATATTTATGCCACTTTGAGAGTGATCTTGCTTACTGTCGGGTAGGCGAAAAATGAGTACGTAATTCGATCGTAAATTAAGTTTAACGTTTGACTAATGCTCTCAGTCTACGAGTATCTGTATATGGATTTCCTATACGGGTACTATGGCTTAAAGTAACGCAGCGCGCATATGACTTTACTAAAATTATTTTTCTCAAACATGCAATGAAATGTCGTCTTAACGTGCGTTATAACAGGCTGCGAGGTATCACGTTTCGGGCGGAACAACTCGAGAGAACTGTTATAAAGGAATTTCATACCAAAATTGAAGGCCTAGGCCGGGAAGTAGCTTTTTTTAAACATGGCGTCTATGTTCATGAACAGGCTGAACAGTTGTTTTTTTTTTATTTTATTGTATATGTTTGAGAAAAGCACTATACATGCCTTAGCCGTGAAAAGGGCTTGCGGGCTTCGTATCACTATCCGGCCTCCCTACGGTCTGCCGTCTATACATACTCACGCGGCAAGCCCTTTTTTCCCGGCGTCTGCAGTAATGTACTATTGAATTGGTTTTGACGATATGTTTCTGTATTGTTTACGAAGTAGCGCCTCCTGTAACTTTTAACATTGCCTGCACTGTGTGTATTTGATATGAAATAATTACCTCTATACGCTGGGGAGCCATATTCATCCGCCGATGATAGATAAGAAGCGTTGTTAGGGCTGTGGTACACCGCGGCCGCGTATTCGCCCGGTGCTATGAGCCCAGAGAGGATCTTCTTTTGCGGAGAATCTTCTAGACTGGAAAGTAAATAGTATCTGTCATTATTGGAGTTTACTCCTTAAGAATCGATTTTCATATATAAGCCCGGGGTATGAAAATTATGGGGTATAAAATCGAACGTATCTGCCGCGCTAATTTAAAAAGTCGTATCTCAGTATACGATCGGGGTAAAAATACGACTTCTTAATTTAGCAGGTTATGCGTTACGTTAAGCGTTATAGACTAAGATCCCTATATAAAATGACCTTCACCGAGATGTTTATTTCATGAAATGTATTTTAAATGTACTTAGCAACGGGAAAACATGGCTCCCGTTAGAGAAAATTAATATTAATTGTTCTCTGCCATTTATTTATTTTAAATTACCACAAGAGGCTTAACAAATAACATAGACAAGAAACATATTCATAATTTCTCCGCGGAGACTGCGGCGGCGGCCGGCGGCCTACACGGCGCGTTGCTGCGCAAGTGCGCATCGGGCAGCTTGACTGACAGTTGTCAATCTACAACAGCTGAGAAATGTGTTTTTGTTTTCAAGTTTTTGCTAATATTCTGCGTGAATCTCTATCATGTTACGAGTGTGATTGCTATCAGTGCATGAGTACTATCTAGTTATATGTGCAATTATAAACCACCGCTTCCCCCAGGAACTTTATGGGGCAACTTGTATGCCGAAACTTGGAGCGGTTTTTTTAAATACTTTATTTGTTATCGTAGCCGTAAGTTTTTATCTATTGCGTTTTTTAATAGTTTACTTGATGAATCCTAATAGCACGGGCTCCTCTCAGAATGTCGCTTCCAGCACGTCTAGCGTAACTTAGACACGCGACTCATGTCGCGCGAGATAGGATCATCCGTCACTATCTCATAGTACTGTACAGATAGAGACAGGTAGTATATCCCGCGCGAGAAAGAGTCGCGTGTCAAAGTTATGCTAGCCGTGCAGGTCTGTGTCGCTGTCGCTGGAGAATTCCGTACAGTGCCCACATTGCTCCCAGATTCGTTTCTTTAAAGGTCAGAAAGGACTTAATATACACATCAGTAGAACCCATGGCATTCGTGCTGGCGCAATTACGTCGCCACCAGGCAAACAATTCACAACCAAGTCAGATCAGGCCTTTTTCTGAAAAAATCAGTGAGCTTAAACATTCAATTCAGGTGGTCAAACGAATTCCTCGCAGCGCTCGAATTCAGGTTGCACAAAAAGTGTGCCTACCTTTTCGTTCTTGTTTGCAGCGCCCAACAGGGTACATAATGTGATACTTAAACTATTTACTTTCACCTGTATAATCATTATGTGCAATAAACGTATTGAGTATTGAGTATATCTATATATATATTACGCGAGGCCGATTTTTGTACATCCCATCAGATCTACAGTTATGGTCCGATTTTGATAAATGATATGTCATTAGATTCGTCTCATGCTGGAGAGGTGCATAAAACTCTTGGAATTTTAATTTTTTCCTGAAAAGGTACTGAAAAATGGATTTGAAAAAACTACTGTGCGCTAACCACGTGACTTTGACCACGTGACCTGTGATCCCTATTTTGACATAAGATGACCAAATAATAATAAGCATGATTTGCTCACAAACCTGTAGTAAGTTGTTCAGCATGATGAAATATTATTTTTGAGTCGGCAACATAATATCCGCAACACTTAAAACATGTACAAATATGCAAAAATAATTTTACAGTTTGTTGACAATGAATGACAGTAGCCATATTCTGACAACTTTTAATGTCTTTTTTATTGGGGGCTATTATGTCAATGCTCTAAATTGCCAGGTTGTTTTTTTTTTTAAATGTTGATATGGAAACTTATTTCGCATACCTGTTAAAAATGTGGAGAAAAAAGCCGGTCAAGTGTGAGTTGGACTGGTGCTCGAAAGACTAGAAAAACTGACCGTCATTCAAGAATAGATTATTTCTATAGGCGAGTTTTACTAAATCTAAATCAAAGCAGAAAAAAAATAGTAAAACTAATTTAAACGTCATTCAAATATGTAAATTTATGGTAGATTATTATAAATATGAATATATAAGTCCATCAAAAAAATAATTCCAAGGAAAATGGCATGAGTTATGGTAAATTAAATGGTATTTTACAAGAAGAAACTTAGTCCTTCCGCTTGCATGTCGACGGGATGGGAAATGTGGCCGAGTTGAGAATATGGACGACTTGACAATGTAGATAAGTTGGGAATGTATCTTCATTGGTAATATGGATGAGTTGGTAAAATGGACGAGTTGGAAATGTGGACGAGTTGGGAATATGGACGAGTTGGGAATATGGACGAGTTGGGAATGTGGATGAGTGGGCAAAGTAAACAAGTTGGGAATACGGACGAGTGGGCAATGTGGACGAGTTGGAAATGTGGATGAGTTGGCAAAATAAACAAGTTGGGAACACGGACGAGTGGGCAATGTGGACGAGTTGAGAATATGGACGAGTTGGCAATGAAGACGACTTGGTAATACGGACGAGTTGTAGATATGGAAGATTTCGCAATAAAGACGAGCTGATAAAAAGGACAAGTTGGTATTGTAGACGAGTTGGGTGTATCGTCGAGTTGGGAATATGGACGAGTTGGAAATGGGGATGAATTGGCAATGTGGATGAGTTGGTAAAATTGACAAGTTGGGAAAATGGACAAGTGGGCACTATGGACGAGTTCGCATTATGGACGAGTTGGCAGTGAAGACGAGTTGGTAATACGGATAAGTTGGCAATGAAGACGACTTGGTAATACGGACGAGTTGGTGATATGGAAGATTTGGCAATAAAGACGAGCTGATAATAAGGACAAGTTGGTATTGTAGACAAGTTGGGTGTATCGTCGAGTTGGGAATATGGACGAGTTGGAAATGTGGATGAGTTGGCAATATGAATGAGTTGGTAAAATTGACAAGTTGAGAACATGGACAAGGGGGCAATGTGGACGAGTTCGTATTATGGACGAGTTGGCAATGAAGACGAGTTGGTAATACGGACAAGTTGGTATTATGGACGAGTTGTGAATATGGACGAGTTGGGAATGTGGATGAGTTGGCATGAACAAGTTGGGAACACGGACGAGTGGGCAATGAAGACGACTTGGTAATACGGACGAGTTGTCAACGTGGACAAGTTAAGAATATGGACGAGTTGGAAATGTGGATGAGTTGGCAAAATGAACAAGTTGGGAATATGGACGAGTTGGCAATAAAGACGAGCTGATAATAAGGACGAGTTTGTATTGTAGACGAGTTGGGTGTATCATCGAGTTGGGAATATGGACGAGTTAGAAATGTGGATGAGTTGGCAATGTGGACGACTTGGAATTGTGGACGAGGTGGGAATATGGACGAGTTGGAAATGTGGACGAGTTGTATTTGTGGACGAGTTGGCATTGTGGACGAGCAAGTAATATGGACGCGTTGGCATTGTGGATGAGTTGGGAATATAAACGAGTTGGCAATGAAGACGAGTTGCTAATACGGACGAGTTAATCATATGGACGAGATTGGCAATAAAGATGAGTTAATAATAAGGACGAGTTGGTATTGTAGACGAGTTGGGTGTATGGACGAGTTGGAAATGTGGACGAGTTAGCAATATGGATGAGTTGGCATTGTGGACGAGTTGGGAATATAGATGAGTTGGCAATAAAGACGAGTTGGTAATATGAACGAGTTGGCAATGTAGATGAGTTGGGTGTATGGGCGAGTGGGCAATATGAACGATTTGGCATTGTGTACGAGTTGAGAATGTGGACGAGTTGTATTTGTGGACGAGTTGGCATTGTGGACGAGTAAGCAATATGAACGCGTTGGAATTGTGGACGAGTTGGTAATATGGACGAGGTGGCATTATGGACGAATTGGGAATATGGACGAGTTGCCAATGGAGACGAATTGGTAATATAGACGAGTTTGCAATGCAGATGAGTTGGGTGTATGAACGAGTTGGCAATGTAGACGTGTTGGGTGTATGGACAAGTTGGCATTGTGACCCAGATGGGAATATAGACGAGCTGACATTGTGGACGAGTTGGCAATGTGGAATAATTAACATGTTACGCTAACATGCGAAACTTGATGGAGAAATAACCTACATATGATGCAAATTTCAAAAAATCGACGCGCTCAAGAATAAATCATATTTGAATTAATGACGTCTGGCTGATCATTCTTATTCTCATTCAAAATAAAAATTGACAAATTCTGCGGTCAACAAAACAAATTGATTTTATAAGGTTTCCGTTTTTACCGAATATGGTAAGGAACCCTAAAATTAGGTTTATATTATAGGCTTGAGAGTCTTTAGCATCTCCCTCACTCTTCTGTCAGACACAATTTCAATGAGAGGAAAGACACGAAAGTTTGAATTATTCTTTTTTCAAACATGTTTAGCTGTTTTATATATTGTTTTTTCTTATTACACATATTTGACACATTCTTTTTTTTATGGTGGAGTATTGTTGGTCAGTAATTTATTTAGATTAGTAAGTAGGGTTTGATTAAGTATAACTAGCGTAAGAATTTCAAACACAATGTGTAATTGTTATTGAATAAATGATTGATGATGATGACATGGCAGCACCCATATTAAGAAAACTTGCACGATCTAATGAATTTCATAAAAAAAAACAAGCATTGATAATAGTGGTTTTTCGTGTATCTATAAACGTTTTTTACTCTCTATTTCATACAATTGAGTTTTTGTAACATTTTTTATTATTAATATTGTGAAATATTTACGATTATAAATGAATACATAAACAGTTACGCACTCCATGATTTCCTGTTTCCTCAAATCTGTCGTTTCGATTCATGTGCTATTTCTGGAAATTGATAGAAATCGATCAAATCGATAAATTTATGTCCTGAAGAAAGAACAACAAATTAAAATTCTACCAATCTTATGTTCGGTCCTATGAAAATATGTCAATTATATTTTTAAGATATGGGACTATTGTCATGAATATATTTTTCCATAAATCGAATAATATGCATTTTATTTGTGAAACAGATCAGCAGATCACATGTCATGCACAAGTTATTTTTACAAAAGAGTTGAATAAATTGTCACGATGAAGCTGGCAGTTGGCTATCAGGCCTGCCTCTAGCCTGGCATGTTTTAACGTTTTTAAAACATAATTTTAATGTGTTTTTTTACAGTATTAATTTATTCTTCATTCCCCAAAAACTTCTTATCGATAAAGTAGTTATTTTCTGTAACACTACCGGATTTCCATATTCTAGCGGCGGTTCGACGCCGCAACGGGTCTCTAGTATTTTATAAACGTTCTTAAGGCCAGGCGCGCACCAAGATTTTAGTCGCACGATAATTTTGTCGCATAAATGCAAGATATGGGTTTATATGAGAGTGCGCGCACCACGATTTTCATAAACCCATAAGTACGCTTATTTCTGCGACAAAAAAGTGGTGCGCGCCTGGCCTGAAGAGTAAACTCCAGTCGTGCGTCGGAGCTGACACACACACTTTTTTTTTAATTTATTTTCTGATCGTTGATATTCAGCACACGGAATACGCACACTACTAATAAGAAGGTCCGATTAAAGCGACACGCCGACTTAAGTACGTCAGGTTTCTACACAAGGTAATTTTTTTCACCGTAATTTTAGGTCTATTGTAGGGCTAAAATTAACGTGCCGATAAATCACTCCTGTGGTGCAGAGATATTACGATTATTCTCGTGGCGTGGAGATATTCCCATAAGTGGGTTTGTATTCCCACATAGTCCTGATGACCTGATCAGGAATGTTGCCGAGGTCTTCACATGTTGGACCAGTCCCCTGAACTAGATAACTCCTAGGGAACTACGTAGTGAACACTCACTCTCTCGAAGCGCTCGTGGTGGTTGTCAGCGGACTGCTGCCCAGGACTCTGGACAGGGGGCTGTTCCCGAGGTCTTGACATGTTGGACCAGTCAACTTAACTAGATAACTCCTAGGGAACTCCGTAGTGAGTGGACTGCTGCCCAGGTCCCTGGACAGGGGGCTGTTCACTAAGTTTTCACGTGTTGGACCAGTCACCTGAACTAGATGACTCCTAGGGAACTATGTAGTGAACACTCACTCTCTCGACGCGCTCCCGATGGTTGTGAGCGGACTGCTGGCCACTCTGGCCAGGTCCCTGAATAGGGGGCTGTTTCCGAGGTCTTCACGTGTTGGATCAGTCACCAGAACTGACTCCTAGAGAACTATGTAGTGAACACTTACTCTCTCGACGCGCTCCCGGTGGTTGTGAGCGGACTGCTGCCCAGGTCCCTGGACAGGGGGTTGTTCCCGAGGTCTCCACGTGTTGGACCAGTCACCTGAACTAGATGACTTCTAGGGAACTATGCAGTGAACACTCATTCCCTCGAAGCGCTCGTGGTGGTTGTCAGCGGACTGCTGCCCAGGTCTCTGGACAGGGGGCTGTTCCCGAGGTCTTGACATGTTGGACCAGTCAACTGAACTAGATAACTCCTAGGGAACTCCGTAGTGAACACTCACTCTCTCGACGCGCTCCCGGTGGTTGTGAGCGGACTGCTGCCCAGGTCCCTAGTCAGGGGGCTGTTCCCGAGGTCTCGCGAGTGGGACTTCACGTGGTGGGCCACGCGGTCGCCGTGCCGCGACGAGGAGCTTGATGACGGCTCCTGGAAACAAAAAAGAGAAGTCAGAAAACAGGTCATCGTTTGAAGAAAATTGTCGTCGTGCGTCGTGATCAGAATCAAGATCAGAAAGGCTATATAGTTAATGGAATTACACAGTCTAAGAGAAATCTGATATCTATAGTTCAAATCCTTTTTTGGGACCGAATTCACTTCGTTTTGTTATCTCCGATTGCTTTTGGAATGGCAAGTACTTCCATGACCTAATTGGTTTGGCGCTTATGACCCCGAATTTCTTTAAAAATTAAAAGAATGGACGCTTTTACTAATCAAGGCAAGTCTAACACAATCATGTCACCAGGTAAGTTTTTCGTACAAACAACATGAACGTTTGGCGCTATATTTGTATTATTTTATATTCCCGACGAACTTGAGTGTTAGGGAAGAGAACAAGACGATCACGAGACGTCCACAGACACACACAGCTATTAAACGTGTCTAGTGCGGTAAAACTCTGTCTGAACACATTTAAACTGTAATGCGTCTAACTTACTAATTGTCAGGACAACATTTTAGACACCAGGGGACTTTAGAAAACATAGTTTCGTACTTTTTGGTAATCTACTGTATATACTGACGACGTGGTTTGTGAAATGGTATATATATATATATATATAAATCATTATGTATACCGTCGTCTAGTACTCATAGTATGAGGCTATATGAAGAAGAGGATGAATCCTTGCCAAAGTAGAATTATATTTTGTTTATTTTATGTTAAATGTGATAATAAATATACTTATATATGGAGTAAATTTATAATTTAATCTATGATAAACCTACAATAATAATGTTGACATATGATGTAATAATGTGGAAGGATTTATGCGATATTACTGTAACCAAATTTTATTTATTTATTTGAATAATCTAAATTGTAATTGCTGTGCCCTGACAGGTTCCATGTTATGGACTTTAAGACTGCACCGAGCGAAATGTAAAAAAATAGGCAGTTGCCGTTAAGTAGATAACGTCGACACTAGTTGTTTAATCCATTTCTAAACTATGTATTTAGCATTTCGAAGAATGTGTTAACAACTTATCCGTGGAAAATTTAAAAGATTATTAATATTTTACCCTAGAAAACTAAGTAAAGTTGGACGAAACGAAAATTGTAAAATCGTAAGCAGGCGTTAAGTGTTTTTTTATACTTTAACAATGAAAATCTATTCTGATTTTCAGTTAAAAAAAAAGATGAATGTTTACATTACGATTTGTCCGCATCAAATATTTCAATTATTGTTTGGTTTTAAAGGTCCAGATTTATCGAAAAGTGTTTTTAACTCTCCATACATTTTTACTATGGCGGCCGCGCGCCGATCTAAATCTAAATACGCATTCCCCGCGCTCTATGGTTCAGTCGATAATCGCTCGCTCGGCGCCCTCTTAATGTAACATCTTACTGTACAAAATAATAATGCAATAAAGAATTACGAATTATAAGGGCTTTTTGTGATTTTTTACGTTCTTAATCCTCACAATATGTATGCTTCACACTTAGTATAACAGTGCTTCTGTTGGACAGCGTCGTATCAGTTATGGCAAAAACACGACATAAAAATTGAAGTGGACGTTGCCAAATGGGACGCAGGGCAGCAAAAAGCTGACAGAACTCAGAACACGTAAATTCTGCCATGCTACGGTAAAAGGACGTATCTTACTATGACATCCGTAAAGATAAGACCTTTTACCGTAACACGGCAGAATTGGGTATTACATATAACGTTTCAGGAATTAAGTATGACAGTTTATAAGGTTTGCTTGTTGATTTAATGTATAATGTATCTTATAAGTTTAACATGTGTATCTGTATATCTGTAACAACGTGTGTTTTTTTTTATCGAAAGACTTGTCTATCTAAAGAAGGACGAAGAATAATTTATTGCAAGAAAAACTAAACTTATAACAAAGAAATAGTAATAAAAATAATAATGTGTAGCAAAAAGTAATAAAACACATCTCTGCAATGCAGTTGCAGTTTAGTTAGTGCTGCGAACTGGGAATGGCTGCTCCGTTGTCAAACCCCAACAGTTTCTTGTCTATCTAAATGGTTTTTAGCTATGTTTGGTGAAAATAGGACCATTAGTTTCGAAGATATTATATTCAGCTTTAATTGGAACAAGTCACAAGATCTCAGCCAATATTGAAGCTAAGAATTCAAAATTTTGTATTTGTATTCAGTTTTAGTAGCATTTTTATATTGTCAGGGGTGTTTAAAAAAAAAACTTAGATTTAATTCCAAAATGATTGAGGTCTACAATAATGACTATTTTTGTATTTTTTCAAGAAATGATATCATACTATGCGCTAAAACAGGACCCGGAAAATCGAAAACGACTCGGCCGCTCGCCATCTTCTGCTACGAAATTTAGATACATACCTAGTAGGTATACATACTTGGAAAAAACGTTAATTACCTAAAACATAAAAAAAAGATACAACCGACTTAAAAAATAATGTCCGTCAAATATTCGTAACGGAAAACTGAGATAGAGGTTTAAACGCTTATTCTATTAACCCTTAAATAGGGTTGCCATACGTCCCGGTACGCCGGGACATGTCCCGGTTTGAAGCATGGTGTCCCGGCGTCCCAGCCGATAAGCAAATTGTCCCGGTTTAAAAAAATCATAAAAAAATATTTAACAAAGGACTGGACTTGGTAAACAGTAATATACCTACAATAAACGCGACTAACTAGCTAGGTTAATCGTACGAGGACCCTTAAAACACCTCCTAGTCATAAATCGGTGTACTGTACAAGACAGCTAAGTGAGAAAAACCCAGGCACCTTTCTATGACAGCGGTCGGCTTACACCTATCTCAAAGCAACGTGACAAGCTCACGAAGGACTGTATTCGACTGTACCCTTACCACGAGTTAACGTGACCGTACTCGCCAGCGAGAGCGTAAACGGTTTGCATGGAGAACAGTACCGCGCCCTCTTTCTCCATAATCGTTTACAGTCGCTAGCTAGTACATTCCCTATGAACTCATGGTAAAGCGTAGGGGGAAGTCCCCTAACGCCGGACGGCACCTCACGCCGGACACTCGAACTATCTCGGCAACTGGAAGCTCGGCAACGGCAACTCGGCAAGTGGAAGGGGCGCGGGGGGCCCCCGCGCCCCTTCCACTTGTCCTTGATTCGCTCGCGTTACTAGTTGCCGAGATAGTTCGAGTGTCCGGCGTTAGGTGCCGTCCGGCGTTAGGGGACTTCCCCCTAATGTATTGCTTGAAGACGATATAAATTGACAATACCCGAACCATGGACTAGGTATGCATGTGTGTATTGATTGCATATATCAAAAATATATAAATAAAATCAACTGCACTTATACATGATTAAAAAATGAAGCTTATAAGACCATTCAGTTTAGCAAGGGCATCCCGTCAAGACGAACAAATAAATCTTATTTATTTTTTAATTTTATATTTGATTTTCAATATGATCCTTTCAAAACTTACCATCACCAGTCGGCCGACAAACAATGACATAAATATAAAATACACTAGACTACGTTTTTTATAGAGATGCTTGCTTATTACGCCTTATCGTTATAATAACCACACTGTTACTCGTTTTAATTACCAATGTTCTCACACAAGAAATTTTACACCGTCTATCAGTTGGTATATCCCCTAATGTAGGTACCTATTGTTGTCATTGTCCCAAACCCGCATCTGACTTCTGTCTCACTTACAAATGGACGTATGTTAGTACGACATCCTGGCGCTTAAGTCCTTTTAAGAATGGGCGGTTGTATTGTACGGGATGGCACCCTAATGGTATCGGTTTTTACTTGAGAGGTTAGTTTTCTATTACAAGTATCAGTAGGTGACGAAGTGTTTGAGGTTTTGAACTGTTTTGAGTCAATGGACCATAGAAATGTTTCTGCTCAACTTCATTTTGAACAAAAGGTAGAATAGCGGCGGTGTAAGGTCGCCGGAAGCCAAAGAATATAGAAAGCATGGAAACTCAATTTCTAGTTCATCATTGTGATCCGCAATGACATTTTTTGAAGTGTCTATACTGATGCAGAGATCTTAATCAGGATTAAGTTAATCGGAACTCATACGATTAAGATCAATTAATCGTGATTTTTAATCGTTAATCGCTATTACGTAGGTTAATCTTAATCCTTATTTATTTAAAAAGTATATTTCTTTATAAGTTGACGACGCGGTTGGCTCAGTTTGTCAGACCTGCCTACTGAGCCGGCGGTCCCGGGTTCGAATCCCAGCCAGGGCAAATATTTGTGTGATAAACTCGAATATTTGTGCTTGGGTCATGGTTGTTCTATATATTTATCTATATAAGTATGTATATCGTCCTCTAGTTCCCATAACACAAGCCTTCTTGAGCTTAATTTGGGACTAGATCGATTTGTGTGAGGTTGTCTAATATTTACCTTGTTCCTCGCTTTATAAGCAACTTATGTTTGCGGCGGCAGAATCATTCTAACTTTGTACAATACGAAATTGGCCACTAACAACACGGCAACTTTTACAACAACTTCCACAATCCTGTCATGCAATTCATCGAACCAAAGTAAAACGGAACTGTCCGTTTGGCACGACATGTTTTACGAGGTTTTTAGTACACTAGGTATTTCTAATTGGTTGAAAGTGCTTATGTCTAAGCGTCTAGTGTTTATTTCGCAAAAATCTAAAGCTCGATGATGTTTGGGTCGATTGCAAAAAATTTGTACATAATTAAAAGCTTAGTTAACATAAAATACGATCGCTTCCTTTGTGTGGCGAAAGTTAGTAATACAAAATGTATGGGTAACTTTCGTCACACAAAGGAATCAATTAATTTTGTTTTAATTAAAGCCCTTAACTATGTAATTTTTTTTTGCAATCGACCCGTTTATGTCAGTGTTCGGATTAGGATGAGCAATTTCCCGGAACTCCGTAACGTAATATTCATATGGATATGAATTAAGACAGGGATCAAAATCTTTAAGCTTAAATAAAATGTGTTTCGTTTCAAAAAAATATTAATCAGTTATAAAAAAGGTAGATAATCTATTGGCCAACAACGCACTGCTAAACAGAAACGTTGTTATATAATATCACCAAAAAACGGGTTTTCCGGGAATCCTCCGGGGCATATCCATATTAAATATGGTATTAAATCATTCATCCCAAATTGCACACCCTAATCCGAACACTGTTTATGTTATACGGAAAACGTGAACGCGATCGAAATTATTCGTGTAACTTGCACTCAAGATTATAATACTTATTTTTAAACTTTAGTTAATTAATTTGCACACATTGAAACACTGCAGCTTCTCTTTTTATCACTCACACAAAGTATAAAACTGTAGGTATTTCGTCTGTTTTCAACCAAAGCTCACTAAGTAACAAATACCTACTAAAAAAGCTCCTATCTCAGTATGACTGTAAAACCTAGATACGAGGTTTTGAAAATTAGTGAAAGAAACTTCAGTGAGACGATTATTGTAAGTTAAATTTACTAGATTTTCTATTTTTAGAGTAGTGTTGTCGATGCGTGATGTAATGCGACTAACCGTTGAAATCAAAGCAAAAACAGATTACGATCAAATCAGAATGTAATTGATTGTGTATTTTATAATTATGATAAGGGAAAGGAAGTGAAAACAATATACTTACGCGAACATTATAAAACTCTTCATGAAAAATCGCTACATGAAGAAAGACGAATAATTAAATTTGCGATAATGAAAAAACGCGTAAAAATTCGCTACTATGAATGAATGCTATAGTGAAATTTATCTAACAACCTCCACGGACGTCCACTGCTGAACATAGGCCTTCCTATAAGCTCAGCAGAAAGTGCAATCCTGCGCAGATCGCGTCCACGGTTACAATGGTTGGTAGGCTGGTAGAGAATGCCCTATGGCACAAAGTCCGCCTTTTTTTACAATAAGTTCTTTCTTTTCTGCAATAAAGATTAAATAAATATGCTAATACCTAAAAACAAGTGGATTCACACAAATAAAAATAAAAAACATTAGTTTTGTCCTTAAAGTGATACTCAAATTATGTTTGTCACAGGCCGCAATGATATTTTCGATGGACAGATAACTAGTTGATATGATAGTTAGGAATCCATAACAAAAGCATTTATTACTTGGAAACATAGAACGATAAGATAATATAAATGGTAACATATTTAATCAAGTAAGTACCTATTTATTATTTTTCTTTTCATGTCATAGGGGGCCAACGAGCAAACAGATCACCTGATAGAAAGCGATTACCGTCGCCCATAGACACCTGCAACACCAGAAGAGTCACAAGTGCCTTGCCGGTCCTGCAGGTGGGATACTCTTTTTTCTTGAAGGCTTGAAGGTCCGGAAATACCGCAAGCGACAATTCATTCCGCAATGCAGTCGTGCGAGGCAGGAAATGTCTTGAAAAACGCACAGTTGTGGACTGCCAACTATCTATGCGGTGAGGATGAGAGGAAGGTAAGTTACAAGATGGACTGGTTAAAGTATCAGAAGATGATGTCGACAGGGCTACGTAGAGAAGTACGAAAAGCCGACTTCACCACCATGTTGGAAAATGACTAGGAAGACAGAGAGCGAGAGAGAGAGAGAGAGAGAGAGAGAGAGGAGACTGGTTAGTCATTGGAAGCAGTAACACAGAAACATAATTTTTTCAGAGTAACTATGTTCAGCAGTCAGGATTTCTCCAGAAAGAAATTGTCACGTAAACCCACACATTCGACTGTAAATCGTCTAACTACTTTAAATCAAATTTATCGCACAGGAAACCGTTATAGTAAGAGCAATAAATATTATAGCAAATATCATACACATCTAGGTTAAAGCGATTGAAGCTAGTTTGACGGATTCAGAAGAGCTTTAGAACAAAGATCAAACAAGATCGCGATAACGGATGTTATGCTGATGTTTTCTCGGATTCACCAAGTTTATTAAGCATTCCTAATTGGCTCGAGTTCGGATGTAGTTTAAATTCTTGAATTACGAAATCGTGAGTCATTAGTTGAATCATCAAGGTCCAGATCAAGCTTAACAGAGATTTCCTTTTAACCCTTATTCTACGTTGTCGCAATTTCGTTCCCAGAAGATCAAGTCTAAAGGCGAAGACGAATGATTTGACGTCTACTGTCGGCCCAGTGTCAAATGATCCGTGCACCGACAACCCCGAGGTATGCTCATAAAGTCAACCATCTTTTTCCCTGTATAAAAAAAATAATCCATAGTAATATTATAAATGCGAAAGTGTGTCTGAATGTCTGTTACCTCTTCACACTTAAACCGCTGAATCGATTTTGATGAAATTTGGCATGGAGATAGTTTAACGTATTCACTCTTGTAGCCGATAACATGGGAAAAACCGTATGTAGCGAAAACTTACTACGAGCAGAGCGCCCAGCTACCGTACCGGGTTGCTGGTGTCGAAAGTGTTAAGATCCGAGGAAGGACATAGGATAGTTTTCATGCTGGAAATTATCCCTAAAAAGATTGAAAAGTGAGTAAGTAATTCATGATGACATTGATGACCCTGTAAGAAATGTAATGATTAGACCAAAAGCACAATTGCTCTTACATTTGCTTAGGCGCTTTTAATAATCCCTTTTATTAATTAAGGTGAATAGGTGGATATCTATCGTGTTGTACGAGGTTGCTTCCATACTTCCAAGTTCCACGCGGACGTAGTCGCAGGCAAAAGCTAGTAATCATATAACCCTTGGATTTTCAGCTATCTCTGTTTAAAAATGATTCAAATCCATCTAGCAGAGATGACCTTAGGTCAGTTTGATGATCTGATGATACAAAAGCATTCTGAGGTATTTACTGAGAATTCGATTGATGCACCGCGCAGTATAGTATTCTTGTAATGATCACGGTAAGGCATAACATTACTGTAGGTACAGTTGCATGGCAAATTTTAAAGATTCAGGCTACCTGACCACGGAAGCAGAGCTGAGAAAATGAACCAGTAAGACTGTGTCTTTATGAAGCCTAAAATAGTGCATTGAATCTGAGAACTTTGATTGGTAGATTTAACACAGCTCCGCTCCCTTCCAGTGAACAGCCAGCCTAAGTAGGTAATCAGGAACACTAGCAAAAATTTGTTTGATAGTTATGTTAAATTTATTTATTTATTTTCAAAATTACTTCACCATGTAAGTGATCGTAGATCACATGGTGATGTGATTTACATCGTGACGCGGATCTTAGGGTATGGTTAATGCACATATGCATTTTAAACATATATGACGCAGAGGGCGCTCCAGTGGCGTAGAATTATGGAATCAAAGATTTGGTGTGATTGACGTAATGTGATAGCTCAGTTGGCGCTGGAAACGTAGGGTCGCAGGTTGAGGCAGGTTAGAGATCACATTACATTTTCCTTTCATAATTTACATTTAAGTGATGTAATTGAAACTTGTCTCGTAAAGCAAGCACGTCCAAAGCCGTAGCGGCGCCAGAACCTCACGAATATCGGATAATACATATTGAATTCGGGTCAGTAACAGCTTTATGCCAGTTTGTTTTCGTCGGAAGGACGAAGAAAACTTTAACGTTTTGTATTTAGTTACGAAAAACTAATTTCCTCCGACAAAGGTTATACAATTGTTTGCAAAAACGTGTCAGTAAAATGACTAGTACCGTAAGTTAAGGCTATTTGGAACTTAAAAAAATGGCTTTTAAGTACAATTTTTAGGGTTCGTACCTCAAAAGGAAAAAAATGGAACTTTGGCTATCCGTTCATCTGTCTGTGAAGTCAAGGCCCTTTATCTCGGGAAGGCGTGGAGGTATAGAGTTGAAATTTAAGTCTCATGATACTCAGGTGTACAGCCCCTTGAAGCTGTGAAAAAATCTAACATCTAAGTTAACGTAAAAAAAAACTGATACGGCCGTTTACGTCGCTAAAGACGGATATTATATATTTCATTTATTTATTGCAATACCATGGTTATAATTACAAGGTGTTAAAAGATTTTAGTGTACATGGTTACCCTGATAGGGTGTAGCAATTTCTAAAGAATACATTTATTTTAAAATAATCAATGCGTCGGATAACATTATCAACATTACTTAGTCAAGAAAATTAACTATGTGCTCACGAAACTTATTTGTCAAATTAAATACATATACAAACAAAGAACTATAACATAACATAATTTAAACAAGTCATCTCACACAATATGAAATAATAATCATAAACCGGATTGTGTTCAGAGTAGTGTAGAGTAGTGTACCTATGTGTGTGTGTGTGTGTGTGTGTGTGTGTGTGTGTGTGTGTGTGTGTGTGTGTTTGTGCGTGTGTGTTGTGTGTGTGTGTGTGTGTGTGTGTGTGTGTGTGTGTGTGTGTGTGCGCGTGTGCGTGTGTGTGTTTGTGTGTGTTGTGTCTGTGAGTTATGCACTATATGTGAATCGAATCGTCTGACATGAATTGTTGCACCGAGTAATATGAATTATTAATAAGAAGTTTTTTTAATTTGTTGCGGAATATATGGTATTTTTCTTCTTTTTTAATATCCATTGGTAATTTATCGTATATTTTTATACACCTATAATATGGTCCGCGTCTGTAAATTGAGTAAATGTCTAACTTAGGTGCTGGGAGCACTAATGTATTATTACGGCGCGTGCTTTTGACAAATTCAAAGTAGTCTAGATGCTTTTTGACAAATAATGCTATTTCTAATATATATATACAGGGTAGTGGCAATAAACCTTTTCCAGTAAAATGTGATTTGCAACTCTCTTGTTGGGGAATGTTAAATATGATGCGTATGCACTTTTTTTGCAAAACAAAAAGATCGTGGACATCAGTGCTATCTCCCCACAAAATGATTCCATACCGCAGCCAGGCATAAGCGTAGGCGTAATATGCAGTAAGGGCACATGAGCTGTTTGTGTTCCGTTTTAACACCGCTAAAGCATACACGAACCGAGAAAGTTTATTTTTCGTTTCCTCGATATGCTTTTTCCAGTTTAGGTGAGAGTCGATTTGTAAACCTAGCAAATTAAAATGGTTTACTTCTTCTATACTAATTGTATTTGACAGTGACGTTAAATCAATTTGAGTTTTTTGATATGGTCGAAATTGTATGAGCTTTGTCTTTTTTATATTTAGTTCAAGGGAGTGATCATTTAACCAGCTGTCCACTTCATTAAGTGTTTGCCTTATATCATTGTCAATATTCTGATTTTTCGGACAATTAAACAAAATTGAAACATCGTCCGCAAACAATATGCATTGGTTGTTTAGTCGCCTTGGGAAGATCATTAACATAAATTATGAACAAGATACACCTTTCGGTATCGGAACGTATGCCACTGAGTTCACCAGTCTCCTCATGGTAGTATATAAAACTTTTAATTTACAACTTACCAAATAGTCCCCAGACTTGGGTTCCTAATAGCCTAACCTTGCGGTATACAAACATTTTATCTTGCTCCTTTAGATTGGTAACGTATTACTATCATTGGTTGGATGTTTAATGACATTTCTAATATTTGATATACCTATTGATCTAAATCTATAAATACATTGCCTGAAAATTCTGACGTCACACAAAAAGCAATAAGAAAAGCGTACGAATCACGGATACGAGTGTCATAAACACATCAACAATCACACTATTGGCGCAAAATGTATATCACATACTCATCGAGAGGCAAAAAATGGTTTCACTGAAATAGTACGGCCTTGCGGACGTAATGACCGGAATTATTCGTGATACGGACAGATAGCCTGTATCTGGGTCTCTGTTATAGCAACAGAAATACATCATCTGTAAAAATTTCAACTGTCTAGCTATCACGGGCCATGAAAACAGCCTGGTGACAGACGGACAGACAGACAGACGGACAGCGGGATCCCGTTTTTATCTTTTGGGTACGGTACGTTAAAACCTTTTGTAGGCCGTTTCTCTTTTTTTAACTTTCAAAGGTTCTTTAGTGGCGACCGCGTACTGGAAGACTGACGACCTGGTTAGGATTGCAGGAAGCAGTTGTATGAGGACGGCACACGACTGGCCTTTGTCCAGCGGTGGAGGTCTTTCGGCAGATATGATGGTGATTCATGATCTGTTCATAGATAGGGCTGCCATCCGTCTGGGTTTCCCCGGATTAAGCCTAGTTTGGAGGCTGTCCGGGGGGGGGGGTTTCAAAAAGTATGTTTCAAAAATAAAGCGATGGTTTTTAGGGTTCCGTACCCAAAGGGTAAAAACGGGACCCTATTACTGAGACTTCGCTGTCCGTCCGTCCGTCCGTCCGTCCGTCTGTCACCAGGCTGTATCTCAAGAACGGTGATAGCTAGACAGTTGAAATTTTCACAGATGATGTATTTCTATTGCCGCTATAACAACAAATACTAAAAATAAAATAAAATAAATATTTAAGGGGGGCTCCCATACAACAAACGGGTTGGTTGCGTTAACTTTGCACCTCATTTGTATGGGGCGCTATACATACCAGGTGCAAAGTTAACTTAACCACTTAAGGATGAAAAGTGTTTGTACGGAACCCTCGGTGCGCGAGTCCGACTCGCACTTGCCCAATTTTTTTAATAATATTATTTTCGGACACGTCCCGGGAAAAAATGCTATTTACACCAAATGTCCAGGTTTTTAAGTATTTGCTTGGGTTCGGCGAATATAGAGTTGGCAGCCCTACGGGCCGTGCCGATCACTGGTATCACACTGGCGAGACGTGACGTCATTGGGTCGAGGGTGCAAACCTTAATGCTTCACGTGGTACGGAAAGTAGGTACTTACGCTGCGATGCGCGGCGGTGGACGGCGACTGGACCCGACACCGTATGACGTCATCGGTGACGGGGGCGGGATCGCGGGCGAGCTCCGCGGTCGACGGGGACTGGCTCCTACTGGAGCCTTTACTATGCCCATGGCCCACGTGCAACGTGTCCATTTTTGTGTGTTACCTTGAAATAATAAACGATATTAAAGGAGAAGGTTATAGAACAGTCATTCTACATCATTATCAAAGCAATGGCCCATTGCTTTAAATTAGATCAATTATGGTAATAAGTACGGTTACAGTATACAATTGTATGTGCAGCTTGGTGTAGCACATACTTTCAATATTTTTGACAGCAGACTGACGGCGGTTGAAACGCCTGTAGAATCCAACAACAAATTACACGTGGTCGGCCAATCGGATAATTCGACAGATCATTAAATTCCTAGGCATATCGTAAAGTACTGGCTAGCGACTTTTGAAACCTTTAACTCATATCAGTTCAACTTGGTTAGGTTAGGTACGATGCTAGTTACCATAAATACAGTAAGTCGCGTCAAAAGTCAATAAAGAAACTCCGCGAAGCGGGGATCTATAAGCGGAGCTCCCTCGTCTGACCCTCAGAATTGCAAGCTTTACGATATGCCTAGGAATTTCATGATTTGGCGTATTACACGTCTATTATTTTATCGTCCGTAAAAGGATTTAAACTTTAATTACTGGAAGCTTGGTAAAAAACAGCTACCATATTATTTGTCTTCGAACGTTTGTGGATTGAACAGTCTACTAGATGACTATTGACTAGTCTGGTCAGAAAAACAGAGAATGATCGTGTGAATGAATGACAATAAACCGACAGTCCAGAATGGACGGAACTGACGCTAGAATGATCGTGTAACTGACGTCTAACAAGCAATATTGACTGATTTTAAAAGTTATGATTAAACAACAGAATACTTACAAATTAAACCTTTAACGATGTCATTACAGCGACGATTGGTGGGATTTGCTGTTTAATTCATAATAAACTTGATAGTAAGATGTCTGCATTTGTCGATGACTGCTCCATTCCTGAACGAATCTGAAACGATAAGAAATATACATATTACTTACTTATTTGGAACTTCTAGACTTACATAGTTGGGTTTGGGTTTGTGAATAACATAAGAGATTGGGAAAACGCTGTGACTGAAGGTCACCAGAAAAATCACTGTGACTTTGTCACACCAGCTCGCCTAGCATAAGTACGCTTCGCGACTCTTGTCGCGTCACATAGCATCACCCGTCACTATTTCACAGTATAGCGAAGAAAGAGATGGGTAACATTTCTCGCGCGAGAAAGAGTCGCGTGTCACAGTTGTGCTAGAGGTGCTGTTCTCGTGCAATATCATATTAGGGTCAATCAACTTTTCTCTGTTGCTTGTTGCCACGGTGATGTCTCCTGGGTTATTCTTCAAAACTACTATTTTCTGCGGCAATATTCAACAAAAATGTTGTAATTGCAGCAGTTATAAGCCCATTCCTATTCAGAATATCTCTTAAAAATACCAATATTATAAATTATCAACACTATTCTAAGAAGTTTAATCACCATTGTTTCCTGGGTGACGGGACAGAATAACAGCAAGAAAAAGTTGATCCGCCCATTAACGTACTTAACTACTGTAATGTAATCAGACCTTTATAAAACCTAAACTGTGACTTGGTCAAACAGTATGAATCACAATTGTTGTCGACATTGCTAGTTAATGCGTTTCGCATGTAGTAATTTGACACTTTTATCTAAACTTACCTACACTAAATTATGACTGTAATGATGCGATAAGCAGAACAGACATCACTAGGAGCGGAGGAACGACCTACGTTAACGTTGCTTTTTTATGTGTTGTCGTACCTACGTACTTATTACAAGTAGCAGTGATAGTTTTTGACGGCCGTTCACTGTGACTTTTTCATCGAACGTTATATACCTATCACCCATCTCTAGAGCACGTTATGGTATGGAGGAAGTTTTGGACAGCAGATGCAAGGCGTGTTTGATGTGTTTGTTGAGTTATGGCCGTTGATATTCCCTAAGTAAACTAACAAACTTCATAAGTCTGTTCCGTTCTGTGAATACCTATATTTAGAATTTGCTGATGCTGGTCAACATGTTAGCTAACATGGCAGTTAAGACTCTAGCACAGTCAGAGTTGCTACATACGCCAAGTGCTCAAAATTATATACACACGTACTATTATCAAAGATAAGATTTGTAAAGATCATTCATGTTATACTGCTTATAAACAATGACACAAAGGTAAATTAAGAAAGAAAAATTGAATGCGATCTACTACAATCGAAGCGGGGTTTGAACCCGCGACCTCTGCGTTACCGGCGCCGGTAAGTAGATCGCATTTAATTTTTCTTTCTTAATTTACCTTTGTGTCATTGTTTATAAAAATAAAAATGTGGTATTACCACATAAAAATTATAGAATCGATAAAAAGATTCTATACAAATATTTATACTGCTTAGTCATAATATAATTAAAAACTATCGTGAGACATCTTTAATGATTATAAAAACGGTTTAAACTCTCGTAATAATTGTCAGAAACCGCCCGACATGTTTCGAACTCATATGGAGCTCTTCATCACGGACAGCTCTATCCGTGAGTGTTACGCGATGCGACTAACGGTCCACTCAGTGCCGTATTTACCCCTAGGCCCAAAAGGCCCTAGGGGCCCAGCCAGTCTAGAGCCCCAGTCCCAGGAGCAGGACTTGCATTATACTTATGTTCTCCTTACTTATCACTTAAAAGGCTACTACTATCTACTATTAAATTTGCTGAAAACCGTTTCGAGATAGCGGAGGGGGCCCCAAATGCGAAAATGCCTAGGGGCCCTGGCCCTCCAAGTCCGGGCTTAGGTCCTCTAACGGCACAATACTGACTTCCGCTACTGACTGTTCTCTAGTTAGAGGTTGTTATTTATAATTAGTGGTGACTTTTCGATAACATTTAGTTACAATAACTCACAATATTGGTGGTTAGAAATCCCGTGGATTCTAGAAATGCCTATGTTCATTTCATAATACGTGTGAAATCAAATGTCAAATAGGCGTTTTAATTTGCACTTTCGCCTCTAGTTAACCAATAACTCATCCTCGAAATCACGATACCAGGAAAGGACACTTATCCAATTCGAGGAACCAACAATAACAAAATATCCCTATATTTACAAATTATGTTATGTTATTTGACAGCATTGATATGACGTGTTATGTTTTTCCGCGATTAAATGACAATTTCCTGTTTTGCATTGCCAAGGTTAGGTATATGAAGGATGCTTACTGTAATTGAAATTAATTTTGTACAGTCAGCAAAGAAAGTGGTCTACCACTTTTGGACTCTATTACATGTAAAATAGAGTCGAAAAGTGGTAGACCACATTTTTGGTTTACTGTACAGTTATGGAATATTCCGTTACATATCGAGTAACAGTGAAATGTTGTAAATATTATTGATATACATCAAAGTATTATACGGAATACTTGATATACATCAAGTATTCCTTTAGAGCATAGGTAAAATTCGGAAGCCGACTCGTACATTTCAAATTATTTACTTAGCTGCACCAACACATCATGATCAACTCAAAAGACGTCTACTGCTAGAGGCTCCTGCCCGTCTATCACGATGCTTCGCAACTTTTGTCGCGCGAGATAGCGCTACCCGTCACTCTCTCACATTACTGCACAGATAGAGACGGGTAATTATCTCGCGCGAGAAATAGTTGCGTATGACCGTTATGCTAGAGGTACTGGACGAAGAACTCCTAGAGAATCTCCAAGATGCCTTAACGTACCTACTGAAATCCAAAGACTTTCCGCTATCGTTTTCGCCTTACCACCAAAATAATTCGTCGGTTAAGAATAACATCCATTTTGCTTAAAATAAATCAATAAATATCGTCCTCACGCAAATCTATCTAATTTGTATGTCATAGCGAGCAAACGAGCAAACGGATCGCCTGATGGAAAGCGATTACCGTACCGTATAGACACCTGCAACACCAGAGGAGTCGCATGTGCGTTGTCGGCCTTAAGGTGGAGTATGCTCTTTCCTTGAAAGTTTAAAGGATCCACCAGTCGCATAGTAAGCTCTATTAGGCTTGTATTATGGGAACCTACTAGACCACAATATGCATACTTATACACACATAGAAAGCACCCATGACTGAGGAACAAATATTTAAATATTTGTAGACCTAGGCAATAGCCTAGGGATGTATAACCGGTAACAAGGCGGATAACAAGTATATATATATGTTATCCTCTTGCCTTGCTAAGTATACTACCGGTCTGTGTAACATGGTTCTTAGTGTTTTGTTTACATTACTCACAACTAGTTACAAAACAACTTTGTGTGTCTAATCATAATCCTTATTTATCGTTCAAATCGGTCAAGGGCTGATTTACAAAATGCACCGGAGTTCAAAAGAGTAAACATACCTATCGAAAACAGGTCACCTTGCATAACATAACAAACGAAATCGATAACAACGGTGTTTACATTGAAATTTGGACGTATTTGTAATACCTGGTTATTGTTATGCTAATAGGTATTGGAAACAATGCTCCGAGAATACTTTTATGCTATATAATATTCAGTACGGTCTCTTAAATTGGCGTCATTGTTTCCATAACGTAATATTAAAACAAACTTTTTAAGAATAAGTAAATAAATATAGCACCATCTCACATATATCAATCAAATCCTTATAAAGCTCTAGTAGTATGATTTATGAATCACTACATATTATAAAACAAAGTAGCTTTCTGCTGTCTGGTCTGTCTGTCCCTATGTATGCTTAGATATTTAAAACTGCGCAACGGATTTTGATGCGGTTTTTTTTAATTTTAAAAAGATAGAAGTGATTCAAGGGGAAAGTTTATATGTATAATACATGCATAATTTATCAGCATTGCACCAATGCGAAGCCGGGGCGGGTCTCTAGTTAAGAATAAGTAAGTAAATATCGCATAATCTCACACATAACAATCAAGTCCCATAGTAAGCTTTAATCTATGAATCTTTAATAATTTAAATCCTAGTAGAAATGTACTAGGAAAATGTTTCATGAATATTCAAGGCTCTAGCCTTTTACGGAACCTCTGGAAACGAAATAACCTGAGGTTTAGGGATTCTGTTTGACTTTTTTTAATTTTATTAAGCTTGGGTATTTTCAAGATAAAATAAAGGGCAAGCCAGCCTAAATAAAATGTAACTATACGGACCTTTGTGATAAAATTAAGACAAATAAAGAATGACAATTGAGACAAAAATTATTGTTTATGTCTATCGCGTCAGAAGCTGTATACCGTGTATAATATTGTGTGAGTATAATTTAAATAATACCTTGTAAGTATTATATTCCTTGGACAAAAGTAAAAAATAATGAGAGCTCATTCATCACGCACCACCAAAATTAATACGTATTATTTAAGTTTGAATTGTGTGTCCAGAAGTGCAGTTTGCTTGTTGTGCATGTGATATCTGCGTAAGACTGCGAAAAGGTAAGGTAATATTTATAAAAGTATTTTCACTTGGAATGAAATAAAAGAAAATATGTTTAATAATATTTTCTTCGGTTTTCGCGAGTGTCACACGTTTAAATAAAACAATTTAAACGGATGAATCTCAAAGGATGACTGAGAAAAACACAATTTTTCTGACAAAGACATTTGTTGAAGAGTCATAGTCAAGAAACTACTCATTTTATATGAGGGAAGCTCAAATAATTAATATACACTATATATTTTTTCAATTTAATAATATGTCTATTGTTAAAAAACAAATAAACAAGCTGCAAGATCGCTCTTGGCAGATAGCTGAATTACTTTAGATATAAATAGTCGAACGAAGCGTGATATTCACAACTCTTTTTTTTCTTGCCATTGTGACTTGGGCTCCCGTTTTTGCTAACCATCAGGCGAAGAAAAACAATTAAACGTATCTAATAGGCAAACGGATGAAATAATTATTTTAAATTCGCCTATATTTAGCGATCTTAACAAAAATTGGAATGTTTATTTTTTTGGTATATCCCAATTTTACATTACTTGCATTAGAAATAAATCAGAATAAAACCCTTCTTATCTCGTCTTGTGAGACAAAATCGCTGGTCTGACAAAATTAAAAATTTACTATACAATACAATACTACAATTCTGTAGTGCACACCAACAAGAAAAATGTTACAATTGAAACCTTGTAATTACTCTTTAAACTTGATGTCGACTGTACCTGGCATGATATCGCAACTTTACACGTCACGGAGTCGTGTCATTTTTACGTTGTAAGACGTAGATTCCCACTTCACGACGATACTATTTTCCACGTCACGCGGCAAAGACAATTTAGCAAGTAATAGTGCAACAGTAGTTTACATGCGTCAAATCTAGCACGTCTAGTATTACCGTGACACGCGACTCTGTCGCGCAACAAATACTACCTGTAATTTTCCTTTCAATACCGGGAGAGCAAGACAGGTGATACTGAGTCGTGTGACAGGCAAAGTAGACTGGTAGAAAAATCCAAATATCGGCTTCCTTTACCGTCCTAACGGCATTTTGTGAGCCATTTTGGCAACATGACTTTTTCGAAGTAAAAAAGCCTGCTGAATTCGATTCTGGATGTTGCCAAGCCGAATTTTGCCCCCCTCCCCCCATTTCCCCCCTTTTTACCTCAAAATATGTCCCTAATCACGGTTTTTACGGTTTTATACAAAAAGTATTACAGCTAGAAAAAAAATGTCAAAGACAAGAATGATCTCTATAAAATTTCCTATAACATGGTGTATAAACTTTTTTAGTAGGCCTTATGGTTTGTGAGCAATATCTTCCCGAACTTCATAGACTGGTAGAAAATTCTAAATATCGGCTTCCTTTACCGTGCTAACGGCATTTTGGGATCCATTTTGGCAACATGACTTTTCCGATGTAAAAAAGCCTGCTGAATTCGGTTCTGAATGTTGCCAAGCCGAATTTTGCCCCCCTCCCCCCCTTTCCCCCCTTTTTGACCTCAAAATATGTCCCTAATCACGATTTTTACGGTTTTATACAAAAAGTTTTACAGCTAGAAAAAAAGTGTCAAAGACAAGAATGATCTCTATAAAATTTCCAATAACATGGTGGATAATTTTTTTTAGTAGGCCTTATGATTTGTGAGCAATATCTTCCCGAACTTAATTATTTTTAAAAAATTGATAAACTTGATCGAGGAAGTGAAATGCACTTATTTTAGGATAATTGGTATCGCACAGGATCCAGCCGCTATGCAGCGCTTGACGCTGACATCCAGTTGGCATGCTGCTTATTATCTGTTAAGACTCACGAGACTTTCAGTCATAAGCAGTCGTCAGATGTACACGCAGAACCGTACCCAAGTCGGGCTAAAAGGGCCGTAGAAAATAAAAATGCTTTGCTTCTGAACATGAAATCCTTCGAAATGCTCAGTTCTACGCCAGATTCTCCAGAAATATGCCTTAGAAATGCCGTTACCCGGGATCTTGCAACAGAAAAAAATAAAGTGTCAATTCACACTGCTAAGCAGCTTGGCTCACTCTAAGTAACGAAGTTTGTTTCCGAAAGGCTCACCAACTGGTCTACAAGCGACAACGCAAAGTTCAAAATGAACTAAGGTCCGACCTTCAAGACCTGTACATGGCAGGTCGTTCAAAATCTACCATATTTGCGTCTGATGTGGGGGGCAAACGCTCAGGCGCTGGAGTGGTGCCAAACAAAGCATAGCCTGCATCGTCACATACTCGACTTGTACAGCAGGGACAGGAACTTCTCAGCCTTTCGCTCATGGGGTGTATGTCTATCTCATTGGTAGTTCACAGTGCTTTCGATAACGGAAAACGGAATACTTTTAATCAAAGGAGTGTCTAGGTAAATGTTTTAGAAACGCAAATGATCAATTTAATTATTTTGTTACCTGCAATAAAGCCGTTCGAATCGCCAGTGCCTGAGTAAAACGCCAGAATATTCTAACGTTCTAAAGCAGTCCCATAATTTTATCATGATGATGAATCATAAGCAACAACAACACTAATAACCAGTCTTCTGGGTGGGCTATGCACAGTGTGGAGCACATGTCGAGTGTCGGTTTCCTCATGAATAGCACGTATGTTGAGGTATCGACCTCAGTTGGTGACGCTTGAACCTTAGTCTCGTCTGCAAATCCTCGCACTACGACGACATTAGTCCCGCTCGCGCGTTTGCGGGGTAAAAACTGCGAGCCCAACCTAGTTTGAAGGGTTTGAGTAATCTTTAAGGAGCTGCTTGGCAGTGAGAAGTGACACTTTATTGTTTTCTGCTGCAAGATCCTGGGTAACTGCATTTCTAAGGCCCGTTTCTGGAGAATCTGGCGTATAACTGAGCATTTTGAATGACTTCATGGTCAGAAGTAAAGCATTTTTATTTTCTACGTCGCTTTTAGCCCTACTTAGATACAGTTCTGCGTGTAAATCTGACGGCTGCTTATGACTGAAAGCCTCGTAAGTCTTGACATATAATAAGCAGCATGCCAACTGGATGTCAGCTTCAAGAGCTGCAGAGTGGCTGGATCCTGTGCGAAACCAATTATCCCAAAATAAGTGTATTTCACTGCCTCGACCAAGTTCATAATTTTTTTTTAAATAATGAAGATCGGGAAGATATTGCTCACAAACCAGGGACATATTTTGAGATCAAAAAGGGGGGAAAGGGGGGGAGGGAGGCAAAATTCGGCTTGGCAACATTCAGAAACGAATTCAGCAGGCTTTTTTACATCGGAAAAGTCATGTTGCCAAAATGGATCCCAAAATGCCGTTAGCACGGTAAAGGAAGCCGATATTTAGAGTTTTCTACCCAGTCTATGAAGTTCGGGAAGATATTGCTCACAAACCATAAGGCCTACTAAAAAAAATTATACACCATGTTGTAGGAAATTTTATAGAGATCATTCTTGTCTTTGACATTTTTTTTCTAGCTGTAATACTTTTTGTATAAATCCGTAAAAACCGTGATTAGGGACATATTTTGAGGTAAAAAGGGGGGAAATGGGGGGAGGGGGGCAAAATTCGGCTTGGCAACATCCAGAATCGAATTCAGCAGGCTTTTTTACTTTGAAAAAGTCATGTTGCCAAAATGGCTCACAAAATGCCGTTAGACTTGAAAATTTTGATTTGAACTACCAGTCTAAAGTCGCAACATATGCTGAGCCTGACGTCTAGCATAACTGTGACAAAGAGTCGCAAAAGTGAATCATAGAACCCTGTAATATTGAGCCAGCGATGTGCTAGGGCTAGCAGAGATAATTAGAACTAAAACCCTGAAAGCCAAAGGTTGTCCGCCCTAATAACGTGGCTGTAGCCATATTTCAAATGGAGGCAACAGTAATAAGCCCCTAAAGCTTTCCCGGCGAGAACTCCACTGTAACACTCCGTCTGGCTCCTAATGACTTTTTATTTAGGTTTTTAAATCTTTTATTAAGAAGCGAAAATCTTTCATTTTCCAAACTCTCTCATTTCCCAAATCTTTATTTTTTCTGTACATTCTTAAGATGTTTTATGTAAAACTCATAAGGTATCGTGAAGCATTTGGGATATTAAAAAGTGTGTAATGCACAATGCATGTTATTATGTGTAGGTAATTTTTTTCGTGTTCGCGTGACGTTAAAATGTGCGAAACTGAACGGTCGTCAACTATTAGAAATGCTCAAATATTGTTAATTCAATTTGCTGAAACACCGGGGAGGGAGCTTAGTAAAATTCCACCCTAGTGAAAGTGAATACCGGGAATTCCTACTACTTTTTAATCTATACAGTGTGTTTGATATTATAACAAACATTTGACAGTTCTCTGTTGATGTTTGTAGTGATGTAGCAAAAACATATTGTTTGCCAAACCTAACGATTATGAATGGTTGATCAAATCGATTTTATCGACGAACTTTTTTTCAAACCTGAATATATATTTGTTTATTTTGTGTAAAACAATACTTTGTTGAGCTACAAGCCGCCGGACTCACTAGAGCTTTCTATGTAAAGTAATAGTTGGTTTTATTGTTCTTTCTTTAGGTTATAAATTTATCGATTTAATCGATTTCTACCAATTTACAGAAATAGCACATGAATCGAAACGCAAGATTTAGTCACAACACAACTTTTAAAAAAATAAGACGTAGTACGTAACTGTTTGAGTAATGATTTATTATCGTTAAAAACTTCAACACCGTGATAAGAAAAAATATATCATGAATTCAATAGTATCAAATAGAAAGTGAAAAACGTTTATAGATACTTGAAAAACCACTATGTTATTCCTTGATTTTTTTATGAAATTCAATGTGTCGCGCAGCTTTACGTTATATGGGTCCTGTGATGTGGCAAATGTTTGTTATAATATCAAACAGACTGTAATTAATTTCGTTTGCTAACAACTAGCTCGTATTATAATTTCTAGTACTTATATAATAATATATTTCCTTACTTTAGACAAGGTTTATAACCTTCAAAGGTACGTCTAATGCGAGTCGTGAATTTGTAAAGAGCTAGGGATCACAACTAATTCTCCCCGGGGGCTACCTCGAACTTACTGACCTCTTGGGTTCCGTACATTCTCTTTACTCGTACAGACAGGATGTCTGCTTGGTAACATACAGTGTGGCACGAAAAATATCAAATTTGTAGCAAGAAACCAATGAAATCCAAGAAAATTATGCTTCTCACCAAAGTAAAGTCTAACTGAAAAATCCGCATTAGATTACATCAATCTCTTTTTGTATACATAAAAAACCGGCCATTTGTAACCCTCTTGGACTGACGGTCTAATAAACGCTTAGAGTAAATAAACGAATGAATGAGTAGAGTAAACTGACAGTTCACAATAATGGACTGAACTGACGCCAAAATGAACGTGTAACCGATGTCTATCACCGGCACCTCTAGCATCATCCATACTATTCCATACTAATATTATAAATGCGAAAGTGTGTCTGTCTGTCTGTTACCTCTTCACGCTTAAACCGCTGAATCGATTTTGTTTTGATGAAATTTGGCATAGAGGTAGTTTAAGATCCGAGTAAGGACATAGGATAGTTTCATCCTGGAAATTATAATACCTAAAAAGATTCAAAAGCGAGTGAACATTTCTGTTGGGGTGCGGTGACCCTGTAGGAAATGTAATTATTAGACCAAAAGCACAATTGCTCTTACATTTGCTTAGGCGCTTTTAATAATCCCTCTTATCAAGTTCCACGCGTACGTAGTCGCGGGCAAAAGCTTGTATTCTATATTTATTTATCTTTTTCAGTGCAGTACTGTTAGAGAGTGACAGGTAGCGCTATGCCGCGCGACAAGAGTAAGCGTCAATATGAAAGCCGCTTGAAATTTCATATCATTGTCATTGTGACAAGGTTCCACAGACAACCCCCACTAGACGGAGCATGTAAGGCGACCCGCGCGCACCAACGATATGGTACGGCAGAACATTAAAGTATCAACACGGCGGCCACCGTTTAGTTGCGTCCTTGTTTATGATCCATGCGTACGTCAACGAAAAAAGAAATTAAATAAATAACATGGTAAATTGTAGTGTTAAGTGGTGTAGAGAGACCTCATAAACATGGACGCAACTAAACGGTGGCCGCCGTGTTGATACTTTAATGTTCTGCCGTACCATATCGTTGGTGCGCGCGGGTCGCCTACGGGTCGCCTTACATGCTCCGTCTAGTGGGGGTGGTCTGTGCAAGGTTCTATAGTGGCCTAGAAATCAAAATTGATTGACTGTACATCGCTGCAGTAGACGTATGTATAGTAATGTAATGATATCTCGGATTGATATCATTAGAAATCTAGACTAGGTGGATCAGTTAGGTGCCTGTTTTTATAATGAATTGATTTAATAGCAGTTATAAAAATAAAATAATAATAAAAGCCGCCATTAACCTACATGCCACCGATAATTGGCGGTTAAATTGACATAATTAAATCTTTATGATCACTTGCGTCGTAAAAACAATCTATATTAGAATAGAACGCTTCATAAAGTGTACATAGTTTCATTGTACATTTGCTGAAATATATTGATTTGTGGTTCAGTTTATTTCAAATCAATATTGCCTATTGGGAACTCCTGTAGTAACTTAACTTGAGAATCCCTGTACTAAAATTGGTTAACATCAGTCCAGCCGTTTTGGTGTTATAACTTATAAACATAAGTATCCTTTGCCAACAGCACACCTCGGACAATGGCGATCAAATGTATGACTTTATTATACTGTGCCAACAGATAGCGACAACAACAACAACAACAAATCCACTTTATTGCACACCTCAAATACACAGGGATACAAAACATGAGAGATATACAGTAAAAAAAAAATTGACAGAGGTTAACGACGTAAGCGACGTTCGGGTTGGCGATGGCAAATCCTGCATTGCACACTTATAAGATTTTTTTCTGTAAATCCATTTAATTTTCCTAACTGAAATATGCATCGACAATCGGTCAAAATGGTATATCCACGAGCTAGTATAGAGAAGCCTTAAACGGCAGACATTTAAATTGAGGTACTTTATGTGTCAGATAAAGAGTATCCCACAATATGTCTGCGTAATGGACTTGCACTGAGCTTTATCATGAGAGACAAAAATATAATAGAATTATTTTTCCGCGGCTTTAACCGCGAGGCCATCACAATTTCGTTCGCATTTTGTACCTTTAGGAATTTTGCTTTCTTCACAAAATAAATCTCTGACAGAAGGTTCTCGTTTTTGCTATTCGCAAACCCTGAGGGGTGTATTTTATTTTGTTTGTGTTAAATTAAATGCGACGCAATTGGTAATAGGGCTTGGTGGTGACGGTACCGACCAACGCGTGCGACTGACTACGATCGGACGAGAAAGCGGTAGGTGTAGCTGGCGTACCATGGTGTGGGCTGGCGTGTGCATAGTGATGGGCCGCGAGAATATTCTCGTTCCCGAGAATATTCTCCTGGGGAATATTTCCGGAAATTTCCTTTGTTCCCGAGAATATTCTCCAAAATGGGGAACATTGAACTTTTCTTAGTACTAGAGAGAATTTTAGTACCAGAAAGTTATAATTTGGCATGGTTATACATATAAGTCATTTTGACAAATTGGTAGAACAAATTCTTGGAAAAATACTTTTTTACTTGTGACGTAGTGCTTAACCCCGCTAGGTCGATTAGGACGTAACGGGCCTAGACACTAGTACATATCCCTCGATCCAGACGGGATCTTGAGGGTTTTCCGAGCTAGCTTAGTTCGGGAGGCAAGGAGCGGGGAATAAATCAAACCAGGATATCAAATACTAACAAACTGAGGGCTTTTATGCCTGTTTATTTATAGTCAACCTTAATCCTATCCTATGACCTAGACTACGTATCCTAGCGTCCCTAATTTCCCTAGGGGACCCGGTGTCCCAGCCACGCGTTAGGTTAGCGTCCCGTCGGAGGAACAGTTAGTGGTTAGTACGCGTGGGCAAGGGAGCCTGGTCGGTATCCTTCGTGGCAAACCACCCTTAGTCGCAGATGCGGCTAGAAACACACCGCGCTTAAGGATAGATTCCCCGGCTGCTTGGACGACTAGATGCGTGGTAAACACACCGCGCCGGCAACCTGGCCCCGGAGCGTAAGCACTAGGTTCCCGTGTCAGCGACGAAAAGCGTGGTAAACACTCTGCGCTGGGAACAGCCCCCGGTTGTAGCGAACAGAAGCGTGGTAAACACTCCGCGCTAGGGACGGCTCTAGGACTTAGCTTAGGACACCTGGATATCGACCTAACACCATTACCTAGACTTTACGGGGAGACCTACTGCATCTCAAGAAGCGTGGTAAACACTCCGAGCTGCGGGGAGCGATGGTTTACAATGCCTCACAGTTGGAGCCGCTCACACGACCTTACTGTACGAGAGATGGTAACACACCGCTGCTCGTACTGGGCGCGCGTCGGCTTATATAGCGGCCTAACGGTACACGGCGCGTCGCTTTCCCTGCCGCCCGCGCTCCGGTGCCGCGCGCTGTGACGTCATGGCTCTGGCGGCGTGGTCTGCCCGCTGCTCGTTATACTGCCCTCCTTCTTCTGGAGATTTTTACCTGTAAAAATCCTCGATCAGTGGTGTTCTACTAAAGAGGCAGGGTCAGGTACGGGATGGTTCTACAGGTCTGGTCAACGCGTACGCGTTTTATAACGAGCAGGTTATAATGAACGATTTTTAACGAACTAAATTTAAAACGAACTGGTTTACTACCTTTGTTTACTTATATTTTTATTAATTGTAAGTGTTCAGGACAACTCTTTTAACTTTATGAACTTTAATTATTGAATTAAAATAGAAGGAAAAAAAAACAAAAATACACTAAATTAATACGAAGAAAAAAAAAACAAACATCCCTGTTGTCTTTTAAAATCATTAAGGTTTCTGGATGTCCTGGTCTTTTCTTAAACGGGGACTACGTCTCGGAAAACAAATACTCTACTAATGTACTATGCGTATATTATAATGTTCGCCAGATGCGGGAGATATGTACCAAATCTATGGATGACGGGAAAGTTCATGCATCTTCACGGAAAATAAGTTAAGTAATTTTCATAAAGTTAAACAATGACCGGTTGGTTACATTAAAAAAAAAACGTGATACCCAAATCATTAAACGTGATTAGCGTACTATTTAAATTTTAATTTATTTCTCGACGCCCCGCCTTGTATTCTCATTCTTGTGCGTTCCTATTTATGGTATAATTCCCTTTAAAAACGTGTAGTACCCCTTATTCCGTGTCTTATATACCTACTCGGCGTTATTTTGTTTAAAACGGCGGAGTAACATTTCGTATCGTTTCCTTTCTTTACGATACTGGAAATGTTATTAGTTGCATAATTCGTCTATTTTTAGTTTTAGATCTTATAATTTGTATTGTAACTTCGTACCAACTAATAGTATCTAACTATAACGGGCTTTAAAAAAAAGAAATTTTCAATTCGGTGTTTTCGGTTTATATATAATACTGGGAAGTTATTTACTAAGTCTATTTTCTGGCTGAACATATGGCTAATAATTTTTTTTCCCATTGTTTACACGGGATTTCGAAGGTTTTCGGTCGCGGATCCTCTACGGCTTGTTCGGATCTGCGTTTCTTTTTTTTTTTTTTTTTTTGACTTACGGACAGGATATAATTTCCTCCATACGTCCATTTTAGGGTTCCCATTCGTCACTTGCCTATTATAGTAACTATTTCGTGTTTCGGGTACCTTTATATGGTTATTTCTTAATTGCGACATGGGGAATCGGGTCTTATTGGTAGGTGAGCTAAATTCCTTATCATATCTCATGATCATGAAGGCTAGCGGATCTCTGGTTGTACGGCGTATTTCCCTGTAACGTTTATGGTTCTCGTAAATGCGGGATTCTCTTGGCTGCGCTTTTCTGATTGCTACTGGCTTGTACTCCTGCCAGTCCTGGTTTTGTGACGCGCCAATCGGGTTTCGGGATAATGTATTCGATTTCTGGTTACGTTTCGGGTTTCGGGGATAATATTTAGATTTTCCTGGTTCCGTATCATTCAAACGCCTAGCTTTTACTGGTTTTTCTTCCGTAGTGGTTCTGGTAGTTTGGATATCTGGATCAGGTCGCGTACTTATACGGGTTGGACGGTTCTCCTGTATACATCGATCTTCCCGCGATGTCCTGGATTGCGTGTCGCCTTTCCACGAAACTTGCATTCCTACCCTGCGGAGGACATCCATCCCAACGATAATGCAGGTAGCAGTTGGAAGAACACGTACCCAGTGTCTTATTCTCGCGCCTTTAATTTCTAAGTCGACTAGCACGCTTTTCTCGGTATGTGTTGTTACCCCATTTGCGAGAACTAGCTCTCTTGGTTTATTTACCCTCGTCGCTGCTTTTGCCAAGCAGTCGCGGTATATATTCTGATTTATGTAGGTGTTTGTAGACCCTGTATCTACCAAACACTGGTATTTATTCCCCATTATTTCGGCCTCCAGGTACATTCGGTTGTCATCTCTTCTCTGCTCATTGGCTGATTCCAAGTATTCCTGTTTTCCCCATTTCTGCCTTTTGCAGCAATTTCTACTTAGGGTACCTAGCTTCCCGCACTGGCTGCAGAACACTTGTTGATTTCCCCGGCATTCCTTCATATTGTGTCCCGGTTTTCCGCATGACCAACAACATGTGTTCGGATTGTAATTTGGATGAATCTTCGCGGTACAATTTTCGCTTCTCCTGGGCTCTCTCCCTTTTTTCTGAAGCTCGTTACTGGGTCCTGCTCGCGTCTCCCCGTGTTGTCTCCATCTGTCTGGTGCTTCGGCCTCTTCCTGGTATGTTTTTCGCTGGTATCCCTCTTCATACACCGAAGAAGAAATGTTCTCATACTCAGCGGCTAATTTTAATAGTCTGGGTAAGTTCGTATAGTCTTGTCTCTTTATATACAACTTATACTCCTTAAGCATGTTTTCGTGGATCCGATGCAGTTGCTGCTCTCCTGTCAGGCTTCCATATCGCCTCATCAGCGTCTGCAGGTCCGTGACATAGTTAGTGAACTTTTCTCTGAACCTTTGCTTCCGTGCCACTATCCTCGCTATGAGGTCCTCCTCATAGTTGCTCGGGAAATAATACAATTTGAAAAGGTCAATAAATTCGTCCCATGACTTCCATGACTGGGCGTTGTTCCTATGCCATTGTAATGCTTTTCCCTGCAAAATCCTCGGAAGTGCCTGCAATATATCGTTCTGCTCGACGTTGCTGGCCTCCATCAATTCTTCTAGCCTCTCTAGGAATTCGACGGCATTGTCTGTTATCTTGAACGATAGATTCCACTCCTTTATCTGCTTTGACAGCTCTCTCCTGTCCTCATCCTTAGGACGATCGTTTTCAGACATGTCTGGTTGTTCTTGTTTTCCTGGTGTTCCGAATTCCTCGGCCTCCTTGATGATTTCTACGAGGTCCTTTCGTATTTGTTCTACGGTTAATCCGTCTACCTGTAAGCCTCTCTCTTCAGCTTCTCTCATTAGTTCTGGTTTCTTTAGTCGGTATATCCAGGCGGTGGGCATCGCCTAGGTATCCTACACTGTAACCTACCTTTCTCTGTGCGGCCTATAATTATACTGATTTACTTCTGACGCGGGTATGGACAATATTCTGTATATGGACGGTTTGTAACTGTACGGATTAAACGGATGGACGGTAAGAGATTAAGATAGATCTAGATTAAGGATAGTCCTTGCCTGTAATGAGCTATAAAACTCCTGTATGAGCTATTTCGTTGGGCGCCAAATGTGACGTAGTGCTTAACCCCGCTAGGTCGATTAGGACGTAACGGGCCTAGACACTAGTACATATCCCTCGATCCAGACGGGATCTTGAGGGTTTTCCGAGCTAGCTTAGTTCGGGAGGCAAGGAGCGGGGAATAAATCAAACCAGGATATCAAATACTAACAAACTGAGGGCTTTTATGCCTGTTTATTTATAGTCAACCTTAATCCTATCCTATGACCTAGACTACGTATCCTAGCGTCCCTAATTTCCCTAGGGGACCCGGTGTCCCAGCCACGCGTTAGGTTAGCGTCCCGTCGGAGGAACAGTTAGTGGTTAGTACGCGTGGGCAAGGGAGCCTGGTCGGTATCCTTCGTGGCAAACCACCCTTAGTCGCAGATGCGGCTAGAAACACACCGCGCTTAAGGATAGATTCCCCGGCTGCTTGGACGACTAGATGCGTGGTAAACACACCGCGCCGGCAACCTGGCCCCGGAGCGTAAGCACTAGGTTCCCGTGTCAGCGACGAAAAGCGTGGTAAACACTCTGCGCTGGGAACAGCCCCCGGTTGTAGCGAACAGAAGCGTGGTAAACACTCCGCGCTAGGGACGGCTCTAGGACTTAGCTTAGGACACCTGGATATCGACCTAACACCATTACCTAGACTTTACGGGGAGACCTACTGCATCTCAAGAAGCGTGGTAAACACTCCGAGCTGCGGGGAGCGATGGTTTACAATGCCTCACAGTTGGAGCCGCTCACACGACCTTACTGTACGAGAGATGGTAACACACCGCTGCTCGTACTGGGCGCGCGTCGGCTTATATAGCGGCCTAACGGTACACGGCGCGTCGCTTTCCCTGCCGCCCGCGCTCCGGTGCCGCGCGCTGTGACGTCATGGCTCTGGCGGCGTGGTCTGCCCGCTGCTCGTTATATACTTTACCTCCCCCTATAATAAAGTGGGGATGTCTTTTTTTTCTAGTCTACCCCATGGTGTGATATGTCGTTGGATAGGCCTTACAAAATGTTGCAGGTTTGTTGCAACAATTTTCCGATTTATAGATCTGTTTGTGAAATATCAAACTATAAATTGCAAATTTTGGGAGTTCTTGGGTATTGGCTATATAAACGCTGCTAGGGTAGGCTTTACAAGTTTACGAGTAATAATAGTCAACCAACTCATAAAGGGTACTTAGAGAAGTAAAACTTGAAACTTGTATGACTTTGTTAGCAGTTAGCAGAAAAAAATCATTAACACTGACGCGTTGCCACAAAACGATTCATCTGGCCCAGCATGACATATTTTATGAATCTGCAATCAGATTGGTTTCGTGTTTGTGTCCATTTTACGGTAGTATGATCTAGTGTTTTTGTTGGTAGGTTAATTCAGAAGCTTCTCGCCTAGCTACCTCCTACTCCAATAACACCATGCTGCAGAAATAATTCTAAGAGCTGAAAATTTCTTGAACACAGGTTATCTTCCCGCAAACTCATTTTGTAATGACACTGTTGTAGACATAGACTGCGCCAAATTTAAATCTGAAGCAGACACATATTGAAGTTGTGGAAGCAGTTTTCCAAATCGAAGACGTGTACAACACAGCGCAACAACTTCGACCAAGATGATATCTGTTCAGCTATTACAAGGAAGAGCGGTAAGTCAATTAACGGATTTGAAATCAATGCATGTGTCTTCTCTTGGCTGGTTTTGAAACTACTGACGGATCAAACGAGGTTACCGACCAGTCGGTAGGATCTCGCTGCATTTAAGAAGATCTTTGAAACCAGAAGTTGGCCTGGAATCTTTAAAGACGTCAAGCCGCGCGAAAAACAGTCGGCATGATTTTCCGCTACAGAGACATGGCAGAAATAATCCACTAAAAGTGCGCCAAATATGCGCCTCATTGATGGGACGAATAACGTTTCCAGTAATAAGTTACGGTTGAATCCGAAAATGAAAATGAGAAGATGTCTTCTAATTCCGTAAAATCTACTGAGGAGTCGAAGACTATAAGATAGGGGAGGGGCCTAGGGGAGAAACCGAACAGAAGGGAAACAAGATTGTTAGTCTTTTGATTATTTTAAGTCAACTCCGGAAACGATGACTAAGATATAACTTTGAAGTCACAAGTGGAGCTAGGACAAGCGGTGGCGGCACTCAAATCAAAGCAACTACCAAGAACACATGATAGCTTAAATCCAAAGTGATGAGACGATGACTACAAGAGACACTCTCGGAGGCAGAGCCCCCGTATTTAGATAATAAACACAACTTTGAACTTTCAAGTCACGAGTTGATTTACGAAGCGGAGGGCTCGGGGGGGATGAGCCCCCGCACCAAAACAAGACTTCTCTTCTTGATCTTGTAATATATTTGTGATAGCGGCTATGGAACCCTGCCTGGAGCATCAACATTGGCTTGGATCCAACTGATAAAGAAAAATAATTTTATCAAATATTGCAAAAGATTAAATGCTGATATTCACTTTTTTTTATTTTATGTTTCTGGCAGTGTATTTAAGTAATGAATTATGGCATGCCTGTCTTTGGTACTACTATACACTACCTATTTAAAATACTATTGAAATAATGAAATAAATATATACATAAAAACGATAAAAACTAAATAAAATACAATTATTTTGCTAATTGCGTTGACAACACACGTGTTTTCTCTATTCCTTCTCTATCAGAAATTAACTTGCTTGTCTCACTGGTATTTATTTTACCATGTTATTCCTGAGAGCAATTTAAAAACTTGCGGAATATTCCTCGGAACAATGAGAATATTCCCGGGAACATTGAGAATATTCCCGGAGAACAATGAGAATATTCTCGAGAACATAGGAAATTTACATTTACAGCTGACTTTTTATATTTTTTTCTATTGAATTGTTAACCTATTAAATAGATAAGCATTTCCTTATATAGAGAAAGTCATAAAATAAATGTTATTCATATACAAATCCTAAATTCCCCTATATTCCCCTCATGGGGAATGTTTCCGAGAATATTTCCGAGAATATTCTCGCCTGGGGAATATTCTCGGAAACGGCCCATCACTACGTGTGCAAGGCTCATAGCTCCTCTTGTCTTTTTGAAAAATTTAAAATAATCCATTCTCCAAGCCAATTGTTGCATTAGTAGGAGGAGATGATGTTGAAACGTTCAGAGCTCAAACTGCTGCAACAAATACCTACTTTATCACCATTGAGGTATTATGTTTATTACCCAACGGTTTCACCCGATCGTCGATCCACCTAGTTGCTGCATCTCTCGCGTCTACCCTAAGGCCATCAGTTCTACGAGCAATGCCCCACCCACTTATGTCTGGCAACTCAGTGAGCTATGTCGACAACTGGTTCTTCTGCGGATCCTCTCATTTGGTTAGATAACAAAAAACCGAGCATACATACGCTACAAATGTGTTAATATTATCAATGTAGTATTTTCATTTTTATACAAATAAAAATAGAATCTGAAAATAATTGAGACATAATAATACCGTATTCGTCAATAGCTCACTTAACCTAAGCTCAGTCGAACAACGGTTCTTCAGAGGTCACCCGATGTGGGTCAGAGGTGTGATCGCGATCGTCTGAGATTCTTTGTCAATCCCATTGTCTGAGTTCAATAGCCTTATGGTAATGATCCCAATTTAGATAAGTATGAGTGTTTTTGGAAACTGAATTGGGAGTTTCTAGATTTAGTGCGCGCTGAGAAAATAATAACAGTCATCATAATTCGATGCCAAATTTTCCTTTTATCTTGGGTGTACCTACACTTTTAACGTTTGTGTTTAGTCTAGATTTAGTAGGTCAGTTTAACACCTCACTGTCTAGAAAGTCGTCCCCGTAATATGTGTGATAATGATAAACAAAGCACGTCAAGGCTACATTCAGTTGCTAATCTCTGCAGATTTCTTCGCGTTTTTTTCACGTACTAATGTCTAATAGAATAGGTAATCATATCACAAGTTCTACGATTTGTAAATAGAATCTTAGAACGGACGGAATGATTAACGCGATTCAGGCCAAAATTACTAAGTGATTGTTTTTTAATTGCATTTAGTTCAATCGCTTCCGTTATCGGAACGCTCGTAATGTAAAGAGTAAACAAAACGTGATTCATTCCCTAACTACGCCTTGGTTCTGGGTGTTCTACGGAAAACGTAGTAAATGCGCTCACGGAGAGGGGTTACTCCAAAGATCGAAATTGAATACAGTGGCGTTCATTCGAATACGAGAGCGAGAGGACTGACAAGATTTCGAACTTCAGAGTAATCACTAATCGGCATTCTTAAGCTGGCTTAGAATAATATGTCAAAAACCTAAGCTAAGTAAAGACTGACCTATTATTAGGGCCTGCAGTACCGAGTAATTTGTGTATTGTAGTACAAGGAATTCCCGGTACTCCCATGCTAAAATTCCCAGTGGTGCATGCCTTATTATTGATGAAGAAGTTTGTAGGAGTGTTGATTGTGTCATATAAAATGATGAGGTAGGAGCATATACTAGTCTCGTTGGAATCAGTTTTGAAGAACAGAAGTGGTGCGTAAGCACAGGTCGGACACGGCCTACTAAAAGTTGAATCTTTAATGTCAGTGTCAATGTGACGCGCGGGGCTGCCTCAGACGCATTGCAACAACTTTACTAGTTGGTGCTTTAGTTGCACATAAATATGACATAATAAAATAGGAAATTATCACAACCACACGACACAACGATAGTGGTGGTGATAGTGGTGATGATGGTGGTGGTGGTGGGCGGTAATGGCGGAGGTGATGAATATCGCGATGATGGTGATTTAGTGGTCTTCATCACCATCACCATCGGCGTCTTCATTACAATTATCATTATCATCTTAATATATAAAATTCAGTCACCACCATGGCCATCTGGCCACATTTCGTCTGGTTCCATTTATATTGTGTGAGTAAGATGTGTGGAGCGCATACAAAATTGCTACGTTCCTCCATAACGCATTACGTTTACCGAATTGATTTCTATTTTAAACTGGTGATTGATACATTGCACGCTTAGTTTAACTTGTTTATGGAATATGATAGTGTGTTTATTGCAAACGGCCATGGCTGGGCACATACGAGTAGTAAGTAGATATTCCGATTGAGAAGCACACAAGGGGCGTGAGGCGCAAATTTGTATTAAGATGCCAGTATTGTACAATTAAAGTACGGAATTTGTGCTCTTTCAAATCTTCCTATTGTATAGTGGTAGGACCGATCTTTCTCCTTTAATTTAAATTTATAGTCGGACACATACACATCTCTTCCTTCTTAGGTTCTTTTAAATTTGTGTAGCATATATTTAATATTTTCTTCGGTTTCCGCGACTGTCACACATTTAAATAAAACAATTTAAACGGATTATAAAAATATCCCAATTTCAATAGAGAAGATGGTTTGTCATTACCACCGGCTTGGGATCCTGTACATCTTATCAAGGATCAAGCAAGACACAAGACTGGAAACCTTGGGCCTCGAACGGTGTAAAACAAATTAGTGTTAAAAGTAGTGTTTGTAGAGTTTTTGTTTAAAAGTATTTTATAGTAATAAATAAGGCAATCTGGGAGTTTTCTTTGGCGGTTCTTTCTCCTCAGTAAGCCTTTAGTGAACCGCTGGTAGATATTTTAAATAAATAATAAATGCCCTTCTGGCACATGTGTAACTGTCTTTACACATAAGGCCCATCTGGCATGTATGAACACCTTTATTTTAAATTAATATTTACAAAATGGGTAGTTTGCACAAATGTAACTTTGACAGAGAAAAATTGTGTTTTTCTCAGTCAACCTTTGACAACGGTATCTGTAAAGGTACTGAAACGTCAGGGAGGCTCAAATAATTAATATACGCGATATAATCCGTTTAAATTGTAGCATATATTTGTGAAGAATCGTTCTGATGGTACCAGCATGTACCATGAGCATGCAGGACAGGGATAGCTGGACATCCAAAGATGGTTATAGGATACTTTTTACCCGATTTCGGTATAAACTACGCGTACAAAGTAGTGGGCACCTTCTAGAACAGATATAAAAAGGTTTTCTCTACTTTAACATTTTGTTTTACAGAAACTTACTAGACAGGGTCTGGCTTCAGTACTTTTATTGGTTTGTTTATGTTGCCAACTTTACCCAACTTACACAAAAGACAGAAACTAGTTTGGAACCACAGGCGTTTACGTCTTTCTGACAGAAAACAGTAATTTACTGGTTTGCTTTTAGGAACTCTGCAACTTTCTCTATATTTCATTATCATAGGTAAACTTGGGTTACGTAGTTTACTGCAACAAAGGAGGGGAAAACAAGTTTAAAAACTATTTAAAAGTTTGTGTTAGTAAGCAAACGGAATTCAACTAATACTTCTCCTGTACAAGTAAAGAAAAATGGCCCAGAAAAAATCCTCTTGCGGTATCCATTCAAAATATCCGGAGTAAAAGAGAACTATTTTTTATTTATTTTGTAGCCTTCCTTTTGAACACCGATGAATAAAGCAATTGGGATAAGTATACCAGTTTTTACGACCTATGTAAATTCAGAAATCATTTCTGGGAATAGGACTTTTACCGCAATAAACAATTGAAAGGATGTTTACAAAAACAACATAACTGATTAGACTGGGTGACACCTACTGTCAATAGAAATGTTTCGTTTTAAGGTGTCAACCAGTTTAGTTTTTGTAAACACCCCTTCAATTAGATTGTGACAATATGACACGTGTGAAAAGTTATACTCGTACATAATTAATTGTTCGTCTTTTTACCGTTTCGCATTACAGGTGAATAGTAAGTTTTAGAATTACAAATTCGACGTTGACGTCAGTGGCACAATTTTCCAACGTTGTAATATATGTCGTGCCACAAGGTTAAGGAAGGAATTACGTAGTTATGTATTGTAGTCAAAATCATCCACATAGAGATAAAAAAATATATATATATATATATCGGTAATTCGGTACATGTTCGGCCTATTACTGTAATAGTTAAATACTTATCCTTTCTAAAAAAATGTCTGACTGTTGAGTTTCATTCGGCGTTTCTTCTCAACAGTAGTCTCCTCTTGTGAAATGCGGGTAGACTCAGACATGTAAAAGTGTCCTTCTGGCCTACTTGCAGAATAAAGTTCATTATTTAATGTATCGTAATTACTGTTTTTTTTTTATTACTACTCAATAGATAAAGTTGCGATGCAACTATGTTCCAATTTCATGCGCATGAGTATGATAATCGGACATTGACGTATTGACACCGTGGGCAAGTCGTGAACATTTCATGCATCGCAGACATTTCAATTCGGGCAAACACATCGGGCCAATTGACCGAGAGTGCGAAGCGTTTTGTCTTCGCCAAAATTTCTTTCGTATGTCTGGTTGTTCGGATTTCCGGCTATTCTTGCTCTCATTGTATCTTATCTTTGTATTCATCATCATCAGCCCGTATCAGTCCACTGCTCGACATAGGCCTCTCCCATGGCACGCCACTGAGCTCGATTTTCAGCTCTCCTCCTTCAGTTACCACCCGCTGTCCTACGAATGTCGTCGCTCCACCTTATTACGAGCGCCCTACACTACGACGTTTACCGATTCGTGGCGTCCACTCTAGTACTCGTTTGCCACAGTGTTCATCGGCTTTACGAAAGATATGACCAGCCCACTGCCACTTGCTTATTCGCTGTGCTATGTCGGTAACTGTGGTTTTCTGTCGAATTACTTCGATCGGAGACACACCGAGCATAGCTCTTTCCATGGCTCGCTGAGCGACTTTGAATTTTGGTGGACTAGTGGTATGGTGAGTGGCCACCATACGACGAGTATACGAGTGGATTTTGTATTGACTATGAACATTTAAATCAAGATGCATTGATGTACCACTGAAGCTATATTAGTGTTGTTTTATGAAGGCTTCATCTTTCATGGCTTTGCAAACTGATACACCGTAGGGCGACCGCAAGCATGGAGCAGGTGTGCGGTAAACACGATGAAGTTAATGAGGATAATAAAGTGCTTATTTTGTAAACAAATATAATAATAGGGGATGCGACTGATGTTGAATTATACAACATAGTGTAGTTATATGAATAAAATTAGCTCAATATATCATGCAACAAAGAAAATAAAATCATTTTTTCTTTAATATGTGACGTCAAAGGACAACTTTAAGATTTTTTTTAATCCAAAAGAGATTTTGGATAGAACTCCATACGAGTTCGAAACATGTCGGGCCGTTCCCGACAATTTCACGTGAGTGTAAACCGCTTAATACAATTACTATTTACATGATCAATAACAGGTAATGTATAGATCAATGAGGTTATTAAAGTTTGATTGCCTACTAACTACTAATATACTACTCGATGTGATAAAATAACAATTACAAAGGTCCACTGGCTTATGATCTTTGCTCTTGTTTCCTGTCGCAATGTATTTATGTCTCGAGATTAATTTGTTCTAATTGACCCATTTTGTCGATACTGATAATCGCTATCTATATTGATGTGTCGCAATGGGGAGTTGTAATAGCGAGAATATTAGTCATATCTATGTGTTTTAGTTTTGTTAAAAATATAAATTAAACATAACATCAAATAAGCATACTAGCGCCATCTATTATGAACGTGTATAGAACTGTGTTCATTTGTTGTTGTATCTGTGGTGTTGGTTCTTTAAAAAATAAATTACTTCTTCTGTTGTCAGCATTCAAACTGAATGTGCGTTTTATTAGGTTATGGCCCAGTAATGCCTATTAGATAGCTAAAAGTTAGTGTTTAAAGCAAGTTAGCTTAGGCTGATTCAGTTTGTGATTGGTTAAAGAAAAATTAACAGTGATGGCATCCAGTTCCTTTCTGACCAACGTTCCAAAATTGAAAGGGCGAGAAAATTACCCAGAATGGGCGTTTGCAGTGGAGAATCTGCTAGTATTGGAAGGGATGGAGAAGTGCATTAAGGAGGAGACCGCAGCTGCCGCAGCAACTGTAGTCGCGGATGATGCAAAAGCTAAGGCCAAGTTAATTTTAACCATTGACCCGTCGTTATATGTTCACATAAAGGAAGCTACATCGACAAAGGATTTGTGGCAGAAATTGAAAACCATGTTCGATGACTCCGGCTTCTCAAGAAGAATAACATTGCTGAAAAATTTAATTTCGGTACGACTCGATAACTGTGAATCCATGACCAGTTATGTTACTCAAATTATCGAGACAGCACAGAAATTGTCAGGAACGGGATTTTCAGTGAACGACGAGTGGATTGGGTGTTTGCTATTAGCAGGATTACCGGAAAAATACTTTCCGATGATAATGGCAATAGAACATTCTGGAATCGCCATTACAGCTGACGTTGTGAAATCGAAGCTCATTGATTTGGCAGGTAACGATTGTGAATCAGGAAGTGCATTTGTGGGTAGAGCTCAGAATTATCGTCAGAACTATACGACGGTGGGCAACACTAGACATGATGGCGCTAAGCAACATGGCGGCGAGAGTCAAAGTGTCAAACCCAACAATAACAAATCGAAAATACAATGTTATCGATGCAAACAGTACGGACACTATAAAAATCAGTGCAAGTTAAACAATCAATCGCCAGATAAAATCAAGAAGACCAACGCTTTTTCCGCCGTTTTTCTGAGTGGAAATTTTAGCAAACACGACTTTTATCTTGACAGCGGCGCAAGCGTTCATATGACGATGGACGTAAATATGATCCAGAATGCATCGCATACGCCGAGTATTAAGGAGATTATAGCAGCAAATAAGTGTGCTATGCCAGTGTTATGCTCGGGTGATGTGGAAATCATTACAGTTACTCCAAAGTGCAAATACGAAGTCACAATGAAAGATGTTGTTTGTGTCCCAAATCTGACTACTAATTTAATTTCGGTCAGTCAATTGATAAAAAATCACAACAGGGTGGAATTCAAGAAGAATTGTTGTCATGTTTTTAACAAACAGAATGAATTAGTGGCTGTAGCTAATTTAGTTGATGGCGTGTACAAGTTGGACACGGAGCGCAAACAGTGTTTGTTTTCATCTTCATCAGTGAGCAGTGAAGTATGGCACAGAAGATTAGGTCACTTAAACATGAACGATATGAACAAAATGAGAGATGGAGCAGTCACGGGTGTGTCTTATACTGATAAGACAGTAATCGACAAGAGTACGTGTACAGTGTGCTGCGAGGGGAAGCAGGCGCGCTTACCTTTCGGCCATGCAGGAACTAGGAGCACGGAGATACTGCATACTGTTCATGGGGACGTCTGTGGTCCAATGGAGGTGTCATCTATTGGAAACGCCAGGTATTTCCTTATTCTTGTAGACGATTACAGCCGTATGGCCTTTGTTTACTTTCTCAAAGCCAAAAGTGAAGTATTCAAATATTTTAAAGAATTTAAAGCAGTAGTTGAGAATCAACAAAGTAAAAAGATAAGGATATTTCGGACAGATAATGGACTAGAGTTTTGTAGTACTGAATTTGAGAGCTATTTGAAGGAGGCAGGTATTGTTCACCAGAAGACCAATGCCTATACGCCAGAACAAAATGGTATGAGCGAGCGGTTGAATCGTACCATTGTTGAACGAGCTCGCTGCATGTTGTTTGATGCTGGATTAGACAAAAGGTTTTGGGCAGAGGCAACTAGTTGTGCAGTCTACCTTAGAAATAGATCAGTTGCATCAGGTCTACATAACAAAACACCCTATGAGCTGTGGTCGAATAAGAAACCTGATTTAAGTCATGTCCGGATATTTGGCAGTCGCGTGATGGCTCACGTGCCAAAAGAAAAAAGGCTTAAGTGGGATACTAAGTCAAAGAAACATATTCTTGTAGGCTATTCCGATACAGTCAAGGGCTACAGAATATATGACCCTGCCAGAAGGTGTGTCACCGTGAGTAGGGATGTGGTAATTCATGAAGGAACACAGAATTTCACACCAGATACTACAGTCTCCGTTCCAGTGGGGGATGTTTACGTGACAGATAGGCCATGCAGCAATACAGAGAAAATCAGTGAGATGAAAAGTGAACCTGTGAATATGGATTCTTCAACAGATTCAGAGTATGATAATGCTCAGACTGATTTTGATTTATCATTTCAGCAGACAGAAGACTCTGAAAGGGACTCAGTCATAGAAGCAGTCTCTGAGCCAGTCGCTGAGCCAGTGCCCGTAGAAGCCACGGAGCCAGTCACAGAAGCCGTCACTGTACCAGTGCCTCATGAGCCAGTAAGTACAGCGAAACGAGTCAGGAAACCTCCTGAACGTTATGGCTATTCAAATATATGTGAAGCATCATCATCCAGTAAAGAAAACTTGCAAGATCCAGTGAGCATACGTGAAGCTCTGGATAGTCCAGATAGAGAAAAGTGGATTGAAGCCATGGAGGACGAGTTACAAGCATTTCAGGATAACAATGCTTGGGATCCAGTGGATAAGTTGCCTTCAGATAAAACTTTAGTGCAGTGCAAGTGGGTTTTCAAAAGAAAAGTGAATAGTGATGGTAGTGTGCGCCATAGAGCGCGTTTAGTGGCCAAAGGCTATACACAACGTCCAGGTGTAGACTATGATCAAACGTTCTCACCAGTAGTGCGGTTCTCCACACTCAGAATGTTATTTGCATTGTCTGTGCAGTTAAATTTAGATATAACACATCTAGATGTAAAAACAGCATTTTTAAATGGTATCCTGAAAGAGGACATTTTTATGATTCAGCCAAATATTTCTGATGTAAAAACAAAAACAATTGTCAAGCTCAATAAAGCAATTTATGGCTTAAAACAGTCCTCTAGATCTTGGTATGAGCGTGTAGAGCAATGTTTGTGTGATTTAGGTTTTAAAACAAGTCATATTGAACCATGTATTTTTACAAAAATGTATGATGATGTGAAAATAATTATAGCATTATATGTAGATGATTTTTTTGTTTTTTCAAATAATGCAGTAGAGACTGAAAAATTAGTTTCTGTGTTGAGTTCTAACTTTAAAATTAAAGATTTAGGACAGGTTCAACAATGTTTAGGTATGAGGGTTAAAATTAATAAAAAATGTAACTCATTAACCTTAGATCAAGAGCAGTATATAGATCAACTGTTGGATAAATTTAATATGTCTAATTGTAAAGTTGCTAGTACACCAATGGAATGTAAACTTGAGATTAGTAACAGTGAAAGTTGTGATACTGAGATTCCATATCAACAGCTGATAGGGAGCCTGATGTACTTGTCAGTACTCACAAGGCCAGATATAGCATTTAGTGTTAGTTTTCTGAGCCAGTTTAATAAATGTCACACCAGTGTTCATTGGAATTATGCAAAAAGAATTCTCAAATATTTAAAGAATACCAAAAATTATTGTTTGAAATATGTAAAAGAAAACTCTGAACTTATTGGTTTTGTCGATTCCGATTGGGGAAGCAATTGTATTGACCGCAAATCATATACTGGATTTTGTTTTCTTATGTCGGGTTCAGCTATTTCCTGGGAGAGCAAAAAACAGCGGACAGTTGCTCTTTCAAGTATGGAAGCAGAGTATATGTCAATATCAGAGGCTTGTAAAGAGGCTATATATTTAAGAAATTTGCATTGTGAACTAACTGGAAATTTGTATTCTGTGACATTATATAATGATAGCCAGAGCGCACAGAAGTTGGTGGCAAATCATGTTTGTCACAGAAAAAGTAAACATATTGATATTAGGTATCACTTTGTGAAAGATGCTGTTAATGATAAAATTATCAGTATTGACTATTTGCCAACTACTTCTATGCCAGCTGATGTCTTGACTAAAGCCTTAAGCCCAATGAAACATTATAAATGTATTGAAGGATTAGGGATCAGTCATGAAAATTGTTAATTAATTTAGTTGTGGTTTTTTTAGCCATGTATGTTTATTTGCTGTAGTGGGGGTGTTAAAAATATAAATTAAACATAACATCAAATAAGCATACTAGCGCCATCTATTATGAACGTGTATAGAACTGTGTTCATTTGTTGTTGTATCTGTGGTGTTGGTTCTTTAAAAAATAAATTACTTCTTCTGTTGTCAGCATTCAAACTGAATGTGCGTTTTATTAAGTTTGTTAAGATAAGTGTTATATTATGACCACTATATTGATAATTTCAACCAACTTTTTAAAGGGAATACTTTTCCCCGAGTTCTAGAAAGTAACATAGCTATTTCATGCTTTCATTGCGTGCAGTCGAAAATAAGTTGAAAAAGCTAATTTTCTGCGTGAATTTTGTCAATTTCGAGTTATTAATGAAAAACTCAAACTATAGGATTCAAATAAATATCAATAAATCGCACCATTGAGGAAAGTGTCTAAAACAATCAGCATTTTTGAACGGATAAGGAGCCCAAACCGTGTGATTTTTTGTAAAAGAAAGTTACAATAAGCGAATTTTTATTCACACCCAACCTTATTACTGGTTATTATGGAGTCGCACCGCGTTCGACATTCGCTCGGTCGACATCCGGAACGATGCCGACACGAGTTGTACGAATCAAGGGCGATGCCAAATTATCCGCCGGTCGTATTAGGAACCCTTACCATGAGTTTACAGTAAGAAGAATTGTAGTTTTATAAAGTAATCGCTAATAGGGGCACTGTACAAATCGTTTACGCTGTCGCTAGGGAATACGGTCACGTTAACTCAAGGTAAGGGCACAGGCGAGACAGCGGCCTATCGGTGTAACTCGGGCGTCGGTGACCTTGTAATGCCGAATCCTTCGACGAGGCATTCACGTGAATGCCCTTCACCCCCGCGCGCGTCCCGCACTCGCCCCTCGACACGCACACATAGCCGCGAGTTTTGTAACTGCACACAAGTGTCGCTGTCGTTTCTTTTTACGTTAGTATATATTTCTTTGATAAGGGTACTGTACCCTTAAGTACCCATTAGTTAACGTGATCGCTAGCAACAGCGTCAACTATTTGTATGGAGAATAGTTCAGCGCCTCTTAGCGGTTACTTTGTAGAACTACAATTCTTCATACAACTCGTTTACGCAATCGTTAGCCAGTACGGTCACTGTAAACGCATGGTAAGGGTACTTGTAGTCAGTTTAAATTGACGAGTAACGTGCGTTGAGGACTTGCTGTTATTGTTTGGAAGGACGCCATGAAAGGCCATGCTGTTATTATTAAAAGGGCTTTTTTGTGTTTAGAAGTCACAGAGCAATGTCGTAGGTTGTAAGTTGTAAAATGCGCCATGACTGTGCTAGGCTGAACAAATCCAAAAATTCAGAACTATTAGCAAAAAATAGAAAGGCTATACGCATAGGACGTTGGCTTATTCCGGCTTGTTAAAGTCGCGAGGCAGTCTATAGAACAGTGTTGTGAAAGTAGGTAAGTCGTTTCCTGGCATTGGGACTTAATGAGACAAAGAAGTCTACACAGACGGCAAAAAGGAACCGCTGTAAACGCCAAGGGAATGCATTGGCGTTTACAGCGTTTTCGCTTTTTGCCGACGATATATACAAATATGCGCTAATCATACCATAAGTATTCCTTTGTCGATAGTTCCTAGGAAATTTTTATGCATACTCTAAGTTCTCTGAGTAGGTACTATCAAGCTTCTACATTCTCGTCAATAATCAATTGGCATTAAAAGATGTATGTACTTATATTAAAGAGATGTGGAGATCCACTGAATCCTTAATTCGTTTATGTCACAGCCTGCCACTGCCTTTCATTATGACTTTAGGACGCTTAAAGTCTTCAAGTCAAAGTTTCTTTTTACTTACCTATATTGGATACAAAGATCACAGTTTAAAGAAAAATTTAAATGAGTTACCTGGTGGAAGATACCGTGAATCGAACCCGGTACCTCTGGATTGCCCGTCCAGCGCGTTAACCTTTCTGCCACCCTAACTCCCAAGTAAGCTTTCGAATTTTTCCTTATGCTTTGTGTCGATCTTTGTTTATTTGAAAGGCTTTACACACCTTAGCCTTCCCACTTTTTACTGTTGGTTGTCACGAGCATTAAGTAATTATGGATCAATGTCGGCTGCAATATGTATTCTGTTTCCAGTGCAGTACTTTCGCGTTCCAAAATGGACGGTAGTATGCACTTAGCATAATGAGCTCGTGTAGAATTGAATGGATGGCTCCACTGTCTGTAATTGACCTAGTTAGAGGAAAAAATGCTATTATTAGTTGCCATATGCGAGTTTTTCCATATAGATTGTTCGAACTTAGGTCTATAATGTCAACAGTATAGTGGGGTGGGATTACATGACCTATATTGATGTACCGTAAATATAATAGGTACTATATCTATTCAAAGTTGAGTGTATTTATCTATTCCGATTCTCCAAATAATCAGCGTTTATGTTTTCTCCGGCCTTAGCCCATCTAGCACAACTACGCTTCGCGATTCTTGTCGCCCGACATAGCATCGCCCGTCACTTTCTCACAGTACAGCGAAGAAAGAGACATGTAATATTTCTCGCGTGGGAAGTGTCGCATGTCACAGTTGTGCTGGAGCTGGTGTCCTCTAAAGCCTTCTATGAATAACAACAATTCAGACCGGCATAACGTTTGATACTGTTCACTCATCATTCAGGCGCTCATAATCATTTCAACTGTCCTGAGCCTGACCGATCGATTTTTTACCCGGCTATGGCGAAGCAAAAAGGAGGCTTATGATTTTGACCGGTATGTATGTGGGTGACATTATTGCTCAATATTGATAATCACATCTCCAAATTATTTATCCGTAGTTTACACTTCTGAATACCATGTTCCGCTAAAAGTTGTCTGCTTCTAAGCTCGAGTACTGGGAGTAAAATAGTAGTTGAAATTTAAGTATAGGTAATCACTAATCACCTAAGAGATTTCTTAAGCTAGGCTAGGCTGGTCTGCATATCAGATGGCCTTATACCGCAACGTTTTATAAACGATAATAAAATTACACGACTACAATGGTACATAACGGGTTGCATTACGCAAATGCCCACACCTGGGCTGAGTGATCGTGTTGCATTGTGCTAAAAACTACTGCAGTTGTATGCGCTATATAGATTATTATCTACAGTGACTAGATATAGTTGGGTACTTAAATTGAGTAAGTAACAACGTTAAATGTCATACATAATCACTGATCATCATCTCTACTGCTGTACGAAGGTCTCTCTTTAAACGCGTAGGTAGGTAGTGTCATTTCAAAAGGGCTTATTTTTGTATGAGTTTCCTATGAAACTAGAAAATAAGCTCTTTTGAGAAGACACTCCTCAATCTCCACAATGACCAGTCTAGCCCTATTTGTATCCATTGGCTTCCTGCGACCCTCACTTTTTTTACAAGCTTTTATTTAACTAGCAATGTATGTATGTAACTATGTTTGTTCGGCAGGAATCTTGCAACTATATTTTACAGCAGATATCTTCAACCGATTGCGATGAAATTTTGCGTACGTACTTAACTTTGATGCCAATACAATAATATGGAAGCCGGAAGGTGGCACCAAAAACTAAACAATCCTACCGAGTTGGGGGTCGATTCTAAAATCGTCTCAGTAAGCAATTGATGGGTGTTCAAAGAAGTTCAGTCGCCTATAAAAGCTTGTCACAACAATTTTGTTAAATGTATACCCATTTTGAATCTCCTAAGACAATGAGAAGAGAAATTTTTGTTATTTTAATGGGTTCTGTCCCTAAATCCCTTGTTTAGAAATGCGTTTAGTTTCATTTATTCTATCCCAGTTATTCCACGCTTGACTGCTGAGCAACCCGAACACTAGAATCCATTTCAAACATGTCGCTGGATTACCATACTACTAAAGTTGAGGACGATATTTCATAAGAGAGGATTTGGCCGTATTCCGTCGAGTTATTCGGACTAAAGTTAAAGTGAAATCCGCATTTTAAGTTTGAATTCAGGTTTTATGAGCCACTTTCACATCTAGGGCACGAATGGCGCATTTTGACTCGAGGGTGGAACTGAAGTTTCCTTTGGATTTAAAATCGATATTAGTACATACCTAGAAATACTAGAAAATAGTTTGTTTTAGTGAAGCGGCCGGCGACCTTCATACATGTCGAGCCTGTGTTCTACATGGGACAGGAATTATATAGTACAATAGTTCTTTATCATTAAGCTCTAGAATAGAAAACAAGCCTTTTACGTGGTTGCCGATCGAGCTGCGATGCGAGGAATCGAGATCAATTTATAACTTATCATGTAAACCTAAAACTTTTTTCATTTCTTTTTAGAATCTCTACGTACCACATTATCTATTCTGTGGTACCACGTAGGGTGCGTCTCCACTGAAGTGGAGCGGAGCGAGTGGACCAATCACCTGAGTTGAAATCTGTATCTCAGCTCCGCTTCACTCTTGTGATTGGTCGATTCCGCACGTCTCCGCCCCACTCTCAGACCTTATGTCTAAACGCTAACAAACTGAACAAGTCCAGTACAGTCAGCATCAAGTAGTTGTCAATTTTAGTATGCAATTTGACATAAGCCATTTAACGGTGACTACGAGCACTAATTATGGTAGCAAATCCAAGCTAGCGGAATGGATATACAGCTCAATGGGAAACCCTAAGGGGCAAGCAAGCCAAGCAGAAGAGACGTAGGACGAGAACCCAAAACCGACAACGTTGAAGCAAAAACGATGGATATGCTTGTTCCTTCACGCATCTTCTAGTAGAACAGTAAAGATTTGTAATTGCATTAAGCGTGTTACACTCACGTGAAATTGACAGGAACGGCCCGACATGTTTTGAGCTCGTAAGGAGCTCTTCATCAGGGACTACCCGTAGTCTCGCGGTAACTTTGTCACTGGCTGCGATCGACTATTAGTAATGATTTTGACCTTAATTTGACAATGTTCGCCAGTATGAACACACTCTTTGACCATCTTTTTCTATTTTTTTCGAACGAGAATTGTTTGCTCTATTCAACCTTAACGAGCCTTGAACAAGCGACCTTCATTTTTTTGTCAAATTAAGGGTTAATAGATGAATGATGTGCAAACCTTAACAATACCTAAACTACAGCATCTCAATATGATTTCAACGTACCACTTTCGCTCATAAGCTAACAAACTAAACATGAACACTAATTGTGGTATCCGGGCAAAGTTCCGGGATCAATATTAATCTCGCAGCTGCGAGCCGATTCAATTTAGAATGGCCAGTGCTCGGCATTAACCAATTAGTCGGCCAATATGGCTGTCATATTTGAATAATTAACCCTGAAGTTGGCACCTGGCGGAAACTGTACAACGGCGCAGTGTAGGTAATCCTGGGATAATAAAAGGTCAGATTTCGGTTACATTTTCTTAAATAATAGTAGGATTCGGTGCTAAAAAATGATTAGTAAATAATCCCTAAAGCAGCGTAGACTCGACTCGACGGCGTCGAGTCTCCAGGCAGCTGCGGACGGGCTTAATAAAGGTGTAGGTATAAAGCTTCTGTCTTTTTAAAGCCATAGTCCGGATGGACTTATTTGTGGACTTTTAAATCATTTGTGGACTTTTAAATCAAATGTCTCGTTTTGTTAGGCTGGATTTCTCTTCTTCTTAGTCGTAACGTACACGCTTGTCAGGGTGGTCGTGGTTATGGATTGGCCTCTCTTCCACATTAATGACGGCTTTTGCAATTTTTCTCCATCTCTCTGTTTGTGGCACTCCGTGCTCACTCGTTGATTAAAATATAGCAAACAATAATCTGAGGTTGGATTTAACCAATCATTTATTCCAAGAGTAACGCTTAAGCTCGAGTTTCCTAGGATAGCGGTGCCGTCATATAGCGGCCATCTCCTTACTTCTGACTAGTACAACTCTTGTTTACTCTTGAATAGTAATGTCGTAACCCCATATTAGTTTGATACCATCCGAGAGTACCTACTTAACCGTTATTCCTGAAACAAAAGTTCGGTGAAATCCAGCCTTAAATCGCTATATTTTCATAAAACTACGAATCAGCGAATTCAACATATTAAAAAATATATATATATGCAAAGAAAATCAGTGGGTATCAAATTCTATGTTATATTCTCCATTATTGGTTAATAACCTGCTCGACAGTGTTCTAAATTGTAATACCTGCGTATTGTTATCACATTCTACTTTAATAAAATAGCAATAGAAGAGAGTAATAATAATCGGGGAGTAATTATTAAAATTAAGCCAAACATTGGGATCTTCCCTGGCATAACTTACCGATTTAAAGAAAAAACCTAGCACTTATTTACGGATTTAGAAGGCACAAACACAATGTTATCAACCACACATTGAGAGTCACAAATACACGGTAATGATTGTTGACTGATTGCGTTATCTTATCGGATATCCAGAAATCCAGCCATGCACGACGATCGAACAATGAAGACTGATTGCTAGTTTAAGTCAAAGTAGCGTTTTGTCCGTTATTGTATAGCTGCTAGTGCTATCCCACTTATTTGGGGTCGGGATTCGGGATAGTATTTTCTTTCATCCGTCTCTTCCATTCCAGCCGACATTTCATCGCTAATTATTTTTTATCCATATCGATACCTTAGAGCACAATCGTACCTACTAACTTTTTGGAAAAATTTGTTGCAATTAGGACGTCAGTGAAAGAAAGAAAGAAAAAGAAAGAAATACATTTATTCATGACGTGACCATAGAACATAATTACAAATAGTGACAAAAATGACAAATGAAAAAAAAACAATAAGAAAATATACTACTATGGCTGTGCCACGAAAAGGTCCCACCTCAGCAGGATGCTAGCCCAAGAGCCGGCGCTGTGTACAACACTATTCTATGTTGTTTAAATTTCATTGGCAAAATAATTGTAATTAGTACGACTGTGAATTAAAGTATCGATACTATCTCTAACAAAGTCTGTCTAATTACTTATTGGTCTCTTTTTCTTAACCTATTGACCGCCAAGCGGTCTAGCAATTTACCGTGCCACTGACGCCAGAGTAAAAAAAAAAAGATGTGCCCCAAAATCAACAGGGATTGAAAAATACTTGTAGCGGTTAGAATTACAAAGTTTTTGATCATTGAAATTTGGACGGCTGTGGCCGACGTGGCGTCAGGGGCACGATTTTTTGTTGACGGCCACAGCCGACTGTGGCGCTCAAAGGGTTAAACCTATGTATGCCTATCGCGATGGATACACTGCCGATGGATGTAAATTGCTCACAATTAAGTTAATAATGTTTCATTTTCCACTTTTACTTAGAGGTACAATAGAAAATCAATATAAATAATATGATATCACCGTAACAAATACATTAAGCATTTATAACTTATCGACCTGAAGCAATTCTTGCCCTCCATATCTGTTTTATTCAATAAGTATAAAATCTATTATTTGACTACGAAATGAAAGAAAAACGCCTGGTGATAATGACAACCAAAACTCACTAAAATTTCTGTCACTACTCTTCAAAACCTCGTATAAGAAGTTTGACAATGAGATACGAGTTAGTGAGTTTTGGTGGTCAACGGACGATTTAACCTGCAGCCTTTCTCAAAATCCGCGTTTCTAATGTTTTAGACACGCGACGTGGTTCGTGTTCTATATATCATAGGTCAAAACGTAGATGCTTGACCAGACCACCGCTTAATTATCTAGTCAAATTATTAATTAATAAAACATAATCAAGGGCGTGACCTACTATAGGTACAACGTTCATTAATACAATTGGTATCAACAACGTAAGTTCAGCGTTACAGCGCTGACATTCCCCAAATTTTGTGAACAGCTGGCCGTAAATGGTGTGACTTTACAGTGTCACCAAACATTACCAAAACATACTTGATAACTTCTAGTTAAGTTAATACTAATAAAAAAAGTAAAATCCCAATGGGCGTGCCATAGTCACTGCGTGCACAACCCCCCTTTTTAATTAATAATGAATAAAAATGTCAATTAAATACCTCCTACATTTCACGTTGCACAATTTACTCAGAACCGAGCTCATTACTCACTAAGTTCGATGGCCAGACAGTGATCGTTAAGTGACACCGACGATCTCCGACATTTGATCGAAAGTGACGAATGGCGAATAATTAAATCTGGGGCTGAGACACGCGACGGCCGAAATCTTGGTCAACGAAATTGCTTCAACTTTCAGGAATTAGACGCGCCATTCTTAGAACGTGACTTAGAAAGATAACATTTGTTTTATTTTATCTACAGACTTTCATCGAAAACTCTGAAACTGTTGAATGCTTGTGATTTCTTATAAAACAAACCTAACCTAATAGCTTCTTCTACATGGCTTTAGTGAAAATTACAACTACGATATTTGGCGTAAAGTTACGATAGCATTTTATTTGAGAAGTAAGAAATATGCAGTCGTATACTTTTTGTCATTACTTATGCTTATTATGGAAATAATATGATCTCATACCGAATTATAGAAAAAAAAACATTAAAGCTTACTTCAATGTGGATAATAATCAATTGATAATTGAATTTGATGTAATGATTTCTTAAGTTATTTAATTGCAGCATGATTTGGTAAGGACTAACGTACATGATCTATTTCACGACTATTAGACCTTCCATCGAAATCCTACTTATATCGAAATGGAATGGAATCCACAAAGCCTTTCTGCGGCCTACAATTAACGGTCCACAATCGCCATCACTCTGCCTGTTTCGTTCAATTTATTGTTTTTAATTAGTAGGGTATTCATAGCCGATTAATTACTTTAAATACCACTGTCCGTTCTGTTCAGAGCCCTTTGGGAAGGAAAACACAATTAAAAGGCTTCGTAACAAGACTGCTTTGTTTTATAAACTTTTCAATGAAAGTTAGGAATAAGATAAAAGTTTATTTAAATGGACTTGGGATGGAAGTATTGGAAGTATGAAGGTTGTCTTTGACATTATCTACGTTAAGAGCCCACCATTGCAACCCGGCTGGAGTGATTTGGTACCTCGCACCCTTCAACCCGTGTGCAATACATCTTGAATATTATTTCCTCTCATATCGCGAGTTTTAACGCGCAAAAAAATTAAATGTGTTCTTGCTACTTTTTTTAGTTTTTCCATTATGTAAAATGTAGGCGCTTAACAGATTTTGCAATATTTTAGTAACGGCATACACTTAAACAGTTTTGATAATTATTATACCAGCCGAAAAACTCCACTCCTGGGCAACCTCTTCCAAAGTTCTTTACGCAGCGAATAGTCCTCTGGAGTCCTTACCAGCTCCGGACCAGATCGTTGGTCCACCTGGCTTCCCAACAAGTAAACGTGTTGTCCTAGATTTGGTAAAGAATTCTAATAAAAGCATGATGTATGTTTGGATATCCGGATGTCCGTTTTCCGGATTCCCGGCCGTTCTCACGTAAAAGTAGCATTTTTCACCCGATTCTAATGAAATTTTTTGCGTAGTAGTAATGTGTTCGTGAATTATATAGTTTTTATTGCCGATTCTGTTTTCCGAAATTTTCCATACAAATAAGCATCATGGGTAACTCGCTGCGTAATCGCCTTCGTACAAAGTTTGCTCGCAAATCGCAAGTGTGATAAAGCCCTTATGGTATTCATTCGGTGAGAGTTGCACTGCGCGTTTATTTGTCAATACTGCGTATAAAATTATATCGCTTAAGCCGTATGACGAATGCCAGAATTACTCATTTCGCCTTCGGTGACATGTAGGATTTCCAGACGTTATCCTAAACAAAACATATTGTCCTTTTCTGTAATATAAATCGTATCTTCACGTAGCAGCTGTGTCCTCCTTTTACTAACACTGTTCTAGATCAGTTTTATTACAAGTGATAGAAATAAAATGGTCCTAAGAAGATTGTTTAATTAAGGCACAATGTCAATAGTTGATTTTTAGGGTTCCGTACACAAAGGGTAAAAAACGGGACCCTGTTACTAAGACTCCGCTGTCCGTCTGTCTGTCCGCCGCGACTTGATTTGTCGCTCACTCGGTATTGAAATGAAAATGACAGGTAATATTTATCGCATGACAAAGAGTCGCGTGTCAGTTATGCTATTACGTCACGTGCAGGATTGGCCTACCTTAGTGTTGTGATAACTCAGAATTAAGCTTCAGGTAAAGAAACAGTTTCCAATTTTCCGCCCTAGTTATAGGCTTATTTAAAGCGCCAATTATGTAGGCCCGACAGGTGGAATCAATGGCCGTATCGATTTGCAGATTAGGTATTCAGGTCTTTCGTGATATATCACATTAGCCGCTTGTCAATCCGTTTGATTAGAGCCGACGACCAGACACTGTTTATAATCGTGTTAAGAGGAGATACCGATGTTAATTTTTTCATGCAAATCGAGGTTTTGTTCTCTAGTCTTTTTCCGCCCCTAAAACTTAACCTATCTATACGAAACTAACTAAATAGGTAGATATATTACATATAATGGATTTGTGTCGGACCTTACCAGTCGTCATCCCGTTGTTATATGTATTCCCTTTCAATACAGCGCGAGATAATATGGGTGAAGACCAAAAAGTTAACCTTGACTCATTTAATTCAAATTTGTATAATTTTTTTCGTTGTACGACGACAAATTAACCATCGAATAATGTACCTGAAGGTACTGTTTTGGTGTTCATTACTGTGTCGTTAATTTTTGTCGCACAAAGGAACTTTTTCCGATCACTTTTTTTCTAAGGCTAATTACGTCGTACTTTTTGGTCCTTAGTACGTGTAACACGTGTACACGTATCTTAATTACACGTGGATCCGATCCGCCCCGACGTTTAGTAAGTCGAGTTCATATACATCTACATACTTACGAGAACAAAAATATCTGAACACGACCCTATTGTAAGGAGCATTAAGTCGTGTTCAGATATTTTTGTTCTCGTAAGTGTGTAGATGTAAATGAACTCGACTGTACCCATTTAGTTGTGGAGTTGTGCGATACCGTGTCGCGCGACATGTGAAGTCGCAGACTGTTATGCTAGACCGACTGGGGTAGTGAATTAATAGACTCATACAGTAAGTACGTATTTGAAGAGTGAATAGGGATTTAGAATCGATATTCCAATAGTTTGTCTAGCTATTTCAAGAACCACCCATGATTAATTTCTAAATACGTCCTACCTAGTAATTTGGCTGGTAGGTATATCATACTGAATGATAGTTGACACTCAGAATTAGTATAATTTAGTTGGACTGGGTGTTCAATGTGATAATGAGGAGTGATTAACTATAAACATAGTTGAATTTTGCATGTTAATGTGTTGTTATGACCAGATCATGTAACAATCATGTAGTATACTTATAATGACACATACCTCCCTATCTAATGTAGTCAGGTAGGTTATATTATTAAGTATTAAAAGATAAAATGGTAAAGGTACCAGTGTTTCAACTTTGAACCCGAGCCACTACATGTTATCTAATCTGTATAACGGACATGACACGACTTCGGCGGCAAGCGGCGAGGCGAGCGGTTGAGCGAGAGCTCCGAGCGCGACTATACGAGTGAGCGAGACACACGTACCGCTCACCGCTGACGCTGTCGCGCAAGATGTGGTCAGTCCGTTAAGTTATAAAATACTATACGTTTGTGTATATTCCCCTCCTTACTATTTTGTTCTCGCCTTGATTATTTTACTAGTAAGACTGATTAATTAATAAAAATACTCAAAACATAAAAAAGCTAATGCAATTATTGTTCGCCGAGTACTCTACATGAAAGAAAAGATTTCTAAGACTAGGTAAGAACTTAAAACTTTCAGTAGGAATGATAATAAACAAATTAATGCCAACTTTATTTTTATTACCATAATGAACAACTCATTACCGCAGTACGTAATTAGTTTAGTGTAGGCTTTTGAGGTGTTAAAATAATGTTTTGTTGGGGAAATCAGTCATAAAATTGAAAGTGAAAGACATAACATAAAAACTTTACATTATCAAACAAAGGAAGTGGTTATAATTATAACTAAACTAAATCATAGAAATATAACATTTTACATTGCAATGTAGTAAAATCACTAAATTGAAAGAGACAAAACGGTAAATTAGGATTGTGTTACTTACATCGTGTACAATTCTGGATTAAATAAAAACAGCAGTCCCAAGTACGCTTTGCAGTCCCGATAATATCCGGGATTGTCATAGTAAAATTCACCGGGACTACAAACGCTACTCCCAAGCCAGTAACATTGATTACGTCAGGCCGTAAGTGGAATTTTCTGCCCTGCAAACACCTGCGATCTGGGACATTCACGAATTCACCCCCCTAGTTATGTAATCACCCTAGGCCGTCTCCTAGCCAAGTTAAGACGTAAAACTTTAGACAAACCACGGGCGGTAATTCGTAAAGAAGCAGATCGCATATTTATGTCCCTTACCTTCGGTTCAGGCCACAAACATCTGCGATCTGAGCCATTCACGAATTCGCCCCCCTAGGTATGTAATGTACCATTATAACTATAACATATACCTACATGAATCATAACAATGTTGTATTGCTTCTATTGCTATCAGAAATCTGGCCAGGAAGTTTTGATAGCAGTATGTTCACATATTGAAGCTCAAAATTGTTTACATATAACAATTTAGCTTACTGAGCATCAACAATATCTTATACAATACAATACAACAATACTTTACTCTGACGGACAGCTATACAGTACCCTTACCATGAGCGTAATTTCTTCATTTATGAATGAATTCATCATTATAAAGACTATACAAAAATGTACACAAACTATGATAAAGAGTAACACTGTACATTGTTTCTGAATCAAGTTTTCCAAGTTGCAGGGATAATTGTAGATATTATACCTGCAGAAGAGTTATTATCCATAACCAGTTATTTGAGACTTCTCAGGCGAGAAGTATGGAATTTAAATATCTATGGCATGCACTTAAGTGCTGTACAGTCTGCTGTAATGACGAGTAAAGCTCAGGATTTTCGGCTACCGTTATAATTTTTTTACAAATACAACTTTTTGAAGTTATTAGTAAGCTAAAAAAAAACACTGCATATGATTAAAAAAAAAGCTAAACTCAAAAAAATTACATTAAATGTAGAAACTATAAAGGATCAGAAAGTACAAGGTTCTTAATTAATGTCAGTCCGGTTCAAAGATACAGCATGAGTTGTTGCACTCAAATTATTATTTCGTTTTTAGATCTGTCTACAAAATGCTCAAGTCTGACCTCCTAAGCTCTGCTGACTAAGAAGCTGCCTTCCTTTACATAGGTATGCCAGCCCTGGATATCATATCACTGTAATCACCATAATCGGTGACTGACTGTAATGCGCAGTGGTCATTTTACAGTAGGTTAACCCAGGCAGCTTTAATCGAGTCTGGAGTGCTTAGGGCGTCACATTGTGAACGACCTGTCCAGAGCGCATGTATAGCTAAGGCCATCCCTAGTAATGCGAAGATTGTACTGTGTACTGGAATGTATAAAACCTTGAAGATTAGGCATAATTAAGGTGTTGGAGCACTGAGGAAGCCCTGAGCTCCGTTAAGCACACACAACCTTATTTATCATTAAGTCACTAGTATGTGCTAGTGAACTTAGTCTGCCCAAAGGCTTCTGGCTTCTCCATCAGATAAAAAGTATCCTATAACCATTTGTGAACACCCATCTATTCAGCACAAACATACAAAAAAATCGGGCAAGTGCGAGTCCGACTCGCGCATGAAGGGTTCCGTACCATAATCTATAGCAAGTTTGTTGTATGGGAGCCCCTCTTAAATATTTATTATATTTGTTATAGCGGCAATTGAAATACATCAGCTGTGAAAATTTCAACTGTCTAGCTATCACCATTCTTGAGATACAGCCTGGTGACAGACAGACAGACAGACAGCAAAGTCTCAGTAATAGGGTCCCATTTTTACCCTTTGGGTACGGAACCCTAAAAATAAATTTTTTCTTCTCAGTGACCCTTAAATTCCGTTACTTCATTTTTTTATATATCTTCAATCTTCATTGCACAGATGCTTAAATTTCAATTCTAATAGATGTTAAATAATTTATTATTAATTGTTTAGTCCTTTCAAGAAACATCAACCCATATAGGGCTTACACCACCATGACTGCATTAATTAAATATCAATATGAATCATTTATATAAATTGCATTGACTATTGATATGACTGTACTTTGTTTTTAAATGTGGTCTTTGTGACTCAGCATCCATATTCATAAAAACATACACTGTATTAAAAAAAGTAAAATATACAAACTGATACTAACATTACCATAAACATGCAAGCAAATAAAAATTATATTCATAATGGTATATAGTATATGAAATGCATTGTCACAGGTCAAATTACTGACATGCATTTGTTTTGATAAGTTTGACATTTAAAGCCTATATGTTCTGTTACCTTCATGATAGAGTTCAAAATTAATTAATAATTTTGTTTATGGTTTATTTCAATATTGCACTACTCCATGTCATGGTCCCAAGTATGTAAAAAATTGTTTATTATATATGGTTGCTTGCAGTTATAACATTTTCAGGTTTTCAAATAACAAATCTCTTAAAACTTATACATCTTCTTACTGTGACACAGGTAATTAGTGTTACACACGTTTTGTTTGTAAACATTTTTCATAGTCCATTAACTGGCTATGTCACTATACTATGTAGATAGGCAGTTGTAGGGGCATGAGTCAGACCATTTAGGCCGAGATTTCATTACGTCCTGACCAATGACTCAGCTCACTAGACCAATAAACAAAGGATAAATGTCAATTTATCTCGTTTCACGTTGATAAGCGCAATACATAGTGATTGTTGATGCATTGGCATAGCGCCAATGGCACGTAAATCATGCACAGGCATTGTGTTGTGTTAAACAAGGAAGTAGGTATGCAGCTCGATATGCAATTAGCCCTTTTTACCTTGAGATGTTCACGAACGCTGTATGACGTACCCACTTAGCATACAAGAGGCTATCACGTACTAACAACATCACTTCGGGCTTAACGAAAACAATGGAACGTTGTCAGTTCGAAATTTGAAGATCGAACTTGACTACTGGCTGTCATTGTCAGCCTCGATGATAAAACATCCGGCCGGAACGAAAAACACTTGGCAAGTGCAAACTGGCCAACATCTGTTTATAATCAATGCAAAACAACACAAGATAAAAAAAGAAATCGCAATAAATGAACGTTCAAATATAGAAACACCTTCACTTACGTTTTTTAACACCGTGATCTCTTGTGCACTTAATAACACCGTCCAGTTTTAACACATGTTTTTGTTCAGTTTAGTCAAAATCACTGTTGCATGAAATTACAATTGTATTTCGCGACAGAAAACAATGGAATGGAAAAGAAAAGACGTGCGTGGGTCGGTAGTGGTTAGATGAAATTCTTCCGCTGTCTGCTGTCGGTCGGTCGACTGACAGTTTTCTGTCGATCGGTAGATGGCGTCAGTGACAAGTCACCATAGACAACAACAGTATTAAGCAAGACCCAATTTAATACTTCCATTCACGAAAACTTTGGATGAAAAATGTGTCAGTTATAAATTTAATTATAAGGCTAGGCTACAGATATAACTGTAAATAATAAAAATTTGATGTTTTCCATATGTGTTTAATTCACTTTTTGAGGATTATTAACTTTCAAATCATTATTTATTTTGCAATATATCTTTTTTAGCATCCTCATTTAGTAATTTCATTTGATACTTTAAATATTTACGATTAGAGTACATATAACCACGAATAATGAATAAACCATATGTCTTGACATGTGGGCTTTGGCAGAATGTAATATTCCATGGTCTTGTAAAACTAAAACTAGGTCTCGAATAATACCGTACACTCGGCTGATTAGCCGCGTAACGCCATCTAGCGCAACACTGCAGAAGCGCAGAACGTTCCATCTCACTCGCTCTCATGAGCTCTGTGCGGCCGAACGGTTCAATGACTCTGCCGACCAGTTTCTATTTTCTCTCTGGTTCTGTCGTCGGGTCGGCCTGCAAGCCGCAAGGGGTCTTTGTTTGCGTTTCACGTTCGCGTCGCACGGTATAGTCAGCGGCCGCGGCTCCATCGTATCGTATCCGAGACGGAATGTGCCCTCATAAGTGGAAGCGCGGGTCTCGCTCCTCTCGGTTTATGTGAGATGTGGTACGGAGTGCCGGAGTGGCGCCGTCTTCGAGTGCAAGCTGTGGCTGTGCAAGTGCAGTGAAGTGCAGTGTGCGTGGTGCGTGCGCGTGCAGCGAGCGGCTCGGCCCGGCCACGGCGAGCGAGCGCGTTGGCGGAGGCGGCGGTGGCGGTGGCGGGACCCGCGCGGCCATGACCGGTGATATGCCTCTGGGGAGCGCGCACGCGTTCGGGCGGGCGCTGCTGCGAGACGGGGCACTGCCGCCGCTGGAGCCCGGGCCGCCGGCGCCGCCCGCCGCCGCCGCGCAGCCGCCCGACAAGCGGCCGCCGGCGGCTGCCGCGAGCCCCGAGCAGGTCATGAAACTCTACATGAACAAACTGACCCCGTACGAACACCGCGAGATATTTGATTACCCGCAAGTGTACTTCATAGGCGCGAACGCGAAGAAGCGTCCAGGGTTAGTAGGTTTCCCTAACAACTGCGAATACGACAACGAACAAGGCTCGTACATCCACATCCCCCACGATCACATCGCGTACCGGTACGAGGTGTTGAAAGTGATCGGGAAGGGCAGCTTCGGGCAGGTGATGAAGGCCTACGACCACAAGAAGAGAGAGAACTGCGCGCTGAAGATGGTGCGCAACGAGAAGCGCTTCCACAGGCAGGCTCAGGAGGAGATCCGCATACTGGAACACCTCCGCGACCAGGACAAGGACAACACGATGAACGTCATTCACATGTTCGACTCCTTCACCTTCCGTAACCACACTTGCATCACATTCGAGTTGCTCTCGATTAACCTATACGAGTTGATACGAAAAAACAAGTTCCAAGGGTTCTCCTTGCAGCTTGTTCGCAAGTTCTCGCACAGTCTGCTGCAGTGTCTTCACGCTCTAAACAAGAACAGGATCATACACTGCGACATGAAGCCGGAGAACGTACTGCTGAAGCAACAGGGACGCTCCGGAATCAAGGTTAGTAACAAATACTAACAATAACACTAGCTTTAAAAAAAAAACAAAACAAACATAGACAATTATTTTTTTTATCATTGGCGAATGGGTTCGTCCCGAAGGGTCCGCCTGCGGCCAAAATCAATAAACGTAATTTTGTAAGCCACCTGCATTTGGGGCGCGTGCGATCGCGATCAGCTGGCCACACCCGACCGTCCGGCAACACATAACCTATAAACGTTACAAACGATCGTATTAAAACAGAAACTCGGATTGCATACAATAACAGTTGAACACAGTCTCAGAATTACATTCGGAGAAACGTGTACGCAGTATGATAAGGTCTATTACGTATCTTATTGCAGTGATGTGCCGATAAACGTTATCTCAACGGTCGAGTCGCTCACCCGAACGCTCGCGTTCTATTTTCAATTCAAATACGTTCGGTAACTCGGTCTCTCCCCATGTGATGTGATGCTATTTACGTCAACACATCCGCGTCGTCGTTCAAAAACACAAAGTTTAAGAAATGAAACACGACCCAATGTCATTGTTGCAGCAATCAACGAAATGAACGCAAAAACTCAAACCTTGACGTTCACCAGGTACTTTGTGAACAAAAAATCTTGACCTCATATCTATGATGAGACCTAAAACTATTAATTTATTTTTCGTAATTGCTAACCTGAGAGTTACCTGAGTTAGCAAAATCTATCAAACAAAAAATATTTTAAAATTGTTGTCTTTTAATTTGCGATTTCACAGCAATTTTATTCACTACGTTGACACAGTTAAATGACGTTAATAGTCATAGCTTGCAAAATTAATGAAATGACGCATATATATTTATTTGCCTACATTAACGCACGTACATTAGTAATAATAATAAGTATTTTTATTAAAATAGCCTTACGTAGCTTACCGTTTTGCGAGATTACGTTGGTATAATGTTTACTCAAGTGAGACCTAGATTTCAAGTAGATATGCAACAGGTACCTTTCTGTAGTCGATAAGATAAAATGCTTCATTGGATACTGCTTGTTGCTACGCGCATTCTTCTAACGGTACCAGACAGCCATTTACTAGTTATACTAGAAAATTTCTCTACCATTGTCTTTGGTTAGCACTTCTGAGTTGAGTTATGAAACTTGTAGGTAATGTATTTGAAAAATAATAACAGCTCACAAAAATTTATTTTATTGTCTCTGGTTTAAAAGAAAAATCATATTTACGAATCCTTTTGTATCTTAATTAAAAACAATGTCAGTGTGACTAACCGCACCACTTAGCTTTTTCGCAATACTCATAACGGTACATTTTTAAAACCTGTTCTGAATTTCCTATTTGGACATACAGCAACATAAAGCCAGGATAATAAGTTATAAAATATGCGAACCGTGTTAGGTGCAATGCACTCTACATTTGAAGCTTTGGCCGTGAGATAAATGCCAGAACATTTTTATTTTTTTAAACGGTTTTATAAATCGAACGCGAGGCACTACTATAAATATTTAAAAAGTTCATTGCAATTCAGAAGGCCATAGACAAAGTTAAATTCGTTGAAGTTTGTTTTATTAGTGCAGGGATACGGCGATATGCATTGTCTGACGCGTATACAATTTTGTGTCAGCTCCAAGGCAGGCAATGTTAGCTATTTCTGCCGTGCTATGCCGGCATTTTGTCGCTGTAACTCCGCGGTCCGTCAGTCACGCGAGGTTTAAACATTGAAACCAATCTTTCAAGTCGACTGAGTAACGTAATGCCGGGGTTTTCATGTCGCGAAATTTAATCCAACACGATAAATGGCTTTCAGCAAAATGTTGGAAATCATTGTTCAAGTTGATCTAATTGAGTTTGACAGCGCTGTATAATGAACGAATTACAAATTAAATGCGTATCTGTTAAGTTAAAGAATTTTCCACCTTGTATCATAGGTTTGATTAAGATAAAAAAAAGGTTTAAATACGTTTGTATTACGAATGCCAAAGTGCCACAGAACCTGTACAATAACAGAATCACCGACACTAATATAGAAGCAAGATGTTTTACAAACATTGGCCTCAGGATATTCGACGGCCTCGGGCCACCTGTACCCGTCCAGGTAGTTTATAATTAAAACCGGGTTTCGAAACAGGGCCCGGCAAAAACTGGCACAAACGCCCATAGACAATTCGCTAACCTTTTAAAAGGTTTAAACAGACGAAAGCAATTAATGATCCAATCACAGATTAAGGTCGATGTAAGTGGAACAATCTAGAGAAAAAATAGAGTAATTGTTAATTGATAAAGTAGGCTGTTTTTTTGCCAACAATTCGGCTGAAGCCTACGATTCCTATGAACGTTCTTTTGATGTTCTTGTGAAGGAACTTTGAAATATCTTTTATTTAGCAATATTACGGCTTTATCGCGGCATTATATAGGATATACCGGGTGGAACGAAGCGATGTTCATTCCTGAAACTATAATGCTATGTATTTCATGTAGAATCGACCTGCAATAGTTAAATTCTTTTAATAATAAAAAAACGAAAATCGATTAAAATTGTATTTTTTAATGTATGTACAACCCTAGTTTTTTTAAACTATTATTTGACGTTTGGGAGTATTTACAATTACCTACATTTACATCCGGTGTTCGAAAGTACCGCCGTGGCGTACGATACACGCCGCTGCTCGTGCCCGCGTGTGGCGATGCACCCTCGACAAGATGTTGTGTCGGTTATTTCTTCTGCGAAGACTTTCAAAGGCCACCCTTAGCCTTTCCCTCATCTCTTCAGCCGTCTCACACTCAGTCTTGTAAACGATGTCCTTTACGGTGCCCCACAGAAAAAAATCCAAGGGTGTGAGATCTGGAGACCTAGGAGGCCAACGGTGCGGCCCATATCGGCCGATCCAGCGATCCTCAAACACATTATTCAGTGTTTCACGTACTTCGACTACTGAATGAGCTGGTGCTCCATCTTGTTGGAACCAAGTGCATCTTCTTTCTGCCAGCGTCAACTCATCCAGATAGTCGTCGAGCTCTATCCTCAACAGAGCCATGTATCCGTGTCTGTTTAAAGTCTGAGGCAGAAATACAGGGCCTATTATTGTATCCCCGTGTATCGCCGCCCAAACATTAACAGACCAACGATACTGGTGTCCCGTATAACGGTAGGCAAACGGATTTTCTTCGGCATACACGTGTTCGTTATGCCTGTTCCACATACCGTTCCGTGTGAACAAGCTTTCATCACTCCATATTACGTGTTTGATGAAGTCTCGGTCTTCTAACACCTTTTGCAGTAGCCACCGGCAATAGGCTTCGCGAACGGGGCAATCTCTTGGTAGTAATGCCTGGACTCTTTGTATTTTGTAAGGGTGACGGCCCTCACGTTTTAGTATTCTGAGTATTTTCGTATGAGTCATACGAAAATGTCGGCCCGCTTGTCTTGAACTTGACCTCGGATAATCTTCGAAGTACTGCAGCACTCTCTCTTCCAATCTGACATCATGTTGAATAACGCGTCCTCCGCGCTGGTCATCCTGACCCGTTCGTGGCACAATAGGACGATTGTTACCAACACGGTCAAGAGCGCGTAATATCGTACTAGAGTGTGTTGGGTGAGGAGGAGGATACCTGTTCCGGTATTGGCGCAAAGTCTCTCCAGTATTGTAATCGCACTCCGCGTACAAAAGAAGCAAATTCAAATAGCCTCTAGCGTTTAATTCCGGCATTTTTGCACACAGCATACGATACAAAAAGTCAATGTAACGTCTATCAATCATGTCAACTAAAAAGTCTAAAAACAATCTTAAGGGTATTTTCAAAGGTTTTTAAACCGATAAGAAATGGCTAGGCAATTTGTAAAAAGTTTGTTTACAAAAGTTAACTGTGTTATGAAGAGGTCATTGCACTCTAAAATAGGGTTGTACACACACACTTTTTCGTATGAAAGTTTAACATGCTATAACTGGAAAACGGTGAGAGATATTAATAAAGTTTATTTGGAGAAAATAATATTCTAAGCCTGTATAATGCCACAGTTAAAGGTAATAACGTCGTTTCGTTCCACCCTGATATACAAACCGCTTTGAATGATATTAACAAGTTGACGTGGCAAAATTAAAAATATTGCTCGACCCCTGGCATTTGTATTCCCGCAAAAAAATGCGGATTATGCATTTTTTTGTATTTTAGCCAAATTTTTTCGCCTATCGAAACTTAAGATAAGGGTCGAAGACGAATAGCGTTTATCGCTAAAGTAGTAATATAGTGTAGAGATTTCCGATAGATGTCAGTGTCAAACGTGGATTTGAGGCCGTAGGTAGTTGCATACCAAATACCTAACGGGTTGCTTGAGGTTAATTTCAGAAGGCTCGGATTACTACACAAGGCCACAGCTTCTTATTTTCTTTGTTAATTGACACACATTGGGGCTGGCTCGGTCGGCCTTTATTGGATGAGGTGGAGCTCTTTGTTTTTGGAGATATTGTAGCAAGATTATGTCAGTATATCGCTGGCTATATACAGGCTGTTTTTATTGAATTGCTTTAACTTTAAGGGTTAATTCTATACATCTTATTGAGTAAATTTCTCAAAGAAACTAAGTTCCTAACTCGCACCGTTTTCAAATTATTTAATATCCAAATTTAATCACTAATCTCAGTTTAACCAGTGTAAAATCTTCTTATAACCAAAGACTATTATCTGCTGGTTCGTATGAAAAGAGTTTTCAGTGTTCCTTATGTACGACAAGGTCTAAATCAATAAGTTCTTTTTTATTTTGCTCTCACTTGACTCGCATGTGTCACGTGTCACGTCAAATTGACAATAGTAATTTATTATTGTTGTTATTTACTTAATTTTTAATGAAATAATTGTGTTCACTTGCGTTGTGATGCCACGGATAAATTATACGGCCGAAGATTTCGAAGAAGAAGCCAATATGCACTTTGTTTACGGTTTTCTGCAATGAAAATGCGGCGGAAGCAGCAAGGGAGTACCGACACCGACGTCGATATCCCAATAAGAACTTGCATATTTTGGATTATTTCGATGATATTCCATTGGAAACACTGCGGATACACTGGATCCAGCATGACGGAGCACCCGCACATTTTGCTGGCCGTTTTAGACAGCATTTGGATGTGCACTTTGCTGGGCGTTTGATTGGACGCGGCAGTCAAACTCTCGCGTGGCCCGCCATGCAGATCTCCGGACCGAACACTTTAATGTCTGGGGTACTTTAAAAGAAAAGTCTACTCCAAACCTGTGGCTTCGAGGGAAGACCTACTGCAACGAATTCAGGAAGAAGCCGATGCCATGCGTGCCACTCCTGTCAAACTAAATCGCGAGATACGATTTCGGTTGAATATTTGTTTGGAAAATAATGGCGGGCACTTTGAAAACAAGTTGTAGTAAATTACTATTTTGGTCAAATGTAAATATTGTGTTAAATACTGATGAGGAGATAATTTTATTTTATTAGGCCAATATTGTTTATGTAAATAAATGTTTACACTTAAACTTTAATTAGTTTCATTTGTGACTATACCATAACCCCAGAGAATTGAAATAAAGTGAATAAAAAATTGGATTAAACACATCGCAAACATTGTTCTGAAATAAAAAATAAGCACAAAAAATTAAACTTTCACTGCCAATGAAAAAAAAATGCAAAAAGATAGTTCTTTACCGGGGTTTGAACCCAAGACCATCCACACGCATTCCACCTAACTTGCTAAGTTTTTAACGAGCTCTCAATTCTGTCATCGATGAAGTTTTATCAGTGACGTTAAAATGACAACAAGTTGACTCTAACTATTGCCTAACTCAAAAGGACCTTTTACAATAGCCACCAGTTAAATATTTAATTACTTTGTATGGGATACCAAAAAAAAATTTTTTTTCGAATATCATTAAACGGTTTAAGGGATGAGTTTACGTTATTGTTCCAAGCACTATGTCGAAGTTAAAGCAATTGAACAAAAACACGTTGTATAAAATTCACAGGGTATTTTGCATTTTGAGGGTAATTAAAATTAGACTACGTCTCGCATGACAATGTTCAAAATACGGTATTTACAAATACAAATACTCTTTATTGCACACCTCCAACATTAAGGAATATACAACACAACATGAGATACATTAAAAACAATAAGTATTTAATGACAGCTCAATTCGCTACTCTTTGTGAAAAGTCAAAAACGATCTGTTAGTATGAAGTTTTATGAGGATACTGGCTTGTGCCCTCATAAATCAGTAGTCAAAACAAGTCTTCTTTTTATTTTCTCTACAATTAAATATAGTATAATCCAAATTTGCTTCCGTATATTTTGAATGAGTGTTTAGTAGTTTCAATGATAAAATTTATTTTCTCTATTGTCAAATACCGTATTCAATTCGTTAAAAGTGAGATATTCCTACGCGGAACCCTGTAATTGAGATTCATATTGTGAACTTATTTAGAGGACCGAATGGAAATTACAATAATGACTCGTACCTTAAAAACAAATTAACTTGATCACCTTTACTCAATCGTCGAGGCGTTTTGGTTGATAAAGTTACAAATTATCAAAATAAATAATCTAGAGGTTCCATGCACTTGACGACTACTATGACGACTATACCTAGCCAACTACGTCGCTAGGCCATAATATCCCGGTGAGGCGCGCCCTGAGAATGCTCCATCCCAACGTGAACTGTATTACTTTCTGTTTTTAGGGTTCCGTACCCAAAGGGTAAAAACGGGACCCTATTACTGAGACTTTGCTGTCCGTCCGTCCGTCCGTCTGTCAGCAGGCTGTATCTCAAGAACGGTGACAGCTAGACAGTTGAAATTTTCACAGATGATGTATTTCTATTGCCGCTATAACAACAAATACTAAAAATAAAATAAAATAAATATTTAAGGGGGTCTCCCATACAACAAACTTGTTATAGATTACATATATATATATATAGGTACGGAACCCTTCATGCGCGAGTCGGACTCGCACTTGCCCAATTTTTTAGCATTTGTTGTTATAGCGGCAACAGAAATACATCATCTGTGAAAATTTAAACTGTCTAGGTTATCATGGTTCATGAGATACAGCCTGGTGGCAGACGGACAGAAAGACAGACAGACGGACAGCGGAGGTCCCGTTTTTTACACTTTGGATTTGGGTACGGAACCCTAAAAACAATGTTTGCAGATATTACCTCATTATTGCTACACCGCTTCCTTGAACGTTTTATTTCAAGCTATTTCAATCCTTTTAACACTCATGCAAACATTCATGCAAGAAACACTCATAAATTTAAAGTACTACCTCACATCTGGAGGAAACATTCAAAGAAAACAAACCAGATTTGTAACAGCTATAAACTGTATTAAACTACGACACATGTACATACATCATAAATGAAATAATGTTGAAATTGTATGAAGTTTAAACGAGACTTGCTACGTTTTTCCTCGACACGGTATACGTATGTGGAGCATAGTACATAATTTATTTACTCTGTAAATGGCCTCATTACTTCATACAGTTACGGTTAAGATAATACGAGCCATGTTAATCTACATGGTAATGCACTTTTGTAACAATGGTTAAACAATGGATTAAATAACATATAGAAGGCCATTATTTAAGGTAAGGCCTCTCCAGTCTTAGACTTAGACAGTCTAAGACTGGAGCCTTAGACCGGCCACACACAGTCTGAATTCCGGTTCGGTTTCCGAACGGAATGACGCAAGCGAGTGATCGCCATATGACAGACAGAGACAGATACACTTTCTAACGTCATTCTGTTCGGAAACCGGACCGGAATTAAGACTGTATGTGGCCGGTCTTACCTCAGGCGCAGCTGGCCGCGGCTCAGTATTGTCCGTCTTGCTCGCACGGCATTGAAAGGAAAGAGACATGCTGTCTGGCGCAAGAAAACTGCCTCACTACTGGAAAGGGTACGGAGAAGTAGTAACAGCATCCTAAATATGATAGCGGCTAAGGTTAACTGTCCTATAATGTGGAATCTCAGCCAGAGGACTAAATCCATGTTAATTATTAATTATTAAGTACTAATATAGTTTTCCTAAGTTTACTAACACAGAATGGACCGTTATAGTTGTCTGATTTAAATAAATAAAATAAAATTAAAAATTAAATTATAATCGTCAGCGTTGCTGGGATAGTCCACTGGAGCTTATTTGGGTGAAGGCCAAAAAGTTTGCAACCTTAACTCACTCAATGAATATTTGTGTCAAAGTCTCCATTGTGCGACGACGGTTAACCTTTCAATAACGTACCTTAATGTTCTATTTTAAGGTTCCTTATTGTATCGTTATTTTTTGTCGCACAACGGAACTTTTTCAATTGTTTTTAATTCTTCGCTAACAACGACTTAATTTCATCCAACTTTTTGGTCCTGACGCATTTGGCCGATTTGTGTGAGGTTATCTGATATTTATTTAATTGTTTATCATCGGAAGAATCGGAATCGAAAACTGCCAAATTTTCCCAAGGAGTGGAATTGAACGTAACTAATACTTCCAAAGGTAATTACCGTCAACTAGTAATAAAATACTAGTTACGTGTGTAATGTGTGTAAATAGCTGAATCACTGAACGTGTCATTAATTTGCACTTCCGCAATTACTGTACTCGATACTAGAACTACATTAAAGCCTGTCACATACAGAGCTATAATATATATTAACATATATTACAGCAAAGTATCTTACCATATATTTTGCGTACTATTTGACAGAGTCTAAACACAGCTATAGACAATATTTTTAGCTGCGTGTTTGGACTCCAGTATGTCAAATATATCAAAACACGAAAGATACCTTGCTATGCGCTATTTTGTGTGACGGGCTTTATACTCTCAGACTTTGTTTTAAAAAGAAACGGTTGTATAGTAAGAATTATTTGTGTATCCCTGAGCTAGTTATTGCCTTGCTTTTGTATGGAGTACAAGCTCCTAATTTAGAGACGAAGCATCAGCTTCAATATACTTTTGTGTACAAAGTATGGACAAGAATATGTAGGGAGAGCTCTTCACTTCGCTTTCAGGCTTCATTCATACTCCGTAAAATATATTTCTTAGAACAAAAACGGGTGTTGTTAAATAAACAAACGGTCTGGTCCGGGTTTTCTGATTACCAAATGTATTATTTTAATATAAATGCCTATGTCTTGAGCCCTATCCTGTCATCACTGCTACTGCATTAAACGTGAAAGGTTCACGATGCAAAATTAATTACTAGTCGCAAAAGGCAAAGAGCATATCAAATAATTTTCGGAATATAATATTCTCTTTGGTTTATTTTTGCTTTATGGAGTCTCATTTTAGAAAATCACAATAAGTATATTGTTGGTCTGAATACTCTGAATCAACCATGTTACATGTCTAAGGGAGCGTTTTCACTAAAGCGGAGCGGAGACGATTGGAATCGACCAATCACCTGAGTTGAAATTTGTACCTCATCATCGCGTTTGGCTCGGTTTGTAGACACCTGCCTACTGAGCCGGCGGTCCCGGGTTCGAATCCCGGCCAGGGCAAATATTTCTGTGATGAACTCGAATATTTGTGCTTGGGTCATGGTTGTTCTATGTATTTCAGTATATATTTATCTATAAAACCGGTCAAGTGCTAGTCGGACTCGCGCACCGAGGGTTCCGCACAAACACTTTCCATCCTTAAGTGGTTAAGTTAAGTTTGCACCTGGTATGTATAGCGCTCCATACAAATGAGGTCCAAAGTTAACGCAACCATAACGTTTGTTTGTTTGCTATCACCGTTCTTGAGATACAGCCTGGTGACAGACGGACGGACGGACGGACAGCGAAGTCTTAGTAATAGGGTCCCGTTTTTATTATTAGGGTTCCGTAGCCAAATGGCAAAAAACGGAACCCTTATAGATTCGTCATGTCTGTCTGTCCGTCTGTCTGTCCGTCTGTCCGTCCGTATGTCACAGCCCTTTTTTTCCGAAACTATAAGAGCTATACTGTGAAACTTGGTAGGTAGATGTATTCTGTGAACCGCATTAAGATTTTGATGCAAAAATAAAAAAATAAAAATAAATATTGGGGGCTCCCCATACTTAGAACTGAAACTCAAAAATTTTTTTTTCGTCATACACATACGTGTGTGGTATCTATGGATAGGTCTTCAAAAATAATATCGAGGTTTCTAAAATATTTTTTTTTCTAAACCGAATAGTTTGCGTGACAGACGCTTCCAAAGTGGAAAAAAGTTGGTCTCTCCCCCTCTAACTTCTAAAATAAGAAAATGAAAAATCAAAAAAAAACATATGATGTACATTACTATAAAAACTACCAACGAAAATTGTTTTGAACGAGATCTAGTAAGAAGTTTTTTTTTAATACCTAACTTTGCACCTAATTTATATGGGGCGCTATACATACCAGGTGCAAACTTAACTTAACCACTTAGGGATGGAAAGTGTTTGTACGGAACCCTCGGTGCGCGAGTCCGACTCGCACTTGGCCGGTTTTTATTACGGAACCCTAATAAGTAGGTACGTATATCGTCGTCTAGTACCCATAACACAAGCCTTCTTGAGCTTAATTTGGGACTAGATCGATTTGTGTGAGGTTGTCCGATATTTATTTATTTATTTTTATTTATTTATTTTATCTTCACTTTTGTGATTGGTCGATTCCGCACGTCTCCGCTCCGCTTCGCTTCATCGGAGACGCACCCTAACTGTCCAATTGTCCATTCAAGCGGTTTTCTGACATGCGATGACAAAAGGCCGTATCTCTATATGAATTTCATAGTAAGATACAGCTTTTTGTAAAAGTACAGCTGTTTTCGTCTCGCACTATTGTCTGTTGCGTTTGTGACGTCACAGTTCCATAGTTCATTTTAATTGAAAGTCAAGGGCTTTTCTTTAATTTCCTTGGACTTAATGAATTGACCGTGGCCTTACTGTGATTATCATTGTGCATATTACAATCAATACAATCAATCGACTACTGGCTTTAGTCAAACTGGGTTCTTCAAGAGGGGAGTAGGTAAATAGGTTCTTAAAGGGTCGGCGACACGTGTGTGACGCTCCTGGCATCGCAAGCGTCCATAGGCGGCAGTAACTGCTTAACATCAGGCGGGCCGCATGCTTGTTTGCCACTGTGGTAGTATAAAAATGCCGTTTAATCCGTGTGAGTGCAATATGTTTTATATACCGTGGGACAGCTCTCAAACATCGTGAATTTTAGATAGAAAACTACCGTGAGTCTGACAATACAAAACGGATCTACTCACGTCGTAGGAGTGTAATATCGCTCGACATGTTTCTAATCGGTTCGCGATTCATTATCAGGAGAGCCGATCAGTCGCGGTGACGGCCAACCGAGCACTGATTCGAAACATCTCGAGCAATATTCATCCGGATTTATAGCAATCATTAGTAACTATAATGCAACTCACGGTCTAAAGTCACTTGATTTTGGTGGAAATCGTACTGCTGTTTAGATATGTGGATGTTTTCCGTAATTATTACCCTATCACGAGCTTCCAGTTTTATCGCTTTAGGTATACAATGTATTTCACACAGCGCGCCAGACATATTTTTGCTCATAAACTTACATACCGATTACGTAATATAATTTCCATAAAAACCGCCGAGTATGGCGATCACGAACAATTTCACCTCGATTTAAATACCTCTTTGCTGGATTCCTAGTACTTTACGTCTAATCATGCGACAATTCCATAGACTTCCTAAAGCTAATTAGTAGGAAATAGTGATTACTGATTAGCTACGCTACGCATTTAAGAAATCCAGCGGCATCATGACCTCTGCTTCTAATACAGTATAAGTTTCCGTAGATTTCTTAAGAAACAGGTCTTTATTGTTTAGTGTTGTACGGAAGTCGGGGCCAGCCCTGACAAGTTATGACCGGTACACACGGTGTAATTACGAGCCTGATTGATTATCGATAGGATGTACATGTGTGTAATTGGCTTTACAATTAGCTGAACAGTTTACAACACATTATGCGTGTCGAAACAATGTTAAGGTCGGTTGTTGCGGGTAATGTGCTGAATATTTTGTAAGTACTGTCTAGACGGGTTCTCTACGATAGTGATCGCTAGTGGCCTACGCGCCTGCTGATCCCTAATTACTCTGTCCTTTCGTCTTTGTTCGGGCACAGCGCGTTCATATTATCTACTTTTCCAGCGACCAATCGCCTCGCGTTTTACACGAACTACTAACAAAATACAGTTCTGAAGCTACTCCAGCGAATATCAAAGGAAAGAACCCTCTGAAGTGTTTTATTCTGTGCAATAGGTGTAACTCTTAGCAGGAGATACCTTCCCTTCATCATCTTCGTTTACAATCGTAGCTGCATTAGAGTTCTTCCCTATTACGAATATGGTTTCCATGAATTTATTACAAGTAATTTGTATTAGCTGCAATTAGGCAAACGTAAATTGGTAGGGAGGCAATACCCACAAGCCTCGAGCGGTATATGATTGAATTGAATGTTCAAAGAGCTTCACTTAACCTATTACGCAGTAAACTTAGGTAATCTGGCTTTTAGGTAGATCATTAGTATCGGCTCGGCCACGACTTCACGCAACTAGCGGAGCGGTGAGCGGTGGGCATAGGAGTGAGCGGGACACCACGTTCGGACCTTCCACTCCCACCTATGCCGCGAAGTCGGTACTGAGCCATAATGCTACCTAAAAGTCTACAACCGAAGTTAGTTGAGAGCGGAACGGAATAGAAATTAGTGGATGTTCATTCCTAACCATTCTTTACTCAAGAATTTATTTCTCTTTATTCGTAGGTCAATAAAAGTTTAAAGTTACGTAACAATAATCTTAGATAGGTATATCATATAAAACTTAGATAATCGAAGAAGAAAAGAACGTTTTAGTCTCAGTAATTGGGATCCAGTGGATGTTTTGATCCTAAAACTTTGACACATATAATAATTTTCTCTCTGGATATTTGCGATAAAGTACCACGAAGAGAAATATTTAATAAGAAAATAAGTAGGGATTTGATCATTAATTTGATCCGCAATAGAGTAAAAAATATTAGTGCATAAATTACTTTTACGTCACCCTGGGCCGTAAGTGGGATTTTCTACCCGCTACACAGGGAGAACTCACTTCCTGGCTAAGGCAAGACGTAAAACTCAAGACAAACCATGGGCGGTAATTTGTAAAGCCCCAAATCGCATATTCATGGCCCTCACGAATTCAACGCCCTAGGTATGTAATGTATATTGTAAATTGATTATAAAGTCTCTAGAACCATCCTTGAATTTCATTATTTACATCCTTAATATTTTAGCTACATAAATAACAACAGGTACATAAAACTTTATATAATCTTAACAAACCCCTGTTTATCATGAACAAACGTTTGCCTACTAAATGCCGAGAACGGTAATTCAAAATCCTCCAACAAAACACTTCTCGGAATCAATTTGAGCGGAACATTCTCGAATGGTTCCCAGGAACTTGGCGAGACGAGCCCTTGGGCAGATCTGACATGCGATGACAAAAGGCCGTATCTCTATATGAATTTCATAGTAAGGTTCAGCTTTTTATAAGAGCACAGCTGAGATAATAATAAGATAAAATTGGGTCATACGGCCGACAACGGCCATCGATTTAGACATCTTACACCAGACACTTGTCTGGGATTCACTCACGGTTTTTTTGTTTGTGTAGTGTAACCTTTTGTTCATCGAGATTTGTGGAGAGCGTGTATCGTTTACTTTGAAGTGTATTGTTATTAATGAAATTTTGTTTATAAATAAGAGTAACCATTGCAAAGCATAATATTAATAAGCATTCTTAGAAGAAAGATAGGTACAGATGTTTCTGTAGCTTTAAAAAAATAAACAAGAAATCGTACAAGGCGGGGAAAAACACTTGTACAGTCGCCATCAAATATATCGCAGCATATAAGGCATTCACAAATACTTATCTGAACATTATACTGTAACGCCCAGAGTCGAATAAGAGTCGTGTTCAGATATTTATGAACGCCTTATATGGTGCGATATATCTGATGGCGACTGTAACCTAGATAATAGGCGGTTTTATTATTATTATAGTCGTTATTAAAATCGTTATATCTGTGTTTCATTTGTCATTTTTGGTGTGCAATAAAGCATTTTGCATAGTATTGTATCAGAAAATTATCAGGAGCATGCCAACTTTACGTGGCGAGAACCAGCAAGTTCAGCCCATCTAGCACAACTATGCTTTGCGACTTGTCGCGCGACATAGCTTCACCTGTCACCCTCTCGCATTACTGCACAAAAAGAGACAGGAAATTATCTCGCGCGAGAAATAGTCGCTGGTGACAGTTGTGCTAGAAGCGCAGAGATCGTAAAATGCGAGCAAAATCGATTGAAATGACTTTAACAACCAGTGACGGCCCTAGCACTTCAATTAATTTTCCTCGAACCCTGGTGAGAGCACGAGGCTTCAAAACTCTGATATGCATGAGACAGAACCCTTTAAACCCCGTTTAATCCAGTCGTAAACAACCTCTGCCCCGTGACCCAATTACCGCAATTCTCTCGCAGTTCTCTGCACGTGACGCATTCAAATTAGATTTTAACTAGTTCGCCTGCATCTCAGTGTTATGCACGCGTTTTAATCCAGGTATATCTCGATAGAAAAGCGTCCCATTCGGTTAGAGGTCGGGAAAATAGGGATTGCCGGCCGGGTAGGCATAGACGGGATATAGGCTGGCTCCCTGTATAATGTTACTCTATGTAATGAGTGTTGTGTCACTAATTGATATGGAAATAAAAGAAGGGCGATGCAAGTCCTGGAATTTTGTATGAAATTTCATTATGTCGCCGTACCCGAATCGTGATACTCCAAAGCCGTAAGGAACATACGAGTAATATCATTAGTTCATTGCATGTTGCAAATCCCATTTATTACCTCAAAGAGAAACTGAAGTTTGACGTATACCAAGATTATATCAAGTATGATTAATATACGTTTTAATATGCGTACTTAATTAATTACATTTATAAACGGCTACTTGAAATCCGATTCAATATAAAGTGCTTTATATTGAATCGAATATCCCCGGGATATAAAACGATGATCTTAAGTTAATCCGATTAATATGTTTTCTTCAATTCTGATGGTTCAATATCAGTGGAAGCGTGTTGGGCCCATAACCTGATGGTCTGATTTAACCATGTCGCGGAATAATTTTATTCAAATGGTAGACGGTTGATTGTACAAACCCACAATAGCAATAAAAGTAGCGTAGCAACCGTCTAACAATTCTATTATTATTTTATAATTTTAACATGGAACAGCTAAAATTAGAACCTTCGCGCTTTAGATTAGATACGCTATCCTCATCAACTGCACGGCCATTCTGACATTATATTCACACTCAAATTCTTAATAGCCTAGCTTAGGCTCTAATTTACCTTTATGCATGCCTCAAAAGTCCGTATCATTATCATTAGTCCGTCAACCCATCGCTGTTATGTTATGTACTTATTTAGCGTATACAGTAGAGATGGGCTGACTAGTCGACTTATAATTGCCAAATATTGGGCATTATTTCATATAAAATGCATAGAAGCGTTGCGATGCAAGTGTAACCCAGTCCCAGACAGACAGAAAAGACGGGGCGAGGACGCGTCGCCGTCGCGCCACGATATACGTTCTTATTTTATAATATATCTAGTATGCAAAATCATTAAAAGAGCGCTGCGAAGAAGTCTGCGACGCGTCATCGCCCTACGTCTTTTGTATGTGGGTTGCGCCATGAAACGGCAAAAATTAGAACATTCGCGCTTTTGATTCGATACGTTATTTTATTACGTTATCCTCTTCGACTGGCGCGGCCATTTTTATAATATGCTCTCACTCTAATTATTTATTCATATTTGATAGTCTATCTCAGATTCCAATTGCCCTGTATGCGTGCCTCAGAAGCCTGTATCGTGATTCCCAACCAACCTAACGCTCTGTAGCGTATACAGTGTGTCTCTAAGTATAACAATTATGTTTATTAGCACGTATACTTTCTGCTCTTAAAATGGTCGTATCGAACAACACTATATAGTTTAAGCTCAAAACTTCTAAAGCCCCTTTTTAGCCTCGCCTAATCCCAAGTTTCACTATTAGTTGCGTCTAGTTTCCACGGGAACTTCTAAAGGCTCGGCCACGACATTGACGGCAAGCGAGAAGCCGTGAAAGCGAGAGGCTATGCTCCGACTTCTCGCTCCTACCTTCGGCCGCCGCTGCTGCCACAGTAATAGTAATTCGAATTCTTCGTACAAAAGTACACGACGCGCACACTTACAAACCGGGTTTGTAAATGTGCGCACTCGAGCAATCGAGGCCGCATCACATCCAATCGGATATGCACGGATAGTACGAAACAATAACTTTGACGCGGGCCGAGCGCGTATGCACGTCACCTTAGAGTTATTCCAAGCCTAGAACGAGTCTTCAACTCCTTATACAACAGATTTTCGAAAGATGAAGCCGGTTTGATGTGTGCGTGTCCACGAACCAATCAATAATAATAGATACGTTTTGCCTGTGACATTGACGTTGTGACAGATACACGGACGAAACTTTTCCCGTGATGGGCTGTGGCTTGCCAAAACTGGCTTCACTTTCAACCGCTGACTGCGCTGACGTACACGGGGTGCGGCATACAAATCGCGCTTTCGGAGATTTTCTACTGGTTCTGGTTATACTGTGACGAGACACCGAGCTCGAACCTTCCACTACCACCTATGGCCGCCTCTCGCCGCTACCGCTTGCCGCGGATGTCGTGGCCCGGCCGTAAAGGCTTCAAGTGAGACTCCACTGACACGTAGCCTTATTCCGAAGCGTAACTATCGTGAAACTTGAAAACTATTAAAATTAAGAAAGTTTTAAGTAGCAGCGCTTCTTACCTTAGAAGCGATTAATATCCATAAAACGATGCTTATCTTCAGTTGCTTGCGACTCTTGCGAGTCTATTAAGAATTAGTTTTTGAAAGTTTATCAGTTGAATCCTTTCAGTTTATTTAAAATTAGATAAATATTACGAAAACGTGCGGAATAGACCAATCACCTGAGTTGAAATCTGTATCTCAGCTCCGCTCCAAATTTTTGATTGGTCCGCTCTGCTCCGCTTTTTCTCCGCTGCTCTTCTCTGGACAGGTCTTAGATGTATTCAGTTAGCTGTCGCAAACAGATAAAAAGCGTTGGATCGCGGGGATAATACAAGAATGATTTGGTTTCTAAGTACACTATTTAAGTATCAGAATTCACGATTACAGTCTATTTCACATGGCTTTGTGCTTGTGACATCTACATATATTCTGTAATTGTGTTTCTGTGTGTACCTATTTATTATATACCATGCAAATGTGTTGGTCTTATGTACTGCTGGTTTCCATGTAAAAAAAAACTGTAAATTTTAATGGTATTTAGTATATATATATAATGTACTGCGATGACGACTGTCACACGCACAAAGCTATATGAAATGGATTACACTCATAGTATAAATGCATGTATATTGATTAGCGTAATTCATACTGACATTTTATACCTATTATGAAGCAGTAGTTACAGACTTACAGTACAGGTGGAATTCAGCATCATATTAATCTATAGACGTCCACTGCCCGACAAAGCCCTAATACCGCGTTTCTAACCAGGTCATCGGTCCACCTTGTTGGGGCCTTCCCACGCTGCGTCTTCCGGTACGTGGTCACCACTAAAGAACCTATCTGCACTAATAATCATCGGTTCTACGAGCAATGCCGGCGGTGCAATTAAGTTATATAAAATGACAAAAAAAAAGTCCATAATAAATATTATGAAACTAAGAAATCTGCCAAGTTTCCTCCAACTTCGATCGGAATTAGGCTCCCGGCAACTCGACCCTCTATTGCGTGCTTGGCAGTCGCTTGTTCAGTCTTTAAGCCTTTTGCATATAAAACTACTGAGCTCGGCTAAGGAATATTGACTGGAAAGAAGTTTCAATTTCTTGAGCGTAGCTACGGTGAACTTTGCTCATAGCCGAGGGAGTTGGGCAAATATTTTGCTCAATCTTCAACTCAATGAGGTAGGAGGCCATTGCAACTTTTGATGATATCATAGATGCACAAAGACACACATTTTAAGGCCACCCATACCCGTACCTACTTAACCTATAATTTGGCACAATGAATATTAAAAAAAAACCTTTAAAACAGCCTTGTTAGTTATAATTATAAAGTGTTGCATTTATATGATACTAGCTGTGCCCCGCGGTGTTACCCGCTCATCCCACGGGAACACTAAATTTATTCGGGATGAAAAGTATCCTATGTCCTTCCCCAGGACTGAAACTATCTATATACCAAATTTCATCTAAATCGGTTCAGCGGTTTAAGCGTGAAGAGGTAACAGACAGCCAGACAGACACACTTTCGCATTTATAATATTAGTATGGATAATATTAGTATGGATCATAAAGAGTCGCATTTGCCTCCATAGTCGCCATTGTTCAAGATTGAGCAAAATATTTCCTCAACTCCGTCGGATAAGAGCAATTATTAACTTTGAGTTTAGAATCTTGTTTATTAACTCGAATAAGTAAAAAGAATTCATTAAAGGGGCGCCGCGTCTGTGACATGTCCTCGCTCTACGTCCTTTCTGTGTGGTTTGCGCCTATTGATGGTTAGTTAGTGCTTACCTGACTACGCTGAAGCAAATAGGAGAGTCTTCTTTACCCCGAACGAAATTGTATCGTCCATTCGTCATTTTCCAGTGACAAAATCATCGGTTAACGCACGTCTGTTGACAAAAGGGCCGGACTTCACTTTCATTCGTCTTTTAACTCGCTTAAGTGATATATCGTCGCGAAAGCGCACAATCTTATTAGGTCACTGTACATACAAACATCTATAAGAGTCAAGTGGTCTAAGTGCGTAATACATTGTGGGCTTGCGGCAGACGCGGCACAGTTGGGAGATTGGAAACAGCGGGATGATTAGATACATTTAATAAATGTGATACCAACGTTCTAATTCGATTAGCAATTGTGATATCCACAATCTATCGGTAACTCTTCTTTATTACGGTCATAATTTCCGGAAACTTTCGTCATTTACCATAAAAAATGAGGAGATACCGGAAATTTTCGGAAATGGCACATCTCTATCATATAAACGAACCTGCCTTTTTAAACGAGGTAAAATCAGATGTATTGTTCGCGCCTGTCATGTCAAATTGGAATTTTATGCCGAAAGAAAGTATCATCTTCTCAATTATACAGAAAAGATTTTAAAACGGTTACCTTGAATAAAACACATCGCTAAAGTATATTTGTAGGTACCGGTAATGTCTCAGACACACGTCATTAGAGATCACATAGAATTTAGACTCAGCATTGTGAATACAGGTGTGGTGTAGAGTCAGAGATTCAAATCTCTTTCGATATTCCACAAAAAAAGAAAGACACGAGTCCATCATTGCAGCTCTTCTCTGTTCTGTTCGGTTTGCTCTATAATGGGAAGAATTTAAAAAGAACTTACTAAAATTTCAACAAGAATAAACGCACATGGAAATGTATAACTAGGGAGCTACAAACCACAACCCGTCGATATCGCACGCCAATATCTGACCTCAGTCGAACTCCAATAAAAAGACAAACTGCTCCTAAATATTTCAACTGTGCTGTAAGTAGGTCACCCGACAGCGTGACGGGACGGGAGCAGTGGGATCGATATTACGCACAGAGATATCGAGAGTAAACTAAGGTTGTTGCACTCAGAGGAGCTCTTTTTCTTTACACCCCTGTCAGTAATGCGTTGTTTTACTATACCCCCTTTTCAGGTGTCGTTCCAAACTTTTTTTAATCGAAGCTTGGTTTATTTCAGTTATTGATATTTACGCACAGATATATAGAGAGTAAACTAAGGTTGTTGCACTCAGAGGACCTCTTTTTCTTTACACCCCTGTCAGTAATATGTTGTGTTTCTATGCGTCCTTATGTCAAGTGTCGTGTTTTGTTTTGTTTGGGTTCCAAAGCAATGGAAAGTTCTATTTTTTGAATCGGAGCTTCATTTATTTCAGCTATCGATATTAACCTACAGAGATATCGAGGGTAAGTAAGAAGAGAGGAGTTTTTGTCATTACTCCCCTGTCACAGTAACACGTTGACCTGTACACCCTTGAGGGGTTGTACAGTTTGGGTTCAAAAGGGGAGCACCGGAAAGTTTGACATTTTTATACAAATCCAAGCTTGTTTTATTTGGACTAACATTATTTACGCACAGATGTCGAGACTGTCGAGGGTAAACTAAGGTTGTTGTACTCAGAGGAGCTCTTTCTCTATACACCCCTGTCACTGTAACACGTTGTGTTCACCCTTGTCAATTTGCTGAATATTCTAAAAGCAAGCATTGGAAAGTTTAAACATTTTTATACATAAACCAAGCTTGTTTTAATTCAGCGATCGTTTTTACGTAAATGTACGACGCGTCGTCCACTCGTCGTCCACTACTAATATCATTTTTTGAAATTAAACCTAGCAAATATGACATAGGGCTTAAATTTCAATATTTGGCATAGAATCGAGTCGCCGTTGAGTTGTTATAATGTGCGAAGACCTTAAGTATGTAAGGTTCTTGCATTCAGAAGCTTCTTTCTGTTTACACCCCTGTCACTGTAGTTGTTTTTCTATACACCCTTGTCAGGTGTCGCGTTTTTGTCCGGTTTTGGATTCCAAAGCGGAGCAGAAAGTTTGACTTTTTTATATAAAATCCAAGCGTCGTTTATTTGTCCAGATGAAAACGACTCAAATACGCTTTGGCGATAAACTCGGATTTCGCAGAAATTCCTTATGCGACCTAAAATTTGTAACAACGCCAAATTATTCAGATTTTAATCTGTCCTTTGTAAAATTGTATGCAGATTTCTTTGTAAACCCCTATATAGGCAGACCCTGTATGATAAAATGCGCAAATAAAGAACTGAAGCCGGTCCGTCAGGTTTCCAGTTTTCTCGCAATTATATTTACAGTAATTTTCTCAGTGTGATGGAAGAAGGAAGGTACTTATGCATATTATATACATCTGTTGATACAAATACTATTATATTATATATACTTTTATAAAATTTAAAATAAGACAGTCTTATTAAAAATAAGTCAAATAGGCTATTTGGAAATCAGAGTATCGAAAAATATTTATTTTTTGTAGTATCTTTGTGACCTAATCTTGCTTAAACGATTTCAAAAATGTTATAAAAAAGAGGCTTATGACTTCTTCCACACGGACGAAGTTTGCGGGCACCTAGTCGCATATACTATTTGTAAATGCATACTATTAGTTATAAATAGAGATGGTGTATCTCAGAACCGGATCATCCTATGATGTCAGCAGTCAGCACTAAGCAAGACTAACGTCTTCGTTGAAGGGGACACAATTGCTTTTAATAAAAAGTGACATGAAAGTCTACGTGATGAGCCTTTATATTAAATTCGGAACACGGCAATTGGGGTGCTTGTTTGCTAATACATCACTTGAGCCGAAAGCAACTGCGTAGTAAAGTCTACTCCGGAAATATTTGAGAAACCTGTCTATAAAAAATGGAATGAACAAGAATATTAACATCCTGTTTTTTTATTGTAAAAAAACGAATTGGTTCATGTTTGATACTAATTTCATCCGTTTCCCATTTGCATGGGTTTATTTTTTTTACACTAAATAAATATATCATGATAACATCAACAGCCAAAATACGAATACCTTTTTTCAGATATCATTCTGAAAATTGATTGTTCATTAAGCCTTATATGAACACTTTCTCGACGCGGTTTTCAAATTGATCATATCATATATTTGAAAAGAAAAATTTGATCCCAACTGCACCATATAAGGTAAACGTCCTTGTGCTCGACACTGTCCCAATAGTTGTCATCTTGAATGTTATGTCATTAGCAATAGCGGTGACAGCATGGTGTCAACTATTAGGCATTAGCGTGTCGAGCACAGGGACGTTTGCCTTATGCTTTGTTTGATGTCTCCGCAATCGGGGAAACTGGTCAGTTAGTAGCAATCAAGGCTATCTTCCAACCTGCGAGCTAAACTGCCTTCTTGTGGTAGAGAGAGAGAGTCTGGAGAGAGAGAAGAGAGGACTCAAACTATCACAGATCATAATGAAATATTCAACTTCCTCAAACACGAGATGTTTGAAGACACAATCGCGGAAAGTGGTCAAGTATCAACTACCCAGACCGGGCTTTAGTCATAAGTGTTCTCTTCCCCGCCTGCGAACTAAGCTGCTGTGTTGTGGTTTAAAGCAAGAAAGAGCAGACTTCACGTTTACCTTTCTATAACGTTTTTTTTACACGTTGGCAATTCCTCATGGAAAGTATTTAAAGCACTTTCCATATATTCTAAAATCACTCATTACATTTCGTTAATTAGATCTGTCTCTGTCTTTTTCTGTTTTTTATAGATGTAAAGATTGTAAAGGGACAGTAGTAGGCTGTTTAACTGGGCACTTCTGTTTGGGTTTTCCTTTGCCGCGCAAAATAAAAGCAATAGAACTAAAATTATACAGTCTAATAAACAGTGTTCACAAACTGGCGAAGGTAGTGTCTGTGGCAGTCACTTTAAACCATGAGGTGGAATTAAGAGGCCTTTTGTAAATGCTAACGAGTTGGGAGCGCTGGCTTCTACAAATAAAATAAAAAGTTATAGAGGCGTGTTTATTTGCCTTAAGAATGTGCAGTAGTTTCTATGAGCGCAACTAATTAACATACTCTTTTAAGTTAAGATAGGTATTTGTTTATAGGAAAGTAGTCCATTGAATGAGTCCCTCCAAGGGGGGTCTAGAGTGCGTGAGTTAGTAACGTAAGATGTTTCTTCGGAAACATGTCAAGAGTCCCTAGGTAATAAACATACTAAAACCCCGGGACACTAGGAGGAGCCCAGGAGTGGGGGGAGGGGGAGAAAGGGTCCATTTTTTCATTTTTCGCTTAAATCTCAAAAACGGTACATGTTAGAGAAAAACTTTCAAGGAAAAGTTGAAAGGCCATAAAATTATCTACAAGTTGTACCTAAATATTTTTTTTCTATTCGCAGTCGTTTTCGAGCTACATCCCATGGAAGAAAAAAAATAAAAAGGTCAAGTTGCGTAACTAACCTAATATAATATTTTGACAATCAATTCCACCTAAAGGCTTCCATGGAGGAATGTGTTTTTTTTACCAATGATAGACCTAATTAAGAGCAATCTATCAGTACCGGTCACAAGTTGCACTTTTGAGCTTTTTGGAATAAAAAAAATAAAAAGTTCAAGTATCGTAACTACCCTAATAAAATTCAATTCCCCGTAAACGCCTCCGTGGTGGAATCTGGTATTTTTATCAATGATAGACCTAATTATGAGCAATCTATCAGTACCGGTCACAAGTTGCACATTTGAGTTTTTTGAAAGAAAGAAATATTTTTTGATCGATTGATGTGATAAACATGGGTATGTAGTATGGGGAAATTGTTTGAGCCAAAATCATTTTTTACTCCGTGTAACTCAGAAACGGTAGGATATAGGAAAAAAATATTTAGGTACAACTTGTAGATAATTTTATGGCCTTTCAACTTTTCCTTGAAAGTTTTTCTCTAACATGTACCGTTTTTGAGATTTAAGCGAAAAATGAAAAAATGGACCCTTTCCCCCCCTCCCCCCACTCTGGGGCTCCTCCTAGTGTCCCGGGGTTTTAGTATGTTTATTACCTAGGGACTCTTGACATGTTTCCGAAGAAACATCTTACGTTACTAACTCACGCACTCTAGAACTTTTTATTCAATGGACTAAAGTTCTCAAGAACAATAACAAAGGAATATACAGGGTGACAATAGCTATGAGGATCGCTTCTAGTCCTCAATTTGACGTTTATTTTGCAACGTACCATTAAATATAATGTTCAATAATACTTGAATACCATAATGACGTAAATTTACAGATTAGAAATGCCCCCGTACCATGAGAAAATGATAAGATTGCAAAGTGAGATTACACTTCGCAATTGAACTTGAATAAATTATGAGCTTCCATCACAAAAGTAACTCACAGTTAACATTTAAAGCCCCAATGTTGTAGACACTGTAAAGTATACCACCAAAATACAGACACAGAAGCAATTAAAATGAGCAATTACCGTATCTTCGCGACGCTTTTCGAGGAATCGTCAAAAAATTGAATTGCATTCGCTTGTTCTCTTGCATCGGACCCTGAAGTTGGAATGTTGCCAACCCAAGCTCTCAAGCTGCATGGAGACTCGTATGAAAGAATTATTGTTTCCAATCCAACAATGAAACAGCTTTTGTTAAAATAAATTGTTGGTGGGCGTACGGAAAATTTGCAACCGATGCGGTTTAATGAAGCGAAATATATTATTCTGTATCTGGTGTCACATAAAATATAGAGCATAAAGAGGAACGAATGATAAAATAAACATTGCTCCTCACTCACTCATTAATAATCGGATGTCACATAAAACACAGGACAAGGAACGAATAATAATAGCACCTTTAAAAATCTACTATACCTTTGCAGAAAGCATCTTGACGGACAAAATATGGTGGAGATTCTGCGTACATTGTAGAAACTATTAATGCACGAGTTGAACAAAACTTGTTTGAGGAACATATTAAATATTTATCACGTAGTCACAAGCTTTCAAAATCCGGTTGGCTAATTGATTTCCATAAACAAACCTGTTATTAGAACTTTCTTAATGACAGACAAAAAGTAATTTGAATACGTGTGCCATTGTCAAGCGATTTCCAAATCGATTTAGTCAGCCTAGAATAGTGATTCTCCGCCCTGGGGCTTAGTAAGATCTCTCAGAAGGCTCTGACAAAATAATATCGACCTGTCAAGTCTTGCGACGGAATAAAACAAATCCAATTTCAATGAGAAGTTTCTGAAATCAATTAGGGCTTAAGATAAGGGGTTTTGTCAATTTTATTTATGAAATATAGTTAAAAAACCGGCCAAGTGCGAGTCGGACTCGCGCACCGAGGGTTCCGTACAAACACTTTCCATCCCTAAGTGGTTAAGTTAAGTTTGCACCTGGTATGTATAGCGCCCCATATAAATTAGGTGCAAAGTTAGGTATTAACAGAAAACTACTTACTCTCGTTCAAAACAATTTTCGTTGGTAGTTTTTATAGTAATGTACATCATATGTTTTTTTAGATTTATCATTTTCTAATTTTAGAAGTTAGAGGGGGGGGAGCAACTTTTTTCCACTTTAGAAGCGTCTGTCACGCAAACTATTCGGTTTAGAAAAAAAATATTTTAGAAACCTCGATATCATTTTTGAAGACTTATCCATAGATACCCCACACGTATGTTTGATGAAAAAAAAAATTTGAGTTTCAGTTCTAAGTATGGGGAGCCCCCAATATTTTTTTTATTTTTGCATCTAAATCTTAATGCGGTTCACAGAATACATCTACCTACCAAGTTTCAACAGTATAGCTCTTATAGTTTCGGAAAAAATGGCTGTGACATACGGACGGACAGACAGACGGACAGACAGTTTTTTTAGATTTATCATTTTCTAATTTTAGAAGTTAGAGGGGGGGGAGCAACTTTTTTCCACTTTAGAAGCGTCTGTCACGCAAACTATTCGGTTTAGAAAAAAAATATTTTAGAAACCTCGATATCATTTTTGAAGACTTATCCATAGATACCCCACACGTATGTTTGATGAAAAAAAAAATTTGAGTTTCAGTTCTAAGTATGGGGAGCCCCCAATATTTTTTTTATTTTTGCATCTAAATCTTAATGCGGTTCACAGAATACATCTACCTACCAAGTTTCAACAGTATAGCTCTTATAGTTTCGGAAAAAATGGCTGTGACATACGGACGGACAGACAGACGGACAGACAGACAGACAGACATGACGAATCTATAAGGGTTCCATTTTTTTGCCATTTGGCTACGGAACCCTAAAAATGGATTACCTCGTGAGGATGGCGCGCCGATGGATGCGGGCCGCACGGGATCGCACTTTGCGACGAGCCATACGGGTGGCCTATGTTCTGCAGTGGTCTGTGACTGATAAATATATATATATATGTATTAAAAATAGTTCACGTGTTTTGGGATATCGTAAAGCAAATCAGTGTTTCAAAATGGTTTTGTCGCCAAAGAAGTTTGAGAACAGTGGTCTTGTAGCCTAGACTTTCAATGCCGCACTTAGTTTATTCTTAACTGCGTTGCGCTAACAGTGTCTGCGCAATGCAAACAAACCGTTGGCGGTTTTTTCTTCTTAATTTTAGAACGGCCTCCCACGGGCTGAGGTAAGTGGGTTAATGCCAAGCCCACGCGACCTGTGCCCCTTGGTTGATTGACATGCGTTTGCAATACAATAATGTAAGTATTCTGCTTGCAGTTGACATCTAGAAAAAAAGTGAAAATACTAGTTAGAAATTATAAAACTGAGAGAGATTATTGAACGATATTCAAGAACGACACCCAATTTTTATGGCGTGAAATCTTTTCCTGTACAAAACGGAGAACGTTCCTAGAAATGCTCGATTATTTTTGATTATAAATACTAAACTTGATGTAAATCGGCGTTACACAAAGGCAATCCCCATATAATTTTATTGTCTTTTATTTTCTAATAACAAATCCACTAGTGATTACGACGTATTTGATTAGCTCTTGAACGTTTCTTCCCCGCAGGTAGCCCAATTTTGCTTTTCGTTTCCCATCTGATGAATACCGGGTCGAGTCCCTGAGCAACATAATACCGGAAAGTCTCCATTGATTGTCAAGAGCCCGTTCTTGTCACCGAATATATTTATACATCCTCAGCCTATTGTATTAGCAAGTAACATGATGTAACCGGAAGATCAAGTGGCCAATGTCAAGCTTTGAAACAAGGGGCCAGCATTCACTGGTCTTGACACACTTCCTCGATACATCAAGGCTATTAGATTCCCCTTATACGTCTGATAAGGCAACCCCTTTTGCTCTTCCATTAGTGACGACCTATAACGTATATGGCATTTCGTGCTGCGCCGTGCTTGGCTAAGTACACGCGAGTGTCGTTTAAGGAAATTAATTTCTGGCCCAAGTTAGGGGCGGTTATCTCCTTGCTAGAGTAAAAAAAAAGTAAATAACGCTGCGCTAAGTTTTAATCTTTGGAAAATTTTAGCATGGAGCCTCTTAGCAGAGACAAATACTAAAATGCCCAGGTACTGCAAACTTTAGCTATGACGTTCTTCATATGCGATAAATGTAGTAATTTCCGTTTTTCATAATTCATCGCAATTAAAAAGCATGGCGAGTGAGATTATCAAAGAAATCCATTCATCACCATATATCTCGTGCAAATCAAGTGTTGATCTATTCTCTAAGCAACAACGTCTGCAAATCTTAACCTTAGTCGCGCTCCATTTACATTTTAGGCCAATTATGTGTTCGCATTCTTGTAATAATGCACCGACAATTTAATGCTTCGTTACTTTCCCCTACGTTATTATTTCAAAATCTTTTCAGTCTAGAAAATAGAAATCGGCTTTCACCGTATCCTCTTAAGATTTTATGCGGTGAATCTAGTCGATCAATTGATGGGACGATACTTGAACAATTCTTGAAATAAACGTTGATGACGAAAAATATTATGAAACACCATCAAGGTACCAACTGACATATCGCTTCGTCTTATTGCATTCAATAGTGGTGAAATCTTGTGATGTGCTCAATCCGTTATTCCAGATTGTGAACCCGCGTGGGCAGATCACAGCTCTTTTGAATTTAATTTTACGATACCATTATACACTCCGCTGTAATTATATAGACAAAACCTTTAAAAGAAAGCAGTTAATTGGCGTGGTCTCATTCCTCAATTTATTTAAGTAATTAGGTGGCTTTCTTCGTTTGAACTATGTGTTTATGCCGCGAATCTCTTAGCCTTACTGGTTGTATCATTAAAAGTGACTTCATCATCTTCTAAAGATTTTGTTTTCTATTCTTCCTTACTGAAACGTATCATCCAAACTATGAAATCAAAAAGTACAAGACAGTTCATTCATTCGTGACAAACATCTCTATTTGCATTATGATAAAGGAAGTCTGTTCATCGCGCAGATAAGATGAATTAACAATCGGAGCTATTTTTTATTTATTAATGGTCTATCCGTTCAGTCACGAACATCTAGGAACTTTCAAGGTCTTTACTTAGCCAGAAATGCAATTAGAAGTAGTTGTACCAGCAAAAACTAGTGATTCCGAATGTAATTTCATGGTGTATCATAATAATATAGCTTCGATAATTCCAAATGGGAACCGTGAACCAGACGTGCAAAAAAACTAACGATTTCAATTTGTATTCTTCTTTCGCAACGCCTGTTGTTAGTTAGGAAGTTTTTTAAGGTGGTTTGATGGCCTTATCTACTCTGATATAACAAGACAGGCCAAAGCAGACAATTTAAGCTCCATTTAGACAGGAAACCGGCTACTTTTCGTTTATATTTGGTGTACCGATTTATTTGCCCTCGTTAAAAATAGTCGGTGCAATATATCAAACGGTCAAACTCCTTCAACAATCACAATAGTTTCATTCACATCTCAATTGACTGTACTTGCTGGCTGTCAATTCAAATCATGGAACATTTGGACAATATTATTAGTGCCTCCTTTATAAACCATTTTGAATCGTAATGCTTCGTCGTCAAGAGTGTATTAATCTTAGGCGGCTATAGATTTCAGGTCCTGTCCTCGTGATGAAATATTTGACCGGAATAGAAGGAGTCACGACCCGCGCTGGAGTCATTTCAATTCAATCTTCAATAGATTACGAAAAGTGGTCTTAATCGGCTTTGAAAGTGCCAATCAAGCATTTGAAATTCTAATATGAGGATTATTATATTCGCATAGTTCAACATAGTTCAACGGGTATTGAAATTTATCTTATTTCGAAATGTCCTGGTTGGACATCCGCACGTTTTGTGAGCAGAGTGACAGGCAGATTTGCATTACTTATATAAGCATTAATTTCAAATCAAAACTACGCATTTTGTATGGAAAAGAGCTATGAAACGCTGCTTGCCCAAATCGTGAATGAAAAACAAATACCGTGACAGATTTATGGTAAAAGCTTTAAATGCTAATCATGGTTGAAGATGTTGACTTTAACGAAAGTGCGTTAACCCGTTGAACGTCAATTTAAACCCAAGTTAACCCTATCAAAAACCTTTAACAATTGTTCTTCCAGTAATTGTATGCGATGACTTCATCGAATTTTAGTAAGTATATTCCTCAAATACTATGTATACTATGTTTAGTACCTAGCTAAGGTCGAGTTTTCTTTGTTTGTGTAGAAATAATTTATGTATATCGTCGTCTAGTACCCATAGTACAAGCTTTGCTTAGTTTGGGACTAGGTCGATTTGTGTATGATTGTCCCTTAATATTTATTTATTTATTTTATTTATTTATTTATAGTAGACGAGTTTTGTCGACCATTAGTTAACGAAAACTTGATCAAACCCTCATTGGCTTGGTTTGATAAAAATCGGTATAGGTAGTTCCGTTCAACCTTAGAAACCGTAACTTTTGTAAAGGAGCGTTTTTATTTTTTTATTTGTAGTCTGACCAGCGATTGACCTCAGTAACACCTGATAGTAAGTGACTACGGGGTCGAAGATGAAGCTCGCTAATTCAGCAACGATCTCTTCTTGCCTTGAAGAGACGCATGTTATAATTTTCAGGAAATGTACATGATGGGAGCGAGTTCCATTCCTAAAATAATAAAAAATAATAAGCATGTCTAAATAAGAACTTTTCTGCCAGCTATCATGCTATTTCCTCTTCAACGTCACAAAAAACAGCCTGTGCATAGGACAGGCCTTAACTGTCATTGAAATTTGCATAGAAATTGACATACTTGCTCGCGAAAAAGGCATAAAATGGGCGTTAGCGCAAATTGCACGTTTTATGAGGTTGTTTGTCTTCCTCATCTCTGCATCTCTGAAAAGGGTCTATAACACTTTGCCTTAGTGTTTAATTGTTAATCTCTTTCTCCTTTTAAGTCGACAGATCGAAGACAAGCTAGATTCGATTGGATTGCCGTGTATGGAATCAATCAGTTTATTTCCAACGTAAGGAAAACGCAATTTTGGAGGCATCGGTGCAACACATGTGCCTGATGTGACCGGAAACGGCCATCGTTCTTTCCAAACACGTTTGGACGTTGATCGATCGTGTATCGCGCTTGCCTGATTATCTAAAGTTGGGCGAGGAAGTATCAAACTCGATACTAGGTTTTCACTAGAAGTGTAAAAGTTGCTTAATTTACGCGACGTCATTATAGGTAATTGGTTGTGACGCTTTAATTATAATAGAAGCAGTTGCGGATTTCTAGATTGTATTTAGCTACTGTAAACCTATTTAGCTATAGTGTAAGTGTAGATTTATTATAATTGGCAAACAATTTCTCCGAGCAGGATTCAAACCCATTGTTGGCTATTCGGGCCAATACGGAGACGTGCGATTGAATCATTAACATTTCTCAATAGTCACTTTAGTAAAACATCTCGACATCGTTAGCAGACGTCACTTTCCATGAGTAAAGTATAGATAAATAAGTATATAAAGACCTCAAGTTCATTTCCTTGCGTGTCAATAAGCTATCTCTAAATCTAAATTATAAACATGGCCATACATACTCGTATCCAATAGAGTTAATCGCAATAGGTATTCCAACAAGGAATAATCATCCCATATCATCGTGGTTCCTCATCACGAAACTTATCCAAATATAGATGTTAGACGTACAAACAAGAACTAGGAAGTCAACGCGTTGTATAAACATTAAATATGCGATTTAATTGTCTTGTTTTATTTGTTATCTCCAATGTAAATGTAAATATGTATAATTGTTATTGTTTACGCAATTTATGCTTCAACAGTGACATGAGTGGTTTCTTCCTTTTAATAAGTCTTTTTATGTTCCTTTTCCTACCATATTTATTGAATATTCCACGAGCCGCTCTGAAAACTGACCTTCTACTTTCGGTTAAATAGGTAATTCGGTGTACGTTTCTAGCCAGGCGGTCTCATCGAGTTATACGTCGAATCTTGCACAAAAAATATAAAAAAAAAATGTTTTTAGGTACGTTTTGCGAACACTGAAATCAGCGCTGTTTAATCAAAAAAAGTCTCAATTTATAGCTCCATTATTACTAACACAAATGTTGTTTATAGGTGTAGGCACTATCTATATCTAGGTTGTTGAAACATTTAGAGGGAAGAGAAAACTACTGAACTTCGACTCGGAAATTGTCCCTTATATTTATGTATCTTATATTTATAGACCGATAGAGGTTATCAGACCCGAGAGACGCAGGCGCATTACTCACGCGCCGTTATTGTTATACAGTCCACGTGGCCGGATTGTTATACTGACAAGAGCAATGTCCGAAACTTCGTGATTACGAAATGTGTATGAAGAGTACGGGCGATTTGCATCAACTACATTTAACGGGCTGTTAAAATAGTGGTGACAGCTGTCATTACTATGTAACGGGCGATTAGAGATACTTTGAAACAACTGTACGTATCCATAGTGTACTAAGTTTAGTTCGACAGTACCCTATCGTTTTCAATTTATAGCTTCTTCATCATGAGTTCCGAACGACATTCTGTTGTATGGACAACAGAATGTCGCTATGTCGCTATTCTATGTTGTATCGGTCCATAGGGAACGAGAGTTTCGTCATCGGAATCTTAGGAAAGGTAAAAACGTATATGCCAATTTAGCAGTATGTACCGTTTGATTTTCTTTAGGTTAGATCTAAAGAAAATCATGTTTTGCTTTCTTCGAGTGCATTTTATACGTGTTCTAATTTTCTTAGATAGAATTCGAAATCACATTCTATTAGACGTTATGCCAATCTGGATGGCAGTTAAACGCGAACCGCCCAGACCTCTTGCGTTACGTAATCGTAATTGATATTGGAATATTCATTTCTAGTAGTTGTATATACGCATATAGCGTGCAACAGACGGCGTGCATAACACATGTTGCAACAAATTATTTCTCTTCCTCTAGTTCTTGACCCATATTTGATACATCAGGCGCGCGGTTGCATATTTCAGCTAACAATTTTACACATTTAGGCCTAATGCGAGACGCTCGCTTGGCCTGCTAACCGGGCTACGCTATTTTAGGGTACGGCCATTCTACGATCGATGCCGAATGTTATGGTTTGAGGATAAATATTACTATCATATTAACGAGTTATAACAAGTAAACATTTATGTTCTGCTCCAGGGTCATCGCGTAAAACACTGCAGAAAAAATTGGTTAAAGAATCTCCGAAGCTTGCTAGATTATAGAGGATAATAAAGTGAAAATAGCTTTTATGTGTTCCAGTTTTTGATAAAAAAAGGTAGCAAAAAAAGTACCTCGAATCATAAGAATTCTTCCAGACATCACCTACTTAAGAAACCATCGTTCATTGCCGTTTTCTCTGCAATCGTAGCGTAGATTTCTGGAATTAACGTTCGTTTTGAAAGCGAGATTCAAGCACTAGTGAGCACGATGTAATTGGCTTGGCTTCTGTTTTCGTACCTACACCAACTAACCGCCCCTACCCTGTCCAATGTTACACAAACTTGCTCAAAGGAAAGTTCATTGGGCGCTTAGTAATTACACGGGCAGTTGCCTACTTTGACAGACGCGAATAAATTACAATATTAAGCTATGCTAATGTCACATCGAGTAACAAATCGACATGTATTTTATGCAAACTTGCATTGAGAGGTGTCGATTCTGTTGTTTCTCACGTGATACATCCTCATTTGCAAAGCGTCTCTGTTTATTTTAAGAAGATGTGCAAGTTGACCATTAGACCTTTTGCGATGGTAATATTGTATACTCGCGTGCATCAGTATTAGACTGCAATTCAAATATTCGAAGCATTTAGTAATAGCGTTGTATCTGTGCACGATTACGTGTTGCTTATTCCAATCACGATAATTACCTACTATGTATCGTTTTAATGTTTACAATTAGTTAAGTTTCATAATGTATTGTGTTTGCTTGTTGTACCTTCATTATTGGTTCGTATTATAGTCATCCATGCCTGTTTAAGACTAACTCCTCCTCAAATGTTCAATCACTATTGATAGAGCAGTCGTGATCGTCGTAAAGAGACGCATCTCACAGTTGTGCTAAAAGTGCTGCTATGCTCTTATGCGCCTACATTTGTTACGGTCTTCAGTGTCACCGGATCATGATATTTATGATTAGGTAGTATAGGCTCTATGCTGTAATGTATTTCTATAATAATAACCTACATCCTTGTCTCAATCTACCCTTGTCCATCACATTGACGTCAAATTGATTGCTCTTCTATAAACCCGTCATTAACTAAGCAATTGTTCGCTAAGCGTCTATTTCACAAAGTTCACCGAGTAACCCACAATTCGCTCGCACGAAGCGAAAGTGCGGCCGTTTCCGGCGCCGACACGAAATTGATCCAAACCTTCTATAATATTATTCTGTAACAATGTATGTACATTAAGAATATTTTACAGAAATTAATGATATGTGCTACTTAAAGGTATCCTAGTTTGTATGTATGTGGCTTCGTTGCATGTAAACCGCTGGAACTGGTTATCCACAGATGATTATAGGATACTTTTGAGTTACTACGGTATAAGGAGGTTTATATGTTTTTTGCCCCCGCTAACAACCATGAAAGCTGGAAATTTACTGACCTACCTGACTGGAGTTAAATTATAATGAATCGGACTGAACCAGAGTACTTACATACCAGATAACATCAATTAAATTGTCTTCAAAACAACCAAAGATAGTAAATTTATTGCAGATGTTAACAAGACGATTTTGTGAAACATGCAGCAATTGACCTGGTTTGAATTCGAATAAATTATTAGTCTCGACTCGACTGTTGCGATTGTAATAAAGAGAACTTAATTAAGCTTCAATATTACTAACTTGAACGTTGTGGTAAATGAAGAGATTACACTAGATCCGCAATTGTAAGAGCTAACATTTATGTATTTATGAAGATGGCTGTCTAGACTGATGGCTGATGACCTCAAATCGGTCAAGTCAGAGGCTAAAGTGTGCTTTCAGAGTTTATTGATGTGCTAATGCTTCAAGCGAGATGTCTAATAGCTTTAATGCGATTTGATTAACATTTCAATTCAAAATAATTTCAAATACATAACAGAGTAGTGTTTTTTTTTTTGTAATTGATGTCTTCTAACGTGATTTAACAAACAAAATTTTATGCTTTACAGTCAAGCCAACAAGGGCACCTCGACTACTATTACTATGCTAAAGAAGATTATACTCCCGCTATCTATATTTTTAACTAGATCCTTAATTTATATACGCAGTAAGGAAGCCTTTGTAAACACATTTCAGTCCGGGCCTAATAGTAAAACAGTTCTAGCCAAACATGGATTTTATTGGATTGTTATTCTCTTGAGGTGGTCGGTTGTTTTCTTTTTTGTCATACTTCCATGTCCCCTGTCAGCTGTCTTACACAACTGTTGTTTACATTATCATTAAACATTTCCCCCATCGTTTAAGAACATTGTGGTTATACTCAGCGATAATCTCTTAAAACTGCGCCGACACCAAAATTCGAGGCGTCGGTAACGATTCTGTTATTAAAAGACATTTTGTCTATCTCAGTGGGTCAGCGGTATTGTGCGCATTAAGCTCGTTTGAGGACAAATGTCATGATGATGACATTTCTTGATACCATGCTAAAATGATGGATGGATTATAGAAACGGTGTGAATGTTAGATTAATGTTTTGTCTTGTTTGTTTCAGGTATGTTACGAGCCTCTAGCGTGTGTCATCGGTACCGCCAGAAGTAGTAAGATATTAGGTTTTATTTCAGTGTATATTAGAAAATCTCTTTTCAAATTTTTATCTTAAGAAATATTGTCAAAATAGATGATGGCTAAAGACTGAACATGACTTTTTATGAATATGAAAGGGACCTCTGAGTTCGATCATAATTTGAACGCAGTTATTGCGACTTGCTCCTTTCGTTTGTTATAATCTCGTAATGACGATGATGCTATAACAGCAGGGTTAAAATGCCCGGAGATTCACCCTAGCTATTTTTAAGCTCTCGGTTTAATGGATAAAAAAAAGTTTAACTGTTACTGGCTGATAAATCTTTAAATACAAATAGCACAAATACGTGTAAATGGAATGAAGTAGATCTCCACTTTTCACGATAACTTAATTCTTGTTTACATTCATACTTCTCAGACAGGTTGAAAACGTCAACACGAGCCTGAATAAAGTTATTCAATTCCGAAGGCTTTGCTGCTTCAACTTTTCCACATTGCGGTCTAGCTTGTATAGAAACACTATACAGGGTGGAACGAGACGAGGGCTTTTCCTGAAAATATGACTTATTTGATGTAAAATTGACTAATAATCAAAATATATATCAAAGCTGTATATTTAATTATTTGTACAACTCTACAGCTTCTACGCTTATTGTTTGCATTTCAAAATGACATGTGGATAGTTGTTTGACCTGTAACTAGGGATGAGCCGCGCAGTTTTTATAAAAATGTAACAAGCTATAACTTTAAAATGGTGACATCACACTAATATTATAAAGGCGAAAGATTGTGTTTGTGTGTTTATGTCTATGTTTGTTACTTTTTCACGCTCAAACGGTTGCACCAATTTTGATAAATTTTGGTATGAAGGTAGCTGACACCCTGAATTAACACATAGGCTACTTTTTATCACGAAACATTTAGTGTTCCCGTAGGATGAGCGGGTAACACCGAGTGGCGCAGTTATTAACATAATTTATTGTGACAAAATAATGTTCTAAGGCAAAATAATGCCACATTTGCAGAAAATACCCTTGTTCTGTTCCACCCTGTATAATTTATACAGATATCCAATACTACGACATTATCTTCGAGTGGGTGCGGATTGGAATGTAGCTTCGGAATATATTAATACACATGTATTATAGACAAGCTTATTGTTGTTAGGAAGTAATAGTTGAAGTATGCTTATCTCTTTTGTAACGGTAGAACGGTGAAGTACCGTCAGCATCAGAAGCAGGTGGCAATCTATAAATCCATTTATGGTCTAGTTTTTCTTCATTTTCTCTTAAGCTGGTGGGAATTTAGCTCTATGTATGCACTATGTATAGTACTGATATATGTTATATATATATATATATATGAATACAGATTAAACATACATAAATGAAGCATGCAGTAAATCGTTCAACGACACTTCACGCACTCTTGCGCAAGATCGTGGTCGACATTTTGATGGACAGAAATAGTGCACCGGCTTCTCTCCAATACGTTGCGCACGAGTCGTATTTTTTGGTGTCACATGAAACTGAATAAAAGGTCATGATTTTGGGTTATCCATGTTATTGTCTTATCGGCCTTTACAGCCTGCGATCATTACTTAATCCATCCATAACTGAATTCTCATTTTCAAGTCACTTCACACGATATTTCGATAGCATCGTAAGTAACTTTTGACGCTGATTTTATCGTGGGTAGCTAAAGCTTACACTTCAGTTAAAAAACATCTCAAGTTGCTGCTAATTCGATATGGATATATGTCGTTTTGGAAACTATGACACTAGTAGGTATCGTCGCATTGTCCCAATCCGCATCGCTAATAAAGCGTGTCTGTACCTCTACCATGAGTATAAAATGACCGCACACGCTAGCGACAATACCTGATTTGTATGGAAGCTCTATACAAATCGGCTACGCAGACGATAGCAAGTTCGGTCGTTTTATACTCGTGGTACTGGTACTGATCCTGCATTATTTATAGGCCCTCCACACTCGCTGACATTTGAAGACGATCCCGACCTCTGGGCCGAACAAAATGCCGACTCAAGTTGCCTAAGAATATGATAATGGGACAAGTGTTTACAAACACAACTAAAGGATAAAATTAACTTTTAAATATGTATTGATGTACTCATCTACTTATATCATTTTATCATAACGTTCAAGAACGTGATGGATATTTATATTATTTACTCAAGACAGTTAAAACGACGATAAGGGGAAACTGCACATTTTTAAACAGTGTTCAATTTTTACATAAAAATATTCGGAATGAACTGCCCAATTATGTTAAATTTATTTTAAAATTCCTTGCGACGAAGTCAGGATACAACAATAGTTAAAAGGAACCTGCGCTGTGGATATAATATTTGGATGCATGCATGAAAGTTTATTAAATTAGAAAAATCATAGTTAAAAGAAATACGTGTATAAAATATTCGCTATTATGTATAATAAACAAGGCAATGAAGAACACTGTTCTTGTTTAACCGTATGAAGTATCTGCATACCTTATGAATCATAGTTCCTATGATTTATTAGGTTAGCCTTTTGCCTTAGATACGTTACTAAAATAGATGCGGCTTTAATTTTTAAGTAGTTTGTACTTGGTAACGTCGATGAAATAAAGATAGAATGCTCATTAAAAATCAAACAGCAGTTTGAGTACGTTACGCAACTGAAAGTTAGTATCAGACCAATAAATTTTCATTACACATATTATAGAATATTTGTTTTGTTAGCATGAAACTATGAGGATATTGCTTCGTGATCGTTGTAGTATATTATTTATAAGTAGTATCAGATATTCTAAACTACAGTTCATTATGCATCAGAACTCAGTTACGCGCCAAACACAACACATTTAATACGTTGTAAAGATACTTAAAATAATACTGACGCATCGCCGTCGCAGTTCTGGAACTTCCGACCTCTATTTGACAATGGTTTGAGCTACTAATAACCATTGTTCAAAAGCCTATTTAAGCGCTTGTGTCTTGGACGAATCAAATGACCTAGATACTATATTCATATATTTAAAGGGCGTATCGTGTCGAAAACTCGCAGTTAAAGTATTAAAAACGACTCGGTATAATACCAAGTTCCGAAATACAGTGTCAGCTGAAAAATCCCGGAGGATTGAAATTATCTTACAGTGTGTGAATTTTCTACCGATCTTAAACGCATACTCTTCTCCATAAATTGATAAATACACAAATTACAAAAAGTTTATCAATAAATATAAAACATACCAATAAAAAAAGGTCCGGCAGTCCCGCATCTATAATTTATTGCTTCTCGGGGACTGATACGATCGGTAACATTTCTTATAAACGTGACCTTACTAAGGTCAATAGCACGTCTGATCGATGGTTGTAGGTCTAACTAGCTTTAGGGTTCCGTTGGAAGATTGGACATGTACAGACTTGTCTGATCATGTCAAAAAATTAGGAATGACTACATAGTATAAAACAAAGTCGCTTCCTTCTCTCTGTCCCTATTTATGCTTAGATCTTTAAAACTACGCAACGGATTTTGATGCGGTTTTTTTCAATTGGATTGAGTGATTCAAGAGGAAGGTTTATATGTATAATACATGCATAATTTGCATAGCATTGCACCCGTGCGAAGCCGGGGTGGGTCGCTAGCTTTATATAACATCCAATGACTAGTATTCCCGTTCCCGACGATAAGAATATACTTAGTTGCAAGTCTCATTAAGTTTGCAAAATTTACATTACCAATAATATACTTAATATTGATTTATCCTCTAATAGCTATTTATATACTTGCGTAGGGAGGGCTCGTATTGAATGTAATTTACAAAATACATGTAAATACTCGTATGATACATAGAAGGAAAGAAAATGTACCTCATTAGTGTAAGGCCCATGAGTGGGTGGACCAATGATTCATTTTTATTAGAATCTTCTTTGACTATTTTGCAAGCAATAATATTAATGTTATAATTTTATCTAGCCAGCTGTTGTTTAAGTAGGTATATTTAGACGCAACGCCTCGTTTGAGCAATTATTTGTAAGTAGTCGACCAGCTATGATTTTCTTTAGTTTGAGGAAAGACCTAGGGTGGAGTAAGCAGAACTGAATTTAAAAGTATCAAATATTATTTATTTATTTAATTTTTACTGACATACCTACACTTATAAATCTAGTCTAGTATTATGGCAAGTCATACATATATTGCTAGTACATACAAATCCAGTTTACTACCGTACATTTTCGAAGTACAAAATATCTTATATCACTTCCGGCATGGCTCTTACCTTCGTTACCCGCTCATTGCCAGGAATTACAAATTTTACATTAACAAACAATTTCTTATTAAAGATACTGCCTGCATTTCATAATTTTATTTACGAGGGGTTATTCTACCTATGAAGTCACATATTGAGTGAAAACTTACACAATATACAACCTCAAAAGAATATTGAAAACGAAATCACACATCTAAAAGCGACAATGACGCTCTACAATACCGTACGTTATGAGTAAATGTGTTTTCGATTGCTAAACCCGCTTTCAAAATGCGGCGCTTAAGCGAAAGTGGTGACATTGACAGAGTGGAAGAGAAATTCGCTTTTATGAACCTAAGGGTCATTTAGTATGCAGTGGCCGAATGGAGGCTTTCCAGCGGCGTTGTAAAAAAGTTTAGGGTGCTTAAACGTTCGGGTATTGCTGCTTTATTTCATAAGATCTCTTGTAAAACTCTGGCCAAATATGCGTTTAAATGGATAGGTATGAATAGTAACTAGAAAGACAGGATTTATTATTTAGAGGAAAACGAATCTGAAGTGATGCAATGCATTTCAAGTTTTTATTCTTTTGGGTACTTAAAGTTTAATCTAATTTGATTTTGAGCTCATAAAATAGATAATTATGGCCTTTCACTTCAGTGGACCATTGGGAAAGTTAGCAAAGTTGTGAAATTGCATAATATCCAAAATTTCACAAATTTAATGACCCTGCAAATCATGATCGCGAGAATCGCGTCAAATAACAGGTTATGATAAACTTAATGCGAAAATAAAATGGCTTAGTTTTACGCGGGAAGGGTTCCGCTTTGTGATCCTTTTTCTACTGCGCTTTTGGACTAAAACAAATCTAATCTAATGGATACCTGTGTGACCTTTTAAACAATCATGAAAACATTTAAGCTTCAAAGAAGAAGGGTCCAACGTTTTCTGGCGCAAGGTACCTACTGCAATGTTTTCGATCTGTAAAATTCTCCCTGTAGATTGTAAGACTATATACCTAATTATCCTAGAAACTTATTATAGTGACGAGTATAAGGTACACAGGCAGAAAAAACGTCACTGTACTAGGTCCACTAAAAGGAAATTATTGATGCAGCCGGTTGCCAAAAATTATTACGCTAAAAGAACCAAAGAGTACCTTATTCCTAAAATATACAATAAATACCCTTTATTGCTTGACGAGGAAAAAATTAAAATTGGAAATTTAAAAAGTAAATTGAAAAAGATACTATATGATAATTACTAATTGTAGGTACCTCCTCCGGATTTGTATCTTGCACTCATAATAATTTCGTGTGTCGTACCTACCAACGCAGACTTCATTTACCATCCATCAGTAAAATATATACTCTATTGCAACGCTATAGAATCTGCATTGGTATGGCGACTAATTTTTCGTTTGCATATTGCATGTTTGTTAAGTTAAGTAGTTAGTAAGTAAGCATCACTGCGCACAATAATTGTAGTGACAGAACGCGACGCCAACAAACTGTTTCACAGTTTGGCGCACTTTAAACACAGTGTAAAGTATGTGCTAATGTTGATGAATAAATTAAAAAAAAAAAAAAAATACTCTTACCTTTCCATGAGTTAACGTGATCGTACTCGCTAGCGAGAGCGTAAACAATTTGCATGGAGAATAGTACAGCGCGGTTATTTTTTCTCCATACAAATCTTTCTTATGTTAAGGGTTCAGAATTTCAGACGGACCGGAGTCGCACTAATGATGGATCTAGTCTTACGAAAAGACTTGGTTTTCCAATTCTTAACCGTAGACCCGATAGCGCAAGAACCGCAAAGCTATCTTCTGACAATTAATCTAAACGGAATTCTACGCCAAATCGACTTTCCCTGCAAACGTAATTTATGAAGATGTAAACACGCATTTATAATTTATACCGCTTCCAAACTAGATTCCGCGCGCGCGAATACATTACAATTTGATTTCAGTTTAATTTGGAGAACAATTTGTTACCTTTTCGATGTCGGTTTAGCCACAGCCGAGGGGAAACGGCGTTTCAAATGCTGAGTGTCTGTTACCTGTCTAGCACAACTAGTCTTCGAGACTTGTCGCGCGACATAGCATCACTCTTGTGGCGCGGAGATAATCCCATTAGCGGGTTATACTCCCACATAAAGTCCGACTCACTGGTAGTGAGGGCTGAACAGCCCTGATACAGTTCAAGTCATGTTGAAAAAAAAGACAGCATCGACCGTCACTCTCTCACAGTTCTGCGAAGAAAGAGTTTTCTCGCGCAAGACGAACTCGAAATTAATTTCCCACTCGTTCACGTGATAATTTACCTGTCTCGACGTACCTAACCGAGTTGTACAGTAATTCCATATCTGTTTAATTTTTTTACACTGACACCTACAGACATTACTAAATGACAAATGTTTTTGGGATGGGCAATGACTAGTCTTGAAATAAAATGTATCCAAGGATATATTAATCATTTGTAAACACACTTCAGTGTCACTTTTATATCCGCTTGATTTAGTAATTCCTTAGTTTCCTTATTTACTTTAAGTTTGCAGGAAAATCCATGGGTTTCATTGGGTATTGTATTTGAATTATCATCATGTATTTGCGGAAGGAAAACCAAACATCTTATGGTCTTTATATAGTCATTATTATATATTCTTTACTCTGTCTTACTCGCATTATTTACCCCTCGTAATGTTCTCTGTCAAATACTCTATGTATTACGAGGGATTAAACTAGTTTATTCGTAATTCGTAAATATGGACCTTTTAACATCGTCGGATTTTCGTGACATTTCTGTGCAAGAGTATCTAGAAAATAGGAAATACTATATCAAAATAAATATTTTAAAACATATCACTACATAGTATAAAACAATGTCGCTTCCTGCTGTCTGTCTGTCTGTCCCTATGTATGCTTAGATCTTTAAAACTACGCAACGGGTTTTGATGCCTTTTTTTGCACACGTGCGAAGCCGGGGCGGGTCGCTAGTACTCTATGTATTACGAGGGACTAAACTCGTTTATTCGTAAAACGTTAACATCGTCGGATTTTTTGTGACATTTCCGTGCAAGACTTATCTAGAGAACAGAAAAACATATTTTATATCAAAAAAATATAAAACAAAGAAAGATTTGGATACTTAAAAGCCCAAATCTTCGCTATACATGTGCAAGTTGATACCATGGAAATTCATTTCCTTCTATCAATGAACATACTGACATTGTTTTTATCATTTAAGCAATTAAAGACATGGTCACTTTTCAATGACTTGGCGTGACTAACAAAGCGGCGTAAATCGATTATTGTCGTGAATGTGTTTAACTAAAGAAACAATGACTTGACTCCATTACTTAAATAAACTTAATGTGCGTGATATGACACACACTAATTATACTTAATTGTATTTGACTATAAACAAATGATATGAAAATGGTATCGATATATCGCCTAGTGTCAACCAAAACCCACTAAAAATTTCAGTCACTACACTTCAAAACCTCGTATCTAGTTTTTAGATTGATACTGAGATACGAGCTTTGTTTTAAGTAGGTATTTGTTACTTAGTGAAATTTGGTTATCAACAGACGAGTATGTTAAATACTTTTTAGGGTTCCGTACCCAAAGGGTAAAAACGGGACCCTATTACTGAGACTTCGCTGTCCGTCCGTCCGTCCGTCTGTCACCAGGCTGTATCTCAAGGACGGTGATAGCTAGACAGTTGAAATTTTCACAGATGATGTATTTCTATTGCCGCTATAACAACAAATACTAAAATAAAATAAATATTTAAGGGGTCCCCTACAACAAACTTTGTTATAGATTATGGTACGGAATAACCCTTCATGCGCGAGTCGGACTCGCACTTGCCCATTTTTTTTAAATAGCGTGCGTTCACAAGTCGTTCACTCGAAGTGTAGAGCCCGTTACACACGGAAAACACTCGTGTGATCCTGTGTTTTAAGACCTCCTTACGCAACAGTTGCAGTTTTTACGTCCTATCATGACAGAGCAACGTTGTTCGTCTTCGATTTTCACGACAGTTTAGAAGCCAGTCCACACGACACAACGTCGCAATTTAACAATATTCTTGACGCATTATTAGTATTTTATACGTCGTACGGACGCAACGCACCGTGTGAAATGACTAACATTGTGCCCTTGTTCATTAAAGTAGTAATCATTCTGGTCGACTATCGACTCACGCGTTACCATACAATGCACAGGATACTACAGTCTGGCATGCCAACAGCCTTGCTGCTTATTTGCTTAGTCCACGCAAACACTTACATCCCCACAATAATCAAATAAACAAAGCGTATCGGTACACATACACACCTGTCCGGATGTATTCGTGATACCAGTAAGGTCTTAAGTGTGATTCAGAGCAGTGTGATGTGATGATGATAATTATGATGTTATTAACTGGAAGAACAAAAGTAAATTAATGAAAATGATGCAGGTGTTCGTTTATGGGGTCCATGTTTAGTGGTTGGATGATACCCACTGACTTAACTAGTACCTTTGCTATTCAGCATATAAGCGTAACGTATTCCTCGCTAAATATCATTTACCTGTACAATTTAACTCTCTTTGTACCTGCCTTACTTTAAAGTTTAATAGTCTTCAACTCATAAGATCTTTTGAACTTGAGCCCTAGTATGCGTAGACGCAGCTGCAGGCAGCGTCGCGTGTGATTGTTTTATCGATCGTGTTTTATTTTCAAGCACCATTGCATATTACAGAGGCTCTCAAACTTTACTTCGACCAGGTGTGCCGAAGAGAGTAAAGTGACCGTTTACTCCTCTTCGGGTATCGCTACTTCGACTAGCTAGGGTTCTGACACATACTTAATAAGTACTAAACCGTGCGCCGCCAACTGAAAAAGTTTAGGAACCCCCTGGTATTAGCACTCAGAAATATTGTGTGGAAACCCTATGAAGTTACCGTTGCTACAAGGGGGGAAACAAAAAACAAACGAGTTAAAGTAATAATAAAGGAAAAGTATAGTAAGTATAGAAATAATTCTTTTGGTTGAGCGAATCCACTTAGCTTTGTACCCGATGAACAATACACATTATCTGTATTGTTAGCTGTGGCCACAACTGCCACTTCAAAATGTAAGGCGTTATAAGTGCAAACTACTTTTACACTAAATTAGTCTTTAAGTCAAACGAAATAAGATTTACTCTTAAACAAAGAGAACAGAGATGTTGGTCACTTCATTGTCTTTATAAGCATCGAAACGAGCTTCACTGCTCTTTCACTTACGAAGTGACCAACATCTGTGTTCTCTTTGTTTAAGAGTAAACCTTATTTTGTTTGATTTAAAGACTATTTAGTGTAAAAGTAATTTGCACTTATAACGCCTTACATTTTGAAGTGGCAGTTGTGGCCACAGCTAACAATACAGATAATGTGTATTGTTCATCGGGTACAAAGCTAATGGGATTCGCTTAAAAAATGGGAGTAGGACTATACTGGCATATACACGGGCTTCAGAACTTTTCTGAGGTAACCGTATTAATTAGGGGTGCTACAAGGGACAAAACAAAAAAAAAACTAGCGAGTCGAGGGCAATTATGATTAAGAAAAAAGTTAAGTGTACTGGAACGCCTATTACATCGTAATTTTTTTTATGATTATGGTCTATAATGCTTTACTTATGCCAGTTAATAAAGTGCCTCATTATCGAGAAGCGTCAATCGTTCAAGCAGTCAACTTGTCTGTTCGACAGATCCGGGGCTCTTGGTCTATTGTCGACTCGCTCACTCGATTCTATAGTTGTTGAGTAGTGAAAAGGACGGGCGATATTCCAAGTCCGATACTGTCACAGGAAGTCCTAATTGTAGCGTTGAAGTACAAGTTAAATTAAACCAGTTCTCAATTGCGAAATGAGTCCAAAGACCTTTGTTCTCATGTGAAATCGGATTAAGTTCTCAAGATTTTATCCCTACCAGTTTACTTTTGTTGTAAAAAGGACGTAAATGTGGTTGCAGCTCGTATTTCATTCAAACTTTTTAATAAGTAAGGCTTCTTTTATAATACTTAATGCAAGCCATAAACTTTTGCCAGTAAGTTAGTTCAGTTTATTCGAAATGTATACGAAACAGGTGCTATAACATGTGGTACCGGAAGGTATTATCGTTTTTTTGGCGTTCATTTGAATTTTAGTTGGGGTCGCTGACCAAGCAAGACTTTCGTAGTTAGGTAAAGCTAAAAATATGTTGGTTTAAGTTTGTGTTTTTTATTTATTTATTCCAAAAACTTCCACCAAACATAAAATAAACCCGACACAACCACAAAAGAGCTGATCATCTTTCAACAATAGAACAGGTTATTTTTCTATCATGGCTACGAATGCTCCACTTTCAAACAAAAACTGTAAGCGTGAGGTCGTAGGACTTGTGAAGTCCATAGAGACATTTAAAACTCAAAAACCAATACAAATCTCCTACCGGCATACCGACAGCTTTACGACACCGATCCCAAAGGTAATCTGACGAAACACCGATTTGGCGTGTCTCCAGCAGAATTAATCCCGAAGAACGCTCACACGCTCGTATTCGGCATTTCGGCGTTCACCAGCGAATCGGAATGCGTTTAATAAATTCGTACTGTCGGACTCATCCGTGGAATCCTTTTTCGGCCCGTTTAGTGATAATGGGTAGATTTTTCTTAGGTCGGGAACCCTTTGTTTTAAATGTTAGATTGTGGCATTATGTTTAAAAAAGGTTTGGTTAGCAGTTCTCAACTGTGCGCTTCTCCAAAAACATTCTGCATCACAGCTAAACTGATACGTCCTTAAAACCTTCAAGAAACGAGCGTATCCCCAACTGAAAGGCCGGCAACGCACTTATCGCCTCTGCTATTGGAGTTGTCCATGGGTGAGGGTAATCACTTAGCATCATGCGATCCGTCAGCTCGTTTGCATCATATAGCATAAAAAAACCGGCTACGTGCGAGTCGGACTCGTGCACCGAGGGTTACGTACAAACACTTGCAATCTTAACTGGTCGGGTTAAGTTAGGACCTGGTAGGTATGTATGGCGTAGCATACAAATGAGGTGCAAAGTTAACGCAACTTGTTGTTATAGCGGCAACAGAAATACATCATCTGTGAAAAATTCAACTGTCTAGCTATTACAGTTCGTGATATACAGCCTGGCGACAGACAGAGAAACAGACGGATAGCGAAGTCTTATTAATAGGATCCCCTTTTTTACTCTTTGGGTACCCTAAAACATCAGACCCGTATCATTGGCAAATCAGTTTGCCGATGCTCCGTCTGTCCAATAAACTTAATGGTCTTATTCAATGATAATCTCCGACCACCAACGTACATAAATACGAGTTCTTATTGAATGTAACCCGGCCCAAAAAACCCACATTACAAAGGTCTCGGTCCGTACTTGACACTTTACACAACTCGCGAAATGATCCAATTGGACGAACCGGATTGACTTTATCTGACAAGCGTCGGCCGAATTGAATAAAGGTGAAATAAAAAGTGAATTGTGTTAAAGGTTTCTCCAATGTCCACTTGTATTCTTTATCATGCTTATTGCGTTAATTTTCATCTGCTCTTTATCCCCGTATACACCACGAACGAATACTCACGAAAACATTGTTACTGTACAATTTGTTGGTTACTGTGGTTCTCAAAAAGCTACGTGAGGTAAAGAATTCTGTACAGACAGCGTCCTATAGTAGCAAAATGTGCCAAACATATCATAATCATAACAAATCCTTACTCATTTTGGGAAAATAAAGATCTGATCCGATCCGACTAACTATTTGATGTTGACTGTACGTTAATAAATAAAAGCGAAAGCAAGCTTAGGCGTGATTTATTATGAGATGCTGTAGGAAGATTTACCCATATCATAAGTATTTGTACAGTCATAGTAATTCATAATTATACGGATGGGGAGAGCAAAATAACTCCGACGTTGAGAAGCAATAAACTCAGTCAAAGGATACACACAATTATAAGCATTAACTATGTATGAGCCATTCATACATGATGTAGGTTATACATTCGTTGGTATGTATCGCTGTCAATCGTATCGTGGAAAGAAATTACGCTTGCGTGACAACTGAGTTTATACAATGACCAATAATTCAAGAAGACTGTCAATAAACATCGAAACGTTCTAAAAAAAGTTTCACCGTCCTGTTGTAGACGGAGGTACTTTAGTTTCTGCCCCAAATGTTTCGTAGTATTTACTCCAGAAGTTCCCAATCGGGGGAGCAAGGCCCTTTGGATGGTGTAGAGAACATATCTTGGAAGGCGCAACGACACGTAAGCAAAAGCGAAGATAAAATATAATTACTTACATCAAAAAAATTAAGGGGAACGGGGTATGAAAGTATTTATGCATTCTGGAGAGGATTCCAAAAAAAAAAGGTTGGGAAACCCTGATTTTGACCTTTCTTGATGCGCTAGAGTACCCAATAGAGAAAACTTCTGAATTGATAGATATCGCTGATGTATTACGCGAGGTTTAAGCAGCACTGCAATACCACGTAATGCAATGCCACCAGTTTACGGCACTGTCTTCAAAAATGTGTCGGTGAAACGAAACTTCGTGTGCGCATTGGCAGCCTTTGTATTAAAGTCCATGGTTAATATAAGAACGTTAAACGTCAATGAGACTTGTGGATTGCCACAATTCAAAGCACTAAAGCCTTATCTTGAGGTGTGGTCATAAATACCGCGAATTATCGTTTTCTGAGCAACGGAGAATTTCACTTTTAACAAAGCACTTGTGCAGACTTTCAACGTGTAAACGGTGTCGCGGAAAATAATGGCTTGTATGATTGTACATTGAAGCTGTGAAGTGGAATGTTAACAATAAAGTATTAGGCTTTTTATAAATAAGACGGACATCATCATCATCATGAATTTAAGAGTCGTATCGGTTGGCGGATTTGCGCATGTAATTTGTATGTAAATCGGCTACTGCACAGTTTGCGAAGATGTTTACCGGCAACTGTACCCTTATCTAACAGTTTCCTGTAGGAGGCCGGCCCGCCTGCGAAAAAAAGCATTCTACAAAAAAAAAAACATATTATAAAGAGATGTTTCGTAAACTGATTCCAAAGTTCCGTCTGAAATGACTATGAAACCTTGCTAACAGTTTTGAGTATGTAAAATCGCATATTGAATAGATTTTGATCAGTAATGACAGTTTACGTTCCAAATAATATACACATTTCGTTTCTTACCGGACAGTTGCACCATGAGTACGTAACAAAAAATCGTATGAGCAGTCAATCATGAAGAGACATACGACCGTTTCAAACAGCCAGCGTGTGTATCCGGCTTGCGCAAGATCATCTGAGCGTATTGTAGTAGGGTAGAAAGTGGGTGTTTTGCGTACCTTTCATTTTTTGTGCGCGCGTCAATTTTTTGTTGGGGTGTGTTGCAAAATGTAGGGTTTCTGTTAAATATGCCCGTTGTAATGCGATATAAATGCTCATATTTAGTTCGGGCATTTATTTTTCTGGTTGGTCTGGCATTTGCGTCATTTCCTTCTACTTCCCATCCAGAAACTCCATAATCAAAAGCCAACATAAGTATATTTACAAAAAAAAAAAACAAATATCAACGAGCAGAAAGAAAGCCTTTCCCCGGGGGTAGCGCTGCTGCATTAAAGCATTAAACCGTACCAAGTTACTGAGCGTGAATTTCAACGTGCACATATGCACTTTAGATTCGTTCAGATAAAATACCTCTGCTACTCGCCTAGACATAAGTTTTTTCCCGCACTAGCACTACAAAATTCAGCTTTACTCCCTAGCGCAAGAGTGTGTTTTCGATTTGTTAGATCCCACTTCTGATGTCGATTGCTTTTGCCGAGTGGTAAAAGTTCGGTAAAAGGTCGTATCTTTGTATGGATTTCCTATTAAGATATGACTTTCTAACGTAGCATGCCAGTTTTCACACTACAGAATATGATTTCAAGCGAAAAGCAGTGCGCTATTGCTTTCTCGTAGTCGGCGTATTTTTTATCGCCCTAACAAGATCCGTGTTTGCGGGATAGATACATGATATATCCACTTTTCCATTTCGTGTTTAAACTAGCTGCCAAAGCTCCCTTGTGTAAAGAAATATGAGAAAAGAAAATTGAGACTTCGCGACTTGTGAAAAATATAAAATAGATATTGCTTTTGTCCCTGCAGTAGCGAGTTAGTTGAGATTATGGGTTACGTTTGGCTATGAAAATATCAGAAACTAAGTAACTATGTAAGATAGGCCAACCCTATGTACAAATAGTTAAGAACTCCGAGAAGTCTTACTTTCTAGAAGTTTGACTTCTGTACGCCAATAATAGTTGAGTTTTTCAAGCGACAGATAAATGAAAAGCATCCGTCACTTTCTGTAATGAATGTTAGAGAATAACGAATGCTTTATCGCACAATAAACTGCCACATGCAAAATATCGGCCATTCTTAGAGCATGTAAATGTTTGACTGTACAGTATTTATGTAGTGATGGCGCCCAATCTTATTCGGTCATTAGTTTGAAATAACCAGTTAACCGTCATGTCATATCATTCGTCACGACTCGGCCACAAACCGCATGAAACAAATGACATCATCAGAGTTACAAAAATGTGTACATTTGTGCTTTCGCTTGCATAACGCTCTTACGGTAACACATACTTAATCAGACAATCAGGAGCGTAGCTACCGGCGTATCAGCCGTATTAATGATACGGGGCCCCAGAGTAACAGGGGTCCCAACGTGATATGCCCTCGCCCGTCATATTTTGATACAGGACAATAGGACTCGACTAGGGTTAGCTACTGTGGACAATGCAGTTGAGCTGCACTAAGAGTCATATAAATGAAAGTAAGAAATACTTCATGACGTGACCATAAAGCATAATTACATAAAGGTTGTGATAAAAATAATAAAATATAAAACAATATAGGCAACTATAATATTAAGGCACACGAAAAGAAACCGCTGGTGTACCTGGGTTTCGATAATGTAATTTCTAGATCAAAGTAAAAAATAATCAGAAGGTTTTCTCTTTGGATCTTCTCAGGAGCCGAATTGGAACAGGTTTCTATTGGTTGTTTGTGTAAAATGTGACGTGCTTGTTCGTGGAGCATGGGGATGCAACTGGCCACTGCGTCCGTGTCTCTAGTAGTAATGGCTGCAAACGCGCTGAATTGTGTCATCTAGCTTACTTTTCTTATTATTGTAGGTCGATCCCTTCCTAGCTTGTCCATCCTTCTAAATCATTTATAAACTGTTTGTCTTATCCCAGCCAACATAAACTACTCTTGTTCCATTTGACCTTACCTATAACGTTTTATGATCGTACTCTATTTCCATTTTATACATGTACATATATATCAACTGAACAATCACCCATTCAACTGTAAAGATGGACTGTATGTGTTGTATATCTGTACTTAAACATAGTTCCCATCTATTGCCAATTACCGATTCTGACGCTTATGACCAGTGATCGGCACGGCCCGTGCAACACCGCGGGTTTCGTATACAAATTGTAATATGAACATAAATAAATTCCCGCGATTTTGATTGAAAATAAAATGTCCTATTGAGTGTAATATATCATATTAAATTTATATTTATTACAATATGTTCGTATTTTTTTTACGCCGAAAAAAATCTGATTTATGGCCGTTTGTACAATCAAGTAGCTAAGCAGTATGACATGCTCACGTGACGATTTTTTTATTCGACTCGATTTCGTGTTATTTAACGTATTCAACTAGTGGCGAAAGCTGTTATGAATTAATCAACATTGTCGTTTGATAAGAATCTATCAAGCAAAGAAAAATCAAATCCAGATCCTCAATTGGACGTTTGGTTTTACACAGACATTTATCTGAGATCTTACCACTATATTTCTACTTTACCCGACAAGCACTTTAAGGAGCTCCACTGAACATCAGCTTTACGCTGTGGCAATATACTTAGTGTGGATCCTTTAAACACTTAATATTGTACTATTCCTGTTTTTTTTTGGATTTTTAGGTTCAGTTTTGCGCTAGATCAGTCCTCCATAATCCACTTATACGAAAGAAAGAGAGACAGTTCTGTATTCCAAGTTCCAACCCCGAGTCCTGTTAGCGCGGCGTCTGTAATTAAAAGCAGGATCTCAGGAAATTACGGCCTTTGTAACATCGTCGTGTGCAGCGAATTGGGCAATGGCCGGACGATCGGACACGCACGATTGCACGAGTGCGGGAAACCTCAGTTTGGATGCGAGGGTCCGTTGTTTATGTTCGTTGAATTGAACCTTAGTTTTAAACCTTTTTGTAGAATTGTGAAACTAATATTATGGCAACGTAAGAGGACATGTAGTTGACTTTAAAGTCTCGACTCTTTTTTTATACTACGACGTTGCCAAACAAGTGGCCGCGGACGACATTCGCATGTTTGTAAGTTTCGTTTGCTCCCGCTAGATTTAATTAATGCAAACTGCTGATCTACTTGTTCAAAGAGCGATTCAGATGGACTGCATTTGAGCTGCATTATGGCTGCAAAAATATAGTTTGGATTGGATTCTAGTGCAGTTGATATTAATGGTTTGCAGCTGCAAACCAAAGGTGCAACTGCTTCCAAACTGCATTTTTGTAGATATAAAGCTCAAATACAAGCAGCCCACCAAAGTCAGGTTCTAGAAAGTACCCCCTCCGTCAATATAATAACATGACAATCATTAAAGATTAAACAACCCTAATACAACACCATTACCAGAAAGGTTTATACAACCATATGTTCCTAGTCGGTTAAAAAATAAACTCGCAGTAAAACAGCGTAACGGCTGTAGGGACTGAAGAGCAAATAAACAAGTATTTGTACAGTTTTCAATTTGGTCGGTTTCTATGGACGGAACTCACTTGATTAATTATTGTTTATGTTTTGTTATTGACGGGTTCCCAGTATTGTTTCGACGTTGAAACAATATTCGATGTAAGCATTGAATTACCCAATGAATTTGATAGGTTGTGGTCTATAAGAAAACGTGTCAGTGGATATAACATAATAGAGTGATATTGTTAGAAAACGTGCGTGCCGTATGAAAAAAAGTATCTATCTAGTCTTCTATAAATACAGCTCTTCTCATAGATACTTAACTTTCCTAAGATGGCATGATATTGGCGGTTTTATAGTAATCTGTCGGTCGCGGTCGCTAATCCAAATGCCATCACCAGACATTCAAGAAACACCATACTTTGCTATAGGGCTCACCAACATTCAACAATAATGAAAATAACGTTTAGCAACATCGGTTCGCGGTTGTTACATCTTAGCCTGCCGTTTAACCTACTTTCCTACAAAACTTAATTGCTTTATAAATTGATATTAGAGTACATCACGCCTCTTTTTACGCGTAACACGTGGACATCAAAAAATATAATTGGTTGCCTTTAACGTATATCGGTTGCGCTTGAGAAGTAGTTATTTCCAACAGTTAATCATATCAATTAATATATATTTTTTGAAAATATGGCGTATTATTAAATTGAATTACCAGTAATAAAAATGGCGTAGAAAAACCGCGTAAATAACAAAGTAAAAAACTCCTTAAGATGCAAAGCAAAGGCAATGCGAGTGGACTTTCTTCTGTTCTTATATTTAGGTAGTTAGTAAAACAACTAGACGGATTACAGCGGACGAAAAAGCAAAACTGAAATTAATGAGCTTTTCGCGAAGTTCTTTTAGTAATAAAGACACATATTTAAAATATATGTTGGAGTGCGTGGGTGTGACATTTACAATAGTTAAGTGATAGTTACCGCTATCGGGCGTATCTTATCTCTTATCACCTAGACGAGGTGACCTCGATTACGTGCTGTTAAATATTTTGATTACTGAAATATGTTTTGCGCTAGTACATTTGAACTGCGCATTTTAAATTGTTGTAATACAAATCCAATAAATAAATAAATATCGGACAACCTCACACAAATCGATCTAATACCAAATTAAGCTCAAGAACGCTTGTGTTATAGGTACTAGACGACGATATACGTATTTATATAGATAAATATATACTTACGAGTAAATACATATAATCACCAGGACCCAAGCACAAATATTCGTGTTCAAATATTCGCCGTGGCCGGGATTCGAACCCCAAAATATAAATAAATAAAAATTAATTAATTAATATGGGTATAAATATGGGGATAAATATTTATTCATTAATATGGGTTAATAAGCGTTAGGGAAAATATCGTTTTGAAAAGGTGTTAGAAAAGGGTATCAAGGGGAAAACATTTAATTGCTGATAATAAATAATATACAATTAATTGCTGATAAATGATACAATTAATTGCTGATAAATAATAATAAAACAAAATGGATAATTTTTTCGAGTTTTTCTACGATCCTTTCTTCTTAATGCAAGTTATATTTTACTTCATTTGTTAGTAAGTATTGGCAAAACCTTGTAGTCCATTTAGATTTATGCAATTATGACCGTCATCGATAGATCTTTTAACAATAATCTCAAAAACTTTAGAACGTACTTTTTTATATAGAAATGGCACTCACGTGTTCCCGTAAACGATAATATTACTAAACAATAATAAGATAAGCCTACCTGAACTGATAACCTAATACGTCAGCGAGATAGACCAGGTAATGCGCCGTTCATAGGAAGTGCATGTTTTTCTCAAATGACTCACATAACAGGAAGTAATTCTTTTCTTATGATATTACCCGTTTCTTTGATAAGTGTATGACGTTAGGTAATGGCATTTTCTCTGTCAATGTCATATCCATGTATTTATTATTTATCCGGTCCGGTTTTTTCATATCGAGAAGTGAAAGAACTGGCGTTAAGTAGAACGGACTGGAGAGAACTGCACCGACAAGAGTAGAAGTCTTAAATGATATTAATGATGATGGATAATATTTTTGATTTTCGAATGACAAAAATACCACTGGTCCTCTAGATCTATTCAAGATCTTAGCGATTTTCACTATTCGACCTTTACCTTCCGTGATGATATCATTGATATTAATAAAAAATATTATATTTTCATAGGTATAAAATGAATAACAAGAGCAAGTCCACGTGTCATTTTACTATCTCCTTTAACATGTCAACTGTTTGATGTCATTCAATCCGGCTGGAATGGAATAGCCAAAAATATTCCCGACATCAACTTAATCGTGTGATATTGCTCAATTGCAGATAAAGCAAAGCTCCGTCGAAATAGCGCATAGAAATTCTTCATGTTAATATATTATCAAAGAACTCGTATAGAAGAGAATTTATCGACTCACCTATAAGGTAGTAAAAGTAATGAAAAGTAAATTAGAGATTTTATGTTCAATTATAATATAGCAGCAGCGTGAGCCGGATGGGAAACGATGTGTTCCTTGTTATGAGTAATAACAGTAATAAATCGAGATATATATAGATGTGAACGGGATGTCATTATGAAAGCAATACAATTTTTTATAAAATTATGATTAAAAACAGATAAATTATTGCGGGTTAATAACCGTATGTTTCTAGATTACTCTGTGACGCCTCGACCGATAAGAACAACTTGTTTTGGTTGAAGCTTAGAATAAATACGCTTCGAAATCTAGTCAGCGCTTGAAAGTTTTGGTTAGCCACGGGCTAAGTTTCGCTCATGTGCGCAGCTGTCTCTATGAGTGGTTTGTAGACACGTTCACATAAAACCAAAAGCGGCATCATGTTTCGCAAATCTGTGTTCTCGAGAATATCCGGAATCTATTCCTCATTTTGTATGGGAAATTCTCCCGAGTACCTTTTCTCCGGGAAACTCTCTTTCTTCTCTCTAACCTCTACTTATCCGTGCTCTGAGATACCGCGACATTACGCACATTGCGTGAAATTAAGCATTATATTCCGCTAAAGCGCCGTACTAATTTATATTATCTTTACAGACCAATATATCTGGACAAGCTACCATTACTTTAGTAGATGTTATATTTTATGTTAGTAACCCGGAATAATTGCTCTCGAGTGCAGTAATCCAACATGTCGACACAGTATTCATTAAAGATAATTAGAAACTGGTAAGAACATGGACGAGTCATTAAACATCTAGCAATGGAGTGTGAAAACTTGATGAAGCGTCTAAGATTGTAAAAACTGGCTGCGCTGGATAGAAACTGTTATAAGCAGCTTATGAACTTTGTCAAGTATGAGTCATGAACCTCAGAATATAAAGGGCAACATTTAATGACAGCTGCTAGCAGCTAGGGGTCGCTTATATCTGTAAACAGTATAAACCCAACTGTCATTGCATCAAGCTGTCATAAAATTTTGCTCTCTTTTAAGGTCCATGAACATTACAGTTTATTGGAACTAAGCAGCTAAGCACTTGGAGGGAACTTGTTTTAAATGTAATTTTCTAACAGTTGTACATTTTTTGAGTTTTAATTATAAATAAGTCTAAAGACATAAAATAGTTGTGCGTATTTAAAGACGGGACAATATATTGTTTATAGATAGTTTCCTGTTAGACGACAATAACACTGACAGATATGCAACGGACAATCCGTATTAGCTCGAAATGTTTAAAGACGTTTCATAGAGCCAAAAGGAAAAGAAGGGCTATTCAAGACTGATCTGTAAACACATTCAAGGAACCAAATTAATACTGCAAAATGTAGAGACTTAATGAAAAATTTAATTACGATCACAATGAGACTTATTAAGTTGCAATATTTTGTAATGATCAGGAAATCATCTAAAAATAACCAAGCTTCTCCGACGGAAGCATGTCACGTACGGCGCATGTCATGATTCAATAATTGTAAACGCCAAACCCCATGCGGCATACTAACGAGGTACAGATAATGTTCACTTGTTTGTGAGATTTATTTGTGACACCGTTTATGTTAGTCATCTTTTGGGTATCGACGTCCATAGGTCGAGTATAATTACTTTTTAACAAAAAATAACTTAACGAAAAGCAACTGCAAGAGTTACTAAATAAATACCAAAATCACGATAATTGTGCCTATAAATATTTGAAAGTTCCCCAGATTTCTCCAGGATACCATTCAAAGAAGAATTTTCCAAATCGGTCCGACCGTTTTGGAATATACGTAATAGTAATCACGTAAAAACCCCTAAACAAAGATTTCTTTGTGAGACAGTCTTGTTAGTCATCTTTTGGGTATCGAGGTTCATAAGTAGGTCGAGTAAAAGTACCCTCACCTTATTGGTATTGACATTATTGACGTTTGGTACTTAAAGGATATCGAGAATCTTTCCTGGAAACGGTTAATTGGTAAAGGATCCGTTTACAATGTTCCCACGTAAGAATTTCACGAATTTACCGATAATCTCCAACCGTACCAGATAAGCTTGAAGGCATATCAGAATCTGACATCGATTTTAATCCGTATCAATTGCCTTTGGGGTTTCTCGGTATCAGAGAAGATTACCTGCAGTCTGCTAACCTTTTATATAGCGCATGTATGTATGAGTGGATAATCTTTTGTTAAATCTAACTTGGTCACGGCGTCTGAGAGAATCAGGACACCAACGGTCCTTTTCATCCTCATTTCGACTGTCCTCTGAATCATTAACCCGCACACCCACATTTGTTATAAATTGCTGTCCCCATTTCGAGAACGTTGGCCCAATCAATTCGTCATTATAATCGCAATAGCGTGCGAATAAAAAGTGACACCCACGCTCTGCCGAATATGGCTGGGAAAAACAATAGCAGTCATAACGGCGCGCGCATTGTCAAAATGGCGAGGAAATATGTGTCAGTTGTTGGACACGCGCTTTGTGTCAAACAACGACAATCAACTGGTTCACTCTCGAACGAGTTGATTGAACCCAGGACACATTTCGTCGATGGAAATGGGTCTGAATAATTTACTAAGTGAGGTCGCGAGTTTGCGGTTGTTTTTTGCTCTTTACCAGAACATTTAATAATGGAACAGGTGAGATCGGCTCCGACGCTCCCACTTGCAATCTTCCCGTGTACTCATATTTTATAAAAAGCTTTTAGGCTCGCGAAGATACTCGCTGATAAATGTTCCACTACGTTTCGGAATCATTTCTTCTTTCTGGTCGTAAATTCATCAGGCTTTTTTATTAATCCTGCATCGGTCGTACATTTCCAGAGTCGAAATCTTAATTAACGTGTCTTATTAATTTAAATAGCCTTAAAGCGACATGAAAGTGCTCGGTACTTAATCTTGAACCAGTTTTTTTGACGGGAAACCGTTCGGGTGTATTTAATTACGTCTTAGCTCCGTTAAGTCGGTAAATATTGTAAACAGGATGTTTTCTGGCAATGTTGAGCTTCAGGATAGAAAGCGGGCAATAAATTGGATATTTGTTTATCCGCTGGTTTATGAAAAGAAGAAAAACAAGAATTGATCTGGCTATAAAACAATTGTAAATGGAAGCGTACTTGTATTTCAACTAAATCTCTATTTCGTGGATTATTTCTTCATCTGACGATTTGTCTTCTAGTTGGATGATTTGTTTATTTTGATCTTTAATGGGTTAATCAACTTCTCATGTTGTAAGTTCCTTAAGTTGACAACCGTAAAAGGCAGTATCAGGGTACAAGTTTCTAAAGATCTTGTTACCTTCTTCAAAGCCATTACGCAGCTACCGTGATGGTTTAACACGGTTTCTGCAAGGGTCAGCTTTGACGGCGCCGCTCCGATTGCTGGCATTTTGGGGTCACCCTGCGGCCTTGCTTTCCTTACTTAATCTTATGGTGATATCCAATTACAGCTAATAGTTGCTAAGTAGACTCATGTAGGAAGTGATGGGTTGGTTTGAAACGGTTGAGTCATTATTTCAGTCATCAGAAACTAGTTTTTAATGCGATGGGATTGTAATTATGTGCAGCACTTTTGTTACTGATCTACAAGTTTTAGGTTTTTTTGCCACTTTCTTCACAATGATCCCTTCGAAACTAGTGTCAAAAAAGTGTGGCAACTTTCCTCAAATACAAGCCGGATTTGCAAACTCGTTTTATTACAACGAATTTTGTTCAGCGATTATAAACTTGACAAGTCACTCGCTGTAAATCACGAGTATCGTACAGCTTCTAAATTGGACGCAAATTTTATTTACGACTCCAGGCCGACCCGTTATTTAATCAAAAATAACGATAATGTAGCGAAAAAGGCTCATGTGTAAAACCACCTATATAAAGTATGCTCTTAAAGCATTCCAGGGCAAGTGTATCACGACGGCGGCCATTAAGCGTCGACCAATCAGAAACAAGAAGCCGGCGAAACGTTTCGAAAAAAGAACGAGTCGGTGCAAGTTGCCTGGAAGTTGTAACGGTAAAAAAGTGCATCTGACGCTGCGCAATTGAATGATGCATGCGCAACGAGTCTTGCCTGCTTATTAAATTGATTAGTCGATTATTGTTTAGCATCGGGGGTTCGTTTCATGGACTTATGATTATATACTTCGAAAAATTAACAATATTTCTATTTGGCCGTTTTTAAATATAAACATCGTCAGCAAGGACCTTAAAACTAGATTATCCTCTTGACTGTCATGAGACTACTTTGGACAGTTAACCGACAGCAACCCCTTTACCCTTTCTGATCATTCTAGATCCCGTTACATCAAAACAACGGAATATTTTACTAGTACCCATGGCGTTTCTGACTTGGCAGTAGTATTTGGAATTTCATGGTTTATTTCACAGAACAATAAACTCCGAATAGCAGCTATTCGATACAAACGTGCTCTGATCCCAGATACGTAACCAAACGCGAATAATACCGGAGGCATTCGTGCTGGCTCATGTATAAATTGTACAATTATTTTACATTGTTGTTGAATAGAAAATGCCTCACTGATAGGGATCGTTAGATGAAAGCTGGATATCCGGCGAAATTCAGCGAGTTTTACCGCATATGGACTGATACAAACAGGCAATTAGACATGTATGCAATATCTGAGCCACATACAAATACGAAATTCTAAAGCTGATATACAGAGACGCCTAAGACCAGGCAGACAAAAGAAAGCTTGGTTTAATAACCTTAGATAATAGTATCGGTGTCATTCAGAGTAGCCGTCGATAAATTACGCAATAAAAGGATTACGCCAACCTTCGATAGGGAGTACATATGAAACTGATAGTAGACTACATGCCATCTATATGTATAGTTGGTGTCGGTAACTCAGTACGGTCCATAAACCAATGTTTTTTTTTAAATGTTGTTACTAAATTTAGAGCTCTGTTCGAGTGATATTGGAACGCAGATGAAGGCGATGACTCGCCCCGACCACGACGTACGTTGGCGTGTCTATTTGACGGAGTTAATCTCACCTGGATTACTAACGGACCAAAAACTACTTACTTTCTGCTGCTGATTAATATGAACAGACCCTCACGATGGTGGCGCCCTCTACAACACGTCCGTAAAACGAGACATTGTTTAGCAGTCTTCTTGAATTGTTAATGTCTGGTAACTATTGTAAAGGTGTAGTATGCATTCGTCTGACTGCAATCGGACAAACGCATCCTTAACTTCTTGTGTAGTAGAGTAGAGTATGTAGAGTTCAGTGCTCTGAATTATAAGTTCAGATCAAAGTATTATATGCAGAGGTCGTAAAAGTCGGTTCAAAAGATTGATACGAACAGATGTTTTGTTTGGTCATTGCCCCTCTATACTCTGGCTACGGCCTTGCAATGAAGGTCAGGTGAATTTCAGAAAAGTAACGTCAGATCTTTGAAAGAAATCTTTGGGAGAGGTCAGAAATTGGAATTGGAAAACTCCAAGCACGATATACTCTTGTAAACAAGTTAATAATGCATGTTTACAAAATATTCTAAAGCTATATAGCGTTTCAACATTTCTTTTTAACAGCAATTTTTTAAAATAGCGATCTTGAACTTACATGATAGAATGCCATGTGAGTCGATACTAACAGCCAACGTTTATTTGTTTCAGGTAAGGGAGACCCCATCATGCCCTCAAAAGAAGTGTTGTATCCGCGAAAGCTAAAAGTAAGTTTACTGCCTCACCGGGACGCTACAGTGACGTGAGCTGATGTATCCAAGCACATCATACTGGAATGAATGGAGCTGACTGACTTGGCAACGCTACAACGACCGTAGCCCCAATGGAGCAGAACTCTCCTGCTTTTAAATCGATTCCGCATGTCTCCGCTCCGCTCCGTTTTAGTGGAGACGCACCCTAAAGATGGGTGTCGTGAGGTGCTTTACATAACTCTTTTCCGAAAACTCACGTTAAGTATCATTGAATCCTTTTCGGATTCCGATAAACTGGGGCGCCGAAACGAAATTACACTAATATTATAAAGGCGGAAGTTTGTGAGTGTGTTTGTTTGTATGTTTGTTACATCTTCAAACGCCTGGACCAATCTCATGGAATTTGGTATGACGGTAGCTGACAATGCTGACAGTTGGACTAACACATAGGCTACTTTCTATCTGATAAACCGTACGGTACTAAATAAATCTGTAATTAATTGCGCAAACTGAAATAGTTTGGGAACCCCTTGCGCTATTGTGCCCACTGCCAATTCATTCTAGATGCGTTACGCAAGCCCTAGGGTCATCGCTCGTAAACGAGCCCCAATAAAACTCTTTAGTGCCTGGCAATGCTCCCAGACTTCAGAGATGAGACAATTAGAGGCGATCAATCAATGCATTATGCGACACATGCAATGTCATGTATTCTGTTTCCCGATTTCTATGGGGAAACGTTTTCGAAAACATTTGCCATTCAAATCGGGAAACATTCTCGTTCGAGAACGGCACATCTCTATTCGTAAATCTAAGGTTTATGAAACTTACATTACTACAATTCCCTACTTTATCCTAAAAAATGTCTTGAGACCGCGACCCGGACGATGTAGCGTAGATAGCTCAATAAGGTGGACCGGATTTGATCAGGATCGCATGGAAAATTTGGATCAGTGCGGCGGCCGGTCATTGTGGTCGAAGGCCTTTGCCCAGCAGAGGATGTTTTCGGCTGATATGATGATGACTGCCTAAGAAATATGTTTTTTAGACGTAAATGAAATGCGAGGCTTCTATGTAAAAAAACTTCCTCTTCTTCCTATGTGCTTCTTAAACTTTTTTTATATCGTGTGTAGATAGTCGCATCCAAACTATCTTGGAATCAGAGCACTAATTCGAGTGTGCAAGATATCGCCAAGTGCAAGATATCGCCAAATAAGCGACGTGATGTGTCAAGTTTAAGTGTGTCCTTCCTAACAGAACTGTCCTACATACATTCGTGAGCGTATGTCGTAAGTTACAGAAAGAAATCGAAGAAGGCAACTAAGCGTTGTTTCTCGTCGTGTATGAGTTGTATGAATATGACGGATGGCGCGCGTCATGTGTAAGACAGGAGCTGATTTGTCCAAGTCCCGTGCAACATGAAACGCAATCAACTATCGTTGAGTTATACTTATTAAAATAGTTGAGATGTGACAGTATAATGACTTTCGCGAAGCGTTATGTACAGTAAAGGAAACTGAAATGCGCACCTTTTTGATCCTTATTATTTTTGTGACAAGACTGGAAAACAAGTTTGAATTTCCTTAAATATATGAACACGTCTTAGAATTTGCTCAAAATTTCTCAATAAAAAGAACTCTAAACTGTTTGCTTCGTACTAAGAAAACGATAATTGATATTTCTCCTGGGTTATTTCTCTTTTCTTTTTCATTTGCCATATTAATCAATGGCATATATTTACTATCAAATGAAACTCCAAACATTGCCACGACCTCGCTTGCCATGCAACACAAATATATTTGTCATCATAAAAGTCATAAACAGATGATTATACAGGATACAGGAACGTGAGGAACATGTCCAGTAGGCATATGATGGTCGCGTTTATTCCACGATACATAAATAATAGGATGATTTCGCTCTCGCATTTGCGTACTTGTCAAAAAGTGACAAATGCTTTGTCATTTATTTATCGCGGGACATGACTTGCGTAGATTTTTGCATCTTCTTATATTCTTATTTATTAAATCGTATACGGCGTTTACAGAAATATATGCAATTAGTTAAAATTGAATTAACTATAATTAGATTTCAACATTCAGTGTGTCAAGCCACGCAATTGCGTCAGGTGTTACAATCTTATGACTATATTGTTTGTTATATATAGGCCAGAAGTACGGGACGTGATTTTATAACCAATTAATAAGTCTTTCTATAGGATGTTATAGTTAAACAGATATTCTCTACATCATTTTAAAGAAGGCATCATACTGCATAATATACCTACTCGTGTTGTGGTTGTCAATAGTAATTGTTAAACAGTGCCCATATTAGGTCGAATCAAGTCGAGAACCAATTAAATACCTATGTTTATATTGTGTGTCCGGTAATTGTTATAGGTTGTTGTTTAACATGCTAGAAGTAAACGGTATTTGCTATGTTCTACTGTAACAGTTTGTTAAGACGAATTAACTTTTACTAACGGACTTGCTACAACTTCGGCGGGAGAGTGAAAGGTCCGAGCGCGGCGGTCATACGAGTGAGCGAGATAGTCGTATGGCCGCTGCTCGCCGCTGCCGCTTGCCGTCGAAGTAGTCGCTGGGCCGTTAATATCGCTTTCAAAACGCTGGTTTTCAGACAAAGAAGCTATTGCGTACAATACGAAACGGTCTCCGTATTGAGAACTTTCTTAATACATCGATTGACATTTTGTTTTGTCATTAAAGATTAGGTAATCAATATAATATTCAAACCTTTCGACTTACAGCTATAGTTCAAAGCAAAGTTCATAAATGTTTGTCTTTATGACTGACAGAACTGCAATTTGCCTGATGCTTACCTTACATACTGTATTTTATTATTCTAACTATTACTTGTACTCGTAATTAACTTTTAAACACACAAGGTACCTTGTTTTGTTTTGACAATACAAATGAATATTAATTTCCTTGTTTATTGTTGGAAAACGAGCAAAGTTCAATTCAAAATAACTGTTAGCAAAATTCCTGTCCTATACTTATAATGGAATCATACGGGCAAACATGTGAACCCTTAGCTTGTTAAGTCACCACCCACAATTTATCATGCTTATACCAAAGGTTGACTGGTAGAGAATGCCGTATGGCATTAAGTCCTTTTTACAATTAAGAATAAATAAATAGATACGGGAAACGTAAACGAGTTGTTTTGTATCCTTGAAAACTTACACACGAGGTTCCGACGAAATCGGCGGAAGGTCAACAGTCGGCAAATTGACAGTTACGAGAATTACGAGATTAACAAAGAAAGGGAAATCAAGTGTACGGATGTTCGTAATTAGCCTAAAAAGAGGTAAGATGACGTGCATGTTCCACATTGACGAGAACAAAAGTGCTTCTGTGTTCTGGAATTACTCGTAAGAGCGATGAATTATATACCATTTTATTTACGACATTTTTTTATCCGCTCCGAGCTCCGAGGAGGTGTTCGGATTGATTCCTGCCGCTTCTTTCCGCCATCGTTCTGCGCGACAATCCTTTCATCCTCACCACTTAGATAGTTGGCAGTCCACAACTGTGCGATTTTCTAGAAATTTCCTGCCTCGCACGACTGCATTATGGAATGAATTGTCGCTTGCGGTATTTCCGGACCGATACGACCTTCAAACCTTCAAGAAAAGAGCGTATTCCCACCTGAAAGGCCGGCAACGCACTTGTGACTCCTCTGGTGTTGTAGGTGTCTATGGGCGACGGTAATCGCTTTCCATCAGGCGATTCGTTTCCTCGTTTGCCCCCTATGACATAAAAAAAAAACTTTATTGCACAAAAGAAAAAAATATGATTAATTAAACCTTTACCGCATACGAAGCCATATATGGCAGATATGAACTTGGACCTTATTGGCACAGGTCAAGGTTCAAATTCAAACATTTTTTTTTTTCTATATGCGGTAAAGGGTTAATACTTCTTAAAGGGTTGGCAACGCGCGTGTGATGCTCCTAGCATCGCAAGCGTTCATAGGCAGCGGTGTGCTTAACACCAGGCGGGCCGCATGCTTGTTTGCCACCCTAGTAGTATAAAAAACTTATCATGGTGTAGATTTAGAAACCATTTCGAGGAATAGGGTTAATATATTGCAATGAATAATTAGATCGTGTCAATATAAAACTTGTGAAAATTTATTCATATCTATGTAATGTTTCGACTTCATTCTTGTCGTCATGTCGAGTAGTGACACCGCAAAATAAATAATTATTAAGGGACAATCTTTATTACAAATGGACCTAGTCCCAAACTAAGCAATGCTTGTACCATGCGTACTATACATAATATATAAATACATATATGTATAGATAATATCCATGACCCATCCATGACAAAATTCTTTCTTGTTTGATGAGTAAAACAATAAACGCATCTAATTGGGACACGAAAATAGTATCTTAAATTACCAAAAAAAAATTGGGATCTTTGGTATTGTATCCCCATTTAAAACTTTATAAAAGTGTCTAGTTTGTCGGCATGTCTCTTCAATTTTATTTTAGTTGAGTCGTGATATTAAAGGATACGAGTTAAAAGTCAGTTCGTTTTAAAAACTACACGTTACTAGAAGTATTTGTCTTAGGTAGAGACATTATTTCTAATTAATGGACAAGACAAACCCTCGAGACAGCGGTAGGCATAAGATGTCACTTCGGTTCAAATGAATGTAACGTGCGTAATAGAAACTGAAATATTTAGTTAATAGGAATAGGGGGAGGACACTAATAAATTATGATGAGGACTATCTTTTGGGTTCCCGCTCTTTTACAGACAAACGTTTCATCGAATGTTTCATTTTATCGAATTTTCACATCACATTATATATTACACATCTGATATTATAAAAAAAAAACTAGATTTGTATTGAAAATCAGTTTTCCATGGATGATTTCAGAAAATTTACTTACTAGCGTGATGCAGGATCGTCTTTTGTTTTGTATGGCGCGGCGCTACGCCAGTCTGGCGCCATCTGTTGGGTACAATTTCCTTTGTCCTCTCACCTTTTGAACGCTATTAAGTTCCGTTTTGCTATAGTAATTCCAATGGTGTGGGCTACATTTTTGCTTATTCGTGTCTCAAAACAAGCAATTTACGTGTGTACCAATATACCTACATCAAATAAACGGTACCTCGGTAAGATCATTAGTAGAAGTAATTACGATTTGCTAAAAGCAGTTAAAACCGGTTACATTAGAGTAATTGAACCACTTCCTACAAGTACATACAGGAAGCTACTTTATCTCCTGCCAGTAGATAACCACTTTATGGAAAATATTGATCGATCATTCTTATATGGACGAACTTTCATTAAATGATAATAAGCAAGGTCCTGCGTTCGGTAATTTTGTAAGTAGCCAGCGAAAATTAAAGATTTTTACGATTAAAACCTAAAAGGATCAGGCAATTCTGGCCAGAAAAGGATTCGCCTAAAGTAGCCATATCATCGAATCAAATTACATTTTATAATTAATAAATAATAAATAAAGAGCCACCACGCCACCTCGATAACGGTTGCCTATTTCCCTATTTGCTTTGGATTCTAAATCATAAGAACCGGACTTTCATCCTTAAAGCCGGACTTACGTTTTCACAGTCGCGGCTGTACTTGCGCTCGACTTTCCACTCGCGCGGCAGTTTGACAAAAAAGCCTCACAAAAGCCGGACCGCCGGACGAGAAAACATCTGGCTAGGCGCGTCCGTAAAAAGCCAAACAACGGCTTAAGCCGGACACCTGTCAACCCTGGCTGGGCCTGAAAGTATGAGAAGTTTAACCTGTTGATAAAAAAATACAATAAACATAACATAAAGATAAATAACAAAAGAAGAAAGTTAGTGTGAAAATTCCTATGCATTCTCATTAAATACTTCACTCAATGATTGACTTTACGAAACTACGTTACCTTCAAGCTCTATGATCCCACACAAACAAAGCTAGCACAAACAAATCGTGAAATAACTATTTTCTCTACATTTTATTTCACTATACTCTTCCGTTGTAATAAAGTCTTAACCGACATTATCCCGTACCAACATACGCTTTTTATAATATCAATAACTGTCAGCCGATGCTTCCATTATTATAACGTCCTAACCGACGGTATCTGCGTACTAATATACGCTCTTTATCCTTCCTGAGTTGACAACACTTGCATGCATGCAGCCGATTGGCAAACACTTGATACTTCGCGAACGTCGAAGGCATTTGAAAGAACCCTCTTTTAGCGTTCCCTTTTGAATATGATACAGTCACGACACGATTGTTAAGGAGAAGTACCCTTTCCTTTTAACGAGATGTTTTTGTTTAGTACTTGTTAAGACATTGAGTTTCGTTTCAAAGTTAACACGATGGCTAAAGCCAGGTTTACGAGTAGACGAAGCCAGTGCTGGCTGCCAGTGAAACTGGCAGCCAGCGCTGGCTTGTTGTTGGCCTCGTGTAAACAGTTTTTCAAGACAAGCCAGCGCTGGCTGCCAGCACTGGCGGGAATAGAGCGCCGGCCTATTTTTCAAGCCAGTGACCCCCGCCCGCGTTTCCCGCAACCCCCGCGCCAGTGTGAGGTCGCGTGTAGCCGCACCGCGCCAGTCGCTGGCGAATATCCACTATGCTCACCACAAGAATTATCCAGGAATGAAATGAACCCAGTTGGCCTCATCTAAACAACACGGGCCAGGCCAGCGCTGGCTTGTCTGAGGACTGGCGCCAGCGTTACTGGCTTCGTCTAAACCTGGCTTAGCGTCCACGAAACATGACACCTAATTGGTAGTCAAGTACTACGACAGCAAGAGCAAGACACACTTCGGTACCACTTCAAGTACGTCTACTAATTGCAAGACGGGATCTCTATGTACAGCAAACTGCGCTAATAGCTGACGCACCATCGTGCAACAAGATGGCCCTCTCCGCCTTCCTCTTTTATTCGGGCAAAGCGATGTTCGTAGCGGATCGCAGCGGCGCGCACGACCCATTGCGAACCAAATGCTACACAGGTAACCAATAAAATACATTTATCGTGCGCCTTTTAAAAGATAGAAAGGGAGAACGGAGAAAAAGTTCTAATATATGTACATTGTTATATTGTTAGGGTCAGCTCACACCGTGAGACACACATTTCATCGTGAGAATTCAAAATACGTTGCGCGACGCATGCTGCTAACGATTTTACGATGCGCCTCGCTACGTTGCGATGCGTCTCGCGGCGCAGCGCGAAATCACCGGCATCTTCCAGTATCGTCGGGTCGCGTCGCGTCTCGGTGTGCGCTGACCCTTATATTATTAAATACAAAATTGTAAGCAGCAGTTCACATTAACAACGGCCTTTTGCCTGTGTCTCGCAGTCCTAACAAATACATACATTTCCAAACATCGCGAATGTGCGGAAGCCGCGATGGCTCCGTTCAAAAGATAACGGTCCCGCGGCTCGGTTGACAAGCTCATTTAACTTTTGTGCGAAACCTTGTTAATTTATGTATGTGTATCATAGTCACAGGATGCTAATACTAGGTGAACGGCGGTTTTGGTTCATAGTCATTTGAAATACTAGAAGTTGTTTGTCCTGTGGTCAAAATTTAACAGCTTTTGTGCATGTATAGTACATTGTTTTAAAGGTTAGAAACTCAGCAATAATAGATGGACGAGCAAGTTCTCGGGCCGTTAGTGGGTTTTCGTCATAATTTAGAACACATTAAGTAAATAAATATCGAACTAACTGCAAGACCTACATCCGTATTTTCAGTTGATAAAATGTATGTTTACATCAAACTTTGCGTCAAATACGACGAGAAGTACACAAATTAATCCGTACTAACGTCGTTTTGCCTTGCAACCAGCGTTGACGTCTGAGAAAACGACGTTCCTTTTATTTTAGTGCGAGATCGAATTTCACTTTTATCGCGCAACTCTCAATTCCAAATTCATTAAAAACCGATCTACGTTAATAAAATATGTCTAATCTTTAGAGGCATATTTAATTATGTAGAAATTTCGATTTCAACGTTATCCATATCGTCTTTATATCTCTGAAACTGTCAGATTTATCTGTTTATTTATATAACTAGAGCACGCAGTAGAAAGTGCGTCTGTCAACGGCCGTCTGTCATCTCGCTTCCGGCGATTTAGTTGACTATTAATAACTACGAGGAAATGACTGGATTCTGAAATTTTGAAACAAGCTGCAGCGTTGTTCATTGTTGTATGCATCTGCGCATTGGGCACAACTGTTGCCCTAATCTTATGCCATTCGGGTGCGTAGGTGCGGCATATTGATTCCAGCCATTCTTCCATGTTATTCATCATCTCGTCGCTTAATAGCTTCCATATCATCTTACATAAAACTTACGATCGATACCGTTTTGGCCTTCCTTGTCTTCTATCCATCTTCAATAATCTTCTTTTATTATCCTTTAAAATTAAACTTTCACATTCAACGACAACGCTTTTCTTGTTACTTGGCTATGTGTACTGCCTCTGAATCGGATCCTTGACCGGAGCCATCTAGCGAGTCTTAAGATTATTGATTGACCCTACTTGCGATTCCACACTATAATATTAATATTGTTATTATCTGATTTAATGTATAACTCTTTGTAATGTGTTTTGTTTGCATGGAATAAAAGGCATTTCATTTATTATTATTATCTGATGTGGATATTTATATAAAACTTATAAAATCTTGTTATTTTTCTTTTACTTTTCGACTTTCCATCAACTTTAACGCATATTAATGAAGATTTACAATCAATAGAATTTCTAGAAATTTACGCATTCTTACAATGGTCAATGTCAAAAGCCGCCTATATTTCTCTTGATTTAATTGCCTTTAAGTTATTTACGCGTTAGTAAAGTAAAGATTTAACTCCTTTCCACATATGTTATTGCATTCCATATACATAGTACGGGTAGTATGAGGAATGGTCAACCGTCAACGTGCTGAGTAAAACTAAAATGGCGATGACAGTGAGAGATGTCAGAGGGGTCATACAGATTTTAGTACCTCTTCCCCGTGACTTGACTTAATGTACTATGTGTCCCCTGGTCGGGGCAGAGAGGGCGTCCATAGTACGTCGCCATCCCGAATGATCTTGGGGGTCGCCTTTTACTTCGCTCCAGGTCATTCCTATCGCCTTTGCTTCTGCAGTGATCGTCCGCCGTTTGGATCTTCTCCGTGAACACTACCATAATTATTGTTCACTAAGAACATCAAAATCAAGACACCTAGCTCCGGTCAGCTTCACTGTGCTTCTTGTGATCGGGTATTTAAAAGTAAGTTTGGCTTTGCCAGCCACATTAGAGCTCACGCCCGTAATTAGCTCGTCACGGCGTGGATAGCTATAGCTATACATCAAAATCCGAAGCTATTAACTTAGGATGTCCATAAAGACTTCAAAGAGAACTTACACCGAAGTAATGAGAAGAAACGAATTTAATGTTTAACTCTCTAGCTTGTGTCTACAATTTTGTCCGTATAAGCATTTTTCTTTACCGCCGTCCGGTAAAAAGTATTCTATAATCATTTTTGTATGACTAATCCCTGTACCACTGTTGGTTAAAATTGGTCCAGCCATTTTTGCGTGATGAGTAGGCGTCGCACTTCTGATAGCAATAGTACGGTAAGACTTTAGAGAGCTATGGATATTAACAGTAATATACAATTCATACTCATACTCAGTAGTGTATTGTGATGACGCCGCCAGAAAGATATTCCGACAGATGAATGGCTTTGGTATCAGTCTATAGTCTAAACAAAACAATCAACGCGCTGTTAAGATTCATGCAATATCATGATTTCGATGGGCAGGGGAGGGATAGGGAGAGGCCCATACAAAATAGACTTTCTATGAAATTTTAACGTTTAAAGTCTACAAAACCAGTGTTTCAATCTATGACAAAACAATGAGCAGTTCCGTACACCACCTAATTACTGACCCATACGTTTGTCTACGAACCATTGCAATGTTAGCGGCAGACGCGGTGACGTCACTTCCGCATCGGGCATTCACCCCGGTGCATCGTCCATGCACTTTGAACGTAGTTACATTTCAATGTTTACGAGAAAAACTTGATACCTTGGATGTTTTGAATTTAGATGGAAGATTGAGTCTTTGAAGTGTGGTTTTTGGAGGTGAATTTTAATGTGCTTTTTTCATTAGATAATTCGATATGTTTGATAATGATTTTAATCAAATCAGTACGTCTAGGATAAATTGGACACGCGACTCTTTGTCGCGCGACGTAGACATGTGCGCCGCCGCGGCGCGGCGCCGCCGCCGCCGTTTTTGACACGCCGCCGCCGCCGATGAATGATCGGCGTGAAATCGGCGTGACCTTCAGTAATTTGTATTTATGCGGATTTAAATAATGTAACCTGTCCTGTACTTTATAAATAGATGATATGATATTTATTTTCTGTACGAGTAGGGCTGCCGGTTTTTCCCAGAATAGTCCTAGTTTGAAGGCCATCTGGAGGACGTCCGGGGGGGTTTTCAATAAGTGTTCGGGACACTTTTTATGTGAATAGAAAATAAAGCGTGTTTTTTTTTAATAATTTAAGAAAAAAAAGCGATTTACGCCAAATGTCCGATGTTTCGGGTTTTTGTGAATGTACGATTAAAAATCTCGGTAGGTAATTGTAAAATGGAGTTGCATTGCCCCTCAAAATCGTGGTGTTCATGTTTTTTTTAATACTTGTTATCTGTAAAAGTCGGAAAACAATAAGGGTTATTTTTATTGTGGCACTGTTGTGCTGCATGCCCACATCCTTACCCCCACCGCTCACTCAGGTCAGGTGTAATCCCTTAAACACTAGAAAAAATATTATTAAGCGGGGTAACTCATTAGTCAGTTTGTGTTGCGTGTGCGCGGTAGATTACAGTTTTAGTTTCTGGTGTATGTGACGTTTATTTTAAATTCATTATGAGCGAGGAACAAAGTGAAGACGGATCATCAGACATTCATAAATTAAAAGTAAAATGTTTAAAAATAAACCATTTGCATTGTAAAGCCAAACCAAGCTACTGCTGGAAGCATTTCGGGAATCTTATGGTAGAACAAGATGGGAAGAGACGGAGTGTGTCTCCTAAGCAGGTGTTTTGCATACCCTGTTTGGCAAATGCACAAAAAGAAGACCCGGACAGCTATTTTGGACGGTAAGTAAAGTACAAAAGTAGATTACCATGTGGTATTTATTTTACCTCTATTAAAACTCTGTTTATTACACATAGTATTAGAATTAATAGGTCTATGTGCAACTAACTCAGTTTAGTAAGAAATTATAACACTAACATGGTATTAACTATGAAATCATTACTGCATTTATTACCACGCTTGGTTAAATAATAACTCATTGGACAATCTCATTTTAGCAGAAAGACGCAATTTAATAAAGTTTTTCAGAAGTTAAGCAAAACAAAAACTTATTTCTGACGTTTTCAACCAAAAGAATAACGTCCACTTTGTCATTTATTACTAGAGTCCATCTTTATACAAATAATAATAAAAAAAAACCTGACAGTGCGTCCTTATCAACAAAGTGAACCCTTTTGCATAAAATCGTCCCATTTTATGGTATTTATTATTATAATAACTTTACGATTTTACCAAAAATACTTCGATTTAAACTAATTGTTGATTATATACAAATTGTTGATATAACGTAAACTGTGATTTGATTATAGTCAGACCACGCTAACTCTGCACAGCAAATGAACTGTCAAACCATACAAACTGACTCACTTTGTATGGTTTGAGTTAGCGTGGTCTGACACTATTTTAGAAAAAAAAATGTTATATATTTTGATGTGATGTTTCACGTGTAATTTAATATTTAGAACGTTGATATTTAAGGGAATATTTAATTTTGTTACTTAGAAGTTATTGATCTTACATACAACATTATTATTCTGACTTTGATTTGATTTTTAAAATGTTTTTATACCACGTATTTAACTGATTTTCTCTCAAATCCAATAAAACATACCCATTAATATGTTTTTTCATTCACCTAACCCTGACGCCGATTTCACGCCGATTTCACGCCGCCGCCGCCGATTTTTTGACAGACGCCGCCGCCGAGCATTTTGCGACCGGCGCACATGTCTAGCGCGACGTATACTACCTGTCACTTTACTTTCGATACCGTGCGAGCAAGACAGTAAGTAGATGCTGAGTCGGGCGACAAGCGAAGTCGCACCAAGATATGCTATCCCTACTACACCTCTACAACTATTTGCTAGATTGCTAGGCGGGCTGAAATTATATTTCCTGACATATTATGTCTTATCATGAAACCTGCGCCGACTTCAAATTAATGGGATAAATCCAGAAAATAATGCCGATGTTGGCCTAGAATAAAAGACTAAAGAACGGTCTCCGTTCTGAACTTCGCAAAAACCGTTGTGTAATTGGTCGTAAATCTTTGAGAATGACAAAAGACACAGGTAGAATAGGGTTGAAGGAAGCAATTATAAAATTAGTGCGAGAACAAAGGATATAACGGAATATTGTACAGTAAATACCAAAGGGCTTGTGCACAAATCACGTGAGGTTCCATAGGGGGAGGGGGGGGTCACGAAAAAATCACGAAATATCACGTTGGGGGAGGGGGGGTATAACCACTCAATTGCTTCGAATTTTGAGTTAGACTCTATTTATATAATAAAATATATTTATATAATAGCGGTGACAAGTAGCCGTAGTTACCAAAAGCAATCTAGTGGATATGGAGACCTCACGTGTATTTTTTCTACAGTGAACGAACTAAGAAAAAGTCGATATTTTTTTCTCGGTTTTGTTAAAAATAAGTCTTGACTTGTTAAATACCTCAAAATAGCGAGTCTATTTTACGAAATTTTGGCAGAAAAAAAATATACGTGAGGTGGTGAGGGGGAGGGGGGGTTAGCAAAGAACCTCACCAAATATCACCAGGGGGGAGGGGGGGGTCAAAAAGTAGCCGAAAAAACCTCACGTGATTTGTGCACAAGCCCAAAACCGTAAACAGTGACGTTTACCTTTAAAATACAAACATTAACGCAGAACAATTAGTTGGAGACAGTTCTATCAGTAACGGGTGTAGTTCGGTGCTGGAACCGTGTCAATTTGTCCACTAACAGAATTAATTAGCTGCCAACACTAATTGACTAGTTTCGGTAAGTAGACTCGCTGTCTGTGATAATGATAATAACGGGCCTATAGTCCAGTTAAACAATACAACAGTTATATTATCCTGGTGATGTATGTCGAAAGATTATAAAGAAGTCTCTTTTGGGCATCACTTTACGCTCATGAGAATTCAGTAAAACGTATCACAAAAGAACGTAATGCTAATGCATCAATATGTCTTTTTTTCATTACTTCAATGTTTCGGACTTAGGGACTTTCCTACTAGAGCTTGCAATATTGATATTTTTTTTACGTCCCTACGTAGAGTATCCATGGTCTCAAAGTTGGAAATCGCTCATTCACCAAAAAAGCAGCTCATAACGCGTTATGCATTCTGCGTAACTCGCACTACGCAAAAGTAATAGTTTGTAAAATACACAAAAAAACAAGGTCGTTACAAATCTGTACCAATAAAGTTTTCAACATACGTACAACCATCACACATGAGGCAGCCCAGTTTTCCATAAGACCTGTGCAAAAATAGAAAGAAAATAATTCTTGTATCAAACGTTAGTTGGCAATGACCATGGAAGTTTTCCAAGCTTCCGACCTTGTCTCTGTGGCTGCGCTGAATTGTGGAGTTTATTTTGCAAAGAGAAAAGTTGATTTTGCTATTATATGAGCAGTAGCTTGGCGTCCATAACCTGATTCCCAGCGGTTTGCCTGTTTTTAAGGGAGTTGGGAATCTTATTTTACTGCTTTAGAGAGTATTTTTATTAATCAGCAGATCTAATAATATAATTATATGTTTTATGCAATCACCACAAAGGTAAGAACAAGACTTATATGAGTGAGGAATATGTGATCATTGTGAACGTATCAAAATCATTGTTGCCAATAAAGTTCTATCTGTATTGCGTAATTGTTAACCATGACTTGCGGCTCGTATCCAATATAGGCCCAGTTTCTGATGTAAACTATCCGCGATCCACCGCTGATTTCACAAAGGTTATCAATTATAAATTATTTCTTATGATCGAAATCGGTACAGTACTTTCCAAGTCTTGTCTTGAAGACATTGAAAAACGTTCTGAGAAATATTCGTTTATTATGTATTATAAATAAATAAATAATAAATAAATATTAAGGGACAATCATACACAAATCGACCTAGTCCCAAACTAAGCAATGCTTGTACTATGGGTACTAGACGACGATATACATAATATATAAATACATATATAGATAACATCCATGACCCAAGAACAAATATTTGTACAAATATTTGCCCCGGCCGGGATTCGAACCCGGGACCGCCGACTCAGTAGGCAGGTGTCTACAAACCGAGCCAAACGCGTCGTCGTCGTATTGGAAGTTATCAGCAAATATAGAGATATAAGCTTAACCCTGAACATTATAATATGCGTAGCATTAGTCTGCCAGTCCAGACATAACAACATGCCACCAAAAACAAATTAGACCAACTTACCCATATGTCGAACGATTCTGGCGCGCACCATTCATTGTCCAGTAAACAATAAGATTTCCATACATTGTCTGTGTAACGGCGTTTAATCCGCTCAGCTAATCTAAAAGATCACAACCGTATATGAAAATCAATGACACATAGATCGTTTATATACTAGGACGAATATAGTGACGTCACCACGTGACCCACATGCCACGCGGTCGTTGTACGTCGCGCGTCATTTCAGCTCGTTCGGCTTTCGGCTTGGTTAATGCCCCAGGCATCTTTCAACTCTATGTCGTACTGACAAAGTCTGTGTTAGATGGAGAAGGGGTCGGTACCGAGCAATTAAGAGTAGACACGGATGGACATCCATTTGTGATAAAGGATGTTAATTTGCGGATGTTAGTATTTTTGGATGCGGAAGACGGGTGAATGAGAGGGATTCTTTCTTGATTGGTTTTTCTTAGATAAATAGGAGTTGGTGCAAGTCAGCTAACTTCGGGTTTTGGCGAGTGTTTCGTGTATATTATGTATGCATATATTCTTTAGCCCACATTTTATCCCAATGCCGAAATTGCCAAATCACGTCGATCATTTGCTCCTGAAAGACAATTCACCAAACATATTTTACAGCAAAGATAACATCCTACGTTCGCAACAATGTTATTGCTCGTATTTCAGATATATGACTACTACTTCTGCCAGGTATCGAACCTAGGACCGTTAACCCCGCAAGCAGACTAAATTCAATCACGTAAGATTTGTGATCGAGTTCCCACGATGCAATCTGCCAATAGTTCAAATTTCCCCAAATAATTGCGAATCATTGTCGTGTAGACGAACCTTGGAGAGGTCATCGCTCGTGCTGTACTGTACTGACCCACCTGCGCCCACGCGTCGCAGTCTGTTTTTCCTGGTTCGTATCCCTTGGGATCGTTTGCATACTTGTGGCTTCTTTAAACCCAGTTAAGTTTGATTTGAATTTTTGTGGGTCTGTTGACATTGTGATCTGTAATTATTGGTTTTCTTTCCTTTTTATTATTATATATTTTTCATCAACAGATTTAAATGTGGTCCTTGCAGTTTCAAGCAATATATGTTTGTTGTAAAGCATCGCGGAAGGTATTCGTAACTTCTCACTCACCTTTTGACTGAAAGTTGAATCCAAACAAATCCCAGTGGTCTGTCTGGTCACTGTATGAACCTTGAAGTACGGTCATTGTGCTTTACTGACCTACCTGTACACGGCGCCTACGCAAGATTAACGATGTTTATTTTAACTCCGTAAAGAAACACATGATTTGCTTCTTGAATTGAATTGAATGACGTGTTGTTAGCACAAGGCCCGTTATAAAGACGCAAAGGCGAATGATGTGTCAAGAGTAGCTGATGGTGTTAGAACCTTGTCGCTGACGCATTTTAGATACATTATTACAATTTCAAGTGACCATAAAGAAGTAGTTAGTAATTTTTTTTGTTGCTTTGCGATTGGTTATACAAGTAAACTTGTGTAAAAAAATTCGGTTAAACAATCGGAACATCGCTGAGATACACAAATCTGAATGTATCATGAAAGTAGAGGGACGATACGAAATAACTTGACCTAAACCTTAGGTTCGGGTTGAATTATCTATAAATATATCGCCAAAATGATCTCCAGTAGGAATTAGCTCTGAAAGAAGAAAATTTAACAACCACGACCGCAAGAGAAATGGCCGTGAAATACTACCACTAGAATTAGTCTACTTCTTCGTTTCCTCATGATTCATCAACAATAATGTACGTTGACTTGTCGCGAACAAGAAGGAATGTAGTTGTACACACACTCGAATCGAATCGGATGCGACGTGTAAACGATTTGATCAACAAACGAATTATTCGCCTACTACTAATCCAATAATTCTTGGAACGCTAATCAAATAGTCAAACAATAATTATACAATCGAACAATCAATTAGACTTAATGATTGTGAATAAACACCAGTGTTAATTGGGTGTAAAAATAACATTTGTCAATTGAATACTTATTTCCGGATAGTGAGAATTAACTAAAAGTTAGGTATCCAATAATTACAATAATCTAGTTACTGGAAACCTACCGTTTACTGGTCGTTCGTGATGAAAAGTCTATGTAGCTGTGTGTCCAATGCACTTCCTCGTTCCAAAAAAGACGTCGATATAGTATAGGTACCTACTCACGTATATACTTGGAGGAAGTATGTTTCCATCCAATATAAACCAATAAATAAAAATGTTCCTCACAACTTATTCATACACACGCTGCACTTTTTCGAAAAACAAGGCATTCATCAACATGTAAGCCTCTTCGTTTTCTCTGGTTCTGTTTTTATAAATAATGACATTCTTCATGATGAAATAATGCCACATTTTTCGCCATGGACAACCTGATACAGAATTGGTTAGAACTTATCATTAGAAACCTCGGAATATACTACAACAGGTAGCTATTGTGTTTATTTTCCAACTTATTCATGTTGGTAAAGTGACGTAATTTTCGGGCAAAAGAAAATCAAAGTAATCCATCTCTTCAACTTTAAGAAATATTTTGAATTATAATGTTTAAAACGTAATATTGATCGTAGCTTTATGTTTAGAAATGATTTACAACCTTCTACGGGCATTAGAAGTCAAGATATTAACTATTTTAGTTTTTTTGTTTTTATTTTTTTTCTCCCAAACGGGCAAGTAGTGGCTGATAATTTTGATATGGGAAGTACCTCTGAGTGTCCTGAACATGTGATATTAAAATGGGCGCGGTAGCTCGTGGGGTCTCGAAGAAATATCAACTTCGGTTTTGATAAAAATATCATCGTCTAGGGTTGATACTTTTCGGTCAATAATATTTGACTGAATAGTAATAATGTTACTAATTATTTGAATCTTACAAATTATTACCTTTGTGTATAAATCAGTATTTTAAATTGGACATTAAATAAATATGTAAATATTAAGGGACAATCATACAGAAATCGACCTAGTCCCAAACTAAGTAAAGCTTGTACCATGGGTACTAGACGACGATATGCATAATGTGTAAATACTTATATAGATCTATTATAAATCTTATATTAATATGTGTCTGCAAATTCCTTTTCGTAAAATGATGGCCTGTATACATTTTGACATTATTTCGTATGATGGGTTCTTTTAATTCTGACAGTGTTTCTTATCTGACAGATTGCTGCAAAAATACGATTGAAATATAAAAAAAGTATACAGTTATACATGTGCCAGTAGGGCATTAATTAGGGTATGTTAGAAATCTGAAAATGTCTTAAATACATTTGTAACATATGTAGACTCACAAATTTTGCCGTTCTGACCTTCTTTTACTTTTTAATCTCCAATATTCACACCTCAATGATCGCATGTTTATTAGAATTTAAGTACCTAGTCATCTTGCTGATGGCGTTGTTTATTGTAAATTTGTATCTTACTTTTTGTCCATATGTTTATTGTAAATAACCAGAAAATACATAAGTGACTCATTCATTGATACATGTATTGCCCTTTTAATTTGTTCGCCGCAATGTTCAACTAATGATGTTAGTTAATAATCACTATAATCTTGTGGCCTAGTCGGTGAAGGATAAGGTTTAGGCAGCCGTCTTGTTGGTACAGCCGTGGCATGAAAAATGTTCGTCTCTTTTGAACCTTAACACCAACATTGACTCTAAGTGACTCCAAAAGTGACGAATCTTTTTAATCTTCAACATAGACATATTTGTATACATAATATGTATACATACTTATAGTATTATTTGTTTTGTTTTTTTTCTATTATATTCTATTGATGGAAGAGCGGGATTTCCGGACACCAGCATATGTAAATATAAACAAGTTGTTTTCGTACCTACATTTTATGAAACCGGAATAATATTTTTTGTTTTTATTATATATTTTTTAAATTAAAATGTTGTGATTATTTGTAAAGTAAGTAGAAAAGAAAGTTCCTATGAATGTTTACATAAAAATTAATTAACCGAAAATTTGATCGAATTATTTTGGCAGCCCTGACAAAAAGTTTTATTGGCATGTATCTTGAAGACCCCACGAGCTACCGCGCCCATTTTAATATCACATGTTCAGGACACTCAGAGGTACTTCCCATATCAAAATTATCAGCCACTACTTGCCCGTTTGGGAGAAAAAAAATAAAAACAAAAAAAATAAAATAGTTAATATCTTGACTTCTAATGCCCGTAGAAGGTTGTAAATCATTTCTAAACATAAAGCTACGATCAATATTACGTTTTAAACATTATAATTCAAAATATTTCTTAAAGTTGAAGAGATGGATTACTTTGATTTTCTTTTGCCCGAAAATTACGTCACTTTACCAACATGAATAAGTTGGAAAATAAACACAATAGCTACCTGTTGTAGTATATTCCGAGGTTTCTAATGATAAGTTCTAACCAATTCTGTATCAGGTTGTCCATGGCGAAAAATGTGGCATTATTTGGCACTGTGTGATGTGAGTTACTGACCCAAACAGTCAACGGGGTTTACTAAGACCATCCATCCCCCGACTGTCACATGTATCCGTCAACGGCGACTCTTACAATCTCTGTTCATGTGTGCGAATGAGACTTGCATATCCAAACTGTCGTGTATACGTATCTATTGAACCGCAAACGTTAGACGCTTATTTACTTTAATGAACAGATTTATTAATAATTATTACAATGGAAAATAAATTAAAAATATACATACTAAAACTTAATTAAAAAGAATCCCCCAGTACTGAAGCCGTCTGAGGCATCGTCCCCAGCACGCACGCCGCGTTTCCCCTTTGAATGGCGAGGCTCAGTCTTTGAGCGAAAAATCTTTAAAATCTTCCTCATCAATATTGACTTCCCATCATAATTACAAGTAATTACAACCAATCTTGTGGTTAATCGATTTCCTTTGAATTTGTATACGGATTTCCCTACTTAATCATACTTGATTTGATTTATTGTTCATCAATTGCTTGTGCTTTGTTCATGGGTTTTTGGCATCTCAGTCGAGTGTTATATGAATCTGTTAATTTATTTGCGTGTTGAATTTTATTAGATGGTTCTTTAGGTGCAGTGTAAGATCGGACAAAGAATATTTCCCAGATGATGGTTATATTTTCCACTAAAGTTTGTTTGTAAAATTATCTTATCTACATTTTTCGTCCCTCTCGGTCCGCCCGTCTCGGTATCAATTTTTCTGGACAAGAAAACTGGCTTTAGATGTAGCTTGGAATTAACTTCCTATATTTTATCTTGTTTTGAACAGTTTCAGTAGCCGCCGCCGTCACGCCTAGACCCGTTTATCTCTTGGTCTAGTGAGCGACGCAAAGCTGTTGCCTTTAATGTGAATTTCAAACAAAGAATCCACTGTTGATAATTCAAGTCTACTCCATGTTTTCCCCAATTGACGTACGTTTACATTCTTCTTTGGGTCTTTTCGCATCTGAGTCAAAGGATTCAATGTTAATACAAGTTCGTTCAATCGTTTTCCCCAATCATTGACCACCGAAATGTTATTGTTTCTCGGATATTTGGCAGCTGATTCAAAGAAATCGCAAGTGTGGGCGAGTTGCACAACATTTACGTCGGGTGGGTAAATGACCTATGACTACGACTAAGTACCTGAACAACATGAGATGCTGAGAGCAGTGGACTTTCGTCAATTGAACGTTTAATTTGTCTTCGTATCACTTGATCGTGCAATGCTCAAAATTATGACGTCAGTGTCTGATCAACGTCATTTCTTCTTCACTATACGGTTTCATTGTCAAGATTCAGAACATTACGTCGAAAATGGATGATATAATAATGGAAACGTCTGTTTCTCGTGTTTCGTCACGTCCGTACAGTATATAAATTAGCCCTAAAGCTAGTTTTTTTTTTTCTATATGTTGTTTTGTAGTTCACAGTGCCTTGGTTTTATTATTTTAAGAGGCCTTATTCCTTTTAAATGCTGATTGTTTTAGACATTTTTCTCTATGATCAAACATGTTTCTTAACATATTATTGATGTTACTACCTAGAACAGGGCTATTGGGATTTATTGGTATATATTTGAAACCTACAGTTTGAATTCTTCATTGATAATTTTTGTTTCAAAAACTACTCGAAAATGTCAAAATTCACGCAATGAAAGCATGAAATAGCTATGTTACTACCTAGAACTCGGGAAAAATTATTATTCACTTCAAAAAGTTGGTTGAAAGTATTTTTTTTTATCTAGCCTGTAGGACTGTCCCACTGCTGGGCAAAGGCCTCTCCTTTTGATTTCCACAGGTCCTTGTCTGACGCTGCCTCCGGCCAGTTGCTGAGGAATGCGTCTATGTCATCCCGCCATCTCCGTCTGGGCCGGCCACGTCTACGTCGCCCGTTTTGTGGCACCCACTTGGTGGCTATGCTGACCCACCTTTCCGGGTTCATACGGCAGACATGGCCTGCCCAATCCCACTTGAGCCTGGCTGCTTTATTGCCTACGTCAGCTATGCGTGTTTTGGAGCGCAGCGTGGTGTTTCGGACACGATCCGTCCTTTTCACCCCTAAAATGCTGCGCTCCATGGCCCGTTGGCAAACCTTCAATTTGGACTTTTGATATTCGGTAAGGGACCATGTTTGAGCACCGTAGGTTAGGACAGGCAGAATCAATATATATATTTGTAATACAGTCAAAATCTGTTATAACGACATCTAAGGGACTACTCACTCATATTTGGTCGTAAAAACCGATAGTCGTAACAGCCGATGACGTTGTTATTAAGTACCTAATACTTATTATTGAATGTGTGATTAATATACTGATACAATACGCGATTTTGCTTCTATAGTAATTTGTTTTCTTTTTCTTTGCGACATATTAAGTTTCACGAATAACTCAACAATATGTTTTGGTGCGTCTTGTGTTCAGATAAGTAACAAACTGACTGAAGAAAAATGAGAAAGCAGGCTTTGGGCTTCGATTATACTGCATACATGTGTACCCATTTTGTTTCTGAGAAATACAATAGACCCTAAACTTGAGTCGTTTTTAGGGTTCCGTAGCCAAATGGCAAAAAACGGAACCCTTATAGATTCGTCATGTCTGTCTGTCCGTCTGTCCGTCCGTATGTCACAGCCATTTTTTTCCGAAATTATAAGAGCTATACTGTTGAAACTTGGTAGGTAGATGTATTCTGTGAACCGCATTAAGATTTTGATGCAAAAATAAAAAAATAATAATAAATATTGGGGGCTCCCCATACTTAGAACTGAAACTCAAAATTTTTTTTTATCAAACACATACGTGTCATCTATGGATAGGTCTTCAAAAATGATATCGAGGTTTCTAAATCATTTTTTTTCTAAACCGAATAGTTTGCGTGACAGACGCTTCCAAAGTGGAAAAAAGTTGGTCCCCCCCCCTCTAACTTCTAAAATAAGAAGATGAAAAATCTAAAAAAAACATATGATGTACATTACTATAAAAACTACCAACGAAAATTGTTTTGAACGAGATCTAGTTAGTAGTTTTTTTTAAATACCTATTAATACCTAACTTTGCACCTAATTTATATGGGGCGCTATACATACCAGGTGCAAACTTAACTTAACCACTTAGGGATGGAAAGTGTTTGTACGGAACCCTCGGTGCGCGAGTCCGACTCGCACTTGGCCGGTTTTTTTTTGTTTACTTTTGCGATCTAAGACTTTAGTGTGCCAGATGTGGAAAAGGGATACTGTCCTCACCTTTTCAAATGTTCACAATACGGCTGGTCGTTCTAACAGATATAATTCTTCGAAAATATCAGTTAAATGTAGTCGCTTTAAGAGATATGTTGTAATAAGCGATGTCGTATAAAGCGGTGTTTTTTATAAGGTGGTCTAATAGAATTCAGCCGGGACCTTTGATTTTGGTCAATATAACCGGTATGTTGTTTTAATCGATGTCGTCGTAAACGGTTTTGACTGTAATATGAAAAAAAAAATTTAAAAGGAATAAGGCCTCTTAAGGAATTGATGCGTATATTACATTTGCCTTGACTTGTTCCTGTGAATCATTTGCTTGTTCACCGTAGATTATAAGTCCAATCGTTTTTTGAACTTGCAGTTATCCCCAAAGGATCGAACACACCAGTTCACTGCTCGTTGTTAGTGCAACAACAACTCGTTGCTAGCTACTTAGGTACCTTAAATAATCGTGCACAGCTAGCAATAGGTCTCCCAACTCTATGTAGGCAGGCGTGTCGTCCGATGACCTAAATGCGAGGTAAATGACCTACGGCATTAGGCAGTCCAATCATTCAACGAACTCCATCAATACCACGATGGGATTGGATCGCCGTGGCCCAGTTCTTTATTTAAATTTGTTGCCTAGCGAAGTGAGGGAAGGGTAGACTTCTATATTATTATATATATAAAATTCTAGAATTGAGTTGAAAATCAATTTTCTATGGAGGGGGGTCGTTATTTCAGGGAAAAAAATAACAGTGCGTTGCTCCATCTGTTGCACAGTATAGCTTAGCTCGACGCAAAAAATACCCATAGTATTCCTAGCGCCGTAACTACTCGTAATGATACAATACAATACAAGTACGCATTGTTACACACCAAAAACCATTTACACAAGAAATCAAATATTAACAAATTAAAAACGGTAGACAACAGGCGGTCTTATCCCTAAAGAGCGATCTCTTCCGGACAAACTTTGGTAAGTGGAGTTGATTCTTAAAAATATTGACTGAGTAGGTGATGCAAAAGGCGAATGTAACATTGTAAGGTAGGTACTGATATCTAAAACATAAATAGATATAGAAACCTGAATATACATATATACACAAATTTAAATAAATAAATAATTTAAATTTAGATAATTAGAGCAACAACGCTAATTTGATCTGGCGATTAATATAGATATGTACATCGTAACCCTAATTTTTACCGCAGTCGGGTAAAATTACTGTCTGTCTACTTGACTGACTGTCGACAATGGTTTCTTTCAACGATTCCATCTTATTACTATATTTTATATAGTAGTAATTATACCGGTTTCATAAACTACGTTTTTCCTATAAACAGATCCGTTGATGATAGTTCTTCACGCGATCTAAGTGAGTTATTAAACTGACTTGTAAAAACTCTTATCTTAATAAAATTTTACTGAAAACATTGCTTTATGTTCATAGAAGCATAGTTGATATTGCTGTATAGCCGGGCAGAAGAAACGAGTTTAAGACTGTAATCGACGTTATTTGCTTTTCTACTGTAACAATGAGTAATTAACCCACTTGTTCGTATGTTTGTCTATGGACATTCTTGTCATTTCATAGCTATTAAGTCCAATTGGCAATTAGAGATTTTGTCGGATACTATTTCTTTCGATCGTTCGATCGTGAATGTCTACTGTTAGGCTACTCGTACAGTATCCCTTGAGGATCGACCAGTTTCCTGCAACCTTCACAAGATTAAGAGATTAAGTAATAAAATTAGTTTAAACTTAACACTGTTTGAAATGTTCTTGATTGCTGATTACAATCTGGCTTTTCCTTTTTTATCGAGTAGCAATATTGTTGTTTATTTACAGTGTACTTTTTGTAGTTTGTAAGTTAAATAAAATGCGATACTACTCAATAGTAATATGTACAATGGTGGAGGGCACTATGTTTTTCTGCCAACAAACTGCTGTGCAGTTTGGCAGATATTTAAAAAGTTTATTGTACTATTGTGTTACATAAATAAATAAAAAAAAAAAAAAAAAAAGATCTTCAATCTTGTCGGAGTTCTCTTTACGCTTCGTAATCGTAATCTAATACTTGGTCTCCACTCAAGAACCTTTTAGCTCTGACTGCTATAAATTAATTATCGATTTAATAGGAAATACCACTACCCATCTTTCCTTTTACGTACGTTTACGTTAAGTTTGCACCTAGTTTCTATCGCGTCGCATATAATCGGGGCTCAAATTTTACGTAACCGGGTTGAAGAAATCGAGGTTTTTTTCTCGTCTGTTTCCCCATCCGAAACTAACGAAATTTTGGAAACTGAATGAGCAAGACGGTTTTTACAATTTTAGTGATGATTATAGAATTTGTGTACTCTGCTTCTGTTAGGGGCGAAATTTTGGCCAGACCAGACACCTAGTGCACAAATTGTATAATAAATAATAAGCTCAGTAATCGAAACGGTCCCAAACAAAATATTTCCTTCCCATTCAGTTCAGCCAAAATTTCGTTAGGATTAGTTATGTTTAGGAGGAGGTAACAGTCGAGAAGAATCCTCGATATGTATGAAAAAATGAGCAGTGATATATCCTCATAAACCGTTTTTTTATAATTATCAAAGATGTTTCACGCTAGTTTTAATAATATTGATTAATTATCGAAATGAAATATGACCTAAAGTCATGATCTTCGCCACACGTCTAATCTAACCCAGATATTTATTAACCCATCAAAAACATAAATGTAAAATGAGAGCCAAGTTCAATATCGCGTGCACTTCGCCGACAAAAGAATTGAGATCTGCAAGGGTGCCAAGTTCTTTGCCCTAAAATTTTTAGATACAAGGACATGCGACATACTCAATGCATTAATTTTACTTGGGGAGTAATTCAATATCAAGATTTGACTTGGCTAGTTTTCACAAACTAACTAAATTTTATAAAAGTAACATAGTCATAGTCATAGTTCATTATCAAGCTAACAGTATAAGTAACAAGACGTACACTAACTTGCGTACTTACCTTTACGAAAATAGGTTAATGATTTGATTGATTTTGATTTATAATATAAATTTATATTTTAAAACTAGCCAAGTCACGTCTTGATATTTAATTTACACCCCAAGTAAAATAAATGCATTGAGTATGTCGCATGTCCTTGTATCTAAAAATTTTAGGGCAAAGAACTTGGCACCCTTGCAGATCTCAATTCTTTTGTCGGCGAAGTGCACGCGATATTGAACTTGGGTCTCATTTTACATTTATGTTTTTGATGGGATATCATTACTTTTTGTACAGAAATTATTATGATGTGTAAATTACTTAATTATTATTTGTTAATTAGTTCTGTGTGCTATTCTAGTACATCTTTTGAAAGTTTTGAACAAACAAAGAATTTTCCAAAACGGTTAGTACGTATTGGATTTTTATGTGCATGTATGTGTAAGTGTGTGCGTGTGAGTGTATATGCTATTCTAGTATATCTTTCAAACAAAAAAAGAATTTTCCAAATCGGTTTATAAATGACAGAGTTCTGAGGCAACAACCATCAATAATAATAATAATAAAAAAACATAAAAAAATCACTGTTTTAGATTTTTATATGTATACACACACAATTACTAAGCTGGATGCCAAATTTCACCTTTCTAGGTCACCTGGAAGTGGGTTAGGTTTTTGATTACTAGTCAGTCAGTCAGTCAGTCAGTCAGTCAGTCAGTCAGTCAGTCAGTGATAAAAATACCGTTTTTTGGACTTTAATATCTCAATAACTATTTAACCTATATTAATGAAATTTGGGGTTCTACTTGTTCTAAAGGATCTTAATACATAAGCCATATTTCATTTTTTTATGTTAAATAGATTTGGAGTTATTGGGGGGTCAAAAGTGGCTCCAAACGGTTCGTGTAATATAACACACGGCTGCTGCTCGCCAGTTCCTGCGGTGAACTTGGCTGGACACGCTGCCGCGTGTCTAGATAACTGATACGATCACGCTATATTTTACCTATTGGCAGCAGTTCAACGCTCCAGCAAGGTGCTCAATACCGTCCCATGGGGTTATTGATAGATGCTCGTTAAAATTACTAGGCTACACATAGCTTTAGACGTCCGGTCATGCGATCGTCTATTTTAACTAATTATTTATCTCTCACCGTTCTTACACTTGCAGCCCGTCTAGCACAACGATCATATTTGTCGCGCGACATAGCGTCATCCGTCACTCTCTCATGGTACTATTTAGAAAGAGATAGGCAATATATCTCACGGGAGAAAAAGTCGCTTGTCAAAGTTGGACAAGAGGTGTTGGACGTTGAACGAACGTAAGCGTGTGTTCAGGAGTAAGGCTAATGCGCTTAGAGTTTTGAACATAAAAATACAGAGGGCGCTTATAAAGCGGATTTTGAGCCCATTATTTCATGTTCTATTCATAGCGGTCCTATGGCTTAGTGGTTAGAGGACTACTCCAGTAAAGAAGAGGTCGTGAATTCGATCCTCACTTGGACTGCAATGGATTGTATGATGAACAAAGAAATAGTATAGCGTACAAAAAAATGACAACCAACATATTGTTCAATTAAGATTTTTCCTGAATTTTAGAATTATATAATAGCATATGTGTATATCTTTCGTCGCAATATATTGTCATTTTCTTGACTTCCCGACGCAAATATACTTATAAGATTTTAATTAACACGCGTATTTCAAAGGAAGTACCCGCCTATTAAATGTTTAAGACGTGCGAAGATCTAATTATCGAGATAACAATAAAGTGTACCTACTAATTTCATCCTTTTTATGCAGACAAAGAACTTCTGAGTTTTAACGTCTACTTTACCTTTCGGTATAATGTTTAACTTGTAATTACATTTTTTATACCACGTGTATTAATTGCTAGTTTCTTGGCTTGGCTGTATTTCTTAGGAAAATCAAAAAGTGAATATTAGATATGGGGGTCAAAACTTTGTCTTTACATGTTCTTCAACCGACTTCAAAAAGGAGGATGTCCTCTATTCGGTTGTATTATTTACTTTAAATGTTTGTCATCTCAGCTCAGAACTCCGTAATTTATGAACCAATTTGAATACAAAAAAATATCTTTTTTTTTTCAAGAGTAGGCTTCTAATAAACCTAGGAGGAATTGAAGGAACTCCTCAAGTATTCTACGACGAAGTTGCTTTTTTTATTAATTTGTTTTTTTCCCTGAATTGTCGTATTTTTCCGTGTCTTTGTGAGCAATAGGAGGAAGATTGCAATAAAGCCAATATAACACTTTTAGATGGGGTACTATTTTTATTACGCTTTTTTTTATTTTAGGTTATTTAGAGTAAAGTTTTATACATACATTTTTCTTCTGTGTAATTAAATAATATTGTTTCTTGACTTAAATGATCACGAAACACCAATATGTGTCGAATACAAGAGACTAACAAAAATATGGTTAGATTTATCAATTTCAAAATCAATATAATTTCACAGCATATCGCTTCAATAAACAATCCTGTTTTTTCGTCTTCAGTCTCATACGAGTCGGATCGGGGTCGTCCACCGGCACCGACGTCGACGTCTAGACGAGATGACGGCACTTGATATTGCTCCATAAACTGCAAGGAACCGGGGGCTAAACGTTTGGAACAGACCGACGGCGACGGACGTTTAGGAAATATGTCTGGAAATGTACAGTTGTTAAGAGTTTTTTTTAGGCTTCCGTACCCAAAGGGTAAAAAACGCGACCCTATTACTAAGACTCCGCTGTCCGCTTGTCTGTCTGTCAGACTTCTGGAAGTTGAGAAACGCGACCTCTAGGCGAGAATAACGAGAAATCTACACATCTGAACATACGAAAGAATTTTAGACCAAGCTGAAATGGAGATGATTATGACAGTTGCTTTGGGCCTTTTATTTTGCCTTTGCTAACTGCTGAGTCCCGTTGAGTCCAGGCATTCCCAGACTCTTTGGGCAGTGAGTTGTATCTCCTCTAGGGGCACAAAATGATACCCTAAGTTCGGTCAATAAACCATCTGTCACTCATTATTCATGTGTTGGAAAGTGACAGATGCGTTACGAGATAACTCCGGTCATGCATACATTGTGATCTATGTAGAGTATGTAGGCATATCATCATCATATCAGCCGATAGAAGCGGTGGTAGCCTAGTGGTTAGGGCAGAAGCGGTGGTAGCCTAGTGGTTAGGGCATGCGACTTTCAATCCGGAGGTCACGGGTTCGAACCCGGCCCGTACCAATGAGTTTTTCGGAACTTATGTACGGAATGTCATTTGATATTTACCACTCGCTTTTCGGTGATGGAAAACATCGTGAGGAAACCAATAAGGCCTAGTTTCCCCTCTGGGTTGGAAGGTCAGATGGCAGTCGCTTGCGTAAAAACTAGTGCCTACGCCACATCTTGGGATTTAGGTAGCCGACCCCGATTGAGAATTCATTCTCTACAAAGATATGGGACAAAGGCTAGGAGGATGATGATGATCAGCCAATAGACGTCCACTGCTGGACGAAAGCCTCCCCTAAAGTTCTCCATAACAATCGGTCTTGCGTCGCCCGCATCCAATTTCTGCCCGCGATCCTAACCAGGTCGTCGGTCCACCCTGTTGGGGGCCTACGTATATCCCTATGTTATTCATTGAAGTGCAAGTAATCTCCTGGTCTAGACGGTTGGCTTGGTCGTTAATTAGGAGCTTATTTGAATTTAAGGTAATTTAAAAGTCTGGGAAAAGAATTGCGCTCTTTACACTCATGCTTATCCAGTGTTTTTACGAATTTGTTTTCAGTGCCTCTTTGTTTTGATTTTTATCATTTTTTATTAATGCAGTAACGTCTTCTAGATTAAAAAAAAAAAATAAAAAAAAAAATGTATTTATTCATTAACACGATTACATCGACATAACAGTGTTTGATGCCCCTTTTTAAGTATTGACTACCTGTGCTAAGGGGCACCGCTCTTCCTTAGGTGGTAAATTATAAGTATCGCGTTACAGTTACACCTTAAAAATAATATTCAAATAAATACAATTTAAATTGAATAGTAGCAGTGAAATAAGATTCAACAAACATAAATTAACTTAAAAAAAAAAATCTTCTAACAAGTTATAACTAAAAATTAAATGAATAATTAAAAATTAATTACCATTTCGTAACTGAATATGTGTGTTATACAATGTCTAGTTGTTATTTGTTATTAAAAGCACATAAGTACCTAGTTTTGTAACAAGTTTTCTGTATCATTATAGTTGAGAGATTTTAGCCATTTATTTATTAAGTCTTTGCATTCATAGTACGGTAGAGGGTAAATATTTAGTTCTTTGTTGATAATATTATACAGTTTTCTTGATTGTATAGTGTATTGTCTACTTGCAAATGCTGTATTTGTGAAGGTGGTAGGGACTATAAGGGACTATAAGGTCTTTTCGCCTTCGATTTTGCGTGTCTGGAAAATACGGAAAATATTTATGTAGTCTTAAAACCACACACAGATTAAACTAAATGTTTATATAGAAGCGAAAAATTTAAAATAAAGTAATAATCTTAAAATTCCAAGCTAAAATTTTTCGCCTCCATATAAATATATCTTATCCTTTGCCTATTTGTTTACATAGATATTTTGCGGTGAATTTATGTGGATGTGTTTCTTTATGTCAGTTTTGAGACATGCAAGTTTTGACTGTGAAGAAACGCATGTGATAAACTTTAGCTATGTGGAATTCATATTGTGTAGAATCGCTAATAGGTACAGTCGCCATCAGATATATCGCAGCATATAAGGCGTTCATAAATATGTGAACACAACTCTTATTGACTGGGCGTTACAGTACATGTTCATATATTTATGAACGCCTTATATGCTGCGATATGTCTGATGGCGACTGTACGAAAGATTGTTTAGAAATAATGACTGTGAAGAATAACGCATGTGATACATTTTAGCTGTGTGGAATTCATATTGTGTAGAATCGCGAATAGGTAGGAAAGATTGTTTAGAAATAATGACTGTGAAGAATAATGCATGTGATAAACTTCAGCTGTGTGGAATTCATATTGTGTAGAATCGCTAATAGGTAGAGTCAAGATTGTTTAGAGATAATGACTGTGAAGAACAACGCGTGTGATAAACTTCAGCTGTGTGGAGTTCATATTGTGTAGAATCGCTACTAGGTAGAGATAAAAAAAATTATCAATCCGGCGAGTGAATTTACTTTCGGTTACGTACGTACTTTACAATAAAAACAAAAAAATACTGAATTATACCGCCTGAGCATTCTAGTTAACTTTAAGGATAAAACGATAGCTATAATTGATTAATTATAATTGTATGAATTTTTTATGTCCAAAGTTCGTTGACCCAGGAAAACCTATTTAATCGGACGACCACAAAAACTAGACAATGACCAGTTACTGGAACGTTTAAGATGCGTAAAAAATAAAGTAGCGCCCACACCGCGGCTCAAAATACGCTTGAGTGACACGACTACGCGAGTAAGAAAAATACAGAAATTATATTTGTACAAAATTAATTAGTCATACCCATAATTTATTACGTCATCGAAGATTTAAGGGTGTGCTTCAAATCGTCTCTAATCGTGAATAGGAGTGATGATGGCGATGTTGAATAATTGATAACATACTGTATAATATTGATATGAATAAAACTATTTCAATATGTCATGAAACAAAGAAAAATAATAATAAATGGTACGCAAATTTAATGTTTTTTTTTATCCCAAGAAAATGTTGAAATTGTTTTCAGAATCCTCAATAATTAGACTTAAACGAACATTTTCACGGTGAAAGGGGCAAATTATCTATTGTCTCCATACAAATATTGGTACCCAATACCCAATCCACAAATCACATTTATTTATTGAAAAACACACATGTAGTTAGGTGGCCATTTGTATGGAGCGTGATAGGTACCTAATGTAGTGTTTTTTTCAGTTCAAATCCCAAAGTTATATTGGAAGCTCAGTTATATTCGCGCTATGACTCCTTTTATCGTGTTGACAGGTGTATGAAACGTCCAAGGACGTTTCCTTCGAACCGGATAGTCAAGTTTCACTTATTATTTCATTTTTCGAGTAGGTAGTTATTTAAGTACATGATCATAATAAGAATATCCGATATCTTATGATCGCTCATATTACTCCCTTTATCGCGTTGACAGGTGCATGAAACGTCCTTGGTCCTTCGAACCGGATAGTAAAGTTTTACTTATTATTTCATTTTTCGAGTAGCTATTTAAGTATGATCATAATAAGAATATCCGATATCTTATGATCGCTCATATTACAGACCATTTTGATGCAAATTAGTGCATTAAATGTCCTTGACGTAATGGTTCTTCTAAGCGTAGATTAAGTAGTAGGTATACTTACACTAATATTTGTATCAGAGGCGAACACGAAATACGATGTTTCTACAGATATCTACAGAAATATCACCACTAAATGACGACTAGAGATGCTCTCCATTTAACTTTGAATGACAACTAGTCAATGTTACTTACTGCAGCACGAATAGCTGTAATCGAAACATATCGGCCATAATGCTCAAACATCTACATGGTAGTGTCAGTCGAATTATACCTCAGTTAATCAAGCAAATTATCTACTCCTTAACTACCCATGTAACATAATATAGTATCCAAAAGCAAATTAACTTATGTTAATTGTCAATTCATATGTCTCGCGTCCAGTACACACCATTAGTGTCCAGCAAGGTTGATTCAAAAGGTCTTATGTACAACAGATTTTAGTCACAAATGTCATTTATGCACTGTGTTAATGCAGTGGTCTCGCTAAACCCAAAGGATCGTATGTACAACAGTTTTTAAAGTCATATATGTCGTTTATGCACTAAAGCAATGCTTCCCTCGGGCACTGAACCTTATAGGAAAACCGCTGGTTCGATTCTGTTTGCGGTTATAAATTATCAGGTGAAGATGGTTTTACTGCGCGAATAACGTGGTGTTATTTATGGTCGATATTTCAATAAACACTGTACCAGGTGCGGTGGACATAAGTGGATGTATTTTATCCATTGTAATGCAGACAATGTAAAGTCAAGCATAAACATCTACAACACGACACGCATTTTTTTCGATAGTTCTTGCTATAAGGATCTATTCATTATTTTTTACCAAATGGTAAAATGGTTTTTCCAAAATGTTTTTAAGTTGACAATTTGACAGTTCGCAATAATATGACTGAAGGAATCATTGCCTTCAAATCCCGATATAAAAAAAAACCTGCAGTTTGTAAATCCCTAAAGTAAGGATTATCGAAAAATAATAATAGTTTTTTTTTTTTATGTCATAGGGGGCAAACGAGCAAACGTATCGCCTGATGGAAAGCGATTACCGTCGCCCATAAACACCTGCAACACCAGAGGAGTCACAAGTGCTTGCCTACCCGGAAGACGAAGATAGAATGCCTCTATGCTAGTAATTTCACCGGCTATCTTACCCCCACACCGGAACACAACAATGCGAACATTGCTGTTTGGCGGTGGGTTAGCAGGCAAGACGGTAGTAACAATCCGGACGGACCCTGCACGAGGTCCTACTACTCCAAAAAGTTTAATGTCTTCCTAAATTTACCCAGTCGACTGTCTCGCTAGAGCCGCATACGCATACGCATAGGCAGGGCTGCCCTTGACCATAGAGAGGGCGCCTCTAGAGGGTGAATTATTCATTATTTGGCAATGTGGCGAGGCGCCCTAGTCCTGGTTAAAATAAGGCCCTTTAGTAGCCAGCGGCCCGGGCGCGCCCCCCCATGGTTTAAATTTCGTTGGCAAAATAATTGTAATTAATACGAGTCTGAACTAAGGTATCGATAATAGACAGCAAAAAAAAGCAAGCACTTTATATTATGGCTGTTAAATAAATGCCTGTAGAAAGCGATAAGAACCTGTAATGGCATTTATTACCATTCGTATCGAATCGCAAGAAATCGAATGATGAAACATGTGATGCTGGAGCGATTATGTTCTTGCAAGATCGTTATCTTAATACCCGGTTGAGTTAAGTTTGCACCTGGTGTCTAAGAAGTTGTATACAACGGAAGTGCAAACTTAATATATCCGGGTTATAGCTAGAAACGTGATATAACATTATGGTCACGAGTGTAACAATGCAGACGATTATTGTGTATTGACAATAATTTACACTGTTTCTTGTCGCTGTGATGTCATAGCGAACTATCAAGCACAGAGTATAGAGGTAACAGACTGACGCCGACTAAGATATGTACCCGTTAGAGCAGAGTCGATAGATGGCATTACCATCGTCACTCTCAATCTCAACGCATTGTTTTGAGAATGACGGACGAAAATAACGCCATCTATTGAAGTAGCCATTATAGACACATCGTTAATTTAATTTAGTTTAACTGTACCTACTGTGTGTTGTCCTATATATAAGTACATCATATTGGTCAATACACAGTAGGTACAATGAGCATATATAATATAACACAATATTTTGCCACCCATCAGTGCCTAACTATTAAAGTCCATTAATATTTATAAAACATCTTCATATATTTCTTAACTACTTCTACTATAAATTAAACTCGTTTAAAATATCTTTGAGTTGTATTTAGGTTCCTTAAGTTCACTTTCCCATACATCATACACTTTTAAGTAATAAATAGTACATTACATGCCTAGGGCGGTGTATTCGTGAATGTCAATCTCACCTTCGGTTTGGGCCACAATGGGCCACAAATACCTGCGATCTGGGGCTTTACGAATTACCGCCCGTGGTTTGTCTAAAGTTTTACGTCTTGCCTTGGCCAGGAAGTGAGATTTTCTCCCCGTGGGCAGAAAATCCCACTTACGGCCAAGGGTGACGTAAAACCCATTCCAAACATCATCATGTATTCTTTAACTATATCAAACTCGATTTATAAGCCACGTTCTAGTTCATAATCTAATGTGTTTGACCATGATCTTGTTTTTTGTTGCAGGTAATTGACCTTATTTTTTGTACGAGTATTGGGATCGTTGTAAGTAGCACCATTATAGAAATAATCCTTTTGCTTGAGCGAATCCACTTAGCTTTGTACCCGATGAACAATACTCATTATCTGTATTGTTAACTGTGGCCACAGCTGCCACTTCGAAATGTAAGGCGTTATAAGTGCAAATTACTTTTACACTAAATTAGTCTTTAAGTCAAACGAAATAAGGTTTACTCTTAAACAAAGAGAACACAGATGTTGGTCACTTCATTGTCATCATAAGCACCGATAGGAACTTCACTGCTCTTTCACTTACGAAGTGACCAACATCTGTGTTCTCTTTGTTTAAGAGTAAACCTTATTTCGTTTGACTTAAAGACTAATTTAGTGTAAAAGTAATTTGCACTTATAACGCCTTACATTTCGAAGTGGCAGCTGTGGCCACAGTTGACAATACAGATAATGAGTATTGTTCATCGGGTACAAAGCTAATGGGATTCGCTTAAGAAAGGGGCTTCGAACTATACTTACGTACAATCGCATACCATATTTGAGATGTTAAGGAGCTTAAAATATCACGAGAACAGATGAGTACAATACTACAAACATTAAATTAACGTTAAGTGAGGGGATTTAATAGGTACTTAATGATATTTTGACATACCCCGAAAATATCTGGTGAGGTTGCCTGGAAAAGATCGCTCTTTAGCGATAAGACTGCGAGTTGTTTACTTCTAATTGTAATGTCTTGCGTTATATTTCTCGTGTATGATTTATGTTATGACTTGTCCAATAAAGTGTACTTGTATTGTATATCTGATTTTTTTACGTGAGTTTAAACCGTTTATAATAATTATTAGAGATGTCTCACAAAAGCTTTAATAAGAGTATTGTACACTATCTGACAACTTGGCTAATTACTATGAAATACAGAGGGTATGTCGTTTAAGGATTTTTGCACGGGACATTTTTTAAACTGCGTAAATAAAATAGCGTTGTGTGCGAAGCCCCTAACATCATTATAGATTTGATGACCGAAAACTTCTACTAAACGTGTTAGATATTTTGTTCTGCCTCGTTATTATTGCAAGAGACTGTACCTTGTTTAACAGCAAATCAACTTCATGTTTAATCGGGTTTATTGTCGAATGACTGATTAAATTATAAAGCGGCAATACCGAAGTTTTTACGCGTGATCATTTTATTGAACATAATTGTGTGTACGGTTAAGGACGGAAAAAAGTCTTGTCTTGCCTTACCGGGTTAATTTGGTGTTATGCTCCTTGTGTTGAAAATACTGAATTTAGTTACTATACGGTGGTGCGTTTTGCTCGTATAAAAAGTATTGTATGCACTAGATATACATACGTATGCGTTTATTATACTTTGTACGATAGTATTATACTGAAATATATTGACTCAAGTCTACTTATATTAAAACTCAAGTAACGATCCCGTGTGTCAAAAAACTGCTGTATTTATTCATTAAATCGTTATATTGAAATAAAATTGCGATTTTAGAGCATTTTGCGACTCACAAATAAACTGGGGGGTGAAACATGGTATGAATAGTACATTACTGCAGACGCCAGGAAAGAAGGGCTTGCCAGGTGAGTAGGTAGTGATACAAAGCCCGCAAGCCCTTTTCACGGCCAGGCATGTTTAGTTTTCTCAAACATATGCAGTGAAATAAAAAATGCACCAATCAAAAAAAAAATGCTGTTTAGCATGCTCATGAACACAGACGCCATGTTTAAAATAAAAATACTTCCCGGCCTAGGCCTTTGTGTATAAAATTCCTTTGCCCGAAACGTCATACTTCTGTTATAACACACGTTATGACGACATTGCATTCCACGTTTGAGATTTTTTTTTATTTTTCTTTAGCCTATTTGAGTGCCCCACTGCTGGGCAAAGGCCTCTCCCCTTGATTTCCACGACTCCCGCTCAGATACCTCTGAAATATATTTCCATTAAAATAATAAAGCGGATGTGGTAACGTTTCAAGTTTTACCTACAATATTAATACAGTTGGAAAACATGTCCTATCATGTTATAATGTTTATTCAGTTATTAATTTAGCAAACCGTACGGTCGAGTCACGCTCGGATAATGGCTGCTAATCCCCTAACTCCGGTAAGCCCGGGTTTCGTCCATTTTCCTGTGGGATATTACGTAACAAACGGAATACAATTGACGTCAGTTCTAGTTGAGACGATTCCAGTATTTATATTAAAAAACAACGTATAAATAGGCTACACTATGGAATATGGGAATAGTTTCTTGTTAAAAGAAAAGTATCAAAAAAATACAAATAAAGCGCATTCGTTCGGGAATGGGGGTCGTGACGTTACGTCCATATCTAACGGGCCATATCTTCATATTTTTTTGTTTAATGGACAAAACATAAATACTTATACGTGTTGAAATTATTTTGGTAATCTGAGGGACTAATTTTTTTTTTAGGATACTTGCCTATTATCTGCCTGTGACAGTATTTCCGACCACTTGCATTAGTTTAGGTTCAGAGTACTTAGGTATTTTCTTTTACCATTATTTAAGCATCAGACATGATGGGTCAAGGCCACAAAAAAAAAGTTCACCCGTATTACAAATGCGATAAGAAGTATTCATTTCAAGAATCAACAGAGCAACACACGTTTAGTCGTTTACATAGCTCGTTCCTGCCGTCACGCTCAATGGCGGCCAATTTTACAAAACAACCAATAAAATACAGTCCTGAGGCGGCTTTAGTCTTTGCCGTAGTCGGGAAAACAGTCAAGTATTCATTGGCCAAATGCTTAACCGCATTAACTAAACGGGTCTAGCATCGGCATAACAATAGTGCTGCGCGGACACCGTGAACGCTTTCTATGTTGCGCAAGCGTCGGCCGTCGCGGATACGTTGGCCGAACACCGAAAAACCGAATATATCTCAATTATTTTTTTATTCCCGCGTACTATGATCTGTCAATTATAATATCACAGACAAAATTACAACACCGCACTTTTTAAACCAGTACCAAAATTTTATTCTCTAATGGTACCCGCTACTGAACTTTAATAAGACATCTCTCTACTCAACTCAAATGAATTTCAAAAAGAGAAGATCAGCATATTTAATCAAAAATACACGCTACGGTTCTCTGATTGGTTGAAGTTACTTGTCAATTTTTTTTACCAATCACGAGGTACCCGCTATGACCATCGCGATCATGTTTTTTTAATAGAAAAGATTACATCAAAAATTAAAGTCATAATGGGGAATGACGCTTAACATAAAAAATGTCTTTCTGCGTTTTGCTCGTATAAAAAGTATTGTACTAGTTAAACGATTAGGTCTTATAATCTCGTACCTTACTGAGACGCGGTCCTCCTAAACGCGGTACTCGACTTTAAGAACCTTCAATGTGCAACGTATGCAATCGTCAAATACTATTTTGTATGTCTTAAAAATAAAACATATTTATACCCGTTATATATTTGATACCCGCAATAACAATCAAAAGTGCCCCTGCAATCCAATTTACTTAAAAAGCAAGATATGTTACACAATTCAACTGGTCCAATCCCAGAGAAACAGTCCTTGCATTTCAATTTGAAATGTCCTTGGCCTCGGCATTGCAGCTACAAAGGAAATCCTTGAAACCTTCACCTTAACACCGTTAGCTTTATTGTCCTTCCATTTTCAAGTTTCTTTCAAACGCTTAGAACTACCGAATTGAATATTTGAATTAAGAAATGGAACACGGCTCTTTTTAAAAATGGGACATTCGAACTAACTCTTAACTGCCAATTTCATAAACCCATATGCAACCTTCACGCTTCGGTAACTTTACCTTACCTGGTACCAGCGTGGACTGCCACCAGGTGCAGAAAGAACAAAAAATCAGTGTTAAAAAGTATATGGGCGGTTTTAATAGTGACAAAAAAGAGGTTGAGAACTGACAGACCAAGGGCTTTCATCGTTTGTAAAAACTGGCGATTCCAAGGAAAAAATATTCCCATACAAATTCGAACAACTCTTTTAGTACAAAGGTTTTTTCTGCGTCCTATTGTTTTGGAGTGTTTTCTTAGTTGTACCAATAAATGTTTTACTGGTGGCGTACCTATAACATTTTCAAGGTTTCGGAAGTTCGCGTGTGTTATGCCATGCATGCAACACACGTAATCATAAAACAACCAAACTTAAGTGGAATTTGTGCTATAACCAAAGTAAATAGAGATGGAAATGCCGTGAGTAGCGTTGCGATAGATGTTGTGCCGACATTGTCGATAAATAAAGCGTTATGGTTATAACACTTCAAATGTGTGGGGTTCATTGATTGCATATTGATTTTCTTCTATATTTATGTTATCTTCATTTGAATACGTTTTACCATCTGAAGGTCTGAAACATTACACTACTAAACATATAACAAATTAAGTAAGTATTAGCTTCAATATTGACTGACATTTTGTCACTTGTATGAATGTAAACACTATATTGTAGGTACACAAAAACAAGAAATACAATTTGTTCCATTGGAAGCTGAATATCTTAGAGACGATTTTTTTTTTTTTTTTTTATGTCATATGGGGCAAACGAGCAAACGTATCGCCTGATGGAATGCGATTACCGTCGCCCATAAACACCTGAACACCAGAGGAGTCACAAGTGCTTGCCTACCCGGAGGACGAAGATAGAATGCCTCTATGCTAGCATAATTTATTTAATATAATTTCACCGGCTATCTTACCCCCACACCGGAACACAACAATGCAAACATTGATTGCTCCTAATTCCACCAAATATATCCTTTCAATTCAAAAAGCGCACTCAAATTGGTTCATCGGTTTGAATTTGAGATACACTACACATGTTAAACGGTTACAGTGTTCGATTGTCCGCCGCCGCGACTGATCGGCGCTCCTGATGATGAATCGCGTACCGATTCGAAACATGCCGAGCCATGTTCGACTTAAACGACGTGAGTTCGTTTTATATAGATTTAGTGGTGTTCTATATCTTAAGATTTCCCGTCACTCTCTCAGAGTAGGTACAGCGAAGAAAGAGATAGGTAATATTTCTCGCGCGAGAAGTCGCGTGTTGTGCTAAATGTGCAGTAATTACGGTTACTTGGTCACCGACGTGGGGATCTTCAGCCGAGCACTTCGTCTTAGGACCAGACATTATAACATTTGATACAATGTGTTTGTAATGTGAGTGTCAGTGTGTGTAGTGTAGTGTGAGTCAGGAGCTAGAAGGAAGCGAATAGCGCTTTACGTCAAAGCTTCTTCAGCTTGATCATACGTCCGTGATAGTAAGAGCTTCCTTTCTTTTTAAACATGACTTGAACTGTATCAGCACGTCTAGCATAACTTATCTCAAAGTTATGCTAGCCGGGCAGGGCTGTTTAGCTCTCACTACTAGTGAGTCGTCAACAGTCCTCTACACGAATGTACCAGGAGGGCAGCAGTACGAGAAGAATGGCGTCGCATTGTAAAGCAGGCCACAAAATCAACGACGTGACGGCCACGACCACTCTGGCAAGAGTGTACCGCCAAAGAAGAAGACCAGTGGGAGTATAACCCAATAATGGGGCCACAGGAGTGATTTGGGTAGGGTGACGCGGGTGCAATGTGCACATGGACTGCGTCGTGAATAGACTGAACCGGGTTAACCTGACCTACAAGAGCTCCCGTATTCGCGTATATAACTGAAATACATTGCAGAATAACTGCACAATACGTAGAGAACTGAAACATCAATCCTCACAACCAATTTCGCAATAGCAATTCATCATTCGACTCATCAATAAATTATTCCAATCTGAAACCTAGGGTTAGCTATAAATTCTGGTTATGATTGAAATATTGCCTGGTTATATTATCAAATGTGAATATTGCCTTGAAATTAATAGAATTCTGAAGTTTTATTCCGTTAAAGTGTTCCTTTTCTTATTTTTGTTTACTGTGCTAGGACTTACTATTTAAATGTTACCTACACTGTTCGATTTCTGATTTGCACCAACTTCTAGTAGGTATCTCCGGTTGGCCCTATGGTTGACTGGTAGAAAATGGCATTTGGCACTTAGTCCGCCTTCTGAACTGAGTTATGTTTTGTGCAAGTTTAAATAAATGACTAGCTTTTGTGACAGCTGAACCATCTGACGTAATACATGAGTATTATAATATGTTTACAGGTTTTGAAAATTCACGAAACTTGCGTTATGCTTAAATGCTTTAGATTTAAATCTATCTATTATACTTATATATGAATATGAATACTCCTAGTTACTCGTAAGTTAAGAATTTACTTCGTAACGATTAACATGTAGTTTAGATGATAATCGACGTGGTTAAAACGGAGCCAATAGTGAGATCGATCTCGGCCGCGGCAATGTGCCGACTGAGAGTAAATTTAGATCTAGTGACGGCGGGTGTCGATAGTGACTTATCGATATTTTTTTTAGATTTTGACTGTTCAATTCGATCGCAGGATCTTAGGTCCAATGTCATGTTGAGTACCTACATTGGCTATTTTTAATGACCATTATAAATCATTTAGCCGAACTTCTATATTTACTCGAATAAATATTAGTCCCTGAATCACGATGCTTTCTGATGTATGTATTAATTAATATTATGTTTCTCGTACAATGCAATTTTCATTTTCAGTCAGATGCGAATCCCTCTTGGACAGCAATAAACGGCCGAGCGCTATTAATACTTTGATTTTACTCTATGTTCTTGTATTTATTTAGTGCATAATCCGTTCATCGTCATTTTTTGAGTTGATATTTGTTTTGGTAATAAAACAACGCATTATGACAAAAAAAAGATATTTTTTGACATAATTTTCTGTTATTAAACTACACAGAAAGCTTATTAATAGCTTGCAGTCCACTTTCTATGCGATATTTTATTGACCGAGCGCGCGACGATCAGTTTCAGCTTGGCCCAAAATTATTTCGTATGTTCGGATGTTCTCGCCGACAGCTCGTATTTCTCGACACGTAAAATACATAGCGTGTTGTTGTCGATTAGCATTTTCGGAATTTTTCAAAATGGTGGACACTTGGTTGAAAACTTGAAAAATTACAAATATCAGCCATTTCAAAACGAGCTTACGAGGTCTACAGCTCACAGAGCCACTAGTTTGTAATGTAATTGGTGTTTTTGATTTATTTTACTACTTACTGCGCCACGCGGTGTTACGCGTTCATCCTCCTTCCTGTTTTCAGGAACACTACATGTTTATGGGATATAAAGCATAAGGGTGACACTGAAAGTTTTTAGAACAGGCCACTTGTCAACGATATAATAAAAAAATAAGTTTAGATTTTGAAAATTCATCTCTCTGCGAATATTATTGTGTATGTATTTAATTCGTTTGTCATTTGTTTTACGATTTGGCGGTGAATTGAAAATTGTCGGTGTCACGTCGGCTTGAATTTTAGTCGACAAATTTTTCGTGCAATTATTTTTTATGACTTTCGATGTCATTAAAGTCAACAAGAAAGTTATGATAGCCTTCGATTGGCCTTTCATGATAAAGCCCCGTTTCGTGCCACTGTTTACAACTGATTTAATGAGTTTAACCGTGGTCGCACTAATTTCACCGATGATCTGCGTGAGGGCCGGCCTTCGCCGGCGACGACTTAAGACAATATCAGTGTTGTGCGGCGTGCGATAGAGACTGACAAAAGAATGACCTATCAGCGGATTCAGAAGAGCTTAGGCATTGGTATGAGTCAAGTGCACAAAATCCTCCATGAACATTTAGCTGTCAGGAATCTTTGTGCCCGGTGGATACCTCATAATTTGACAGAGTCCCAAAAACTCTCTTGTGTTGATTGGTGCCGTGAAATGGTTCAAAGATTTAATGGAGATGACTCAAATGCAGTTTTCAACATGCTTACGGGTGACGAAAGCTGGATTTACTGTTATGGATCTGAAACTAAAAGGCAGTCTGCTCAGTGGGTGTTTCCTTCAGAGGAGTTGCCAGGTAAAGTGAAGAGAGGTCGAAGCGTGGGAAAAAAGATGGTGGCGTGGTTCTTCCGAATGACAGGTCATATCGCAACAATTGTTATAAAGGATCAAAACACAGTTATAGCAAACTGGAACACTAACAATAGTTTACCACTTTTCTTGGAAAAAGGTACGGAGAAGCGACCTCGCAGTAGGCTCCTCCTTTACAACGACAACGCCTCGTCGCACACCACCAAGCAAACGATCGACTATTTGGCGATGTCAGACGTGGAATTACTTGGTCACCCACCGTATAGTCCCGATCTCGCACCTTGCGATTTTTATTTATTTCCGAAAATAAAAGAAAAACTTCTAGGAAAACGTTTTATGGACGCCGAGGAAGCAGTGGCTGCGTGTCAAAGGGTAGTCGAAGAGAACCCTAGGGACGAGTGGGCAAAGCGCTTTTCTCAGTGGTTCCATCGGATACAGCGATGTATTGATGTGAAGGGAAACTATTTCCAAAAGATATAATAAAACTAACAACTTGCTACTTTGTTCAGTTTTTGATTTTCTAAAAACTTTCAGTTTGACCCTCGTATGTGTTAATCTATAGGGTGTCAGCTACCGTCGTACCAAAATTTATCAAAATTGGTCTAGCCGTATAAGCGTGAAGAAGTTAAAAACATAAACATAAACACACCCCCAAATTTCTACTATCGTAGCATCTTATCGAGCACGGCGCATCCCCACGCCCGCCCACAGTGCGTCCGCGCGGTTACCGATTATAAATAGTGCACGTGTTACACTGGCCTAGTGCGCCGCGCGATGCGATCGCACGACCACGTGCCAACTAAGGATTGCATAAACTGGCCAAATTTTAAAGGTTTTGGAGTCGTTGAGAGGGTTTAAGCCTTTTTTTAAGAACGTTGTATTATTATTAATCCCGAATTGAGAAAAAAAAATGGAAAATCCATTATTTTTACTTTTCAGCTTTGTAGCAGATTTTCGTAAACATATCGATTTTCTTAGGGATATTTCCTCATGATAATTAGACTTTAAAAGCCTAGGATTTTTCAGTATGGAAAATACCGGGATACCCCACGCAAAAAAACGGGATTAGAAGCCTTAGAGCCTATCCGATAAAAAAAATTGCGCTGATAAACCTGACGATATGTTTCTAACGATAGAGAAATAATGCGTGTTTGTGCCTGAAAACTTTAACTTTATAAAATAAACTATTTTGTATTTCTATTTATTTGCCATTGTCCAACACAACATTTGGCCCCTGCGATACAGGCTTGCCTAGTGTGGGGACCATCAATATCCTGTACCTTAGTAGTACTTAACCATAAGATAACCATCTCATGTGGCTAGATATGTTTTTTGTAATTTTTGCTTATCTTATATTAATAAACATTTTCATTTCATTTCATTTTCATTTCAACATATACATAAAACTTTACCCAAAATAACTACTTTCTTACAATCGTCGTTCATATACGACGACCTAGCGGAATCAAGTTTGACTTTTATAAATCATCGTATAATAATTATAAATCATCGTATTTACTTATACGAGTAATAAAGTACTTCTTAAATCGGCTTAATGCCGTAATTACACGAACAATTACATTATTTACTTGAAAGTCAAGGCAAGTTACCTTGACATTTTGTTAAGAGTAATTAAAGCTTTCCAATTGTCGTCGGTTTCTGGGTTTCCAGGTCGGTGTTATTTAAACCTTATGGAGATAACTTTAAATAATGGACCATTCATTCTATCATAATGCTTACGAAATGAATAAGCTGTACAATAACCATGAAGTGATCGTACTTACTTATAATATATGATCTTATATCGGACACTCGCACACCCTCGTGGGCATGTGGGGTGGCCATACATAGCGTCGCCTGTCATTCTCTCACAGTACTGCATAGAAAGAGATAGGTAATATGTCCCGCGCGAGAAAGAGTTTCGTGTTACAGTTGTGCTAGATGTAGGGCTAAGGCCCTTTGTGGCAGCATCTGACTCCGCCCCTGACTGAGGACGGGTATTTAATTGACAACAATTCAAATATTCAAATAGTGTTGCTTAAACAAATGTTATTAAGTACCTCATTCACAGAACCCTATACTATTATTTCTATTTGGTTATACGAAGGTTGACTGGTAGAGCATGCCTCATGGCATTAAATCCGTTAATCCGTCCATTAAGTAATAGTTAATTTTTTATCCTTTATTTGATTATATCGGAAAAGGCCTGGTTAAAAAAAATAAACGTTGTCAATTTATTTCGGCGTTCGTTCGTCGGTGTTTTCGGATTCATCTGGTCTCCCCGCGCTACATATAGCAAGCTGTAATCCATTAGAATTTATATAGACACTGCACGCTAACTGCGCAGTCGGCTAATGAAAAGCAGTTCCCTTATATCGTAAATTTCCAATTACATAACCACTTTAAAACCTCTCAAATGTCACCAGTACATTGTTCTCGCTCTAAATTACCAACTATAAATTTAGATACAAACAATATTGACAGCATTGTTATTCAGGCACAACCAGATAGAACTCGAGAATCTAAATTTGAATTTAATGTCGCCATCTCATTCATTCTAATAAACTTTAACGAGAGCAAGGGGAATGGCAATACGAAATTCGAATGGCGAACTTCAGAATAACCCTCGACAATCTACTTAAACTTAAACCTCATTGGCACGTGGCTAGAGCAGCGCCGAAACGATATTGTTCGGAACAATAATTTTGCAATAATAAGGTGCGATTTATCACACCTACTTGGTTTCATAATACGTATATACATCTACTAGCTGTTGCCCGCGACTTCGTCCGCGTGGAATCTTATCTTGAACAGTTTACATCTTTATTATATTATTTTCAGATCTAAACAATGTTGAAATTACTTTTCTTTTTTTGCAAGTTGATGATTTTGATGTTGGTTACTGTAATTCAACAAAAAATAAATAATAATAAATATTAAAGTGCTGCTCCCATACAATAAACGTGTTTTTTTTTGCCATTTTATACGTAATGGTACCGAACTTCGTACGCGAGTTCGACTCGCTCTTGGCCTCTTTTTAGTTTTTTTTTCGGCTAAATTGCTCTAATTACGCGGAATCATTATGAACTCAGGTTTCAAGTCCCGCACTCAAAGTAAATATTTGATCTTCAAACAAATTTTCAACCCCTTTTTCACCACCTTTGGGCTGAATTTTCAAAAACGGACTCACTTCTCTTGTATTCTGATCATAATATATGCCCTTATACAAAGTTTCAAGTCCTGCGCTCAAAAACATGTTTGATCTCAATACAAACTATCAACCTCCTTTTTACCGCCTCAGGGGTTGAATTTTCAAAAACGCTGAAATTATTTTTTGATTTCTAATTATATGCCTTTATACAAAGTTTCAAGTCCGGCGCTCAAAAAAAGGTTTGATCTCCATTCCATCCCAAACATTCAACCCCTTTTTAGGGTTCCGTACCCAAAGGGTAAAAAACGGGACCCTATTACTGAGACTTCGCTGTCCGTCCGTCCGTCCGTCCGTCTGTCACCAGGCTGTATCTCAAGAACGGTGATAGCTAGACAGTTGAAATTTTCACAGATGATGTATTTCTATTGCCGCTATAACAACAAATACTAAAAATGAAATAAAATAAATATTTAAGGGGGGCTCCCATACAACAAACTTGTTATAGATATATATATATAGGTACGGAACCCTTCGCGCATGAAGGGTTCCGTACCTATATATAGTCGGACTCGCATTTGCCCAATTTTTCACCATCTTCAGGGCTACATATATTTTCAAAAACGCTGAATCACTTTTTTTGTATTCTAATAATACGCCTCTATTTAAAGTTTCAAGTCCCACACTCTTCACTCGTATTCTAATTATATGCACTAATACAAAGTTTAAAGTCCCGCGCTTAGAAAAAGGTTTGATCTCCATTCAAAGTTTCAACCCCTTATTTACCAGTTTCAGGGATGAATTTTCAAAAACACTTAAATCAGTTTTCTTTTATTTTATTTTAATACCTATTTACAAAGTTTCAAGTTCCTAGCTTAAAATTAAAATTGAACCCCGAGACAAACTTTCATCCCCCTTTTAACCCTCTTAGAGGTTGAATTTATAATGACGTTAAATTAATGTTATTTTGTTATTATTATATATGCCTTAGTCAAAGAATTTGTAATGGAATCAAACTTTCAACCCTTTTTAACCATTTTAGGGGACGAATTATTGAAAACGCTGAAATTACTTTCCTTGTATTTTAATTATATGCCTTTATACAAAGTTTAAAGTCCCACGCTCAAGAAAAGGTTTGATCTCCATACACACTTTCAACCCCCTTTTTACCACCTAAGAGGATGAAGTTTCAAAAACGCTGAAATCACTTTTGTTCCATTTTATTTGCATAACTTCTTACGAAGTTTAAACTTCCTAGCTTAAAATTAAATTTGAACCCCAAGACGAACTTTCATCCCCCTTTTAACCCCCTTAGAGGTTGAATCTTTGATGACGTTAAATTAATGTTATTCTGTTATTATTGTATATGCCTTAATAAGAAGTTTCAAGGAATTTGTAATGGATTCACACTTTCAACCCCTTTTTAACCCTTTTAGCGGACGAATTTTTGAAAACGCTGAAATTACTTTTCTTGTATTCTAATAGTATGCCTTTACACAAAGATTCAAGTCCCGCGCTAAAAACAATACTTGATCTCCATACAAACTTTAAACCCCTTTTTTACCCTTTTAGGGGTCGAATTTTTGAAAACGCTGAAATGACTTTTCTTGTATTCTAATAATATGCTTTTACACAAAGATTCAAGTCCCGCGCTCAAAAAAATACTTGATCTCCATACAAACTTTCAACCCCTTTTTACCACCTTAGGGAATGAATTTTCAAAAACGCTGAAATTAGTTTTCTTTTATTTTATTTTAATATCTTCTAACAAAGTTTTAAGTTCCTAGCTTTAAAAAAAACTTGTATCCCATACAAACTTTGCACCCCTTTTTAACACCCTTAGGGATTGAATTTTTCAAAATCGCTTCTTATCTCTAGCCCACGTTATAAAAGTAACCTACTGTGCAAAAATCAACTCTCTAACATTAGTAGTTTCGGCTGTGCGTTGATGAGTCAGTCAGGACTTCTTCTTTTATATATATAGATTGTATAGGTATCTAAAGTAGTATAAGGATTATTATAAAGGAAATACTTACACGGACCCTCAGGCTATGTTTGGGACCAGGTATCGATGCTTATGATTTAATAAACTATTATAAAATTAATATAATTTAATTGTAAATCAGTTTTCTATGGAGAGGGAAACTTCAGGAAAAATCTGAACAGCGTGATGCAGGATCTGTACTCGGCGCCAGCCGTACTACAGATGTCATCTCGAAAATGTTTCCCGATTTGTATAGGGGCTTCTGAACGAGCCATGTTTTGCTGGAATTTGTGCCGGCCATTATTTGCATCTTGCTCTAGCGTAGGGTGTCAGAGAGGGACGGCCACAAGTTGCAGTAAAATATGGCCCGTTTAGAAGCCCCATATGGGACATGTTCTCGAGAACGTTCTTTTCCCATACACATCGGGAAGCGGTCTCGAGAACGACACATCTCTAAGCCGTCCGTCGCCATCTGTTGGTAAAATAGTACATTACATCAGAGGCCGGGAAAATGAGGATTTCCGGCCAAGTAGGTATATACGGATAGTGATACGAGGCCGGGAATCCGTTTTCACGACGAGGCATGTATAGTGCTTTTCTCAAACATACAATGAAATAAAAAAATATACTTCAAAGAACAACATTTTATTAATTGACAAATAGGACATTTTAGTCTAACAACCAACCTTTAAAAAAAAAACCTGCTTTTTGTCAAACCAGCCAGCTGTGTGAATGACCTTGTTGTTGAAACCAAAAAAAAGTTACTTTGCAGGCCTATGGCCTGAAAAGCAGTATGAAATCCCTTTACAGTCCTCTCGAGTTGTTGCGCCCAAAAAGCGATACTTCCGAGCCTATTATAAGGAACGTAAAGACAATATTTCATTGCATGTTTGAGAAAATATCATTGTCCTCTCATGATGCCGAAACAGCAGGATGGATTTTAACCAATTTTGGTACAGGGATAGCTTGACATACAAATATGGTTATAGGATACTTTGTACCGACTACTTCTAATGTTCATACAAAGCATTGCGCTGCAAAATAGACAGAAGAGACTGGGCGAGGACGCGTCTTCGTGTTACGTACGACTGTAAGTAAATATTAGTACATTACATACCTAGGACGGTGAATTCGTGAATACCCCAGATCGCAGGCGTTTGTAGCCCGAACCGAGGGGCTTTGCGAATTACCGCCCGTGGTTTGTCTAAAGTTTTATGTCTTGCCTTGGTCAGGAATTGAGATTTTCTTACCGCGTAGCAGGCAGAAAATTCTACTTACGGCCTAAGGTAAAGTAAAAAGAATGAAAATTCAATCGCTCAGCTTCCGTATAAAATGCACTCGCATCAGCATCTACATTATGCACCACGGATTGGGATGGCAATCTATCACGGGACCCTCGCGTGACCCCATTAAGGGAACGTCGAGGGTGCGATCAAAACACGGGCTTGGAGTGAAAAAACCAATTAATATTTAATCTGATTGGGCATTGAAAAGTCCTGATGAGTTGGACGTTTTAAAAATGAGTTCGGCCATTCGAAATTAGTTTGAAATCGGAAGTTTGACTTTTCAGTTCGGTTTATTTTTCTACTTACTAATTTTCTATTCGTATGGTGATCTAAAATTTGTAGTTAGAAGGATTTATATACATACTAGCTGCGCCCCGCGTTGTTACCCGCTAATACCACGGGACCATATGTTTTTCGGGATAAAAGTTAGCCTATGTGTTAATCCACGGTGTCAGCTACCTCCATACCAAATTATTAAAAAGGGGATCCAGTATACGAGTAATCGCAAGAATCCTCCACACGTATAAAAACATATTCATCTACCAACATAATCCTTAGTTTATCGTCATCGTCAACAACACCACGACCATCAAAACACAGTATCTGACAATGTAAATACCAATACATTTACGCTCCTCGTCCTCACAATGAGAGAATAAGTAAAAAGGATACATTTGCCACACCATCTTCTGTCTTTGTGACATTTTGCTCCTGTGATACCAATGGATCTCCATTCAAAAGCACTCAACCCCAGAACTCCTACAAGTGGCCCATAAGCTCAATTTCTGTCTCTCCGATAATTCCTCCTAAAAGACACGTGCAGCACTTTTTATTGTCCTTTCAGCTTAATCTCAGATCGCATTTTTTTGTTTACACGGCAACGACCTCCAGATCCCTCTTCCATCTTTCTCTAACTACATCTTTTCATGTATCCCTGTCTCAACGGCTTCAATTTCATGACGTAACAAGCTGGTAATCAATTTGTCTCGCCTTCGCTCGTTGAGATCCCATCAGCGGCTATATAGCTGTCTCGTTTCTTTTTTAAACCAGTCTTGCAGCCGGATTTTGGTCGGATAATGGTTTTTGTTGCTGGAGCTCTTAATTTTAGTTCTGAACGGAAATACGAGGTGAAATTTTAATAGCAGTCTGAGGCAGATCATATTTTAATTGTTTTGGTTGGGAATTGTGGTATTTTCATGCTTAATTTGCTTAAATTTTAATGCCAGTACTTTATTCTTCTTGGTTCGCTAGAATTTGTAGTTGAATGTTTCAATAATGAGGCATGATGTCCAGGGATGGTAAAATGCGAGTAAAATTCATAGAAGTGCGAAATTTCAATCGATTTTGCTCAACGTTTTACGATCCCTGGTGATGATAGTATGAGGAATAGGAAGAAGATGTTTTATTTATCTTTGTCATCTTTGTAACTTCTATTTTCGAATTATACATGTCCTTACAGGTTTAAATGTCTCAGTATTGAAAAATATATCTACTATAACGAGGTTTTAATGCTACTACTAGTGAGTCTTTAGCTGAATAACTTAACTAAAGGACTAGGTGTGTACTATACGTACTAACGTGTCTGTGTACAAAAAATGGTGTTCTATGTTTGAATTTTGACGTAACTTCCGTACAATTTTCAACAACAACACCAAGTCATTTATTTAGTTAAGTTTTTCACCTATTATGAAAGATGATTTGATGCGATTGACGTATGGAACTGTTGGCATAGTTGATAGTAGATTAGGTAGTGCATTATTAAGGAAAGGTAGAGGGGGTTCGCATGGCACTTATATTGCAATGGACCGTATTCATTTTTCCTTTGTGATTGATTTGTTAACTTTTACTTTAATTCTTTTGAATGGACAATGTCAAGGACTCGAATTCGAATATTCATTCAGTTGCTCAAAGGTTAACTGCAAGAGAGCCCTGATAGGGATAAGTTCGCCTTTGTACATGTGATGTTTGTTATTAAAGCATTTTAACCCGTTTTGTGTTCAATAAAGTGGTAACACACAAACTTATAAGGTGCAAACTCAACATACTACAAAATAAACAAAAGTTATAATTATACATTTCAATAGTTTGTTTTTAATCTACATAAAATGAAACGCTATTTATTTTCCGCTTACCCTGCTGTTTTTACACGATGAAACCGCTAAGCAAATTAAAAAAGTCACATGTGTTTGAAAACACGTATGCATTTGCGTCCATTTTATAATACGAAAGCTCGATATGCAGTGTGCATTCAGGAGCTTAATTTTAATGACGCGGCTTAAGCTCCGGTTAGACTTGAGCTTTAATATTTTATATTTTGACGACATAGACGTTGTAAAAGTCTGGGATATATAACAACATCAACGTTATACATTTTTAACTAATACGTTAACGCGTCTGAAGGAACAATCGTTATCTCAAGTGATTAGAAAATTTACGACTTTTCTGGCACCGCAATATAAAAAACTGGCCTAGTGCATGTTCCCGAGGGTTCCGTATCATCTCATCATCGTATATAGACTACGTACGCACGTTCCATATGCTTACTTATTTATAATAAAAATGTAACTAACTCGTTTTGGTTAAATTTTCCAAGCTATCCGTTTCCACTTAAGAGCTTATTTTGTAAATATTGCCTCACAATGCATTACCTCATCAAAATTAACTACTTTTACAAGTACAATACATTTAATTTAGGCCGTACAGAAACACATGCCACCGCGCGTTTTGTATGGAGTTATAAACGCGCGTTAGCAAAATAGAGGTGTGTCGTTCGCGAGTGAGTGATTCAAATGAAGTATATCTCATCATTCATGTCAGTAACTAACCCACTCACTCACTCACTATATCAGTATATCTGTCGTTCGCAACGACTAACCACTCGATATGGACTGAACTGAATGATGCTATTTGACATAAAGTTATACTTAGAATAATATAACGACGACAAATAATTTAATTTGTCGATTATTTCGAAATTCTTCATCTTTACTTTGTCATCATTAGTATTAATTTTGCATACTTACTTTCTTAATACTTCATCCGACGCATCATTCAAATGAACCTCTGAAAGAAATTAAAGAAATGAAAAGCATGAACGAAAAGAGTATGATGATATGATGTAGCAGTATGAGTCTAGATATAGATCCACTGTAAGAAGTGAAGGAAATGAACGAAATGAGTGAATCTAAAGACATGAATCGCTCTCGTTCATTTGAGTGACGTGAGACGTGGCGTGTGCACATCTACACAAACACACAACTACACAAAAAGCGCGATGAGCGCTTGTCATCTGATCTGAACATACCCTTACACCGCGGCCATGTTTTATGTATGTCTCCGGCGATATCATTAAAGTTTATCGTTTTATAGGTTTCCGAAGAATTCGGTAGTACAAGAAACGCATGAGAATTTAAATAAAACTCGTCATAAATATTCCTAGTTATGACTTTATGACTTGTCTTTTTAGTGTCATAAAAAATATTGTGCAACCACTGAACTTATTTGATCAATGGGCGGTGTCTCTAGCGTCGAAATGTCTTCTATACTATTATAAACATCTAGATTTTTATTGAAAATCAGTTTTCTGAGAGGGCTCATGATTTCAGGTTTGTTTAACTTGAAGTAATCACAAGTATATGGTAAAAGCATCGATACTTGAGTTTATCGATATAGGCGGTCCCTAGCTGCTAGCAGCTGTCATGTGTGCGTGTGGATTGAGTGAGCACCCTTCAAAAATGAAAAAAAATGTGCTGATCATTTAGTAAAAGTTCTAAAACAATTGTAAAACTAATTGATGAATTTGTAAAACGATAAATAAAAAGAATACATTCATTAACGTATGCTCACTCAGTTCTCACAAACAACCAACGAAATCTGTGAATGTGTTTATTTAACATATAATATTTATATCCTAATTTTTAGTAAAACTTATGCTTAAGGTAGGTATAATAATTTGTAGATCACCTGGTTACGTATTTAAAGTTTAACAAATAATTTCGTATGCTCACTCAATCCGCACACTTTCGAAAACCCAATTTCTGATAGAAAAACTGCAGATTGAAACTTCTATATATGTGTATAGTTTAGTAAAACTCATAAGGGAATTTGTAAAATACAAAACAAACCGCTAACGTGACAGATTTTTGGATAATAAATGTTTGTAAGTGCTCACTCAGTCTACACATTATTCGTAAGTTAAAAATGTAAATATCTTAATATTTGTAGTATCTAGGAAACTATAAAGTAGTTTTTTAACGGCTGGAAAAACTAATCAATTTTAGTACTTACAGAAATAGTTGGACATCCAAAGATGGTTATAGGATGGGTTTTACCCGTCTAAGGTAAATAGCAAAAAACCGGCCAAGTGCGAGTCGGACTCGCGCACCGAGGGTTCCGTATAAACACTTTCCATCCCTAAGTGGTTAAGTTAAGTTTGCACCTGGTATGTATAGCGCCCCATATAAATTAGGTGCAAAGTTAGGTATTAATAGGTATTAAAAAAAAACTACTTACTAGATCTCGTTCAAAACAATTTTCGTTGGTAGTTTTTATAGTAATGTACATCATATGTTTTTTTTAGATTTTTCATTTTCTTATTTTAGAAGTTAGAGGGGGGGGGACCAACTTTTTTCCACTTTGGAAGCGTCTGTCACGCAAACTATTCGGTTTAGAAAAAAAATGTTTTAGAAACCTCGATATCATTTTTGAAGACCTATCCATAGATACCCCACAAGTATGTGTTTGATGAAAAAAAAATTTTTGCGTTTCAGTTCTAAGTATGGGGAGCCCCCAATATTTATTATTATTTTTTTATTTTTGCATCAAAATCTTAATGCGGTTCACAGAATACATCTACCTACCAAGTTTCAAGAGTATAGCTCTTATAGTTTCGGAAAAAAATGGCTGTGACATACGGACGGACAGACAGACAGACAGACATGACGAATCTATAAGGGATCCGTTTTTTGCCATTTGGCTACGGAACCCTAAAAAGAAATACACGGATGAAATTGCGGGCGCCCCCTAGTTATTAATATTAGTTCTCAATATATTCCTGATAATATAAGTATGGGGCACTGTTAATGAATTTACATTTCATATTATGTTATAAATTCCATGTTAATATGCACTAGGTTAGGTACCATACTGCAATTTCCTTTAGATCATAAATTATGAACAGTTATTCATATATTTTATGCTGTTAGGAAATTACACTGGATTAAATTAGGTCATATTTTGGATTTCGTATTATGTAACACTGTTTTTCACTTTCTATACATGTTTGTCCTTTCTCATAATTAATCAGCCACTGTGTCTGTCCTTTATTTCTAATATAGTAATATACTAATTTCCGTACTCAAATAACACACAAAAAACATTGAAGATGGAAGTCACTGCAAGTTAATATATCATCAATCATCATACAAAAGAAAATAAGCGTTTGAATTACTATCGCATGGATGTGAAAGTTATAAATTGGGAATTTCATTGATCCGTGATTCCAAAAATAAGGGAAAAGATAATATATTTTTCCTAATGTGATCGTTAATGAAGGTACAAATCGAATATGAAGACGAAAATTTAATTCATTTATGTTGTGTGAGTCGTTTTCGTTTGGAACTGTCATATTTCACAACTTGTTGCGAGGAACGAGTTACTAACGTTATTCTTATAATGCGTATAATATGTGATGATATAACGTAATTGTGGTTACAAAAGCGGAAGCATTTAGTTGCGCACGCGACGGTGCGCTCGAGTTCACAAAATGACATATTGGACCACTGCGTATGGTTTAATGGTATATAATACTCGATTATTGGCACTCAGAGTATCAGCCATGGGTCAGAGTATCACTCTTGTGGCATTTGACATGCTACGATTAGCTTAAAATAAGCTTAAAGGTGCCGACAATAGGGTAGTTTTCTTCAAACCCTCAAGAAAAGATCGTACTCCCACCTGAAAGGCCGGCAACGCACTTGTGACTCCTTTGGTGTTAGGTGTCTATGGGCGACGGTGATGGCTTTCCATCAGGCGATCCGTTTGCTCGTTTGCCCCCTATGACATCAAAAACAAAAAATGAAAGTTTAAACGGCGGTTGTTTGCTAGCAGTAACGTAATGATCCAATAGGTTGAAGAGAATCAGTCTCGTAGAAATGAGGTATGAAGACTTACTCTTTGCATCGATTTCTTTATCACTGGTTGGAGGATCTTCGGAGTTATTCGGTTGGATAATTTGACGCTGCCTCTTCTTCTCTGCAGTGAGTAAGTAAAAAGTATTGCGTTCATGAACTATGAATCTAGTCTGCCTAGCATTTTTCCCCTCTCGCTAGAATCTCAAGTCTCACAAACAGATCGACATACCGCACTAACGATAAATTTTCTCTTAAAAATAACAAATGAAATGTCTATTTTTCGGGGTTCAAGGCGAGGATTTCTTTCATTGACAAATTGTTTACAACACGAGACTAATGATGTTTTTGTTTTCGACTCCTTCGCTCTCCGTTATTTATTTCCTAGAATGTGCCTCTGACTTCGCACGTAATATCAATTCAAATCTGCCTTGCTTTTTTACCTTATTAGTGTCAAAATCACAAAAAATTATCGGTTTGAATTGCGGGATAACGGGACCTCGGGGCCTTCGCACCATTTAATTACAGATCCAATAAAGATTATGGATAACAACACGATTCTAAGGCAAATAAAAATGCCTCATTCAGGCAGTTTTCTTCAAATTAGTCATCTTTAAACCTAAATCGCTCTTCTTTTTAAACTTAAACTTTTGGTTGTAAGTTAGTCATTATACTCGTAGAAGCAAAGTCAGCAACATCCAATATAGTTGAAAATCGTATAAGTTATTTTAACTATACCTAGACCTACCTACCTTTTAACTATACTAGATTCAAAGTTGCTACATTATAAAAATTGGATGTTGCTGACTGGTTCTATATGACTCAATTCTTTGATTGTTCTGCTTTTGTATTGTTTTTGTGGCAATAAATCTTTATTTAAAAGTAATTTAGGAATCAGCTTCAATAAATAAAAATAAAAAACTAAGCAAAGCTTGTACTATGGAACGACGATATACATAATATATAAATAAGTACATATATATGTATATAACATCCATGACCCACGAACAAATATTAGAGTTCATCAGTCATCACACAAATATTTGCCCTGGCCGGGATTCGAACTTCGAACCCAGGACCGCTGGCTCAGTAGGCAGGTGCAATACAAACCGCTCCAACCGCGTCGTCAAATATATATGTGTATATGTAATATATATGTGCAATTCCAAGAAAGTGAGCCTACCATCATCATAATGATGTAAGTACATAATACCCCGTGACGTGCTGGTTACACCTAAGTAACCGACGTCATACTCGCCATTGTTCTGAGGGCGATGTCTGTAACACCGGACGCGAGCGCATCAGACCTACTTATTAGCTGGGTTAGTACATCCTATATTGACCAGTATATTATAGTCAATTTATCGAAGCAGAAAGGAAATAATCAGTGTGGTCTCCGATGTGGACACGAAATGTCTTTAATAACTATTTTTTCGGTTTCCGCGACTGTCACACATTTAAATTAAACTATTAAAACGGATTATATCGCGTATTTGAGCTTCCCTGACGTTTCAGTAACTTTCTAGTTACCGTTGTCAAAGGTGGACTGGGAAAAACACAATTTTTCTCTGTCAAAGTTGCAAGTTTTGCAAACTGCCCACTTCTTAAAAATGGATAAAAATAAAAATAAAGGTGTATAAGTACATGCCAGATGGGCTTAATGAGTAAAGATAGTTACAAATGTGCCAGAAGGGCATTAATTATTTATTAGAGAATATCTACGTCAAATTTATTGAAACAAAATTATTTTCATAACAAATTGAAGTTTCTAACACCCTCCTTGAGTTGATAACCTCAATGCTGAGCATCGTGGCCTCTCTGAATGACTCACTCAATGTCTCGTTGACTATCTGGCGGCAATTTTTCATAGTCGCTTAAGAGGCCTTATTGCTTTTATACATTTTTTTTTTCATATTATGACAAATATAATGATATTTTCAACCAAATTTTTGAAGTGAATACATTTCCCCGATTTCTAGGTAGTAACATAGCTATTTCATGCTTTCATTGCGTGCAGTCGAAACAAAAATTATCAATGAAAAATATACAAACTGTAGGTAGCAAATATATACAAATAAATCCTCAATAGCCCTGTTCTAGGTAGTAAAATCAATAATATGTTAAGAAACATGTTTGATCAAAGAGAAGAATGTCTAAAACAAACAGTATTTTAAGAGGAATAAGGCCTCTTAACTTCTAGGATTTTTAGACAAGCATTAAAGGTTGCCACAATTCGCGTCGCCACAGAATTGTCACGAAGTAATTTCCCTCGGATTTCGCCATCTTGAAATTAAGTTGCGCAGCGTTGCGTTTCACGAGTGTTATTGTAGCACTTTATTATTTTACCATTACCCAGCGGGAAAAGGAAACTTTGAGTTTGATACTCTTAAGTTAGTAATGACGCATTGTTAAATATTGTTTCACTCTTTACTTGTTTTATGGGTAAGGACCAAAAAGTTGGACGTAATTTAGCCGTAGTTAGCCTTAGAAAAAAAGCGATCGGAAAAAGTTCCGTTGTGCGACAAAAATTAACGACACAATATTGAACACCAAAACAGTACCTTAAGGTACATTATTCGATGGTTAATTTGTCGTCGTACAATGGAAAAAATGATACAACTTTTTATTAAATGAGTTATGGTAGTAAACTTTTTGGTCTTCAACCTTTATACTCATGTTGTAGTAGTTAATATTTAGGAGAATTTTTACAGTGAAATAAGACAAGATGGAAACCGCCACTGACTGTATGACCTTAATATGGAGAAGAGTTTGACTCTTACATTTATGATTATACTAACAATCTGTGATTTTTCAAAAACGAAACGCTAGTCATTGAAATATTAAAAATAATTCTTTAAATCTCTCGGGTTTCTGAATATACATTTTATTGTTATTTAAACTTGGAGTCCCCATGCGCTAGACGGGAATTTAGAACGAATTATGTTTTTGGTGTGTAATATTTATTGTACCTGTGTTTTCACTGGCAAATACTGAGATTGATTGACAATTTGACATATCTATATAGGTTAACCATAGGTTGCTTAGGTCATACATATAATCTGATTAAAATACGTCTTTGTATCTATAATATTTACTATGTATACTATGTAGACATTTGAATGCGTGCGAACTCGCACGCGCAACGGGTCTTTACTCCTGAGAACCAATAAATTATCATAATTATAATTACGAATACGATTACTCCTGCAATTTATATCGGAATGTCCCCTTATCATTTGATTCATTTTCATTCCCTTGTTTGTTATGCTAATTCAAGCATCCATCATTAATTCATTACATAAGTAATCGTGACTCATTGTCATGTCAACCGTACTTTCATTGAATTCCTCGACTGCCTAATTGTGACTGAAATATTGACATTTGTTACTCGTATCTGTCACGCGAACCTCCGATGACCAAGTGTCACGTAACGCCCATCATGGATTGACAGAATGACAGAACTTTCACGTACTCCTATCTAACTTTATTTTGTTTAGTTTCCTTTTTGTCTCATTTAACCTTTAGATCATTACGTTGTATATAACAGCATCCTGGGAGCGTATGATGGTTGCGTTTATCACGTGATAAATAAGTGACAAAGCATCTGTCACTCGCACTCGCATTTTGTCAAAACGTGACGGATGCTTTGTCACTTATTTATCGCGTGATAAAATCAATCATCATAGGCCTCTGATTTGTTAATTTTTGGGCTTATTTTTTTCGTTTACTTTTTTGTACAGTCCAGTTCATTTACATCTACACACTTACGAGAACAAAAATATCTAAACACGATTTTATGCTCCTGACAATAGGGTCGTGTTCAGATATTTTTGTTCTCGTAAGTGTGTAGATGTAAATGAACTGGACTGTAATATTCTTGCAGTTTTGAAAACTTTACGTCAAGCCGAATTAAAATGCGTTAATATTATTAAAAACTCACATTGGCAAAAGCCTTGTGCTGCCATTCCCATAAATAATTATAATTATACTTTATTATGTCATACCAAATAATACAATACAATACAAGTACTCTTTATTGCACACCTCATAAAACATACAGGAGAAATACAATGCAAGAAATTACAATTAGAGGTAAACAACAGGCGGTCTTATCGCTAAAGAGCGATCTCTTCCAGACAACCTTTGGGTAGTGGAAAACTTGAAAAAAATAAGATTTTTTATTATCATCATATATTTAAGAGCTAAGCTCTTGTCGGTGGAGTAATTTCCAGCTTATTCTACATTCCTCCTTCTCTTTTACATCTTTATACAATGAAACATTTATTTTTTCCTTTATTTGCTCCATATATGTCCTTCTCGGTCTTCGCCTCTTCATTTTCCCTTATTTATTACGCGGTGCAAAAATCTAAATCGCACGCGCAACGGGTCTTTACTCCTGAGAACCAATATAGATAAAAAGATATAAAGGTTAAATAATAAACATCTTATACACCGGTTATCCAAAGATACCGGGTTCGAGTCCGGTGTGGACCACATATGAGCACGATTTATTTTTTCTTTGCGTGTCGATCTTTGTATCTATAGCTAGTGAAATGTATCCCGGCCCACCTAGGTACATAAGTAATTCACGTCCTTATCATGTACCTAAGAGAGAACTTTATAGTTAAATGAGGAGTGTCTTTTCAAAAGGACTTATTTGTCCAAGGAAGCCATATAAAAATAAGCCCTTTTGAAAATACCCTCCTTTAATGTCGACTTGCACATTAACCTCATTCTCCAGTGCTATGCCGTTATCCTTTAAGATTATGACACCAATTAAAATGCAATAATCATACTATTAACTTTCTGCACTAACTGATATTACTCAGAATTTCTTTTTCCAGATAAAGAACACACGCAGTCAAAGAGACATATTCAACACAAATAAAAGAAACTGTTTATTTATGAATTAGTAGCGTTTGCCCGCAGCTTTGCTCCTCTTCAAACATAATATACCTACACTATGCTACGGAACCATGTTATTATTATTTTCGGGATAAAAAGGAGCCTATGTTGTAAAATTTCATGCAAATCCGTCCAGCCGTTTTGGCGTGAAGAAGTAAAAAAGTATTCTGTATATACAAACACATACACTCTTTTCTTATAATGATTTACAAACACGTACACAAACTTTCCCTTTTATAATAGGTTTTATAAAGTATGCGAAATGATCTTCGTATGTCGTTCTGTTTGTCTGTTATCTATTCACGCTTAAACCGCTGAACTGATTTAGGTGAATTTTTTTATTGAGACAGTTTAAGTCCCAGGCAAAGACACCCTAGTTTTTATCCTGGAAAATGGTTGCGGTACTAATTCTATGCTGACGAAATCGCGGGCAAAACTAGTACAATATAAATAAACGAAACTGTTTATTTAATTATCAAAGACTGTAAAACTGACCAGCTGACTGGGGTCAACGACACATTGACATTTGCCGACGACATATTTATGAATGCAAATTGGTCGTGATTCGAGAGGAAGTGGACTTGACTTTGCTCACTAACATTTAGAAGTCTAATACTACGACGACAAATACTATGTGTCGCTTTCCTTTATTGCCGTGCGAGCAAGACAGGGGAAGCAGAGTCGCGCGACAAATACTACCTGTCACTTTCCTTTCATTGCCGTGCGAGCAAGACAGGTTAGCCTAAGTCGCGTGACAATTGAAATCACGGCAAGATATGGTAGCCCCGCTGGAATATAGTCATTGGTCATATCGACTAAATGCACTTGTTTTTGAAATGTTCGAATTTTAAAAGTAATATTTGATGTTGTTTGAATCTATTACTGTAGGACCGAATTAAGCTCAGTAAACTTTCTAAATGAATTTATGTTGGTATTGTGTATAATGGGATTACCTACTGTTTATGTAACAGTCATTATCACAGTGGGGGCATATTAATATTTAAAATGTACTGTTAATTATGTAAATCGGACACTTAACAACTGAGGGTAATTAACTACAATAAAATAGCGGGAAAACGTTAGCTAAGGATTTAATATATAATTTTATATTGCGCAGACATATGTACGTATGTACCTTATTTACTGCTATTCTAATCTCGTTTTTGTGGCAATAAATCTTTTTTTTTCGTGTCCGCCTGCTACAATAATGTATCTCTAGAAATGGCATGCTTTCCGTCGGGTATTGTTAAATTGAAATACTTAATTTATATCATCCAAATATATGTGAGTATCATATATGTGTTTAAAATGGTGTAAGCAATATTATATAATATAACTTTTTCCACATGTATATTAAAAGTGCATTAATGATTTTATTTATTCTCATTACAGGTAATTACGATACAAAATCCAGCTATATCCGCATCTCAGTTCCTCAGTCAGGGTAAATATGAAAATACTTAGGTATAATGTATCAGGTACTCAAATTGACAACGTTCCATATTTCCAAATAGTGCTCAGTTTAAACTAATTTCATTAATTTATTATTACAGCACCCAAAACTATTATTTTTATTAGATTATACCGACTAGTTTTAAAAATATGTAGGTATATAAAAAAAAAGTGAAAGCAGCGTCCTCTAAGAATCCGGCCTACTATGACGATGACGTCACCTTGTCGAAAATTTTATACTCACCACATACAAAAATAACAGTGGTACAATTTCCATACTAAATCTACCTTAGTAATAGCCCGACTGTATGATTTTCTGTGTATACCAATACCAATATAACATGATATGTATATTGAAAAATTAAATTCCGAAGTGTGGCGAACTTTTGTTCATCATTATCATATCAGCCGATAGACGTCCACTGCTAGACAAACGCCTTCCCCAAAGTTCTACACAATGATCGGTCTTGCGCCTCATCCAATTTCTGCCGGCGATCCTAACTAGTTCGTCGTTCCACCTTGTTGGGGGCCGTGTCACGCTGCGTCTTCCGGTCCGCGGTCGCCACTCAAGAACCTTTCTGCCCCAACGGCCATCGGTTCTACGAGCAATGTGCCCCGTCGACTTACCACAAACTTTTGTTACGTATTGTTTTTATTTATTATTTATTTAATCTTTATTGCACAAAAGAAAACTTATCGTACAAAAGGCGGACTTAATGCCATGAGGCATTCTCTACCAGTCAACCTTCGGGCAAAGCAGATAAATTGTGGGCGGTGCAACTAACTTAAACAAGTTTTAATAAATAATATTTAGATAAATACATATATTATATAATATATACACATATAAATAAATACAGATGAAACATACTAATCAGATAACCTAAGAATTCACAACTCTGCTAGCGTAGAGGTCACGCAAACATTTTTTGAAAGCGCATTTGTTCGGAGCTTGTTTGATCTTGAGGGGAAGGCGGTTCCAGAGACGGGAAACTTGGACGGTGAACGATTTGGACATAAAACCAGTACGGTGACGAGGGATGGAGAGAGACAGATTGCCAGAAGAGCGAAATTGACGGTCACGGGTTACACCATAATAGTGAAAGAAGTTTTTGAGATATTCGGGAGATTTTGGATTTTTGAGAACAGAAAACAGAGTGCACAGCATTCGAATTTCACGTCGTTCGCGGATAGGAAACCAGCCCAGCTGAGAGCGGTAAGAAGACACATGGTCATACTTACGATCATACGGTCATACGTTTTTCTTACATTTGAGATTTTTTTTTTTTTAAACGAGCAAACGAGCAAACGTATCGCCTGATGGAAAGCGATTACCGTCGCCCATAAACACCTGCAACACCAGAGGAGTCACAACTGTTTAAAATGATGATTAAAATGTTTTGGCGCCGATCTATAGATTTCCGGTTTGAGGTCGTTGGCTTTAATTCGCAATGTTTTGATTATCCGAAGATTATTCATAAGTCTGCGAAGAATAACAATATATTGATATGAGGATCGATTTCGTCAGCTATGAATATTTTAAAAGTTTATTGATTGATTTTTGCGTTTTCCTAATGAAATTAACTTGGCACGATAGGAATATGTTAAAATGTGCCTTCTCGAAAACGTTTCCCGATTTGTATGGAGAGAGAACGTTCTCGAGAACATCTCCCATACAAAATGAGGATAGCTTCCAGAAAATCTCGAAAACGGCAGAGTAATGTGTTTCTTTACATAATATAATAATTTTATTTATGTTGTTAAGTATTTTGATCGGTGTCGTAAAATTACGGGTGTTTTTAGGGTTCCGTAGCCAAATGGCAAAAAACGGAACCCTTATAGATTCGTCATGTCTGTCTGTCTGTCTGTCTGTCCGTCTGTCCGTCCGTATGTCACAGCCATTTTTTTCCGAAACTATAAGAGCTATACTGTTGAAACTTGGTAAGTAGATGTATTCTGTGAACCGCATTAAGATTTTGATGCAAAAATAAAAAAATATAATAAATATTGGGGGCTCCCCATACTTAGAACTGAAACTCAATTTTTTTTTTTTCATCAAACACATACGTGTGGGGTATCTATGGATAGGTCTTCAAAAATGATATCGAGGTTTCTAAAATATTTTTTTTCTAAACCGAATAGTTTGCGTGACAGACGCTTCCAAAGTGGAAAAAAGTTGGTCCCCCCCCCCTCTAACTTCTAAAATAAGAAAATGAAAAATCTAAAAAAAACATATGATGTACATTACTATAAAAACTACCAACGAAAATTGTTTTGAACGAGATCTAGTAAGTACTTTTTTTAATACCTAACTTTGCACCTAATTTATATTAGGGTTCCGTAGCCAAATGGCAAAAAACGGAACCCTTATAGATTCGTCATGTCTGTCTGTCTGTCTGTCTGTCTGTCCGTCTGTCCGTCCGTATGTCACAGCCATTTTTTTCCGAAACTATAAGAGCTATACTGTTGAAACTTGGTAAGTAGATGTATTCTGTGAACCGCATTAATATTTTGATGCAAAAATAAAAAAAAAAAAATAAATATTGGGGGCTCCCCATACTTAGAACTGAAACTCAAATTTTTTTTTTTTCATCAAACACATACGTGTGGGGTATCTATGGATAGATCTTCAAAAATGATATCGAGGTTTCTAAAATATTTTTTTTCTAAACCGAATAGTTTGCGTGACAGACGCTTCCAAAGTGGAAAAAAGTTGGTCCCCCCCCCTCTAACTTCTAAAATAAGAAAATGAAAAATCTAAAAAAAACATATGATGTACATTACTATAAAAACTACCAACGAAAATTGTTTTGAACGAGATCTAGTAAGTAGTTTTTTTAATACCTAACTTTGCACCTAATTTATATTAGGGTTCCGTAGCCAAATGGCAAAAAACGGAACCCTTATAGATTCGTCATGTCTGTCTGTCTGTCTGTCTGTCCGTCTGTCCGTCCGTATGTCACAGCCATTTTTTTCCGAAACTATAAGAGCTATACTGTTGAAACTTGGTAAGTAGATGTATTCTGTGAACCGCATTAAGATTTTGATGCAAAAATAAAAAAAAAATAATAAATATTGGGGGCTCCCCATACTTAGAACTGAAACTCAAATTTTTTTTTTTTCATCAAACACATACGTGTGGGGTATCTATGGATAGGTCTTCAAAAATGATATCGAGGTTTCTAAAATATTTTTTTTCTAAACCGAATAGTTTGCGTGACAGACGCTTCCAAAGTGGAAAAAAGTTGGTCCCCCCCCCCTCTAACTTCTAAAATAAGAAAATGAAAAATCTAAAAAAACATGATGTACATTACTATAAAAACTACCAACGAAAATTGTTTTGAACGAGATCTAGTAAGTAGTTTTTTTAATACCTAACTTTGCACCTAATTTATATGGGGCGCTATACATACCAGGTGCAAACTTAACTTAACCACCTAGGGATGGAAAGTGTTTGTACGGAACCCTCGGTGCGCGAGTCCGACTCGCACTTGGCCGGTTTTTTTTTCCATTTGGCGCGTTCGATTCCCGGTTCAGACAGGCTACCATTTCAGTAAAATTTTCTATTTACAATATTTTAGATATTTGCCCTCAATGTGGCATAGATTTGGGACACTGTAGATTATAGTGCCCTTGTAATCGGAATGAGTGAAAATTAAAACTATTCCTCAACTTTTTCCTGACGAACTAACCATTTAACAACTGGCTGTGCAATTATACAATTCTCTATCCGTGACAATTCTATATTTTACAACACTAAAATGCTAATATACGCTTGAAGTCTTCTTTAAATTTCAACTCTGTTGTATTGTTTTAAGGATGAAATAATAAACAGTGATGATAGTTATATGCTTGTATGTCAAGTTGAAACTTCACTATCTTGTAATAGGGTTGAAAGTGGAAATAAATTGGCGCCAAGAGGCAATTTAGACGATTACGGCAGTCTAGCGGATTCGATGGCAATTAGCTGTGAGAGAAAGAGAGGGAAACAGTTAGTTCTTCGGAGATTTATTGGTGGTTGAAGTCTTAGTTCTTATTTTTTATAGTATTTAAGTGCTTATTGGAAACTTGCGCTGTTGAGTCGTTCGTTTTAATAGGTTCTTAGAAATACTATGCACGATTTGTACGAAAATTTACCTGAGTTATCAACAAAGGGACCTGTTAGTGAAAACTATATTGAAATTACTGAGATTTATATTTTTTTCCAAATAAATAGAGAAACGGGTGAGTTACCTATTATTAGGCATCGGATCATCGGATGCTTTTTAGGGTTCCGTAGTCAACTAGTATTTATACTAAACTTTGGCGGCCGCGTTGTTGTTCAGTTGTAGGTATTTGCTTGAGAAATGAGTGAGATAGCAATAGGATTTTGTCAACTGTAGGTAAATATCCACTTGAATTTCCGATCCCTACCTATTACTTAACCCTTACCCTTAGAAACATGATTTTTTTAAACCCCTATATTGTATTCATTTTCTCTGACCTATAAATGTAGCTTAGTATAATATTGCAAACGGAATTTAAACATGAAACTTCTACAAACAAAATATTAACATGTTTCATTTTTCTCAGAATAATTTCGGCGAAAGCACAGACGGACAGTAAAATTTTATTATACGTATGTAACATTTTATAAACCTACGTATAGTGAATGGAACGGTCGGCTTAGGCAGGCTTACATCGTATTGTTGATGAAAAAGGGTCTTCACTACATACAAATAACGCAAATGAGGTGCTTACATTTAATATCCGCCATATTGGTTTCTCAATGGCGACAAAAAGAGTTCTTTGGAGCTGATAAATATTCTTAATGTTGTATGGTATTTGGAGATTTGCGTATACAATATGCCTACACGTTGACCTAGTTGTTGGTATTGCCACGTATTGCCCAATTACCTTTGGCGTGCGTAGGGTTTTTCATCCGTAACTCTCCTTTCCTCCTTTCAGAGCTTCAGTGTCTGTATCGAAGAAAGGTGTAAAAAGCTGTATTAATAGAAAGTATGTCAATATGTTATGTGAACTTGTGGAGTGACGCCCCTTATTTTTAAATTATTTATCCCTTACAACAATATCACTAACTTCATACTTTGCTTAGCTTGGGCAAGAGGCCAGAGCCCCACTGTGGTTTGTGGTCCTCGGTGTAGTAATACACCTGACGCGATTGAAACTGGGCTATTTTCGACATCGCAGAGTTATATATAGTCGTAGTATTATCACGACAATGTCGCGTGCGGTATTAACTTGGCTAAGATGAAAGAAAGAAGTGTCAGAGGTGTCCGGGATGTAAGAGTTTAGCGAATACATACGAGTACCTTAAAAGTAAAGCTTGGGTAAGTACGTTACTATGAAGACAGAAATAGGTAATTTTTCTCGCGCGAGAATGAATCGCGTGTTACAGTTGTACTTAGAGGTAATTATCTTCGGATCAAATCTTGTTAACATGTTCCAGGTTTCCAGGTACACCCCGGGCCAACAGTATGGAAACAAAGTGTTTCTTTTAATATCTAGACATGCGGCAGCGTGTCCAGCCAAGTTCACCGCAGGAACTGGCGAGCAGCAGCCGTGTGTTATATTACACGAACCGTTTGGAGCCACTTTTGACCCCCCCATAACTCCAAATCTATTTAACATAAAAAAATGAAATTTGGCTTATGTATTAAGATCCTTTAGAACAAGTAGAACCCCAAATTTCATTAATATAGATTAAATAGTTATTGAGATATTAAAGTCCAAAAAACGGTATTTTTATCACTGACTGACTGACTCACTAGTAATCAAAAACCTAACCCACTTCCAGGTGACCTAGAAAGGTGAAATTTGGCATCCAGCTTAGTAATTGTGTGTGTATACATATAAAAATCGAAAACAGTGATTTTTTAAGTTTTAAAATATAAATTTATATTATAAATCAAAATCAATCAAATCATTAACCTATTTTCGTAAAGGTAAGTACGCAAGTTAGTGTACGTCTTGTTACTTATACCTACTGTTAGCTTGATAATGAACTATGACTATGTTTCTTTTATAAAATTTAGTTAGTTTGTGAAAACTAGCCAAGTCCAATCTTGATATTGAATTACACCCCAAGTAAAATAAATGCATCGAGTATGTCGCATGTCCTTGTATCTTAAAATTTTAGGGCAAAGAACTTGGCGCCCTTGCAGATCTCAATTCTTTTGTCGGCGAAGTGCACGCGATATTGAACTTGGCTCTCATTTTACATTTATGTTTTTGATGGGATATAAAGTTTCCAATGATTATTCATTGATAAATGATAGTAACCATAAGGTTAAAACATTAAACGTTCCCTATTGAAACATAAAAAAAATATATACCTAATTTCCTAACTCTAGAAAAAAGTTGAACGTCGCCTTTTTTATTCTTTCTACAAAATGGCAGAATTTAGGTTATTGACTTGTAAAATATTAAGTAATTATAATTTTTACTGTGTAATTTGGTAATTTATTGCATAAGGAAATCACAGCTTTGTATTTGAATATAAGCTTGTTTCCATACTTTTGGCCTGGGGTGTACTTCTTCCTTGTGAACGATAACTTTTCGGCTACTTACGTGACTTTGTGAAGACGCGAATGTACCATCATTTGACCGCGATTGTTCGACGAATATCTGAATCATTCAGAGTGAAATATACAACAGTTAAAGCCCCCTGTACATTTTAATAAAGATGTTTTCTTTCCGGATCGCTTTAGCTTAGGAACGTTTACTTAGTCCCTTTGTAGCATTAGATAAAGGCGAGATAGTGACCCCTACGAAACGGTTCAATCCTGAAACTACTATCGAGTTTACTAGGCGTTACTTCAAGAAAAAGGATGTTGTTAATCAACTTGGTTTTGTAGAACTTCCCTTGAAAACATATATATACGAAGCTAGCGCCTATAGACAGGACAGGACTAATTTGTTTGGAAAAAGTAGCTGAAGCGTAATCCAGTCTAATTTTATTGCATCGTGGCTCCTTTCGAAAACTAGCTACGGCAAAGTGTGATGCCGGTTGTGTATTTATTGGAACATAAGTATTAAATCCTATGTTTAAAGCGCTTTTCGAAAGTTTTTAAAAGCTTTTCAAGAAACCACTTGAAATTACTAATCGCTTGAGAAAGTTATCCATCCCAATTACACTTGTAAAATCCAAGAAAAAATCCTTAGCAAAAAATAGGAAGACCGATATAAAGCCCCTTTTGATTTAAAACTCAGCTAAACCACGCCAAACCTCAAAATTCATTACATTTGATTCTCGACTTATTACCTTCTGATTTTAAATCTATACCACCTTCCTAATTCACGACCGAGACAACAAAGAGACCATTAATAATACCCGGACAAATCTCGATGCTGACCACTGATCCCTAACCGTACTATCTCCCAAGACATTTTGATTCGACCGGGTAACATCCAGAGATCATATCCCAAGTCCATATCTGGATTGGACCTGTACTTTCAACTGAGTCCTTACTCCATCGAATTAAAGCTGGTTTTGGACGTTAGAGAAGGAAGGCGATATGGTCTGAGATTCTCGATTCTCTAACAAAGGGGCTGTTGATAACAGGGACGTCCTTATTAATGCTATAGCCTTGCCTTTGACAGATAGACTTGTTCGAGATGTAAGGAGTAATGTAAACATGATTTCGTTTGGAGTGCTTCGATTTGTGAGGATTAATTGAAGATGTTTCCCTATAATATTAAAGCCTTAGAAGGTTATCTGAGAAGGAGCAGTTCGGCGAAAGTACTTTCCGCGGGCCTTAACCGAGAGGACAAAAAGTGGTCCATAATATCCGATCATTGTTTTTAGATGACAGAGGTGCAGGCCTGATGTTTCTATCTAGAGAGTATTCAGTTTGTTTTCCTCTAGTAACAACTGGTCCCATTATTTACCAAACAATAGATAATCATAGAGAACAAACCCTTGAATGACCCCTTCCTTCTATTGCTGTATTATTCATCATCATATATTTAAGAGCTAAGCTCTTGTCGGTGGAGTAATTTCCAGCTGTATTATTATTTTGGTGTATTATTAAAAAAAATTAGCAAAAAAAGAACCGTAATCTGTACTTGAACGGGTTATTTTTGGCTTTTCAGTTTCACTGAAGTCGGTTCTTTTTTTGCAAAAAAATTTTTTTTTTCGCTTTTTAGTGATTCATATAAAATACTTATGGCGGGGGGATCAGGGAGGACTTGAAGGCATGCATCTTGTTTGAATTATCTCCTAATTCCTAACCGTTAAGGAGTTGTACCTTCCATCATCAATTCAGCATTGGAAGATGATGACTACCTTAAGCAAATACTTAAATAGTTTTAGAAAATATATGAGAAATATTATGAGTGCCTATAAAATTTCAGGAATTCCTTCGATTCCTCATGGATCTCGTCATCCGATCTTCACCAAAATTTTATGGGACCAACCTTGAGATGTCTATTCATGAACCTAAAAAGAATTTTTCAAATCGACTCAAAAATGACGGAGTTATGAGGTAACAAACATTAAAAAAAAAAAAAAAACATAACCGAACTTAGACCCCCTCCTTTTTTGAAGTCGGTTAATAAAGGATATTTATCCATTAGTAGTTGACTGTCGGTGACCTGCCTTGATTCGATCGAGATTGGTCACTATCATGAACTCGTATAGTATAGTATAGTATGAACTGTTAATGGAATTTTAAATATACATCTCAATAAGGCCCAGACATCTTTATAATGACGATGTCGTTTTAGTTAAACAATGAATCAAGTCAAAGATTAAGAGAAGGTCTTGACTAAACCTTCAACAATATTATTTTTAATACAGTTGCTCAAAAAGTGGTACTTTTTATAGCTGCAAATCGTGCGAAAAGTTGGATATTTCGAACTAGTGCTTTTTACTTTTCAATTTTTTTTAATTTTCTGTTGTACTAACACGTCATGTCTCATACATCCAATAAAGGTCAATCACTTTCCGACTTTATTTATTACGTCATACAGCATTGCAAGTGTATATCTTATAATTATGCTTAAAATATTTAAATTGCATATTGGATCAATCAAAGGGTTATCTATTAAAAATATTCAAAAACGGTTTTAATAATTTGTTTGAGTGACTCTTATTTAATGAGCAAATGAGTATTATGCGTGACCTAAAAAAAAATAAAAAGAAAAGTATTGTCACAGATTAGAAAATACAGTATTAAGCGTGAACCACGCGCTGCTTTATAAATTCATAATAATTATGAATAATCGCTATTTTTGTGTATTAAATAATATATTTATTTACAATTATATGAAATGTAAAGAACTAAAAACAGATTCACGATGTTTATTGTCTGGAATCAATTAAATTACTGTGTAACATTATCATATCTCTTCTGAAATATTAAAACTATTTCTTTTGATTTGGCTGAATGATGACAGCCGACGCCATCTTGAAAAAAAATATTACAATTAAAAGTAAAACTTTCTTTTGTATTCAAGATTTATGTTTATGTATAAATGACACGTAAGATTTATAAAATAAGAGTTTTTGATAGAAAATGATGGATTCTGATGTTACCAGAATAGATTTAACACCGCCATATATACGAGCCAAGGCAAAAATTGCAAGTGAGAGTATTTTACCCGCAAAATCGAGAGAAAAATTACATTGCCGTCTATGAACATTTTATTGGCTGGAAACGAGAAAAAGAGAATTATTAAAAACTTTAATAAATCTTTAAACTTACCAGCAAAGGCCTTAAATGCGATCCTTCACAATTGCTCTAAAAATTGTAGGTACCTACTCTTAATTTTTAACAGACAGAAATAAATATAATTGCCCCTTTCAATTACTGTTTTAAATTTGTATAATTGCAATTTTTCGCAAATGTATTAAAAAACGTTGTTTGGTACACGTGTGGAAGTGTCATTTTAACTCGTCCCGAGTCTTGACCTTCGCCTTGCGGCTCAGGCCAAGACTCCTCGGGACTCGTTAAAAATGACATACTTTCCACACTTGTATCAAAAACTACTATTACCTCCGATTCTTGTCATGCGTTCATAATGATTTTATGACATGTCTATTCCTACAGCCAATTGGTTGAACTGCCTTGAAGGCAATTGCGATTTAATGGAGAATAACTGAGGTTACAGCCAGCCCACAATTCCCAGTATAGTAGAGTTAAAATCAATAGTGAGTAGGGGACCGCATTTGTTTAAATTACGCACCCCACAGCTCGGGGATTGATAAATGAACACTCACGCGGGGTGATAGGACAAACCTGGGTAGGTACCTACTATACTGCGTACCTACCTATTGGGTATGTATGTTTGGAGACCGAATAGGACACTTCTGTTGATTGACAGCGGTCAATCGGAGTTTAGACTTTGGGATTCAATTTCGTGCGGTTTCGGTATTACATGTATTGCGATTCCCACAGAAACGCGTATATTCGAGGATTTGTGATCTATATCTGTACAAGGCGGACTGATGGGCTGGTGAAGGTCGCTGGAGTCCGCATGTAGGCTGCACAAGACTAGTTAAGGTGGCATTCTTTGAGGGAGGTATATGTCCATTGGATGTGTTTTGGTTGATGCTTATGATTGAGTGTAGGTATGCCTATGCTAAATACGTATACATTTTCATTAATAAATTGACCAAAACGTCCACCTACAAGGATCACATCTGAACAGATAATTTCGTGGAAGTAAAAGTTAAAACAACTTCATATTGAAACCATGAGTATCCCTCTAGGAAATAACAGGATGGGATTGAATTTCCCGCGCAGGAGAATAATTAATGAGTTTCGAAACAAAAATATGATTTCCCAGAATCACGAGAAATAACAAACCGGGGAACAGCAATAATTCACTTTGCGTCGATGGTTATCGAACGTTTTTGTTATTTACGACCAAGTCATGCCAATTTTGATGGATATTTATGGTGTGTCTTCAGATGCATTAGTGAACAGTGCTGCACATAATGGCAGTGCTTTTGTTAACAGCCTACCTATCAACTACTGGTACTACTAGGTACTAGAACGCGCGGTAGGTCTCTCATGAGATGTACGGACCAAATCAAATCGGCCACAAACTGCCCTCTGCGTGCAAGAGCACCAGACGCGAGGCTGTAAGAGAAGAATGGCGCCGTGTGGTTAGGCTTGCCACACAAGGAATGACAACCATGACCACTCTGCCAAGAGTGTAACGACAATGAAAAAGACATATACAATTTAATTTTTTTTTTCGGCACTTGATTTAGTTGGCGGTGCATAGTCTTCTAGAGTGAGTTAAGAGCAAAAACATGCCATGAAGTCAAGGGTCACATACTCGTATTGTCTAATTTGAGAGTGCATACACAATAATAATATACCTACATTCTTTACGGTATACTGCTCTTTCTCTTCGAGTCTTTTCATTCTCTTGATCTATGCAAGCTTACATTTATTTAGGCCTGCGAATTATAAACTAATTACTTCGTTCCTTTGTTGATAGCGCATCAGATGCAACTATACACTAATGTATAATTTTACCGCAAATAATGCAGTGCAGCACGTTTTTATTTTAGTAGCGTAGTTATTAACAGTCGTAACGAGGTTGAAACGTCACGCTCTGCACCTTGTTTGAAAGTCCGCTGAAGGCTGAAGTCTACAATTGACTTTGTACTGCTCAGCTGACATTACTGCACTAGAGCTGGTTGAAATTAGTCATATTTTACGTTACCAACCATTACGTATCGTCGCCATTAAAAAAAGAAAAATCGGGAAAATAATTCTTTTTTTTTTATAACGGCACAACATAGTGGCTCGCCTGATGGTAAGCAAAAAGGGGAGCCCAAGTCGCAATGGCAGCTGACGAGAAACCAACGGTGCCTGATTCTATATTATTATGGCACTAGCTCACAAAATTTTACAATAATCGATTGAGGTATCCGGACACGCGAAAGCAGTTTTTCCGAAGTTAAAACAGAGACACTTTGCTCGCTTGGTCAAAGTCCTCTTTCCTTGAATGTTAATAGAAAGGTCAAGTTTATTATGTAAATGGACTCACGAACCTACTTTTCCGCAGTACCTGATGGTCTATCAACTGAGCTACCGCCTCGCTAACGTAAAATCAGCTAACACAATACACTATACACCGGTATAGCACCGTCTCTATCTTTTTGTTTTATAATAGGTATCTGCTTTATGCTTGCTGTCGTGGTAGCTCAGACGTCAGAGCACTATTCCGTTCCGGTCGTGGGTTCGATCTCCATCAACATACCACACAACCTCTGTATAAATATTGTTAAAAATAAACGCTATTAAGCTCAAACGTCTTCAACTTTGACAATAACCATTAACTTAAATAGCGTGTCAAATAAATTTATACTAATACTGATACCTTGATGAGTTATGTGACAGGCAAATGCCATATAAAGCGGCAGGTCATCCTTCGTGGAAGCGCGTCCACTGTCCATGCACCAGAAATATATGGCACTCTTAATCGAAATTACTGCCATAAATCATAATATTGACAGTGTTTGTATTAGTGCACTAAATCGCTACTGTGATTAGAATGAAATTGATGGAATCTTTAGTTATGTGTCCACGCTTGCATTGCTCCGCCGTCCGTGTCCAACGATGTAGTGGAGTACGTCCGCCGGAAGACTGGCTTCTCGCTGAGGGTGCACCAGCTGCATTCCCGACACTACGTGCACTTTACGCCACTCGTTTGTGGTACGCGTGCCGCGGCCGCTGCAGGACACCATCGCAAGTGCAGACTTCTGGCCGAAGGGTGTCGTGTTTCGGCAGTCCCAGAACAATCTGCCGTACTCTACACCATATTAAGTCATTATCACTATTTAGGTATTATAAATGGAATCGATATGGTTTAAAACATTCCCAAAACCACAATCCAATGTTTCTATTTTCCAATAACTGCAACAATTATTTAATAAACAATCAAATTGGGTACGTAAAATAAAGAAAAAATAGAGTAAATAAAAGTAAACTATAAGATAATAATAAAAAGAACACCCCTTCCAAGAGATATGCTGGTGGCATTACCTCTTTGTATAGTCACTAAAGAGATTATCTGGTATATCATATCCATAGGTAGGCGCCGGGGGTCTCCCGATGCGTCGATCAGCCGTTTCGACAAGACCTTCATAAAATAACTTGTAAAACAAAGGTCAAGTATTTTTAACGAACTGTACTTGAGTGTCGTTTTAACACTAAGTGACCCGAAGACAAAGGGGCGCCTTTAAGTGCTCTTGGCTTTAAGATTTTGGCAGCCCAGCGAAATGTCCTTTGGGGTTTTACTTTGTTTTACATTTTATAATAATGCGCTGGTCTTAAAAGAAGCAGTTTAAAATACTTTTGAATCACCAGAATGTCGGGTATGTGAAGCTTAGTATAAGGTACTTGCGCCAAAGATGGCCCGGTTCCTAAGATAGCCCACTTAAAAATGGGGTGCGGTTCAATTTGCATAAAAACTTTTAGCATATTTTCATTTAACTACTTTCAAAATGCATAATAAACACATTGCTTAAAAACACAATTCATAATTTTGTCAAGCATAATATTTAAACATCATAACCATTAATAATCATAATAACATTCGTTATAATGTTCATAAGTCATAATGTCACTTGGTATAACATTCATTCAGAATAATTATGATTATTTTTCCGACCCAAATATCGACCAATAGAATTGCACCATTCGACGTCACGTGGTACAACCTACATGGTATTATACTGATAATTTTTTGAAAATTTTCTCTGGTCGTTGCTAACGCCACACGTCAAACTGACAGGTTGAATTCAATTGTGAAAATTGGAGATTTTGCATGAAAATAATCCCCCGAATACCACACGAGCTTCAAAATTATCTGGCATTTCCCTCAAGGTTCCCGCTTCGCGCTTGTGATTTTTTAACCTGAAAAACTTGACTCCTTCATTTGTTTGCAACGAACCTATCGGGAAATACCCGATAATTTTGAAGCTCTTGTGGTATTATAAGTGAAAACTCATAAAAACACTTAAAATAATTATCAAGTTGCATAAATATCATTCCTATCAAATAAGTCCTGAATAAAAAGATGTCGTGAGCACTGAAATTGGTAGGTTATGGTTTTTTTTACCCTAAAAACGAAACTGCTCCAAGAGATAGGTAGGTTAGGGTTTTTTACCCTAAAAAGGAAACTGCTCCAAGAGATAGGTAGGTTAGGGTTTTTTTTTTATGACCCTTAAAACGAAACTGCTCCCAGAGATAGGTAGGTTAGGGTTTTGTGCCCTGAAAACGAAACTGCTCCGAGAAATAGGTAGGTTAGGGTTATTTTTTTTTATGACCCTAAAAATGAAACTGCTCCAAGAGATAGGTAGGTTAGGGTTTTTTTTTTATAACCCTAAAAACGAAACTGCTCCCAGAGATAGGTAGGTTAGGGTTTTTTTTATGACTCTTAAAAGGTAACTGCTCCTAATTTGGCTCGGCAATGGGGAAGAATGAATAAGAAAAAAATATTATATTTTTTGGATGTATTTATTTAGGCAACATTTATGCTTTAAGTTATTATGAAAAAAAGTATGATATGACAATGGTATAGTATACAAAGTGACTATTATGCTATTAGTCTATTATGCAATTAAACTATTATAATTTTCGAAATTATGCAATTCGTTTGTATGCATTTTGTTTTTATGCTATATGATCACTTATGCAGGTTGAAATTATGCAATTCGTTTTATGCAAAATGAAAATTCGCAAATTGTTGTTATGCAAAACATTACACACCCTTAAAAATGATATAGTTATAACCGTTCGAACGAATTCAAATTTCACGCCCATGTTCGATTAGTACCATAGACTTAAAGTTTAGGTAAGCCACAGTCCGTTACGGGTTTAGTTTCCGCCGTGTACGCATCTGTCACAACGTCAATGTCACAAGCGAAACTTCTCTATGATTGGTTTGTAGACACGCACACATAAAACCAAAACCGGCTTCATTTTTCGCAAATCTGTTGTATGAAGACTCTCGTTCTAGCCGTATTTATTCTAAGATGTGATGCTATTATTTTCATACTTACGTATTATATTTCGTTACACATGTAGACCGTCACGTGAAATGTTCTTTGTAAAGCGAACACTTGACCTAAAAAGATTCGCGGGAAGCGGATGGTGGCGCAAATTAGGGAAGGCCTATGTCCACCAGTGGTCTGGCTTTGGGCTAATGATGATGATGATGAAAGCCAACAAAAACACAGCTTAGGTTTTTTGATTATGCTCCCCTAATGTCTAAGCATGAAATAATCGGAAAAGAGCTTATTTGGATTTTTCTCATAACAATGGGAGCGAATATTGGCTAAATAATCCAATTCTAAATATATGTAGTTCACCCTAGTAATTTAGTTGTTTGTATTTTCTTGTAAATCCAATATTAAAAACAATTTAATAAAATGTAGTTTCTACTAAATTCATCATCATCATCATCATCTCAGCCACAGGACGTCCACTGCTGAACATAGGCCGGTCTACTAAATTACGCCGAAATAAACCGAACGTTCTAAATTTAGCGGCAGCAAAAGTGAATGTTTGCTAAGCTATAATCAGCATCTAGTTTTTAACCAATCCTTTCACCAACGGTTTTCAGTAACTGTTCCACGACGCGGGTGGTGCAGTTTGTAGTGCACCTACCTACTGAGCCGGCGGTCCTGGGTTCGAATCCCGACAAGGACAAAGATTAGTGTGATGATGAACTCGAATATTTGGTCCTGGGTCATGGATGTTATCTATATATGTATTTATACATTATGTATATCGTCGTCTAGTTAGTACTCATAGAACAAACATTGCTTAAGTTTGCGACTAGGTCGATTTGTGTAAGATTGACCCTTTCATATTTATTTATTTCTTTGTGTATACATTACTCACAATGCTACAAAATGGCCTTCAATCTCTAAAGTCTATCATGTTCACAAAACCCTCACACTCGCCTCAGCTCGTTCAACCTTAATATTTCATGCAAAATGGCGAACCAAGTTTAACAAAGATTCCATATTCCGTCATAAACAAGTGCAAGCCATATTGATCGTCTGATGGCTATTACCATCACAAAGCCGTGTCTGCGAATGGTTTCACGCCAATTAATACTAAATGAGATGAGAGATTAATACGTTGTGGTTAGGTTACCTGTGACCTGAATATATTAAATGGTGTGTTCGGGCCCCGAACCTTGAAGGAATACCCCGAACTTCGGGGTATTCCTTATTGTCTTTAGATTCATCAAAATAAAAATAATAATATCAGTGACAACCCTACTAATATTTACACTTATCATAGCTTTTATTTACACTTTAAATTGACACCTGTCTTTAACTTAGCGATGTTCAAAAGATGCTAGGGTTGATATGTGCAAATTTTTACAATAATGTTTAACAAACTATATCTCAAAAATGGATAGAAATATTGACATAGTTCATGGGTGAAAAATGAAGTTCCCAGTCTGAACAATTCCCTGTCGACGATCCTGCATCACACTACTAAGATTTTTTCTGAAATCATGCCCCTCCATAGAAAACTTATCTTCTTTACAAATCTAGAATGTTATAAAAGTATAGATGTATTTTTCTGATACTGTTTAGTCTGTATCACAATGCCAATTTGTGCCGCATTTTGTATCTAGAAGCACAGCAGTGACGATTCGAGCACAACAATAAGCTGATTCTATGCAATATTTAATGCATAAATGAATCATTTGTCAAATGCAATATTAGCGTCTCAAGCTAGCTTAAATAGCATTTCACATCCTGCCACGGGCAACGTTTTTAATAATATTAACGTCTTTTTTACACCTAGATAGAATATGTCAGACGCGTTGAGATATGTATAACACAATAACGATAATAAATGGCCATATCAACCCTAAGTCGGGTTAATAGTCCATAAAGATAAAGTCATAAATTTCAATACAAGAGTTTAGTTTCGTACGGCGAAAGCATTTGGCAACAAAGATTACATTAGAGGGCACCACGTAAGTTTAAATAATAACAAATGGTAATTTCAAACATTAGAGCGCTTTGTGTTACGTAATGATTACTGGATCTGAGCCGTATAATATGTACTTAAATTTATGAAATTTATGTAATGTCTCTATTTTATGTGGGTACCATACCAACCACCATTTTTAGGGTTCCGTAGCCAAATGGCAAAAAACGGAACCCTTATAGATTCGTCATGTCTGTCTGTCTGTCCGTCTGTCCGTCTGTCCGTCCGTATGTCACAGCCATTTTTTTCCGAAACTATAAGAGCTATACTGTTGAAACTTGGTAGGTAGATGTATTCTGTGAACCGCATTAAGATTTTGATGCAAAAATAAAAAAATAATAATAAATATTGGGGGCTCCCCATACTTAGAACTGAAACTCAAAATTTTTTTTTTCATCAAACACATACGTGTGGGGTATCTATGGATAGGTCTTCAAAAATGATATCGAGGTTTCTAAAACATTTTTTTTCTAAACCGAATAGTTTGCGTGACAGACGCTTCCAAAGTGGAAAAAAGTTGGTCCCCCCCCCTCTAACTTCTAAAATAAGAAAATGAAAAATCTAAAAAAAACATATGATGTATATTACTATAAAAACTACCAACGAAAATTGTTTTGAACGAGATCTAGTAAGTAGTTTTTTTTTAATACCTAACTTTGCAAGTTTGCACCTAATTTATATGGGGCGCTATACATACCAGGTGCAAACTTAACTTAAACACTTAGGGATGGAAAGTGTTTGTACGGAACCCTCGGTGCGCGAGTCCGACTTGCACTTGGCCGGTTTTTTTATATTAAACCATTGATACATAGATCAAAGCTTAAAGAAAAATTGAAATGAGATACCTGGACCGGCAATCAAGAGGTACCGGGTTCGATTCCAGGACTCTTCCACCATGTTTTGACATATAATATGTGTTTTTTGCCTACAACAGTGACTATGCGACGGATTGACGTACTTATTAAATTATTGCACGGATTCCTTATTAAAAAACGATGGTCTTAATTTTTTTGGTATACCTATCCCACTTTAACACTGCAATTCCGCATCGCAGCCTGCCTTTATACAATCCTTCATGCGTTGAATAAATGTGTTTTCTTACCGTCTTTCTTCCAATTTATACTAAATTTTGACGCATAGGTAGCCCTTGAACAGAAAGCTATAACGTTGCGTGCGTCAGCGAACACAAAGGGCTATGAGACTTGGCCGGTCGCCAAGTCGGGCCAAAACAATGGTGGATATTGTTTGGACTTATAGTATTGTCGATATCACGCCGTTAATACTGACAACACTGATTGTAGACCTACTGGCCGGTGTCCTCGCCCGCGGTTAGAGAGATGTATGGCCCCTACTGGACGGCACAGAATAAAACTCTAAACTCAGAAGTTTATCTCCGCAAAAGCCTGACTAGCTGATAGTTAGCGTGGCGTCGATAGCATCCGATTCCCACTAGCTTCCCTACTTCAGCACGATTGCACCAATCCTATTAGCTGACACGACAGACGTCGATCTGTCAAACGTTAAGGTATTCTTTGAGGCATGGGGTAAATCGGGGGATCCACCCCATGCCTCAAAGAATACCATTACTAAAATGAAGCTATATATTGGTACGAGTTTTGCGATTAAAACACATTAATTTTTATTATATTGTTTATAATAGATAGAATTTTTTCAGATGCTTTGGCTCTTTGCGTACTTGAAACGATAACGCATATTTAAATAAACCAGTTTAAACGGATTATATCGCGTATATTAATTATTTCAGCTTCCCTGAAGATTCGGCATCTTTCCAGTTACCGTTGTCAAAGGTTGTCTGAGAAAAATACAACTTCAACGTCAGGGAGGCTCAAATAATTAATGTACGCGATATAATCCATTTAAATTGTTTTATTTAAATGTGTGACAGTCGCGGAAACCGAAGAAAATATGATATATTGCACATTTTTTTTTGTCCCACAGATACACATAAATACCAAACACAAAAGGTCAACAACACATTATCTGTTCTATTTATTATCTAACCGCCTTAGCAACAATACACAATGATTAGGCCGCTCCCTAAATTGAAAAGGGGAATAAAAACTTTTTGAAATATGAGCAATAACCAGTAAGTGGTCGTGTTCCCACGGGGACGTACAGTCAGGTCACGTAGAAAAATTATCATTGACGTCACGGAAATTTGGATATCTTTATCTATCCTAATTTAAAATTATAAAACGCATGGTATTGTCCCCTGGATCAGTCTTTAAAACCACGATTTTAGCGGTTCTATTTACTTTTGCAATTACAACAGTTACTATAAGCCCATTTTTATGTAGACTAATCTCCTGACATTACCAGTAATACAAATTTTCAACGCTTTTCTAAGAATTTTAATCACTATAATTGTCCCCTGGGCCACGGGACAAAATAACAACGAGAAAACGTTGATCCACCCTAGCACGGATTTTAATGTAATAAAATATTAAACAGCTATTTTTGTAGCACACTGTATCGGGGATGGTAGTTAGAACATTTTTGTTTCCTACGTGAACACTTGAACAGTTTACGGGCATTTTCGTGTTTTTTTTTTCTTTCTATTGCGTTTAATGGGTTGGGAACTTTCTGTTTAATTGTTCTGAAGTTGCATTCAGAGGGCCCTGAACGTCGCCACTTTCTGGTCCCGCACTGTATGATATGAAACCATTGGCACGAGAAGAAGACTGTATTTGACCAAAATGTCATTCTAAAAATAACGCTACTCGTATCTCTCGAATAGTAATGTCAAACGAAGGCATTTTGACTTTGATTACTATCCGAGAGTAAGCGTTATTTTTGAGATAAATGTCTGGTTAAATACGGTCTAAACCAACTAGTATATGAAACTGCAACTGTTAGGGTTCTACCAATCACAAAAGTGAAGCGGAGCTGAGATACAGATTCGCAGGGGATTTGTCTATTCCGGACATCTCCAGTGGAGACGCATCCTAACACACGTTTGACGCAGAGACAAGTTTACCATCCAGTTGGTCAAATGCATTACCAAGTTACAAGCATGTATATGACATGAGTAAAGCGTATGCAAGTTGATGTGGTCTGCACGTGACGGACACGAGAACAAAGGCGTTGTTATTGTTAAGGGCTGTGTCACACCTGGTGCGGTTGCGGTTGCGCGCGGGGCGTCCAAACTGCGTCACTTCGTCAGCCGGACAAAGCCCAAATAAGATAAAGAGAAATACATTTATTCGTGACGTGACCATAAAACATAATTACATAAAGGGTGTGACAGGAATTATAAAAAAAAGTAAAACAATAGGCAACTATAATATTATTATGGCTGTGCCACAAAAAGGTCCCGTCTCAGCATGATGCTAGCTCCAGAGCCAGCGCTGATCTTCCGGTGGGACCATAGGTACACAAATAGCCATGACTTCGGTTGGGCGTGACACAGTGTCACCCATTTGTTATTGAAAAGATAGGGACTTACAATAAGTATTTGTAGCGCCGTAGCGCGACTAAGATTCATGTGTTACAGTTGTACAAGTCCGAGCTGTCGTAGTTTGTGGCGTATTTCGTTCTTCACACATGATAAGACTCAATGCAAGTCTAGCTAAAGACTTAGTTTGTACTGTTTCAATGCTTAAAAAATACGTTTTTTAATAATGTTCTAGGAGTCCAAAAACTAACAGGGGAGTAACTAGAGTAACACTGCAAGAACGGATCTTTTAATAGTATCTAAGACTTACTTTTGAAGAAGCATTTAACTGACAAGGCAGTAAGATTATTAACAAGGCATTATAGGTCGATTCACTAAAGCTGGCGCGAATGGATTGAATGAAAGTTATGTCACTTGTCACTTCGAGTGTTAGTGTGAGTGCCGTTCTTATACAGGGGCCTCCTAATATTTTGTAAACAACAACAAAATTGGTTTTTGTTATTCAAGAAAAATAAAAATTATTAGGTATAATATAAGCATAATCTGCACAATATTTAGACTAAACAAGTAATATATATATCCGAAAGGTATATTTAACTGTTTGATACAAAAATATTTTACTATCATGGTGTTTTATCCAGACGCTAGTTTTTTGACATACTTTAGATTTTGACTGTTGTAAGGCAGTGTAATTGTACCTACATATTGCTTAATATTCATGCAATCTGTGTGTGTATGACCAGAATTAGGATGTGGGATGATACTATTCCATTGTCTCGTATGAGTTTGACCATGTGGGACTATGCAATGGTATTAACGTAACCCACATTTTCTTCTTGTCTTCGCGGCCTGGTAAAGGGTTAATGTCAAGAATTAATAGGTGACGGACGACTAGTTCGAATTATAAAAAACCGGCCAAGAGCATGTCGGGCCACGCTCACTGCTCAGTGTAGGGTCCCGTAGTTGCCCGTCCTTCACAATAGACGAAAATTACGAGAAAGATTTCAAGCCCTATAAAAAGGTCGTACACGCCAAGAAACAGTAATTACTTATTATCTTTTGGAAGTTATCTATTATACGCGTAAGATTGAGCGAAATGTTTTAATATAGTTTGGCACTTAACCAATATGTGTAACGTTCGAAGCGTAGGGACACCGCGCGGCACTTACGTCATTTTAAAGAAAATTCTGAAATTTTGCAATAACTCAAAAACGGCTCGACCGATTTTATTCAATATAGTTTTCATTGAAAGTACTAGTATCCGAGGCTAAGACCCATTCGATTCAATAAGTTATGCTCAGAAATGGCTCGGCCCTCCGTCGAGCTAAGATTACTAAATTTTGTTTGTCCGATATTATCCGAAGTTGACCGAATATTCAAAATCCGATTTCATAGTCTGAGTCGGAGGACCCAAAAGCCCCCCATTACCGAGTTCCAGCCCCCTCTGACCAATTTGAAATTTTCGAAAAAAAAAAAAGTCGCCATTTTGTTTTTTTTTTCCACGACTGTACTCGGGTGGGGGTCCCCTATGATATTTGTTTGAGCATCTCTCTACCCATCTCCAGCCGTTTACGAGATACGGGACTCTTAAAAAAAAATCTCCATACAAATCTTGGTTTTTTCGATATTTTCCGACTTTGACCGAATTTTCGGACACCGATTTCAGATTCATATTTGTGAGCCCCAAATGCCCCCCGATACCGAGTTTCAGCTTCCTAGCACCAATTTGAAATTTTGGAAAAAAAGCCATTCCTCATTTAATTTGGTTCGATAATATTTTGTAGTACCTATTCTTTATACTGCTGAATTTGGGCGGTTATGCGTCTAGTTTGTCTACAAATACGTTTTCAATAATCACTTATTGTATCAACCTGTATGTAATCATTTTGTGACGCACACATAAATATTATCATTCACTCATTCAATCCATTCGCGCCAGCTTTAGTGAATCGACCTATACCTCAATGTATGAGCATTGAGCAAGTGCATGCAGAAGTCTGTTATGTGGTCTACACGTGACGGCCGCATACGAGAACAAAGCTAGTGTTGTTATAAGGGTTTAGTCACACCAAATGCGGTTGCTAATTGAAGCAGTTGTCCCGTTCGGGAGATTTGATATCAATGGAGCACTTACTGCAATATACGTTTCTGTCTACAAGCTACAGGTACAAAATTTGGGTTATGTGATATTTTCGTATTGCTAGTAACTTCACTGCACTTGAAATATTGCACCCGCGTGTCCAACCCTTTATAATAATATTATAGCAGCACGTTGCATTGCAGTTGCATAATAAGTGACGGTATATATGTAATACGCTTATGACTCGTGTATAATTGTACTTTCTTTCTTTTATTAGTCTATGTACGGATCTAGGTTACCTTTCTAGACCATGACTTCGATCATGATTTATCTTATCAATATGCGTAATCTGTGTGTATTCTGCAAATAAATAATAATAATAATAATAAACCTTTTTTTATTTCCTTTAAGCTTAAAATACATTACACTTTGTATATTTATACTATTTAATTTATAGAGTTGACAAACATTAGCTGCTCGATCTGGCTAAAATTTAACTAGTTAAAAATAATAAAAGTTAGCTTATTTTAAAGGAACCCCTTTTTGGGTATAGGCCTCCTCCAAACTACTCCATACTCCTCTGTCTTCCGCCTTACTCATCCATAGTTTTCCAGCCGTGGCCACGATATCATCGCTCCATCGTTTTCTTGGCCGTCCTGGTTTCCTCTTGCCATTGGTCCCTGTCCATAGGGTCACTCTTTTTGTCCACCTTTCATCCCTATATCGTGCTAAGTGGCCAGCCCATTGCCATTTCCGTTTTAATACAAAACGAAGAGCGTCTCTGATTTTGGTTTCCAATCTTATTTTTTCGCTTCTGACTTTGTGGATTCTCCTGAGTTTAAGCATGCTTCTTTCCATAGCTCGTTGCGTTGATATTAATTTATTTTTTATTTTCAGTGAGTGGCTCGAGGTCTGGCATCCATATGTTAGTGTTGGTAGTAAGTTAGTGTCCATCACGATTTTTTTGAGATGCTGTGTAATTTCCTTTTAGAATCTCTTTGAGTGACCAATACTTTTTCCAACTAATAGCTATACGTCGTTCTATTTCTTCGTCTGTGTTATTGTCGCTAAAAGAGAGTTGTTTTCCTAGGTATATGTATTCTTTAACGTATTCTAGAGGTATTTGGTTCATCTTTATTGGCTGTTGAACGCTATTAGTCATTATTTTTGTTTTAGTCTCGTTCATCTTCAAGCCTACTTTTTCGCTCTCCTCATGTAGAGCGTTAATCATTTTTTCCAAGTTTTCACTCGTAGAGGCGAATATCACAATGTCATCGGCAAATCTAAGATGACTCAAGTATTTACCGTCTATATCGATACCCTCTTTTTGCCAATGTAACTTTGTGAATATGTAACACCGCTATAAAGAGCTTAGGCGAGAGAGGGTCCCCTTGTCTAACACCTCTACCTATAGGGATTATATCTCCTCTGGTTTCGAGTTTCACCTTGCTGACGCTGTTGCTATATATATCTTTTAATACTTGGATGTATTTGTCATTAATTTGGCATTGTGTGAGAGCTGCCCATATAGAGTCGTGTGAGATCGTATCGAAAGCTTTGGCGTAGTCGATAAAAGCGATATACAGCGGTTTGTTGAATTCTTTGTACTTCTCTATTATTTGCTGCATGACATGTATGTGATCTGTTGTTGAGAAGCCAGAACGGAAGCCAGCTTGCTCTATAGGTTGGTTGTTGTCAATTTTTTCGGTCACTCTGCTTTGTAAGATTGATGTGAAGAGTTTGTATACGCTAGACAAGAGGCTTATGGGTCGATAGTTAGTGATATCTTGTGGGTCACCTTTCTTGTACAACAAGAAAATATCCGATATTTTCCATTGTCTCGGTGCCTGGCCTGTGTTTAGTATTACATTGAACAAGTTAGTCAGTATGGAAGCGAGTTGAGCTTTTCCAAGCTTCAACGCTTCATTAGGGATGCCATCGGGACCGGGACTCTTGTCCGATTTGAGTTTCTTGATATGGTTTAACACCTTTATTTCAGAAATCAGGTTAATAGTTTCGCAGTTATTCGTATATATTACCGATTTATCATTTTTGCTATCGTTCTCTTTTTGTTCGTATAGCTGCTTATAAAATTGTGTAGCGCTGTTTATAATATCTTGTCTACTTTTTGCTTCCTTATCTGTTGACTTCAGACTTTGTATCCATGTTTTATGATTATTCAGATCTTTGAAAGCTCTTTTTGTGCTTCTGTAACAAACTATTTTTTTTGTTATGACGCTTTTTCTGTACTCGGTATAGTCTTTTTTTAGTGCTTTGCTGACTAGCAAAGCACTAAAAAAAGACTATGTTTAAATAATCTGCTGAGTTCTTGTTTCTCGGCCTTTGATTTGTTTTTGGTTTTTATTAGTTCAGACCGTTTAGCCATAAGCTCTTTGGTGGTTTTGCTGATAATTTTATTTTCTCTCGCTGAAGTAGTATCGACTGATTTTAGGTCTATACTATTCTTGATTATCGTCTCTTATTTTTCGTAATATGGTTGCAGTACCTCGTCTTCTCGAAGAATGGGGAGTCCATGTAGGTTATTTTGTAAGTTCTGCTGATATAGAGTGATTTCCGCTTCCGTTTTTGGTATTTTTGGCAAATTTGTGTAGGTTTTTCTACTTTTTTTAGGGGCTTTTCCGAGATCGTAAGTAGCTCGAACTAATCGGTGGTCTGACGGAAATTCCACTTTGTTTAAAACGTCTACATTAGTTATATTTTTTGGTTGGTTCGAGAGAATGAAGTCGATTTCATTTTTTGTCTTCGAATCGGGAGAGAGCCACGTCCATTTTCTGCTGGGTTTCTTTTTGAAATACGTGTTCATGATGCACAATTTATGTTCGTTTGCATACTCAATCAGTTTTTCTCCCCTTTCATTACGTTTTCCAAAGCCGTAGTTGCCCATCGTTATATCTTCATTTTTCTTTGGCTGTCCTATCTTGGCGTTAAAGTCTCCGATGACGAGTAATTTACCTCCGGCAATAGAATGTGCTTTCTCAAGTGTTTTATAGAACTCTTGAATTTCCTCTTCTGTCGAGCTTTCTGTAGGAGCATAGACTTGTATAATAGAGAGTATATTTTCGTCATATTTAAGTTCTAGTAGGGCGACTCGTTCTGACAAGCCTACAAAAGTGTGGATGTTATTTTTGTGTTTTTTCTGTATAAGGAAGCCAACGCCATGTTGCCCGCGTGACTCTCCTTTATAACATAGTATGAATTCTTTCATCTCTTCTATACTACAACCCACTCTTCTTACTTCTGCCAACCCTAAGATATCAAACTTCACTTTTTGTAGTGCATGAGTAAGCTCTATCATTCGTTCCACAGACGATAAGGATCTAACGTTATAAGTCGCAATGTTGAGTCGTAGTTTATTTGTGCTTTTGTAATTTGGAGGGTTTTGGTCGTGGTCCCCACGGTGACCAGCCGGGTTGGTTCTGCAAATACTAAGAATTAAATCAATATGTCAATAAACTTCTTAGGTATAAATTACAAGTTGAAAATATTGCTGTTCTCACATAAAAAATAAACTGGAAGGTAAATGCCGTAGTCGGGTAAAAGTATCCTATAACCATCTTTTCTTTTCAGGGAACCAGAATTGGTTTAAAACCGTCCAGCCGTGTCGGCGTGATGAGACGACTGATTTTTTACCAACAGATGGCCCTGAACGGATGTCCTGCATTGCGCTGTTATGAATATTTTTCCGGAAATCCATAGAAAACTGATTTACAATGCAATTTTTAAATTCAATAATAAGTATTGATTTTGATGTTTCTATTGATTCATTGCATTGTTCAGAACAAGTAACTCCCATTTCACAGAAGAACAGTTGATGGCTATTGCTATAAACAAATCTTTAATAAATCATGATAATGATAACCCAGCAAACTAACAAAACGAAATCACTGATAAGAAAGTACAGACCTCATAATAAAAAACGCATAATCGCCAGGTATCGATACCGGTATTATATACCTATCTTTATAATCTTGAGGTTTTTTTGAATGTCATTAAATACAATTAGATAGAAATATAAAACAAAATAGATCTATGAAATTAGCCCACTAAAGTACAAAAATGTGTCTGAATTACGATTTTATGGAGCCTAATAACAGTAGCGATCCCTGATAATCACGAAAGATTCAGGATTTACCAAATAGGAAGAGTTATAAAGATATGCAAAACCTGTACCTTTTATGTAAAAATTGCAATGCAAAAGATTAAACACTACACGCAAATAAAACTTAATTAAAAGAGACTCCCAGTACTGAGGCCGCCTGAGGCACCTTGTACCTGCATATTGTACTTTTTTTATTTATTTTATTATTTTATTTTATTTATATTTATCTATGTAACGTTTTTATGTTTGTTCGGATGGAATCTTGCAACTCAATTTTGAATTAGATATCTCCAACCATTTGAGTTGAAATTGTGGATACTTACTCAACTTTGTTGACAATACAATAATATTGGGCTGGCCCTAGAAACAAAGTAATAGATAAAGCAAACCTACCAAGGTTTTGGGGTCTTTAGAATTATCTCGTGGATGGTGGATGTTCAAAAAAACAAAAGTATAGTAGGCTATGAAAGTTTGTCACTAAATGAGATTGTCGACAGAAACTTATTTCGTTCACACAATCGATAGTCTGAGGTAAAAACTACTCCAATAAGTCTAACACTACACTACTCGCGACGTTGACCTAAGTTGGCTGAAGTATGGGTTTCCGTAGCGAAGTGCCCCTTCGTATCGCTTGGTGACAATCAAAATTCACCAAAATTTCTGTCACTCTTCTACTAAACCTCGTATCTAGTTTGTAGATTGATATTGAGATACGAGCTTTGTTTTAAGCACGTATGTGTTACTTAGTGAATTTTAGTAGTCAGGTCAGCAGACGATATTTGCTCCACCTCGGCCAACTTCGCGAGTAGTGTGAAGCTAGGGTAAAGGAAGATGCTACCTAAATATTAAGTTCATGAATCATAACCGTAGTCGGAAAGATTCAAGTTACGATCCGGCCGTCTAGACTCCATCGACCGGCCCCCGTCGGCCTGGAGCCGAATGACTAATGTGGGAACGTTTAATCGATGCTTTTTACTTCATTTGGACTATTTTCTGATGTTTACCCTAAACAAGTAACCTTTACCTTTAACCAACTAGTCTCGGAAGCTTCAGATTTATTTATAACCCTCCATTTTCCGTGTAAATACGTATATTCAATTCGAGGTCAACTTAACCTAAATAAAAGTATTTTCAGTTACATTTTTTTTGCCTAGCCTATAATTACGCATAGCCTATAGCAGTGGGAGCTGGGCAAAGGCCTCCCCTCTCTTTCGCCACTCGTCTCCACTGGCTGCATGCTCTCTTCACTCGCTACTAAATACTTCAAAGATCCCACCAGTGAACGGATCTAAACATCCCACCATCTTCTTTTCGGTCTGCCTCTCCGTTACCATAGTCGGTAAAAAGTATCCTATAACCAGCGATTACTAAAACAAAACTGAGATATCACCAAATATGCGATTTCTCAGGATATATCGCCTTTAATTGTCATTAAACCGCGATATCTGCTGCATAAAGTGACATTTCGTATTAGTTACGCCAAGTTAAGTTCGCGCCTGACATCTATGGCGTAGGATATAAATGAGGCGCAAACTTAACGCGACCGAGTTGGTGAGATCAATCTCTCCGAGATATCAGGGAGATGTGTATTAATTTAGGCCCCTGTTGATTGTGAATCGCAATGACAAGGCCGCATAGAATTTGGATAAGATAAGAAAATTGATAAGAGATAAGAACAGATTATTTTCATGGGAACTATTGAGTAGGTATACACACAGCGAATACATTTTAATTTTCGTGAGATCCTTGCAGAACATAGCGTGCGAACTCAGAATGAGGGGGTTCAACCTAATAAGGTTGGCGATGGGAAATGTATGTTAAATAATGCAAAATCATACACCACGAACACCCGACCCACTTGACTGGGAATTCGAGTGAAAAACTGAGCATGCACTTTATGCAAGACCGTGCTGCACTTGTGGTTACGAATAACTGCATGACTTTTTCTTGAAGTGCCTTAACTTATAAGCATTTGCTAAACTGTAATGTTTATAAAGGACCACACAGAAACTCTAGTGTTCGTTTTCACTGAGGCGGGACTGGGCGAAACGGAATGGAAAAGAGCAGTTAAACGTGACAACTGCTTTCATTTCGAACACTAATTGGTCAACTCAGTACCCTTAACATGAGTTTACAGTGACTGTACGTAGCGACAGCGTAGACGATTTGTATGGAGAATTGTAGTTCTACATAAAGTAATCGCTAGGGGCGCTCGCTGTACTATTCTCCATACAAATCGTTTACGCTGTCACTAGCGACTACGGTCACGTTAACTCGTGGTAAGGGGATCATACGATTATTTTCATCTGTTCGAGACGGTTACATGATCATTCTCTTGTCATTCTGACTAGACTCATGGACCGAAATGACGCCAGACTAAGCGTGTAACGATGTCTGATAATCACATATTAATAATAATTTAACGCCTACTGTCTGACCAAAAAGAGTAGAAATTAAAAAGTGGCAATACTGTAGTGTCGTCCCTTTCTAATCAATCTAGGAAAACGGGGACGTCACTACAGTATTGCCACTTTTTAAGTTCTACTCTTTTTGGCCTGACTGTACTGCCGGCCTAGTGTTAAATCATCCGTGCACCGAAAACCACGTGGTATGCTGATAGTTACTTTATTTCACGCAATCAGTTTCACGGATAGATAACATTCTTTGCATAAAATTTGAGTATAATATGGGACGGCCAGTGATATTTAGTTAAAAACACAGTCATCGAATAATCAATAAATAACTAATATATGTTCACCACGCAATCAAGGCATACTAGATCAACGTTTTACTTAATAATAAAGACCCAATGCGTGTAGTTTGTTATGATATCCGTTTACGTACATAATGAGTATCAAAACGCCCTTAATGTCTATTTTAAACATCTGTTACGTATTAAATCTATGGCCAAAACGTGTTCAAAAGCTAATGATCATGTGAGCTCTGTACGTCATTCGGTACCCTAAGTCTACGATATAAATAGATGGCATGGTCCTTTGTATGGCGGCAGACGCGACGGGGCCTGCCAAGGGCAAGGACGAGAGATATATTACCCGCACAGCACACAGATAATTATTAAACATGGGTATATAAGGCTTTTTGAAATGTCAACTAAGTGATGTTATCTACACGGGGGATATTTCACCAAAATTGTCCATGTGGATAGGTGGAGGAGAATCGGCCATTTTCATGATCGTGTGTGAATTGTTTTTAATGAACTGAGAAATGTTTGTGGGGTATGGCGACACCGCTGCCACGAATGTTCGCTGATTTAGCCCTTACAAAAGTGGAAGGCGAAGACCACCTTGGTGCGCGCTGGTGCGAACCTATCTTCGCTATTCCACTGTGTATTAGTTACTGTTCCTTATTTGAGTAGTGTGGCTTTCCGTGACAGTCCTACAACTCAGTGTATGTATTTACATACTTATCCATGACATTGCCGTGTACGTAATTAATTCTAAAATTATACGAAAGAAATGGCAAGAGTCAATTGTATGACGCAAAACTTTCATCTAGTTTAATAATTTTATAAGCGTTTCATAAAAAGTTCTTTCGTATTCACTTCATCACCTTCGTATGTTTGATGTTTCTATTCTATCATGAGCTTAGTAACAAAGAGCATCCTTTTCTTAATTTGAGCGGATTTACTTATTCTATACACATTTCTTCTCTGTTGAAGCTCTGTTGAATTTTTATGATACTTTAAAAAGTAAAATACTCTCATATTGGCAGTGCATCCCATGCTAAACTAGGCGCTACTAGTGATGGGCCGCGAGAATATTCTCGTTCCCGAGAATATTCTCCTGGGGAATATTTCCGGAAATTTCCTTTGTTCCCGAGAATATTCTCCAAAATGGGGAACATTGAACTTTTCTTAGTACTAGAGAGAATTTTAGTACCAGAAAGTTATAATTTGGCATGGTTATACATATAAGTCATTTTGACAAATTGGTAGAACAAATTCTTGGAAAAATACTTTTTTACTTTACCTCCCCCTATAATAAAGTGGGGATGTCTTTTTTTTCTAGTCTACCCCATGGTGTGATATGTCGTTGGATAGGCCTTACAAAATGTTGCAGGTTTGTTGCAACAATTTTCCGATTTATAGATCTGTTTGTGAAATATCAAACTTTAAATTGCAAATTTTGGGAGTTCTTGGGTATTGGCTATATAAACGCTGCTAGGGTAGGCTTTACAAGTTTACGAGTAATAATAGCCAACCAACTCATAAAGGGTACTTAGAGAAGTAAAACTTGAAACTTGTATGACTTTGTTAGCAGTTAGCAGAAAAAAATCATTAACACTGACGCGCTGCCACAAAACGATTCATCTGGCCCAGCATGACATATTTTATGAATCTGCAATCAGATTGGTTTCGTGTTTGTGTCCATTTTACGGTAGTATGATCTAGTGTTTTTGTTGGTAGGTTAATTCAGAAGCTTCTCGCCTAGCTACCTCCTACTCCAATAACACCATGCTGCAGAAATAATTCTAAGAGCTGAAAATTTCTTGAACACAGGCTATCTTCCCGCAAACTCATTTTGTAATGACACTGTTGTAGACAGACTGCGCCAAATTTAAATCTGAAGCAGACACATATTGAAGTTGTGGAAGCAGTTTTCCAAATCGAAGACGTGTACAACACAGCGCAACAACTTCGACCAAGATGATATCTGTTCAGCTATTACAAGGAAGAGCGGTAAGTCAATTAACGGATTTGAAATCAATGCATGTGTCTTCTCTTGGCTGGTTTTGAAACTACTGACGGATCAAACGAGGTTACCGACCAGTCGGTAGGATCTCGCTGCATTTAAGAAGATCTTTGAAACCAGAAGTTGGCCTGGAATCTTTAAAGACGTCAAGCCGCGCGAAAAACAGTCGGCATGATTTTCCGCTACAGAGACATGGCAGAAATAATCCACTAAAAGTGCGCCAAATATGCGCCTCATTGATGGGGCGAATAACGTTTCCAGCAATAAGTTACGGTTGAATCCGAAAATGAAAATGAGAAGATGTCTTCTAATTCCGTAAAATCTACTGAGGAGTCGAAGACTATAAGATAGGGGAGGGGCCTAGGGGAGAAACCGAACAGAAGGGAAACAAGATTGTTAGTCTTTTGATTATTTTAAGTCAACTTCGGAAACGATGACTAAGATATAACTTTGAAGTCACAAGTGGAGCTAGGACAAGCGGTGGCGGCACTCAAATCAAAGCAACTACCAAGAACAGAAACATGATAGCTAAAATCCAAAGTGATGAGACGATGACTACAAGAGACACTCTCGGAGGCAGAGCCCCCGTATTTAGATAATAAACACAACTTTGAACTTTCAAGTCACGAGTAGATTTACGAAGCGGAGGGCTCGGGGGGGATGAGCCCCCGCACCAAAACAAGACTTCTCTTCTTGATCTTGTAATATATTTGTGATAGCGGCTATGGAACCCTGCCTGGAGCATCAACATTGGCTTGGATCCAACTGATAAAGAAAAATAATTTTATCAAATATTGCAAAAGATTAAATGCTGATATTCACTTTTTTATTTTATGTTTCTGGCAGTGTATTTAAGTAATGAATTATGGCATGCCTGTCTTTGGTACTACTATTCACTACCTATTTAAAATACTATTGAAATAATGAAATAAATATATACATAAAAACGATAAAAACTAAATAAAATACAATTATTTTGCTAATTGCGTTGACAACACACGTGTTTTCTCTATTCCTTCTCTATCAGAAATTAACTTGCTTGTCTCACTGGTATTTATTTTACCATGTTATTCCTGAGAGCAATTTAAAAACTTGCGGCATATTCCTCGGAAACAATGAGAATATTCCCGGGAACAATGAGAATATTCCCGGAGAACAATGAGAATATTCTCGAGAACATAGGAAATTTACATTTACAGCTGACTTTTTATATTTTTTTCTATTGAATTGTTAACCTATTAAATAGATAAGCATTTACTTATATAGAGAAAGTCATAAAATAAATGTTATTCATATACAAATCTTAAGTTCCCCTATATTCCCCTCATGGGGAATGTTTCCGAGAATATTTCCGAGAATATTCTCGCCTGGGGAATATTCTCGGAAACGGCCCATCACTAGGCGCTACACTGTGAAAAGGGACCGTGATGCTCCGGCTAACTCATCTCCAGAAAATATAACTACACTATTTCGTCTAGCTAACCGCGAATTGACAAAGTTTGGGAATCCTTGTTTTATAGTATTTTATTGGTATTCAGGACTTTCAGGGAAATGTGGATGGAGCGTTCTCAACCGACACCTTTTTATAGACTATCTAGCTATAAAAAGAATGAATCCCATATAAGATCATAAGTAAACATAACAGCTGTAAACCACCTACCATACAAGTTCATAAATATTGGCAGCGTCATAAAACTCGTTGTCTTTATTGTTTTTAAAAAGATACGGCGCGTTAACCTTTATTTATGGGGATTGGAGGCATTAAATTTGACCGGATTGGGAACTTTCAGATTGACTGAAAATATTCGGTGAAAACGTGCTGACGTGGTTTAATAAATAAATATCTGACCGTATTGTTGATAAAATTTAAAGTATTTATGCAATATTTTCCATAGAAAACTCAGATATATAAAAAAACTTCAAAACGGGTACAACTGAACCGAGTGCAGTGGTCGGTTGGCCGCTGCCGCAACTGGTCGGCTCTTCTGATGATGAATCGCGTACCGATTCGAAACATGTCGAACTATAAACTTCTTCGACGTGAGTAAACCTGTTTTGTACGTATTTTAATATCTAAGCAATACCTCATGAATTAATTTTACATGTCATTTATAACATAAAATATGTGACGGTATAATTCGGGTTTCCATTAGGACGCGATGACAGGTTACTGTTACTGGTATAAAGATACAAGCATATTTCCCCTCCTTATAGACACCCAAACAAGGGGGCATGTTTTTTATACACTGTCACGTGATTTTACATATAAGTTTATATGTAAAACACGTAATTTTCTTTGTTCCAAATATCTAAAATGACAGAACTATTTAAGTCGAATGCTCAATACAGTAGGAAGGTAGTAAATAACTTAGTAATTACAAAAAAACCTCTATTATTTGTGAAACTGCAATTTTAAAATTAACACGACTTGTAGCAGAAGACAAATATTCTAAAATGTTAGATTATGTACTTATTGAACATCTTGTATCCGTGTTTAATATTTATTTAGGTAAAAGCTTATTCATTCATGACCAAATTTTAACGCCGAATAAATTGAAAATGACTTATCTGACACCACGGTCATTTCCCCATTATAAATATAATAAGTAAGATATATATGATTGTCAGCACAATCAAGCGATTATTGACAACCGGAAAATCACATTAATTTTAAAGCAACGTTGCGTGGGTGTCGGGTAAAATATAAACCGACATTTCAATGATCCGCTGACCTCAATTTATATTTAAAGTTAATGTTGAAGTTTAATTTAATATCAATGCAATTGATATTGACGTACCTAACTTTTGATTTGAAATTGGGATTAGCTCAATGACGTCATAACATTTGGTAGGGGGTGACGATTAATTGCATTTTGATTCTGACATAGGTACTTAAATGACTTATGTATTTTTTTATGCAACAGGATATTTATTAGTCTTCTTTTGTTTACAGGTAAATATCGCTAGTTCTTCACTAAGGAATATATAACAGTGGTAAGAAAAATGAAATCACTGCGGATCGCTACGGTATGAAATCTTATTAATTTTATTAACCGACTTCTTTATGTACACCGATATCTCCGCCAATTGTGAACAGATTCTCAAAATTATTTTTTATTCGAACAGCTCTAGTGATATTTCATTCAAAATCCAATTTAGTTTAAAAATAATGTTATTTGTACAACTATGACACTAATGTGCTTATATTCGCAATTTTACCTCTTAAGCAGCGTCAAGCTCCTATTTCGACGATCCACTTCAAAATTGAATCACTAAACCTCCTTTTATGGCCACTCGAACTGTTCAAACTCTTAAAAAACCGCTAACTCAACGTTTCAACAAGTTCAGTGGCTCAATAAAATTAGTGTTTGACTAATAAACTCATTTATTGATGCTTTAACTGTCAATACAATTTATAATATGAGAGAAATTCACCATAACTGTATTCTAATGCTGGCGCCGCCTGAAAAAAAGTTTTGAGAAACGTGGTAGACAAGCTCCAATCAGATACAAAAACAAACCTTATCAGAACGATACACGATAGAATATATATTGAGCAAAACCTTTCCCTGAGTTCCTTTTGTTTTCGACGTTTAAAACCACACTTACAAATCCATATAGCATTAAATAGTAAATCGAATGTACTGCAATTTCAATCTTCTGATTACGAATTTAGGTATCAAGCGATTTAGAACTGTTGCATTGGGTGGTATTATGCTTTTGCGGAGTGAAATGTAGTTACAATATATTATTTTATAGACGTAATAAACGTATAGTTTTGGTGTTATGTCTTAATGCCTTTTGAGATGAGTATAAGTGTTACGTCTATTTTGAGATGTTTATGACACGAATCCGTTGTTTTTTTCATTCACCAGTATTATGGCTTTCTGTATGCATCTCTTAACACTGCCATCTAGCGGGAACTTTTTGCAACTTCGCTGTGATTTTTAACGTTTTCAAACCCTTGACCTTGAAAATACAAATCGTAGCATTATCTAAGATGAGTGATTAATATACTCTTGAACTTAATACTAACACCAATTAGACGGATAATAGAACTAGATACAAGGGCAGAAATTGAGGTCGATCATAAGAGGTCGTTACATTAATTATAATTACACATTACTCTGATTGCACGTGAGATGTTATCAGTAATGTTATCTACGGAAGGTCGTATGTTTAGAAAAAATGACTGACAGATACTCTTATTCGTAATTGAATTGCTTGTTATATGACATGATATTGTGTTGTCGAACCTTGATTGAAGAATGTAACTCACGTGTCTTGTTTAGTTGTTAACGGTTTGTTATATAAATATAGTGTGAGTGTCGATTATTATCATTGATGTTTATCTTCCTTATCATTGTCTAACCCGTTCTAGTGGTACAGATTATATTAAAATAGAAGGTGTCCGTAACTGTATCTGCCTATAACTTCTCCTTTATTTTAGTTGGGTAACTAATATACTTAATTATCTTTAGATGTCCAGCTACCCCTGTACCAAAATTAGTTAAAATCTGAGATGAGAGACTAGGAAATTATGAAAACAGATGGCGCCAGGCTGGCATGCCGCCGCGCGCCCATACAAAACAAATGACGACCCTGCATCATGCTATTAAGATTTTTCCTGAAATCATGACCCCTCTCCATAGAATACTGATTTTCAATTCAAATCTAGAAATTTATAATAGTAGGTAAGTATAGATAAAGGTTACATTTCAGCAGTATACTACATACTACATCCCATATAAGTGAAACTGCATCGAACAGTTGAGCGGTTTTCTAGGCGCTCTAGTAATATTCCGACTAAATTGGGTCAAACTACCTCAACTATACGTTCATTGGATGGGCAATGTTAATTACTGCAAATTGTAACAGTTCCAATTGCATTAATATCTTTGTTATAAATGTCCTCTTTCGCTTCCCTTTTGTAGCGGGTGTGTAATGATGGATATAAGAACGTTTCATATAATTTGACTAGATATTACAAAAATGTATACTTATAATGTTTTATTTGATATAACAACAATAAGCAAAATCTCATTTATTTCTAAAATCCGCAAACATGGACAGGTACATACGTTTGCTCGTTTGCCCCCTGTGACATTAAAAAAAAAAAAAAAAAAAAAAAAGTACAGATAAGTACTAAGTTAAGTTGTACAAAAAACACCATACAACTGAACAAGACCTAACTGCAAATTTACAAAACAAAAACGAATCTAAGCTCATTAAATATGACGTCATCCGCACGAGTTTAAACTGTCACATTTAGGGTCCGGAAAGCGTAAACGGGCCATATCGCGGGCAGCTGAGGGACGCGAATATGGCGTGCGGCAGGAAGTGCTCAGGAGAGACCATTACTGGGGTATATTCAAATTCGCGTTCCCACGGGCTTGCGCCTGGTACCGCCAATGATGTAGGCTGGGTAGGTAATATTAAGCTGGGTATACACGGACGCGAGCGGCACCGAGTCTTCAACATTTATCCACCACTATCACAATAGGCGTTTTTTTTTAGTATGACAATCGATTCTATTTTTAAACATTTTTTATTAAGTTATGGGATATTAACATAAACAATAGATTCAATTAAAATAATATTTATTTTAATATACTGTTAGGAGAGACGTGTACTACTAACTAAACAGCGTGATCAATAAAAAAGCTAAACCAATGCATACCTCTTCAGGATAGAGGTACTTATAAAAAACAACGAACACTTGACAGTGTAGACTAGTCTCCATGTGAGTAGAGTAACAGATAAAGTCATATAGCACACAAGTTAGAGTAGGACGGATTTGTTTATGAGAATTCCAACATTTTTGGGTTCAAATGAGACTGACCGTCAAAATAAGTTCAACATTCCTACGGAGCGCTAAAAACGCTCCATACAGTTGAGCATATTCATGTGAATTTGTTGTTTTAGCAATATTTGCATGGAGACAGTAATTTGCCATTTTCAATTTTTCACCTTGATTCAAAAAATGCGTTTAAGTTCATGGTCTTCATACAAATATATCTATACTAATATTATAAATGCGAAAGTGTATCTGTCTGTCTGTCTGTCTGTCTGTCTGTTACCTCTTCACGCTAAAACCGCTGAACCGATTTAGATGAAATTTGGTATATACATAGTTTCAATCCCGGGGAAGGACATAGGATACTTTTCATCCCGAATAAATGTAGTGTTCCCGTGGGATGAGCGGGTAACACCGCGGGGCACAGCTAGTAATACATACAGATTAGGTAAGTAGATTAACATTAAATGTTAAAAGTATTCCTTATACTACCTAATTATGTTTTGCAAATCAGTATATACTGAAACGTCTGAAACACATCCTGTCAAATCATATTTCCTAAATGTTGGGAATATTAAATACATTTCAAACGATTGCAATATGCTCTCGCTTGTGTATACGCAGCTTATAAAAACATGATATTCAAAGCAACGGAATATAACTCATAATGAACTCTGTTTAAGTTCATTGTCATCAAATGTTACGGAGAGGTCTGATAATTTTATTATTATTGACTGGAAATTAAAATGTGGACGACTACCCCAATCATTGATTTATTTTCTTTTCGCCATTTGTATTCATGGGAACAGAGCGGTTTTTATGGGTTATTATGGGGTTTTTGCTATTATTCTATTGAGGGTAATAGCTGCACAAAACAATGCTCTAATGCTAATTAATGTTACTTTTAAAGACCCATATGCGCCTGTTATGTAAGTTTACAGTATACGGTTCTTCAAGAGGGGAGTAAATAGGTTCTTGAAAGGTCGGCGACGCGCGTGTGATGCTCCTGCACCATAACTGTCATGCGACTAATAATCGCGCGAGATAGTTACCCGTCCCTTTCTGTGAATTAATGTGAGAGAGTGACGGGTAGTGCTATGCTGCTATGTCGTGCGACAAGAGTCGCGAAGCATAGTTGTGCTAGACCGGCTGGCGTCGCGAGCGTCCAAAGCCGGCGGTACAGTCCGCGAGGTTTTATATTGCTATTCGGATTCGGGTGATAACTGAGAGGTTCTTCTGGATCGCGTAAGAGTGAGCGAGACGGGTATAAAACGCGAAACGTAATCTGACGGCGCACGCACTGTAATTGGCGTGGTCTTGAAATTTATTTATTTATAAAACCGTTAGAAACGAGGGCTCAAATCCCAAACTTTAAATTGTGTAAGATTTCGCTTCAATAGAAACAATATTTACGACGATTACGACATGGACGTCGACTGGGCTCAAGCGTTCGTATTAGAAATGAAATTTGTATCCCAATATAGCCCGTGGGATTAATCCACCGTATAAAGCCATACACTGTACCCGCATGTATGGCTTGTATGTCCCATTATCGCGCGGATAATTAACAATTGTGCGGGTGATAATGTGCTTTATTAATTTTGTGGCTGGTTTTGTAATCTATGTTTAAAACAGTCCAATGTAGCACGCAACATATTTTAAAGTGTAATTCAGCCTGTTACTCTATTTATTGTGTAGTGTAAGAAACTACACATTGGCGAGTTGTACGTCTTGACGTTTTCTTTATCAGTTGTATGAAAGATACTACAGAAGTACAGATCTAGTGAATACGGTTTTGCCATTTAATTGTGGCAAGTTCGTTATAGCATGCTTTCTCTAATATTAACTTCAGTGGAAAAGTTGAGATAGGTATATAAACGAGCTTTCCGGACAAAATACGGTGGCAAAACTTTACTCACAACATCTGTACGTATTAACGTTGAATAATTTGACACTTGTAAGAGCTTTGTAAGTGTATGTACTTAAGTAATACAATATACGTCTTATAACTGATCCAAATAAACTGTATATTGTTCAATCCAATCTAGCATTTTCTGAATAATCTGTATGTCGCATTGCCTTAGTGTGGAGAAAACCACTTTAAAAATGATCGCAACTCCGATCTCTTTTCATGATATTAAAAAATATTGCATTAAATTTCTTAAAAGGTATTTATACCTTATATGTAAGTGTTAAATATATATATTTGCGTGACATTTGTATAATATTAGTTATGTATTAATGATGAAAATATAGCAATCACAACAATATCATAATTGTTCTTTTAATTTATGCAAAGCAAACACATTCACATTGCGTTCAGTTTATGCCGCAGGGGCCATTCATAGATTTAGTTTAATTTTAGTGTGTTCTTGTTTAGTTTAATTTTTAGGTTTAGTTTTATTGTACTTTAATCTACCTATGTATACATCTCATATAAATAAATTACACACACAATTACACACGTTCAGTTTAGTATAAGTTGATCAGTTTGCATATAACGTTTTGTACAGATCTTTGGAATCATATCTTGCCTATTTTGTTCTAATTTTATATTTCATCATTCATCATCGGCCTTTACATCTTTATCAAATGATTTTAAACAACGTTTTGGTGGCGGTGTTTGAAATTGCTATCCGAATTTCGCATTCATCTCACAAATCGTTTAAGCTAGTTTAAAGAGTAATCTTAATGTAAAATTATCCGAAAAATACAAAGCTTGACTTACTATACATACAATGTATCTCTTGCAACATTTAAAACCCTCGTCAAAAAACACTACTTGTCTCTCCCTTAGTACACTGCAATAATAATCGCTCCTTTAACTTTGTGGCTCATACTGTTTTTGTTTTATTTATTACTTTACAATATATTTATTTATTATGTCTAAGTATTTATGTAAGTATATCTGTATATTTTTATTTATGTATGTTTATTACCTTTGTCTTTTATGGTAGTCGTTCATTTAGTCCTTTAATTATTATGCACCACCTACTAATTTCAAACATTAATTTTTCAACTACTCCGCTACCTAAAGGTTGTCTGGAAGAGATCGCTATTTAGCGATAAGACCGCCTGTTGTTTACCTCTGCCTGTTATATGAATGTATCTCATGTTGTGTTGTATATTCCTTGATGTTGGAGGTGTGCAATAAAGAGTATTTGTATTTGTATTTGTAATGTATTCAATTTGGTTAATTAGAAATATTTTCTAAAACTGGCAATGAAAAACTTTTGTCACTGTATACAATAATTTTATTCTGCGTAATAAGAATACATTAGATGATGTGCATTTCTGTTACAATGTTACATTAAGTGCTACAAATACTGCTTGAAATAGAATAAAACAAGATAATATTTCGATATGTGCATATGGTACAATAGATATTACAAGTTTAATTCGCTAAGAAAATTCTTGACATGTTATGAGATTCACAGATCGATATTTAAGTTTTCTATTCACAATATTCGCAAACCTAAGAATTATTGAAAAATTTAATAGGTTGAAAACAAGTCATTTTAGAATATTTTATATAGTTTAAGTGATTTGGAGAGAAACCTTAGAATAAATACGCCTAGAACGAGAGTCTTCATACGACAGATTTGCGAAAAATGAAGCCGGTTTTGGTTTTATGTGTGCATATCTACGAACCAATCATAGAGCGGTTTCGCTTGAGACATTGTCGTTGTGACAGGCATACACGGGCAAAACTAAGCCCGTGACAGGCCGTGGCTTACCAAAACTAGCTTCACTTTCAAGCGCTGACTAGGTTTCTATAATATTATAGGCGCATTTATTCTAAGGCAGAAACATATTGTGATAAAACACTTAAACAAGTCAATGTAAAATACGTGGTTGAAATAGGAAAATAATAATGTATATTAAGTAGAATGTTTAAATAACCTTACAAAATAAGTATTACTGTTACTGAGATACAGTGCAATTATTATAGAAAAATTTGGATTCTACAGCTATCCGTGTACTTACATGGATAAAAAGCTCTAAAGGCACTCATTCTTAGTAAAAGTACAAGTTAACTAGGTTGCTAACAAGTGCTTAGGTTGTGTACACTTGTACAGATCTTATTGAGCTCTTTGTCGGGGGCTGTCTGCTTCTCACTGGACATCCACAATCAATCGTATAAAAAACAAATATTAACTTTCACAATTAAAATCTATGATATGTCATATTTCTACATAAACCTTACATGGCTAATATAATTATAAATATTCTTACTCTTTAACTTACAAGGAATGAACTAAAATATAAAGTAGGTGCCATATTGCAATAACTGTATATTTCATTTAAAATATAAAGCATTACATTTATTATAAAATACGTTATGTCACTAATATTTTATAAAAATATGTATAAGTTATTCATCCATACTTCTCTAATTTAGTAAACAACATTTCAACGACAAAAAAACCCAAAGGTGTATTTATTGTCTCTAAAAAAGTTATTTACTCATAAATAAAGTAATTGGAAGGAACATTTTGGATATCTCGGTGCAAGATATATAAACGAATTTCAATTTTAATTGTAAGAATACAGCCTTTTTCTGCATTAAATGTATTACGGGCTGCACTAATGCATGGCCCATTTATGAATGAATTTAATCATAAATGGGCCATGCAATTCTGCAGCTCATTGTTCATTTTAGGGTCGAAAGTTGTATACTAGATCATACAAGTATTAAGGACGAATATAAATAGAGATATAATAGACATCAAAAACTGTAAAAGTGTTTACAATTTAGAAATCGTAATTGAATAATTGAAATTATATTTATCACAACACACGAATATATCACATTAATATCTATTACTGCATTTAAATACAAAATGGTACGCTTGATTACTTAGTATTATCTGTAATAAGTTAATTTTGCGAAACCTTTTATATGACAACTAGGATAATTACTGTGATTCGGTAGGTAATTCTTATATTATCCTCTAAAAGATATTACAATAGTGAATTGTAAATATCTGTAGGAACATAGCAAGGAAATTGTGAAAACGATTTCGCAGAACTAACGTCAAAAGCATCAAGTATATTACTTATTTCTAGCTTCAACTATGCTTAATTAAAACTATATTGAAACTGCGACTAGAATAATGAATATAAAACATTAAAACGAAGCCGTTCGTATTGTTCCCAGTATGCCCCTTGAAAGGGTTATACTCCTCCGGATTAAAAAGGATTACGCGGCGACAAAGCCTTTGGACCTCCATTAAAATATTTCAATAATCTTATTATTACAATATGTATAATTACAGTCCTTTGACGCCAATCTTTGACTAGAAATTAAACGATCACAATTTCAAACTCTGAGAATTCTTACATTTCAAATAAAATGCATTGAATTGAGCAACTATTCCAATTAAAACTACCGGGGAACTTTTAACTCTTTGACGTGAATATGTTTAGGAACTTCGTTTTAATGTTGAGGAGGGTGGTGAAGGAGCGCTTCACTTTCTTCTTCGGTGTCCTTTCGGGGCACAGGAAGGGTTCGGAGAATGCCTTCTGCATGGACGAGCTGACTGGCATTTCCGGTTCCTTTGGCAGCTGGTATTTGTACTCCTTTACAACTTTCTCCTCATTAGGATCGTATCTGTACAAGACTGAATACGTCCTTTTGACTTTCTTTGGGATTCTCATGACTCTAGCGGTACGTTCGCTCTTGCATCGCTTGACCTTGTTCCTCCCATAGTAATCTTCAAAATTTTCCGCATCTACATACACGATCCTCTTTCCTAGAGCTTGTTCTCTCTCCTTCTTCAAATTCTTCCAAGAGGCAATGACGGATTCTCGGCGGAAAGTCCGATTGGGATTATGACGACTGATGCAGTACGTCTGGTCCTCCTGGATGTTGGATGTGTCCTTTAGCGGTGACCCTCTTGGACTGGGGCTGTAGTCGATCTCGTAGTCATCTCTCGACACCTGAAACGAGATAAAATCTAAAGTTAGTTCATATAATCCTCTATAACGACATGGTCATTATTCTATAAGCCTGTCACATAAACTACGAGAGATCTTGAGAATTATTTAAAACACCAATAACATAAATTCGGTACGTGACTACAAGAACGTTTGTAGGGCTTTGCCGTCCCTTTCTGCGGCCGACGGTTTTTATTAGCCGTCTCGCTTGCGTCATTGTGGCCCTTCGGTGCCCACATGTCTGCCGCCACCTGTCATCTGGCATATGTCCCTTGTTCGCTTCGCCGATTTTGCCCATGAGCAGTCTAGGAAGTTTACGAGTAATATAAGCGTTTAGTCACGTCTTATCAACTAAAGATCCGGTTTCTTTTGTTAAAGATCGCATTTAGCTAGTCCTTGCACGACATAACGATCTCACTCAAGGCTCGGAGGTGATAAATGAACAAGTCATCAATCTCCTGAAATATTTTGTTTACAAAATGTTTGAAGTAAAAGCTCTCACGTTAACTGTTCGGATACCCGTTGCCCAACTTCTGAGTGCTCTCAAATTTTATTTTTCACGTTGCGTATTTCGAGCCTTCATATTGAGCAATGATTTTTTATGGGATTTTGTTTGGATTCCAGAATGTTGTAGCCAGTGGTCAAATAATAGGTCAGGCAGAAATAGACTGGTTATTATTAGAGTTCATTAGAACTTGTATTTTAGTTGGAGTTATTATAGTTCCAGCTTATTGTTCTTTAGACCGGATTTCGTAACCGAATATAATCAGTCCGGTTTGGAGACCTAGTTTCGAACCACTTGGTCTAATCTTGGTAACAATTAATTTTGAAGACCGTTGGAAAGGTCACTCTTTATCAACGTTTAGTTTTAGAACTCCGGCCTAAATTTAAAAACCGTTACACCTTGAAACGATACATCTCCTGTCTGCTTGACACGACAGATCCGCGCTGTTGTGACAGGCTGTATTGTGTAACATTATTTTTAATGGGTGCCGAAAAAAAAGGTGCACTCTCGCGAATTCGGGTCGTGAAATGGGGTCACTCTAAATAGACGTTCTAATCCCGGGGTTAGTTAACACGGTCTAATTAACACATTAAATTAGGCTACAGCTATTGTATAATGTCTTAACCTGGTGTATTTTTGTTTCAGGTAAATATTTACTCCGGCCGATGAATTTACTATGAGTTTGCTAGTATGGAGATCCACGCGCGCCCTAAATCTCGGATGTCGTAATGTCGTGCGTATAATATTTCTGTCGTATGTTGGAACTATTCCTGGACCTTTATTATAGGACTGAAGGTGATACAAACTCCTAAAGTTAAATTCGTCAACCGTCTATTCTCGACATTCTTGAAAATGCTCAATGCAACCTCTATTTTTAACTAGTTGCAACGTCATACGAAACTGAGTAAATATTCATTCTAATCCTGACCTGTCGTGTTTCAGTGACACCTGTGTTTATTGATTCAGTGTTTTAGTTATTGTAATGTATACTCTTGTTTTTGGAGGCTAAAGTTGATTTTGGTATGCTTAATTCACTACCTACATTCTGGTACCGTTATCGAGCATATGTGCGAATGTTGTGTTGTGCAAAAAAAGCATTACCCGCGCTCGAACGTGTTTTTTGTAATTTACAGCTACGATGTTCTGCTGAGTAATGTTTTAGCTAGATTTTATATTCCCCGTGCAACTTTTAGTCAATTCTACTGTTACTTTAACGGCAAATGTTCTCGTTTAATGATTCCAATTTAGCAAATAGAATTACATTCTGAGAGAATTATGAGACGCAATTTATCGGTTTGAAATGGAATGACCTTTAACTTAACTCTTCAGCTGTGGAGAGCCCCCTTGTGGTCGTGTAGTAAGGCCCGTTTTTGCATTTTTTTACTTATTACAGCGCAAATGAGGCTTGAACTAGCGATTTTTTTCGTTATCTCACATACGAAGTATTAATCTAAGTACCTATGCCTCATATATTATAATCAACTGCTATAGAGATGTGCCGTTCTTGATAACGTATCCCGATTTGTATAGGAAATGTTCTTAAGAACGTTCTTACCCATACAATTCTCACATCTCTACCTTTACTGTAATATTTTTGTAAAACTTGTGCGAAATGACCCGAAAATCGTTTTACGATATGAAGGTCTTCAATACGTAATCGATTTTGATTCTATTTTCGTCATTGCCAAGTATTCTGGTACGGTAACCGGCAAGGTTAATAACCGATTGAAATCGCGACAATTAAATATAGTTGTGACGACAATCTGACTAACAGTTACTTGCCCACACGGTTTTTTGTACGAAAATTGTGGTGACTAACAGTTTTTGGACCGTATTTCACCATCTAGCTGGGACGTTGTACTATTAACTTCAACCTGTACTTGTTATGACACGTTATAATACAAATGCTATAATCTGGTTTTCCTTATTGTTACAACTAATGAAATTACTTTTATTTCGTTGCTAACATGTTTTTCGTAGCAATAAATATCTCGATAACGGCCTTCGTGGAAAGTTGAGTTTGAGGAAAAAAACTTTTTATTATATAACAGCATCTCCACACTATGGCTACTTCTAACTGCACCAATTTAGTTATAAATGTTATAATGCAATCCTTGTCTATGATTTTAAAAATCTCCTTCGTCAGATAGTTTATCAGATCGCGCTCTCTACTTTCGAAACCATAAACCGGAATAACTGACGAATGACAACTATTAAAGAATGTTACAAGAGCGTCAAAGCAATCACAGTTTTAGAAGAATAAGATCGCATGTGACTATAGATTCCAAAACCATATACGGCGTTCTTCTCTCTGTACACGTTTTGGCAAGTACGGTGAAAGTACCGAATTCGCCGATCGAATTTTTGAATAACAGAAAAACCAGTATCGACATCAACGATGACAGCATGTTTGTTTAACACTTTCTAAACTAAACAAAGTTGTAGTCAATAATTACAACACTGATGTAGACGTTAGATCAAAGACTATATAATTTAGGTTTTTAATAGCTGGTTCTATTTTCGTATTCTTCGGCTTTCCAATCTTTCCATAGACAATTAGAGTAATTGTTTCCTTCCGCTGCATTTCCGATTTTAAAACGTAGAGTTGGCAGTTACTCGCAATTTCAGTGTCTAGGGCAAAAAGACGACGGTTCTCTATTTCAACTGCGAGCCAATTTTGTATCTTATCTGTACTTCTATAGTAAATGTAATATTATATTTTAAATTTGAATTAAAGTTTACCGTTTTCCTTTGTACCAATTGGGAAATCATAAAATTTTCATAGTCCGAATCCATCCAGACCAGTCGATAATTTACCGCAAATTAAAGAGAATAATTACTAACCCATTGAACCCGATTAATGATTTCAATTTATTAATTGTATCAGAGGATTACAAAACAAAATTAGATTTGTAGAACAACTTAACTCAGTCAAGGTTGTTTAAGTTCGAAAGTTCGTCGGGTAACCTTTAAGTGTACCGAACAAAATATCAATTTAAGATGGACGTAATCTTTATTATTAAAGCCTCAATTAGGCACGGAAGATCGAATTTGGACGTTGATTAATGGTCATTAAACCTTCAGATTCCAACCGTGAAGTTAACCGCAATGTCAAGAGCTTTAAAACTAATTCCATATTCAAACACGAGCGTTCAATGACAGCGCCGTCGTTGAACAGAAAAAGGTGTTAAGTCTGTTTGAAAATGTGTCATTTACTGCGTTCTGCTTTTAAAAGGTAGGGCATAGACAAGTCAGTTGCCTTTTGAGAACATTAAAGTGACCATGCACTTGCGTAATGCCGGCTGAAACTGTTCCGTAATACAAATACTCTCGTTTTAATTCAAAAAGGGCATATGCAGCTGGGCTAATACGGGGTGGACTATGTAGATGACGTTTTGGCTCTGTGTGTGGGGAATCAATTTGTTTATTACGTTGACACTTGTTTGGCTTTTAAAACTTAAGTCAACTTACCACGCTCTCCCAACTAGCACCCAACACGGACTTGTCCAGCATCTTGCACTTAACTTCACTTTTGAATTGCAGCCAAGAAAAAATTGAGTAATCTTTGTTGACACAATTCACGCGTTTGAGATTTGGCAGTTGGCGCGATGTTCTCGCTCCGAGCTATCCTGAACGACTGAAGCGTTCCCGATTCAGTTTCATATTTATAGTGTGGGAGCGGTCAGGAAGTAACCCCCCGCCCCAAGTACTAAGTATTTCGGGTGGGGGTTCGGGGAAGCCCGTCTAAATGCGTCTAGTGCGTTGCACCCAACTTAGTCCCTGTTCGCATTTATTATCTATGCTAAGACAGTTCGCGGATCTGTATGAGTTTGCCGGAGTTTCTGGAAACTTAGAATCATGACTTGATTGTAAATTTAAATTTACCTGTTGAAAATCTTCACGACTGGATCGCTCGAAATCACATATGGGTCAGCAAATCCCGGGAGATTTAGATCTTCTTCTTTGTTTAACTTTCGTTCGTATGCGTGATTTGAAATGAAGGTTAGCTGTTCGTTTCAGTGAGATGCCATATTTTATGGACAACAGTATTCTAATATCAATAGAATACTATTGTCCATGAAATAAGTATACATCTTAAATTACCAGCCAAAATATGTCCACTGCTGGACATAGGCATCAAAGAACGCCAGCACTATCGGCTCGTGCTGCCCGTATCTAACGGACTCCAGCGACCTTCACCCGGTCATCAGTCCCTTGTGGGGGTGCGAACATTTGTTATAGAAATCTGTAGGATGATGAACATAGCCCGGGGTTTTCAATTTTCAAGGCACGAATAATTTTAAACTAGACCATGAGTATGTTAATGGATGATGAAATCTTTAAATTGATGTTGTTCCCATAGTATCATAGCTAATTAAAAAACGGGTTAGAAGGCGTGTCGATCGTCACGTAAGATTTCGATGCGGGATTGTTTACGGCGCGAACTGCCGTGGCCTAGATATTTGCGCCCTACACTGAGGTCTTGGTCAAGTCTTGGTGTATCACCGGTAGATCATCTGCAATTAATGACGAAATCTGCATATTTTTCTCATCCATATACATGACTGATAGCTAAAGTTATTTGACATTAAATCAGTCATTGATGCTAATCTATTTTTGTTACACTCGTACTCGTATGCAGTTGGCTACAAACATATGATGAGAGTTCATTAGCATTGTTTTATTTATATTCAAATATTTAGGTACAATTTCAATATGCTCTGTCAAGTCTCATCGTAACTTGCAGATAATATCCAGATTCCTATATTAAGGTAGCAAGCATATAATATCATATTAGAATTTCATATCGTACAAGTGAGGAGTCTTAAAGAATTCGATTAATATCGGTGTGCCAATATGAAGAAGTTTAAACATTTCCCAGAACAAAGCAAGCCAATTTCGTTCCGAATTACGCACAATCGACGCCATAACATCTAAAATTCCAAATATTTTCTAAAACGTCGCCAAACCTAAACAATCAGTTTTATCGCATTCGAATCGCTAGTTTAGAGCCTTAACCCGATTGTGCTGAGTTTTATATTTAACCCTTCGAGTGCTGGCTGAAATGTCGGTTTACGGCTGGTTTACGATCCGCCATGATCGCTCGCCGGCGCATTGACGTCACTTCTGCAAGTACATGCACAACCCTTACAATCACAGAATAAAACACTTCAGTATGGTCTAAAAAGAAAATTATACCAAAAACATTCCTGATATCGAATCCTTTTGACCTGACTGTACACAGCATCAAACATAACCGTCAATTTTAGCATGTTGTCATTTGCCAGGGTACCAAAAATATACCCAAATGAGAAATATAATTGAGGGAAAGAATGAATAAGAGTGCCTGGTGTGAAAGTAGAGAAAACTTTCGTATGATGATCGCCAACATCTGTTAGGATATGGCACCACAAAAAGAAGGCCAGTGCTTGCACCTCTCATACAGGTACTGTCAACTTACATATTCTTTATTTAGGGCAAAATTTCGATTTTTATATAGCTGTGTTGTTGTCAGGTGTGCAATAAACAGTTATTGTTATGTGTAAGTGCCGCTTTAGAACTTTACGTTCAGCCATCAAGCTCGTGCACTCATGCATTGACGTCATCACTGCAATTCTAAATTCAAAACGTCGTATGTTACTAGGGTAGTCTCATCTATTAACTCCTTTTGTACATGGGATATGTACCTGTACACTTGCAGATCCAAAACGTCATAAGTCAGTAGGAATGTCTCGTCGTTTATCTCCTTATTGTAGATGCATTGCACCTGCATACAAACCCCTTGTAGTTGTAATTGCCGCGTTCTGCTTCATGTAGTGGTCCGCAATCGTTACTCTATTTCGGGTTTCCTGTTGCCTAAATACACGGGTATTTTGGCTTGAACTCGGCATTTTAGAGTGTGTTTCGATACTGACGCAAACGCGTCACGTTTCTCTTTTGAAGTTGCATTTCTGATGGTTTTTAATTTCCTGTAAAGTTACAATTCTAATTCACACCACGAGCGACAGTGCCATCAGGTTTTGGTTCAGTTTCTATACTCCCCAACCCACTGAGACACCATGGCTGTAGCGCCAGCTACGGATCCAATACGAAAATGTGGCAGCCAAGTTTTCGCCAAGTGAGTTAACTTCCATTCATTCCAATATGATTTGTTTGGATTCATACCTGTATACCTAGATACCTGGCGACGATTCTATGGCGTACTGCCTGTCTAGCACTACTACGCTTCGCGACTATTGTCGCGCGACATGGTATCGCCCGTCACTTTCTCTCAGTACAGCGAAGAAAGAGACAGGTAATATTTTCGCAAGAAAGAGTTGCATGTCACAGTTGTGCTAGAGGTGCTGGTGACTGGTGAGGAAAGGGACATAAATGTTCCGTCTCGTCTATGCCCGGCTGTGCACTTGGAATTGTTGAAAAATTTCCTTTGACGATAAAATAGCACAAAGTAACTATGGCCATACGGGGGCATGGCATTACCTTATTTTATGTTAAGTATAGCTCTATGTTCTTCTATATTAGTAATTTTTCAATCATTAACTACTTGATCTAAATCACGTACGTACATGTTTTTAATTTGAAAAAAACCTCACGTGAGTTGGTTCGCGGCCTTGAACGATGCAGTATCTAAACGTAAACAAAACATGTTTTAAAGAGATAAACACGATAATTATTCCCGTGACGTGTGGCCGAGCAGTATGGCTGATTATTGCTGAGATTTACTTTAAAGTAGCTGACTGTACCTTGTACATGGAAATGTAACCTGGAGCTTAAGACCCATTTTAATTAGGCGAGAACTCGCATGTTCCATTACGTTGCTGGCTTGCAGTACATTTCGATTTCAATCGCTCGCTCTAACTCTGTAAAGTAATGAAGTTACACAAAATAAGTCGCGTAATTTAAGCTGCATTAGGTTTCATACAAAAATCTTGAAGATCTGAGGACGCAAAATTAATCGTCCCTTTTGTGTGCAGCGCACGTAACTCGATTCAAAAATGCATTGGTTTCGCCTCGCCCTTTTCTGTTTTATAGGTGCAGAAAATAAATAAACAATAGACTTTGTCCAGTGAATACGCACACCTAATTAAAGCGCTCATGTGTGATTTGTTGCTAGATTACCCACAAAACAATGTCATTGTCCTAAACTACATTTATGAGGTGGTAATGGTTGTAATAAAATTACCGCATCTTGGACATCGGCCAAGAAACAACAAAAGATGATGGTTCGATGGCAAAACGTGATCGTTGTCACATTAAGTTTAAAGACCTTGTAATTTTTTCGAAAAAAAAAATTATTGACGAAATTATAGATGACTAAGACACCATGTCCCAGGAGGCTAGTCTTCTATTTTAATTAATTTATTTGCTTTTGTCCTTAAGGGAGCTTCTCCACACGAGTAAGCCAGTGGCTTTGTGGGGTCATGTTATTATGATTAAGCTCTTTATGACCATTCGGATGCCTTAGATTTTTTTTACTATACCAGATCATGATGTTTTGTAACTTTGCTTCCATCTTTTACGAGTGTTCACATCCTTTCGATTCCGTCCGATATGATCGTTGATGGATGAACGCGGATACGACGAAATCATAAATAAGCTTATTGTGATAGGATACAAGATATCATTGGATTCTGGCTGTAGTACCTATTGATCTTACTGTTTCATATGCTACAGCTGATCTTTCGGATTTTGATCTCAATACCATCTCATCAGCTATAAAATTGTTATCACCTATAAAGTAATCGTTAGATCGAAAATAAAATCCTGTTTAAATTTTGTCTTTTCTATATTTAAATAAAAAACATATCTTTTAGTTGGATTGTTGGTTTGTGAGTTTTCGTTCAGAAATACCCAGATATTCCAGGTTAACATAATAATTATTAATAGCGTTTTACAAGTACACTTACACGTTAAAACCGTGTATTATTGTTTACACGTTTCCCTCGGCTCCGGGCGCTTTCGGCTTCCATTTGTTCTACATTACGCAGAAACAAAGTTTGGCGAAAATCGTAACACAAAAGCGGAAAACGTGATTAAATTTGAAGGGTTTTATTTAACTAGAGTTAGTAGAATATAGAACTTGAATATAAAGTTGGAAATTGAAACAGAGTAGAAAATTGCTTGTGTAAGTGAAATAATTAATTTCGATGAAACCTCTCTCGATCCTGAAATGATCGTCTTTCGGAACTTTCTGATGTTGTCCAAATGGCGGTAGTAATCGAGAAGCCTTTTTCCCTCACCACCATCGGATCAGCGAGCAACAATGTGCTCTGCTTCCTACCACTTCATTTGGAATTATTCTGAACCGTCGTTGACTTCGGTTCTATTTTCTAAGTGGAACTCCGAGCAGAGCTCGCTCTTTCCCAATCTAAATAAGACCGCAGCTTGCGCGTTGTAAAGTATGAATCCTCATAAGAGATGCCACACTAGCGCGCCACGTCACGCACACGCATTCGCCGTGATTCTCCCACGTCTTACGCATATCAACCGGGCCTAAAGGGCCCCAGTCACGGCTGACCGTCCGTCACCCCTGCATCTGACGCGGGCGCTATAAATATTCGGCCTACTTGTCATAGTCCACAATGACTGTGTTTACCGTTCCGTAACTGATCTGAACTATAACTACTAGCTTTTACTGGAATCGCCTGCAGCTAGATTATCGTAATTTTGTTAGTGTTTCGCTGGATCATAAATTAGAACGGTTTTCTTAAGTTTCACCACTCAAAATTCAATGTTGTTTACTTTCATCATCAACAGCTTGTAGTCATCCACTGTGGACATGAACATAAGTACATGTATATATAGATTTCCTTATTGCCGAAATCAAACCCAGTCCTCAGTTTTCTTCAGGTCGACGGTCTACTATTTGCTTACATATTTGAGTCGTATACTATCTATGAATCTTTACTAGCACTTGGAGTATCAAATCACAGCAATCAATTTTTACCCCTACATTTCTTTATAACTTGCAAAATACAAGCAAAAAACAAACACGAACTTACAGTTCTAGAAGTTTGATAATTGTTGTAAGAAAGTCGAAAATGAGAAGTCGTAAAGAAATTAGAAGAAAGTAAAAGCACCTCTACTTGTACTAGAGTTTCATGTCCTTAACCTATCATTTCAACATTGAAATTAAAACATTTCTTTCCTGAAGATACGCCCTAAACCTCAATGAACTATTGAACATATTATCACTATTCTCACCATGAAAATGCGATAAACAGACAGAATTGCGTAATTTTAGTTTTCTTGAATTAGCTCGTGTAAGAACGCGATGCGTTTATGTTTAATCTAGGTTACACATTTGATATGTTTCATCTGTGCACTATTTTTATCATTCATCATTTAGTTTATGGGTAGTTTATGTGAATTAGATTACAGGATCACTTGGACTTGTCAAGAAAGTATAATAGACATTATGTTATGTTTTCTTGAGACATTATATCAATCGATTCTTCCTGTATTGGGATCAAATGTATATATGTATGGAAGTAACTACACCTAGCCGCAGGCTACACAGAAAAGACGTAAGGCAAGGACGCGTCGCGGACGCGGCACCACTTTAATTTATTCTCATACTACCTAAATGTATCGTAGAAAAAGAGCGTATATCGTATAATAGAGCGTGGCGGCGACGTGTCCTCGCCTTGTGCTTTCTGTCGGCTCTCCATCGCGACGCGACGCTTCTATACATATTGTTTGAAATTTAATTAAATGGGCACCGCGTCGGCGACGCGTCATCGTCCTACGTCTCTGGTGTATGCACCTTAATGAGAAAATCAACTCCACCAGTGGTTCACAAGCTTCCGTTTGCAAATGGTCCACTGTTTTGATAAGGTGTTTAAGCTAATAAAATTTGCATTTGGCTAAGTATCTGGGTATCCGCACCTGTGTCAATAAGCGGCATTCGCAAATGAGCGCAGACAAATAAAGTCGAGAGTACACGTTGACTTGTTTGGATTTGTAACGTAACATTATCTGCTTATTTACAATTAATTTTACCGAATTTTCGAATTGGTCACCATTTAGCCTTAACCCTTAGAATGCACGTCACATCATACATTTGATTTAACTAGAAATCCAATACTCGTTTAATTGAGGCTTAATCTTCAATATGTTTCGTGTAATTCTTCTTTTTACTGTATTCATGTAAAAAATACCCTATAACTATTTTTAAATGTCCCGCTATTCTTGTTCCAAAACTAGACAAAATCCACCCAGCCATTTGATATGACGAGCGCACTAAAATATTATTATTAATCATATTAATCAATGCCCATACGAAACAGACCCAACGTACAACGCGCTATTGAGATTTTTCCTGAGATCACGACGCATCTTCACAGATTAATTAGGTTTTGAGTATACATAATTTTATACTATACCAAATATTATAGATGAACTAAAGAACAATCAAAATAAAGTCAAGAATAATGATAAAGAAACCAATAAACAAAACATTCGTACTAATATAACTGACCTAAAAATCTTACACAACCAAGGTCGCCATACTAATTAGCACAACTGGTATCAAACTAAGGCATCAACGGTTTTCAGTATGACGGCTCCACGCGGTAAATATAGCCGGTTTGTTTGTAGTAATAGCGGCATAACTCATAATAGTGTAGCCATTGAACGTGTATTGGAATCTTCTTTCTTACTGAAACCACAATATAAAACACTAAAGAAGGTCTAATGGCTAAATCTTAGTTTGTCGTAATACATCATTATTGAAAACAAGAATCATGCAGGTAACAAGGGAATCGGGGAGTATTATGATACATCACTGGCAACACAAGAACGGATTGTCAGAACCAAACAACTAATCATAGCCAGTCATTACGTCAGCTAGTGTCGCGTACCGTGGCGGAGTAACATACCAAATAATAAACAACCGTATTAGAATCTTCTTTCTTACCGAAACCACAATATAAAACACTAAAGAAGGTATAATGCCTGAATCTTAGTTTTTCGCAATGATTTATTGAAATCACTCACGATTGTGTGAGACTCATGCAGGTAACAAGGGAATCTAACTGGCAACACAGGAACGGATCAGAACCAAAACAACCAATCATAGCAGTCATTACGTCAGCTATTGTCGCGTACCGTGTCGGAGTAGCATATCAACGGAGCTGGAATATCTTGACGCGACTTCGCTTGTCGCGCAACTTAGCGTCTGTCTTGCTCGCACAGTATTGACAGGAATGTGACAGGTAGAATGACGTTCGACGAAGATTCGCGTGTCACAGTTATGCTAGACGGGCAGTATATTTTCTCGCCCCACTGTTGTCGCGCGACTCAGCCTCTCCGTTCTTGCTTGCACGTATTGTAAATAAAGAGACAGCGATTGTTTTTTGAATAAAATTATTTTCGGACACATCCGGAATAAAAATGCGATTTACGCCAAATGTCCGGGTTTTTGTAAGTCTTCGTCCGGGCTCGGCGATTTTAGAGATGGCAGAGGGCTGCCATGAGTGGACTCATAGCACGATTTACTGACAATTCCTTGGTGTTGGTTTCGGCCGAAACGTGTTTCTTACACCCGATATAGACGACAGTCGGCCGCGACACGACCCGATTGCGATTCCCGTAACTTTCGACCGCGGTTCATTAATTTTAATCACTTCGTAGAATCCGAATTCGCACACCGTTCGGATTTTTTTGGCAACCATTGCCGGCACACGTGTGTTTGTATTTAAAACGTTTCGTAAGTCTTATCTGAAGTTGTTGCTTCAACTTCAGCTGCGAGCAAGTATACCTACACTCTAGAGTCTAGACCAACTCTATTGCCCGCCGATAGAGTTGGGAGAAAATATTTTTACCGATTAAAAAAAAGCAGGAGTTTCTCATGTCGTTTTTCTGCGCAATTTTGCTTGAAGCGTATACTGTCTAGTTGGTCCCACTATCATCAGTTTAGATGATGATTTGATGGTGTGACCCTTAATAAAACGAAAAATTTTTTTTTTATTTTATAGACATACTATCGTGATTTGAGTACTATTTTAAACAAGTTCTTATATGCTCCGGAAATACGATTTATTTTCATTGAAATCTGTATTTTGCTAAAAAATTTTTTTATACAAAAAACTTGGCCCGTTGGCACCTTTCCCTTTAACTATTCTATAAACATAATAAGTACGTGTTTGTTTGCCGTTTGCCAAAATAAAATAAATCATATTTCCTCGCCTCGCGTGCAAATGTCGACATACATTTATTTATGCTCCAAATGTTCAATAGAAATATCGACACGATGTCATCGCTTATCGTTCCAATCGTTACGCTCTCTCCACACTCCCTGCCAATTAGTCTGCTCAATGGTAACGCTGCGTCGTCTGCAAACGAAAAAGATATACGAACTTATGAATTTCATATACACATACTACCTTCTGGTTTGATGGATAGTTTTGGCATGAATTGTAAACAGTCGTATGGGTGTAAGAAAAAAGGCGACGCATATGACGTTTTGGGATTGCGTAGAAGCGTGTCTAACTTTCATTTTTGACTGGGCAACGAAAGTGTTCTCATACAAAGAATTGTCTAGCTAGAGAGCTATGCAATTTTAGGCTTAATTCTTAGGTTTGCCGTGTAACTTGGCCTGCACAGAGCTTAGTAACAACAGGAAAATAACTTACAGTAAGCATTAGTGCGTATAGTTTATCATAGACACAAACCAGCGCAACAATAGGAGAGGATTGAATAGCATGCAACCTTAACACCCAATTACCTATAAGTTCCCATACGTAAATAGTAAAAAATACCCTTTTTTTAAGATAATCGATTTATCGCACTCTGAAATAGTATTTGAAAAGCGGTACCATGTGGCTGAATCCTTCTGTCATTATTTATTACTATGTTTCACATATTATATATCGTCTATAGGTACTTGTAATGCCATTAACTTCACGCGGTTTTCTGACCTTTTTAAAATCTGTTTACTCCTTGAAGAAGCCCATATTCTAGCCTCAAGGCGCAAGCCACACAGAAAACGCGTAGGGCGAGGACGCGTCGCCTATTCACTGAATTTTCATACAAAATGTATCGTAGAGTACGAGCGTATATCGCCCCGTCTTTTCTGTCTGTGTTGCGTCGCGACGCTTCTGTACCCTTACCATGACTTTACAGTGACAGTAATCGCTAGCAACTGCACATAGGATTTGTATGGAGAATTGTAATTCAAAATAACCGTTGGGGACTTACTATTCTCCAAACAAATCATTTACGCTGTCGCTAACGAGTACGGTCACGTTAACTCATGTAAGGGTACAGAGCCTGTCACATTTACGTACTCTTCGTTTTGTAAATTTCATCATAGGGGCGCCGCGGCTGAGACGCGTCATTGTTCTACGTTTTTTCTGTGTTTCTTACGCCTAAGGCCATGTTCAGATGACAAGCGCTCAACGCGCGTTTAAAACTCCATACAAAAAAGGGCGTTGGCATGTGTACGGCCAGAACAAATTGTTTGTAGTTGTAAGAGCGCTTGTCATCTGAACATGGCCTAAGGTCCCCCTGAAGTATAATAATATATACTTCTGGGGAGCCTTAGGCCTTTTTTCCTCATACAACTATCCCTATTTCCCAATTCGGTATCCAGGGAAACCATGACAACGCAACAAAGATCCCATGAATACGATGCGAGGAATCGTTGGCCGCGACCCGAGCGTTCTGGGAACATGCGCGCGCGACTCGGCGCGCTCGTTGCCAACCGGGCTTCCTATAATACTGACAGGAAAAAACGAGGCGGGCCCAACGACGGCACAGAATAAAATACTACAAATTATGTTTCGATCATCAAAGCAGCCTCCGATTTTTTTTCTTTTTTTTTAAAAAATGAAAACATTGCATGTTCATAATTGCGTTACATTAATGCCGGTAGCACACCTCCGCCGCGAAACTGCGAAACGCCATACAGAGCGCGCGAAACTAAAGCGGAACTTCCTTGGATTTGACGTTTCGCGGTGGAGGTGTGCTACCGGCATAAGAGACAAATTACAAATTTTTATATTTTAGTAGCGCGGTGTTACCCGCTCATCTCACGGGAACACTATTTTTTTGGGGTAAAAAGTAGCCTATGTGTTAATCCAGGGTGTCAGCCACCTTCATATCAAAATTTATCAAAATTGGTCCAGCCGTTTCAGCGTGAAGCGTAACAAACATACACATAATATTTGTGTGATTTGTTGTTTGTGTAAAATGCGTAGACAGAGACGGCGGTGTGACTAGGCGCTTCACAGCATTTGTCTGAAAGGAGTATCAATAGGTTTTGTGAAAATCTAAAATGTTTTTGACACTACTCCTGGCCAATAAATAGATTTAACTGATTATGATAATGTTGTGTTATGTAATTATAAATCACATCGCTGTATGACCGCAATTCTTTTTCGTATTAAGTTAGGTACATATAAATGAAGATGCCTTATGTGTAAGAGGAACTCTGAGAATATTGCAAAGCATTCCTTTTTTATTCATTTAGGAATTTATTTATTCGGATTCCGATGCACTGCGGCTTAGCGGAATCCATTTTGTTTTCTCCTCGCTGCAAGAACCGTTGGCGTCATTTTAATTTTTAACAAGACCAAGAATTAGCTTATTCTCGCTAGGGTTATCACTTCACGCAAAAGTCATTAATCATATAATCACGCAATTCGGTAAAACTTAGGAAAGTTTTGACCGCCGTTTCCTTATGTAACGAAATTTCGTGATTTTTTAAAGTCCGTCTCAATCTTAGATACATTCATTTAAACATTAACAAAAATAATGGTATATTCGTCATTCATAACACAAAGGAAGGGGCAACAGAAACGGTCATGAGTTATACCCAATTTAATATTAATACTTACAGTCAATGCCCGTAACTTCCCCTGTGCTTCCTATCTTTGCCTACCAAATAATATTTTTAGGAAAGCCTGTGTATTTTTAGGAATTTACACTGAACTATAATACTTACAGTAAAAGTGAAAAAAAATTCATTACTTTCTATCTAAGATCTTATCAAGAAAAGATATCGATGGATGTCAAAACAGTAATCATATACTTGACTTTCCCAATGCAATTCTTTATTGGATTTGTTCTTTGTAATCATCATATAACGGACCCAACTTGAATTACAAAGGGAGCTTATAAGAATTTCAGGAAAAAGTAGCCTTAAAGAGGATGATGTTATTTTTTACAACCTTTTGTTCACGTTACGTGTAGGTATTATCTGTTATTGTGTTTTGTTGCGTCTTTGTTCTGCGAATGATTAACAAATAGTTTCGAAGGATAGTTAAATGGATACGTTCATGTTTCAGAATTAAATTCGCAAAAATTGACAATTTCACACATATCAAACTAACCCCTGATTAAGCTCTAGTAGGTAGGCTGTTAGTTAGTTGCGCTGGGCATTTTCCGCAAGTCGACATCCAACGTGCCTATTTTGCGTGAAAAGGGGGTAGCGCTACTCCAACCACCCCAACTCCTCCACGAACCTAAGCAAAGCCTTGATGTTGCTTATGGCTTCGTGTACGGTACTTGGAGATCCTAGGTATTTCATCCTGTATCCTTCTACCTGTTTGCAATCTAGTAGAATATGATTGGTAGTTTCTTCTGCCTCCATGCATGCTCTGCATACTGGGCTGTCTGTTATACCTAAATTGAAGAGGTGTAGGTAGGCTGTACATTCGAAGGTAAAAATCTATGAAAACAATGATTGAAAGAACATCGTAATAGATTTTATTTACAAATGGTAAATACTTAACTACTTTTACCAGACTGAATTTTACGTCTCCGTTTCAGCTTGGACAAAAATATGTCTTTGTTGTCCAAATTTCCGGCTGTTCTCCTCTATCGGTCGCATTTCTCAACTTCCCTTGAAGTTTTGTGAGCAGGTTCGATAATTACATTTCTTTTTTTTTTTAAATTAAGACGATATGAGGAGGTAGATAACGTAAACAAATTTACATTTCAGCTATTTAAATCAGACTCATTATAAATTTATTGGCAACCCTAAAACAATTAAAATGCAATTAAGTACCCGATGCGTGAAGAACAAGTTTTGAATAAAAACAGTGAGATAAAGTCGTAAAGCACCGTTATGTTACGCAATCAATTTAAGAAGTGCATGCTGCTGATGTTTGCAGCGAGAAGAAGCCTGTCAATATCATTTTAACCGGTTAATCTCGTTGTGGATTCAAGGAATTGAGATCTTGTCGTGTATTTTTATGAAAGTTTAAATTCGATTCTATTTTAAACATTGTTGGAATAAATAGTACCATAAACATTCAGAATTTAAATATTCTCATATTACATTGTGCCAGTGCCTGTACTTGCTAAACGTTTTCCAATGGCAATCAAATGATGACGAGCGGTGATAAAAGCAACAACTTCACAGAATATATGTTTACCAAGACGTCATATTCGTAAAACAGCTGATTTACGCCACGACTTGTCAGCTATATGATGGCTTCCTTTCCATACGATTTCCTAGTAGCTATTCATGTATGTTCCCAAGAACCTATATTCTATAACAATATATCCACCCGTCCATCAACAGGGCTTCACGGAAGGATTCCCGTTCTAATTAGACAACCCGACCAAACCTGCAGAACCGGAACGATACATAGAAACTGGAACAACAAAACGACTTAAACGCCATATATGAACGGATTTATTTATTATAAAATCACCCGATTTTATTACAATTGAGCTCACTTTCAAATGATCGTAATGCTATGTCGCTTGCGACTTATTGGCTTTGTGTAAGTGAACAGAATGCCATGAGTGCACTAGACCGTGATTATGTGCTCTGTTTAAACGGATTTTAAAAAGTATAAGCGGTGGGAGCAGTGGAACGCGCGTGGACGAATTCGAAATTCAAAATTAAACTAGCCGGAATTGCAAGGGTTTCTGAAAAGGAAAACAGCACTGCCGGCCAGTGTTTTGATTCTATTACGACCTCTTTGGTTGTGTCATCTTGCTCCTTTTTCATCAAGCAAAATAACGCTTCTTACTCCAAACCGAGCACAATTTAGTCATAAAATGAATCCGTGATAGATACATTTTAAAGCTCGAGCCTGAATTCGAACAAACTATTATTGTTAAATTCAAATAGCAATAATTAATCAAATAAAGTTTTAAATCCAGTAAACTACATATTCGTACTGCGCGCAGCATGAGTAACAGTGGTAGTTTCTGATATAAAATTAAATAGAAAAAAAAAACAGTCGTGCAAATTTCCCTTCGTCCCACTACGTAACTGAGTTTTGTAACCAGCTACGAAATGGGAATATTTTTTATCGCTTTGAAACCCAGCTACGTATTGAGAATTAATTATCTCAGTTTGTAACTACTTTATTGTAAACTAGTTAAAAATCATTAAAAAAAACGGTGGTAGCAACATTCTGCTATATGTACGCCTGAACCACTGCCTGTTCAGACGTACATAATAACAGAGGAGGTCAGATGGCAGTCACTCCACTGTAATAGGTAATCCGGACTTGTTAAATCAGGGACCATGGTCAATAGTGGACCTCGGATTCCGCAGCGTCGCAGCTGAGAATGTAACCGGCAGGTGAGAGAGGGCTTAATAATAATAATAATAGTATTACCAGCGCAGTCAATCACCGCAGGGCAGCTTATGGCGAACTGTTGGGGGGTAGCGACCCCACGTACCTGAGTGCTCCTGGGGGATCCTGATGGGGGTGATGGGTCGGGGCCTCCGCCTCTGTCTTGCTTTAACCGGCCGGCGAGGGTGTTGAACTGGCTACGCTTCGGGGATCTCTTCGGGGAAACCGAAGGTTTTATTTGTGCAATTGCGGACGAAGTAATGAAGACGAACAATTACCGGAGATAGGTATATCCTGAAGGACGGTACGGTCGACATTTGTCGGGCATGCCGTGAGTCTCCCCGTGAGCGTGGCTGGCATACACGAACCGCACGCTATTGCAAACGTTTTTAAGGATTATTTTACAGTTACTTCACCGTTAGCCCAGTCAAGGGAGACGCTCGATACTGTGGATCAACCCGAGCCTCCTATCAGATAGGAGGCTAAGCAAGTGGCTTTAAAGATTAAAAACATTGATCTGAGTTTAAGCACTTTGAAGCATTAGCACCCAAGTCTATACCTAGACTGCGGATACTCTGTGGAATCATCGTTTAAATTTAAAGCTCCTACATTAGTCAACATCCTTTGTATATGTAACGAAAATAATTAAAATAATTTGCGGCACTGGCGGTGGAAACATTTGGCCCGTGGTCTTCGGATGCAAAGAAAATTGTAAAAGAAATTTCACAAAAATTAATCGGAGTATCGGGTAATATCAGAGCGGGCTCCTTTTTCGCTCAAAGACTGAGCCTCGCCATTCAAAGTGGAAACGCGGCGAGCGTGCTGGGGACGATGCCTCAGACGGCTTCAGTACTGGGGGATTCTTTTTAATTTTAAGTTTTAGTATGTATATTTTTAATTTATTTTCCATTGTAATAAATACTTTAAATAATTAACACATTCATCATCATCAGCCTATATACGTCCCATGAACCCAGGGTCTCAACCAGGGAAAACGATAGGAGGATCATCAGATTTCGGGCTAGAACAATGTGTTTAAAAATTTTAGAAGAAAAATGTATCTGTTTGTTACTAGTGATGTTAGAATTTACGGTAGCAATTAAGACAAATAATATATATTAGTATGTAGCGGGATTTAGAACTGGGAAAAATATTTCCCACTGTGTAGCCAGTTACAAACCAGTTACAAGTTGAGACAAACAATTCTCTATACGTAGCTGGATTTCCAACTGGGAAAAATAATTCCTACTTCGTAGCCAGTTACAAATCAGTTACAAATAAAAACAAACAATTCTTCCTTCGTAACTGGGTTACAAGTGATAAAAAATATTCCCATTTCGTAGCTGGTTACAAAACTCAGTTACGTAGTGGGACGAAGGGGCAAATTTACTAAACCGCACATTTATTTAATCATCTCTTAAATGCTGTCAAATTCTTGTCCAGTTACAAAAACAAATCAAGAATCCCTTAAAGATTTCTCTTGCAACCCTGAAAAAGAAAATGATTCACACGACATCAGTCGCGAGTTCCAAGAGCACCGGAGCGTGGCGCCCTCATTCAATCACATTACGTCTGCGTTACAACGACAGACCGTTTTTCTCGCGTTATCGGACGAGTGTGAAGTGTGCCACTGTTTGACCAATTTATGTAACTGGCAACTCGTAATCGATTCAAAAGATTTTGAATATGAAACGTTAGTACCTAGTTAGCTGAAAAAAAACACGCTATGATTTTGAAATTGGAACTGGTCAGAACAATTGAGGAGCGTCTTTTCAAAAGGGCTTATTTCTCTATGAAGCTCATACAATAATAAGCCCTTTTGAAAAGACATTCTTCAATTGATAGCTGGTGACTTCTTTAAAATCGATGAACGTAAACTGTTTTATTATTATTTTAATCAAGGTCGGTTCACATTGAAATCGTTGTAATACTGGCAGTATTTAATAGATATAATAATTATTTGAAAGTTGAAACTCGGACTCGGATAAAAAAAAGTGAGTATTCAAATTAGGAATTATTCTCGGGTTGAGTATCAATTGTAAAAAAATAGTGGCTGGTTTGTTATTCTAACATATTTTTCAATTTTAAATTACGATCCGATATCGTAGGACATAAATTCAGCTTGCGCCTTGCGGTGACATTCATTTGTTTTTGTACAAACCAGACTCCGAAGTAAATTAAGATCTGTGAAATTTCAGAAAATCTGTTTCGATCCGTTCTAAAATGTCTAAAAATATCGGGTTTCGGGTTAAGGGTCTTAGAAAGTGTGTCAAGTACGAATCTTTGTTGCATTTTTCGTAAATTGGAACGAATTTAATTATGACACAGAATGTTGACATCCCGCCGCTTTTGACAAAAATGACAGTTCTGTGCCGGTCAGAATTTGTTGAGTTTCAGCGAGTTTGAGGAAAAAATAAAAATAAACAGAATTATGTGTTGTTACTCCGAGTTAAGTAATAAGATGCGCATGTTTATTCATTGTTGAGAAAATTACGTTCCATTAACACATTTTCCTTCAAACGCAAGTGTCTTCGAAAACCTTCAAGATTAAAACTTCGTAGGTAATAATCTAGGAGCAGGTGCCTTATGTATTAAGAAAGAACTGGAATTAGTAGCTTTTCCTTTTGGCTCTCGCCAGTTTATTATTATTATCTACTATACATAGAAAGTGTTTTACCCAAACTCAGCATAATTGGGCTACGCTGTCTAACCCCGACGTAAAAGCACACTTTGACCTAATTACTGTTTCGGTCCATAAAATTTATGAGCAAGCATTAACCAAGTGCGCGTTAACATTCAATGTAAGCCGATTGAAGTCCGATATTACAGTAAAACAAGAACTCATCACCCTAATTTAATCCTTACAATGTAAAACTCATATTCGAAATTGAAATTGGAACGTGAATGATGATTCCTCCAAAAAGCAACAAAAACGCATCGTTTAACCCAAATCCTTAGAGAACGTACGTTCTATATATTTGAAATTCGAACGCGCTGTAGAACAAAACACTATCAACAGAAACGTCAACACTACTTCTGAGATTTGAATTTGGAACGATCGTTTTTGAACTTATTTCCTTTTTACCTACAAACGTAGGCAGTGACCATAATTTTATAATCTGCGTTCGCGGAAAATTTGCGCGTTTATTGATAAAATGTGGGTTAAACGCCATGTGCAGCGATCGCGCGACCGCGTAAGTGTTCGCGGTATTTGCAGATTGTTTATTTGATGAGAAAAACTGTTTATTGCTCGTAAAAGGTTTTGCGTGTACTGTCTAACTGCGTCTCATTTTGAAACGACTTCAAAAAAGTTCCATTTTAGTCCATGAAAGAGTCCGATTTTCATATAAACTTTTTCATTCGCTCTCAGAATAGGATTTCTTCGTCGAAGTATGTATATATATATTATTATATATGTATTTTCCATGTTTCTCACAAAAGGTATTCGCTATAAGTAACAAGTTAAACGATAAATCTAATATCGTAATCATTTAAAAACCTGCACCCGACAAAAGCACGTGCTTTGACGTTTGACACGCGATAAACAATCGCGCATCGGAATTCAAAAACCTCGTATCTCTCAAACGGGTAGTTTCAAACCGAACCTTACTGGAATAGCTACGAGTTAAGTTTATCTAAAAATCAGTTATATGTGAAGTGGAGCTGCTGACTGTGAGTTAAGGTCACGGGTAAGTAATACGAGCGCCACTTCCAATTTTTTTTGCAATGTTACCGGTGCTATCGTTGACAATTTGTTGTTGTGGTAGGCCTGCCGCACCATAAATCTCGGTACCACGTGTGGGATGCTACCCAGCTTATGTCAAAAGTGATTATCTGAACTACAATATATAAGAACTAGTGTGGTGTGGCTCACAGAGCTGAAGACCTCGAGATATTTTTTTGAAAGGGCTAATATGGTATGAATATGACTTTTTTACGTTTCAACTCTCTTAGGTATCTACGCCATTTCGAAAAACCGACTCGACATAAAAAAAATCTATACTAATTATTGAACCTGTTCACAAAATTTCAAGAGAGTTGGTTGAGTTATGTGGCATGTAGGTGAGAACAGCCGGAAATCCGGACAAACGTGCAATGAGCTGCAGAATTGCATAGCCCATTTATGAATGAATTAATTCATAAATGGGTCATGCAGCTGCATTTGTGCGGCCCATAGTACATCTGGACATTTTAGCATAGCTGAAACAGAGAAGCCTCGCTCGCTTCGCTCGGTCAAAAAATCGAAAGCTAGTTAGTTTCGCATAACCCGTCGCCTTAGCAAACTAGTGTCGTAATGCAGTCGTGAGTCAGCTGACAGGTTGTGGCGTAAACCGCGAAACGCACGTGCGCGTTATCGCTTAACGTAAACAGTGCGATTTGTAATTAGCATATCTGCCAGCTGGGACCTGGTTTGTGAAAGGACGTATGTGCTGATGAAAGTACTGGGATGATGGATCTTTTTGGAATATGGCGAAAGTTCTGATAGAAATGTCGTAGAACAACGGCAGAAGCGAAGCGTATCTAATTCGCGAATAAAATGTTAAGATTCCTTAGTCGTCATATACATTGCCTCGAGAATGCGAAAATCCCTGGGATCTCGCAATATGGATTTTTTTTTAGATGTTATTGAACTAATTAGTATATCCCGGGGGTTTCGGTGCACGAATGTTTAACGCCGAGTGTTTATTTATTTATTTATTTAATCTTTATTGCACAAAAGAAAGAACTTATCGTACAAAAGGCGGACTTAATGCCATAGGGCATTCTCTACCAGTCAACCATTGGGCTAAGCAGAAAAGAAGTGTTAAATCATTAGTGCACCAAAAACTCCGTGGTATGTTTATTAGAAACAAAACAGCACACTGAATATATGAGTCTATGCTCACTAGTCATTATTAAACTTCGAGGTGATTTATAAGGAAAGGACAATCTTACAAAAATCGACCTAAGTAGTCCCAAACTAAGCGATGCTTACAGTCGCCATCAGATATATATCGCCGCATATAAGGCATATCTGAACACGACTCTAATTGACTGGGCGTTACAGTACATGTTCAGATATTTATTAACGCTTAATATGCTGCGATATATCTGATGGCGACTGTACTATGTATGGGTACTATTCGACTATACACAATGTACAAATACATATACATATAGACCCAGGAACAAAATATTCGAGATCGTCACACAAATATTTGCCCTCGCGGAGATTCGAACCCTGGACCGCCGGTTCAGTAAGCAGCTGCCCACAAACTGCGCCAACCGCGTCGTCAAATGGCCACGCAAACATAACTTTATCTAACGCTAATTTAACGCATAGATTATACAGTAGCAGCCAGCAGATTCAAGATATCTATACAAGTGCAGTTTCGCCGCGCATTTTCCGACAGATATTCTCACTCGATAATTCCCAACAATGAGATCTCCCTCCGACCCAAAAAACTGCGACTAATTGCAACGTCAATTGAAAAAGATAAAGACAAATCTTGCTTTTTCCTCGAATCTTCAACATGCGTGTTCTTTTCTAAAGACACGCCCTCCTTTTTCGTTCGCGGAATGTTTTCTCAAATTAATTACTCGAATACAGTTTCTGCGTAAGTTTTTAATACATCTAGTGACATGACCATCTTAATTACGTCGTACCTATCAGCATCGAGGATGACCCACATCTGTCTCAAAACTGTGACACGACTACATCGACCAACAAATTCCTTTGGATAATACTACTTATACCCTTAGAGTTAAGAGGCCTTATCCTATTTTTTTTCATATGTCAAATATATTGATAATTTCAGCCAAGTTTTTAAAGGGAATAATACTTTTCACTGGGTTCTAGAAAGTATCTATTTCATGCTTTCATTGCGTGCAGTCGAAAATAAGTTGAAAATTACAGTTTTCTGTGCGAATTTTGTCAATTTCGAGCAAAACAATAATTATCAATGAAAAATTCAAACTGTAGGTTTCAAATATATACTAATAATTCGCAATGGCCTTAATATCCTAAGAAGTAATTTCCTATCAATAATATGTTAAGAAACATGTTTAATCATAGAGAAAAATATCTAATTTTTTTTTTTACGTTTCTGAACGGATAGGAGCCTTAAGAAATCTGACAGCAACGGATGACAGCATCTTCTAAGACTACCACGATAACTTTTCATTTAAATAACGAAAGCTCATTGAAAAATCGTCCTAATTATCAAAAGCATAGAAAAATACTAGCAATTAAAACTAATCGTGTCGCACTCCGAAGGTTATGCGTTTTCGTGTTGCGGTTTTGATTTTCTTGACCTAGTTTTCTTTAAAATATACCTACTGTTGCATTAGATTAATTGGCTTTAGACGTGCTAATCTACTGTAGTTTGTTTTCGCAATATTTTTCTTAGAATCTGATAAAAAATTAGAGAAAACAGTAAACAAATTTATTGTTCGTCTACTGGTCTTTAGTTGATGTTTTTTCGTTAGATCATGGATGTTAGATGAACTGTATCATGTACGATAGGTGGCATGGCCATAAACTTAACTTAATCTGCAGACTAAGATTACCTACATATTTATAGATTCTTGGCACATCTATACTAGTATAAAATACGAAAATTGTATTCAAAATCAGTTTTCTGTGGAGAGGGGTCATTGTTTCAGGTAAAATCTTAACAGAGCGATGCAGGATCGTCATTTTTTTTGTATGGGCGCGCGGCGCCAGTCGTTTGTCGCTATTGGTAAACAATCTATGTCCGCTCGTCAAGCCGAAACGGCTGGACGGATTTTAATTTTTGTACAGGGATAGCTGGACATCTGAAGATGGTTATAGAATACTTTTTACCCGATTACGGCAAAGAAAAAAGGTTTATCCGGACGAAGTTGCGGCTTTTAGTTGTTATATGTATTACTCATTCGGCCACTTTGTTTGTCGTTCGCCGTAATCGTTCTTCGTCGTTTGTGAAAATTACTTATCCTATGGTTATTTTTCTGTTACATATTTAATAAATTTGTCTGCATAGAAATATAACAACAATGCAGCACAAAGTAATATAGCTTAAAACATGTATTTCAAGGTAAGGTTACATCAATCCAGATGTATGTTTAGGTCCTTATTATGTAGATGCAGTCTATTTGCAATGCATTCATTGAACAACATACTTATCAATGAAACATTCCTAAATTTAAGTTTCTGCGAATCTGCTTTTAGCTGGAAAAACAAAACAATAGCGTAAGCGAAGTGAAGTAAAAATAGACAAGACAGTACCGGACTTTAAGACGCTTTCTGCGAATATCCCATCTGCTGTTATAACATTTGCCATACACCCCTTTTTTATGAAGTGTACAGAAGCCGTGCGCGATGAAAACCGTAAGTTTGTAGACTTTGACTTATTCCTTAATTTTTATCCATCAGTTTGGTCCAAATAGTAATTACTCAACGACCAAAGTGTAGCAATAACCAATCATATCAATCGAAAGCCATCATATTAAATTGTAACTGCTACAATTACCGAGTTCTGTGTCTGTACCTACCTATTTATAGAATAAGATGTGCCTCTTTCTTTTCACTATATTCACCTTCAGAAACTAGAACATTCTCGATAAAAACGCCAATGCAGCTTCGCCGAATTTTGCCGCTCATAAAGTCAAGGCACTGTTTATGATCCTACCGTAGCTTCTAACCGACCGTTGAACGTAAATAAATAGTATGATGTATCCATTGCCTAGCAACGATGTCCGATGAAAACCGCAGTATCCATCTATGAAGATCAAAAGCAGTTATGACATTTTATCTCCGGGTAAACGAGTTGTTGGTACACAACTCCCACGCTATGTAAACTTCGATCATAACAAATCTAGTCTGTGCTGTTCGCAATTAAAAGGGGTAATTAAAATGTATGAACTTTATTGAGACTTATTGCGTGTCTCTTAAGCATGCCTGCACAAGGTAGAAGTCCTTGTTTTGATACTGTCTCAAGTAACCTATCGTAGCAAGCATACAGTGGAGTCTAAAACGGGTGCTCAAAATATGTTTATACAAAATCTATGGAAGTAGCGTTATTTAGATGTAAATAGCAACTACCGCGATTTGGTTTCGATACAGTAGTAACAATTAATGCTAGCAAAAAAAAAATGTAAATCGGCTTTTCGATATACGGTCATACAAAAGACCTACATGTGTATGTAGTTGTAAAGCCACATAACAAACTATGGGACGTATAGAGCAGACAGGGGCGGCATGAGCCGCTTTGGTATTTTTTTTACCGGAAGCCAAACTATTTCGTCTCAAAATATTAAACCTAAAAGTGTGGCGCATGAATTGAAAAAGTTTGCGAACCCCTGCCATACAGGGAAAACCTTTAAGTCTAGTACCTAGTAGGTACCTTCGAATTTTGATCAGTATCTATATTTTGTAAGCGAACTAAATCCGTAATAGTACAAGGAAGTAAAAACTGGATCACCTATGATTCATCTCCCACCTTTTTTAGGAAGTTTACCTTCTATTTGTATTTTATATCGAACACCTGCATGTTCACTTACAAAAGAGCTAATTATAGTAACAAATTCGTGGTGCTTACGACTTTAATACATGGATGATGGTGTAGTTGAAATCTGGTTCATTGTTTACATTTAGTTTTCAATCAAAACAATAATTCTTGTTACCTTAACATTACCACCGTGCGCAAATTTCACTGAATCGTGGATAATAGTGTTTTTCCTGATTTAAAAATAGTGTGGTTTAAGTTTTTCTTCATTATTGATTGCCTACAGTGTGGGGAGCTAGTATTCTATGTCTAAACTAAATAGCAGAATTTCAAGAAGGTATTACAACTCGTGACGTGCTAACGTATACAGCCAGTATTGGCATAAAAGAGATACATATACATTATACATCCAGTGTAAACGCACTATTCCCATAGACGGAAAGACAAACCACAAGAGGATTATGATTTTTAACCGAATTCCAAAATAGGAGGAGGTATATATTTTTTTTTATTAGTAGGTATTTGTAGTCCGAAATCCTGTAGCCTAGCTAGGTAACGAACGGTAATAAATTTGGTGGTTTGGTGACCGTGTACGTGTAGCTCTTGCATGGCTACCGTGGTTGTTATCATTGATTGGTACTGAACACTTGACGAAAGAGACCGAAAAACTCGTTTCGGAACAGCGAAAAAGCAGGATATTTCATTGTAAATGATGTCAACTTTTCAACTCCACCTGAAGACGTCATCTACTGGGAACAGGCGGTTCCGTGAATCTTTCGATACGGTATTTACCAGCTAATTAGTCTCCTGACGGGAAAATGACAACTTTTTGGCAAAAACTAGCGAAAACTGCGACATACATCAACCTTATTGCTGTAAATATTGGACGATGCTCAAGTTTTAGAAATATTACGCCGTATTGATGACTGAATTTGATTTGTGTTGAAATGTTCATATTTTGTGTAGATTTTTAGCAGAGGGTGCTTATAAGTTATATTAATTTGTCATCGAATCTACATAAACCCACCCTATTTTGAATGTATCAGACTATGAGCTAACAAAGGAGAATTTTGCCATATACCAATTGACTTTTACAGAACTAGCCGATGTCCTATAGAGCAGGGTGAATCAGTTTGTCACGCCATAAAAAATGGCAAAGCTGTCACATTGCAGCACGTAGTTATGAGAGTGCGAGGGGAAGCCTACAGAATGAAGATCATTATTTAATTATTATTTTGTTCAGCTGTCCTCACGTCATTCGGATGACATGACGATGCCAATGCCATATGACCGGGCTTACCCACCAATGACTTGGCCGCACCAGCACAATTATTAAGTAACCAAAATATCGTCTTACTATTCCACACGTCATCACACTAAAATCATTGGGAGTCACCGCTGGGCCACTGCCAAGCCGGCGCTTCTGGGAAGGGTTTGGAGCGATTTTTCACCCATTTACTGTGACAGGTTGTCACGATTATTTTCCGATTTTCTTCATTGAATTCTAATGGATACTCCGAATTAACAATTAGGAGCCGCAAATGTTGAGGAAACTAGATGTTTTAATAATTTATGATAATGACATAATAAAATTATGTATGTGAAAGTGAAACACTAAAAATAAAAAGGTTATATGTATGAGTAAGTTCATCCATATTGTGGGTGTAATTAAAGTACGAGTACGTGATTACGTTTTATGAAAGAAATAAAGAAAGAGAGTATTTATTTCAACTTTATTGCACAAAACAAAATTTGCAAAGAAAAGCACAAATTGTGAACTTAATGTCTAATGGCATTCTCTACCAGTCAACCATATAGAAAGTATATTAAACCATTGATGAAAATATCAAAGCACAAAGAAAAATTTAAATGCGTAACTTGGCGGAAAAGGCCGGAAATCGAACCCGGTACCTCTGGATTACCGGTCCAGCATGTTAACGTCTCCTCGACCTAACCTAACCTAACCTAACGTCAAATAACTGCATCTGAGTGCAAGTTCGAAGATGTGGTTAAGATCGTCGGGGATCATTTGCAACCAACACCGTCGATAATGGCCGAGCGGTACCGGTTCCGGCAACGACGTCAGCTGACCGGCGAAAGCGTGGCTACGTATATGGCCGAGCTGAAGCGGCTGTCACGCCACTGCGATTTCGGGACAACACTTGAGGAAAATTTGCGCGACCAACTGGTATGCGGGGTCAACAGTGATGTTATCCGGCAAAGACTTTTTGCGGAACACAGTCTCACTTACGCCAGAGCCGTGAGTCTCGCGACCGCGCTGGAGACCGCAGAGAAAGACGCCGCATCAGTCGATGGGGGCGGGAACCGCGGGCAGTATCTGACGCAGGAAGGTCACACATGGTCGACCCAGTAGGTACTCTAGTTTGCTCTGACCCCTCATTAGGAATTATGCCGGATGCCACTTCTACATTACTGTCGGCCATGATGGCCTGCTCTCCCGGAATTACCGAACCAGTTGATACATCGCCACTTGTCGATACCGGAATAATTAACGAAGCCCTAGACTTTCGCTTTATTTGGTCAATATGACGATGGCCCTCGTTGCCTACGCGGTCCCTAACTCTGTAGTTAATTTTCAGAATGGGCCACACCACTGGTCCCCGTTAGGAAACCCTGTGGCAAGTTAAGGGTGTGCGCGGATTTTAAGGTCACTCTAAATCCCGCTTTGTTAGTAGATAGGTACCCGTTGCCAAAAGTTGAGGATCTGTTTGCGAACCTTAGTGGAGGAGAACACTTTACGAAAATAGACTTGTCATCCGCTTACAATCAAATCGAGCTAGACGAAGCCTCAAAGGCGTACACTGTTATAAACACGCATCGTGGTTTATTTCGTTTCAAAAGATTAGTTTACGGGTTATCTTCAAGTTCGGGAATATTCACGAGGATTATGACCAATTTAATGAGAGACATTCCAAATGTATCCGTGTTCTGTGATGACCTTCTGGTAACCGGGAAGGACAGGCAATCCCACATTGCGTCTTTAGAAGCAGTGTTCAAAGCCTTGAAAGTCAATGGGTTAAAACTGAATAAAAATAAATGTGTATTTTTTGCGGCTTCAGTTTCGTATTTGGGTCATATTGTGGATAAAAGAGGTATTCGTACGGATCCGGAAAAGATTAGAGCGATACGAGAAATACCGGAACCAAGCGGGGTTTCAGAGCTACGATCATTTCTAGGCCTTGTTAATTTTTATGGTAGGTTTGTGAGGAATTTAAGTACCCTTTTATCACCATTACATACGTTATTAAAAAAAGGGTTCGCGATGGGAATGGTCGCGTAAGTGTAAAACGGTATTTAACGAGGTTAAATCATTGTTAACGAGCGCAGAGATATTGAAGCATTACGATCAAAATGAGCAGCTGATTTTAACTTGTGATGCGTCATCAGTCGGAATAGGGTGTATATTGTCGCAGCCGGAACGGGGCGGAGGCGCGGGCCGAGCGGGCGGGGAGAGGCCGGTCGCGTACGCGTCCCGCGCGCTAACGCCAGCTGAGCGTCAATACAGCCAAATACAGCGGGAAGCGCTTGCTATCATTTTTGCAGTTAAAAAACATCATCAGTACCTATACGGAAGGCGTTTTTTGCTACGTACTGATCACAAAGCCCTAATTACCATTTTCGGTCCAAAGGTTGGGGTGCCGTCTATGGCCGCAAGCAGATTGCAGAGATGGGCTATCATATTATCAGCGTATGACTATGATATAGAATACGTACGTTCGGAAGACAACGGGGCGGACGGCCTGTCTCGGTTGCCTTTGCCCTTCAAGAAAATTTCTAATCCTGAACAAACATACCTGCATTTTGCTCGCGACGCGTTTTTATTAGATTACAATATTCTTAAGCGTGAAACTGCGAAAGATCCGATTTTGAGTAGAATTGTCTGTTATGCACGGGATGGTTGGCCAGTTGAAAATGAAATTCGGCAACTACAGCCTTATTTCAATAGGAAAGCGGAAATTTACTCGGAATTGGGCTGTTTAATGTGGGGGCATCGCGTGATAGTACCTGAAAAGTGCAGAGACCGTGTGCTGAAAGAGTTACATGAAACTCACATGGGTATGGTAAAGATGAAGAGCCTGGCCCGTAGTTACGTGTGGTGGGCCGGCATTGACGAGGCCATAGAAAGCGTATGCCGCGCATGCGCGACTTGCGCCGCGCATGCCACCGCGCCGCCGGCTCAGGCGCCTCGTCCTTGGCCATATTGTATTAAACCATGGAGTCGTTTACATGTGGATTTTTTGGGGCCTATATCGGGGATGAAATTTTTGGTGGTAGTAGACTCGACATCGAAATGGATAGAAATTTTTAACATGAAAAAAACCACGGCCTCTGACGTCATTATTAAATTCCGTCATCTTTTCTCTCAATTCGGATTACCCGTTCAGATAGTTTCCGATAACGGACCTCCATTTACGAGCGATGCGTTCAAGTTGTTTCTGAGTTCGAATCACATTGAACAGTGCTTAACTGCCCCATACCATCCTTCGTCCAATGGCGCCGCAGAAGTTGCCGTTCGTCTGTGCAAAACGGTTATTAAGAAGGCCCTAACCGACGGTGTTGATGTGGAAACTGCTCTGGATCGGTTTTTATTGACATATAGAACGACGGAGCACTCAACTACCGGAGAAAGCCCCGCTAGGGTTTTACAAGGCAGGTCTCTGAGAACACGGCTGGATGCTATTAAGCCAGATAGGTCGAAACGAGTAGAACATAAACAGGAGTCTCAGGTAATGGCCGCGGGAGGAAGCAACCGAGATATCGGGGTAGGAGAGGAAGTGTATTTCAGGGATTACAGCCGGGGACGTGTGGGCAACTGGACGCCTGGCCAAGTCGTTGAACGGGTAGGATCAACAAACTACAGAGTTAGGGACCGCGTAGGCAACGAGGGCCATCGTCATATTGACCAAATAAAGCGAAAGTCTAGGGCTTCGTTAATTATTCCGGTATCGACAAGTGGCGATGTATCAACTGGTTCGGTAATTCCGGGAGAGCAGGCCATCATGGCCGACAGTAATGTAGAAGTGGCATCCGGCATAATTCCTAATGAGGGGTCAGAGCAAACTAGAGTACCTACTGGGTCGACCATGTGTGACCTTCCTGCGTCAGATAAGGCTTCAGCTTTAGATGAGGAAGTACCGCGACAGAATCTAGGGTCCTCGCCCGAGTTGTTGTGCGAAAGTCGACCCAAGCGTAAGATACCGCCTGTTAAACGCTATGGGTTCGACTTTGACTAGAATAGTAACTATATAAGGCGCATTAATTTCCATAGGTATAATGTTATGCATGTGTATGATTTAGCGCTCACTTAAATGTGCGATGTGTAACTAATTAGCATAAGTATATATGTAAGTGTTAGTTAAGTGGTGAGGTGTTATGTATAGATATAAGAGGGTAGATACAGCACCGCCAGCTGTCATGTGTCAGTCGCGAAATATATGTTGCATCATCCTCATGTGCTTGTTTCATTGTGCCTATAAATCACTTATGACATTGCGGACATAAACTTACACCTCAATTTACTAGAGATGGGCCGACTAGTCGGGAAGTCGGGAAAGCCGACTATCAGCCGACTATCAGCCGATTAGTCGGCGACTAATAGTCGGAAAAAATGCCGAATAGTCAGCACTTTATCACCTACTGGGAAATGAAAACAGATAAAATATTATTACCATTATTGTAGTAAAATTTCATAATTATAATAAATTAATTAGTACCATATCTGACGTTTTGAAGGAAAAAGTTTTGTAGACCTGGTTTTAGCGTCACTTTTATTGTTTTGAATTTTTATTTGGCTCTTTAGTTTGTTTGAAACAATCTGTATATATATATATATTAGCTCATCGGCAGATACTATTTATATATACAAATTACTCGACTTTTTCATTATATTGAAATTGGTTAAATAGTCTTTTTCTCTCGGTAATTTTATTCGGTTTCCGCGACTCCCTTAGGGAATGAATAATTTTATTAATATATGCGATAGAATCCGTTTAAATTATTTAATTTAAAAGGGTTTTTCTCTATTTTGACTTCTGTAGTTGGGTTGTGATCGTTAGACACTGTGATGTTTGTATACACAAACAACCATTAAAATATAGTGTTGGCATATTTTTCTAGCGGCTTTTGCGAGGATCAACGAAATGAAACTTCTGTAGTGTTTTGTTCTGTTTCTTTCTATGCCTAACAATAGATCAATCGACACGCACCTTAACAGATTACGTCAATTATGCGTGCGCGCAGGTTCGAAGCGTTTTAGCAAGTTCAATCTATTTCGATCGTTACTCGGAAGTATAGTTTATATAATGTGACCTGAATATAAACTGGTCTGTTTTTGACGTCGTTAAACTACTTAAATTTAACACGCTGCTAAAACTTTAATGTCTGCTGTAAATCCTACTTAAGCCAACTTCAATGAAAATACAATCTATAGTATAAAAGTGAACAATTTTCACCATTATTTTGACGCAACAACTAATAACTTTGTAGCTTTTAAATAAGAATTTTAGGAACATCTGTGATTACTAAATCAAAACCAAACATAAGTATGTTAAGACGGTTAAAGTAAATATTTTAATACCATCAAACGGCATCGTATGAAAACAAAAATATACTCAGATGGTCCGAGCCATTCGCACGTTATTAATTGTCTTGAATAAACCGATGAGAATTACTATGTAAGCAAATTTTATCTTTACAAATATTATGTGAATAAACAGTCGGAACTAGGAAATGGTAAATAGTGAGGTCGGGTTATATTTAATATTAATAAAACTAGCAAAGGGCGTTGGATATAAATGTAATGATTCGTAATTCATCTCAGTGCCGTCATCTGGTACTGTAATAGTGTTTTCAAGGTTTATCTCTTTAGTTTAGGGCCCTTTCAACCTACCTGTTGGTCTCTTTAGTAGTACGGCTGTCGTCGATTCGTAGCCAGTCGCATGTCTTCGTCTGTCGTCGTCGGTTGGTCGCGTAGTTTCACCCCACGACCAATTGCGTCGCGTCGGTGTTGAAACAACCAATAGAATATTGTTCTCAGACAGCTTTTGTGAAGAACAGAGAGAACCTTAACTTTATTCTAGAATTTCGGGCAAGTTTGAATATGACTAAGAATAATGGCACTTGCTTGCTGCGCAATTCAATAGTTTATTTGCGTTATTTATCTATCTGCGATAGTAACGACTGGCTGCGTATCATGCGTTGATTTAATATGTCGTTACATCATTATTAATGATAATTATGTAAAACTATAACAGTCGTGCATAGCATTCGTACTAGAAATACAAGTCACAAGTAACACGTTATTACGATTAATAATTAATAAAAGAAAACATATGTGATATTTTTCCACGAGATATATTACACTTATACGCGCCGGGTTCGAACCCGCGACCTCCGGACTAAAAGTCGCATGCCCTAACCACTAGGCTACCATTGCTTCTAACGCCGCAATAACTAAGTTACTGATTGCCATAAATATTTTCAGCTTAATACAGCACAGCTTAGATATCAGAATAGGACACAGAACAATTTGTAAGGATATTCATTCATAAGAGGGCTAAACGAGTTAGTTTGCATGGGAGCATTTCATCCATCTGCGCAAGCAGCAAGGATAATCTAGTAATTACAACTATCACAAATAAATTAATAGGAACATAAAGTTATTAGCTTTTCCCGTCTCTTATATAAACTTAAAAAAAAAACTGTGCACATTGCACGTAAAACCGATGCCTATTGAGCAGGAAAGGTCTTAAGCGGCTAGTGAAAATTACAATACGAGTGTCACCTCTGTTTAAACGCTGAGGGTCAGGAGGCCCCCTCCGGTGACCCCACCCGCACAGTCATGTCTGCCTAGCACAGTCGCAAGACTCAGGCCTATCAAGTTTAAAAAAAAAAACCTCTGTTTAAAGAAATACACAGTACCCTAACCCTCTTCTCTATTTTTCCAGGTTATAGACTTCGGAAGCTCCTGCTACGAGCACCAGCGAGTATACACCTACATCCAGTCGAGGTTTTACCGGGCGCCAGAGGTGATGATGGGTGCGCGGTACGGGATGCCCATCGATATGTGGTCCCTCGGGTGCATATTAGCGGAACTGCTTACAGGTGAATTATCTATTTTTCGACCTTCTTTCCTAATTCTAACGACCTAATTTCCGACCCTTTGAGCGCGTGTCCAGGGCCTACGATCTCACGAAGGCCCCTAGGTAATCTCATGTGGGTGCCCTGTCTATTAATTTCAAACCCTTATTTTTCACTGGTCACGTTTCCAGAACCTCTAATAACCTCAGAATGGCCGAACTTAACCCAACATATTGGGTGGCGGATTCGCAATTCCTAGGCTGCAGAGCATCGGCCACATCTGAAAAATAACCTAAGCGTATCATTAGGTTACTTACTGTTTGTATCAATTGATGGCGTTAATCCTCGCTCATTCTCAATACAACGCTGATAGGGAGGGGACCGATGATACTTATGGCTTCTACCGATGGTTGCCAAAGATGTTCATTAGACCGTGTCAACTACCTCTTTACTCGGCTTCTGCTATACATTATGAAAAGAACCCAGAAAAGAGCCAGTAAAGCGACGATTTTGATTTCAGTTATGTTCTCACTCGCCCCTTTGTATTTTTTATTTCATTAACTCTATTCCTGGATCATTTTGTCATTTGTACCGCATGTCAGATTCTAAATAAATTAACTGCTTCTTCAAAAGTTGCTTATAATATTTGAAACGAGCCAGTTACTGCCTTTATTTTAGCTAATTAAACCTTTTTCTACCAAGTGCAAAGTCCGTCGCATTGACTGGATTAAGCATCATTATCGAGGGACCGCATTGAAATCGATCGCACATGCCCCATTTCACCGCTAGAGAATCCATCAGCTGACACAAACATGTCAATTAAATAGAAATATTTAATATGCCTCTTGTTATAAGTGAGGCAATTGAAATGGACGTAATTCATTCCATTCTTTATGAGCATAATCGTAAAATGCGAGCAAAATCGATTGAATCGACGACAACCCTGTTCATGAGTTAAGCCTTCGTCCTGAAGTATCTATCCCTCTACCTCGCCAATTCGGCATTACCTTTAGGCAAGGTATTGATAAAATGAGATTAACTAAACTAACTGTTTTGGCTCAGTGACGACCCAAACAGGATCTTAGCCTCCGAAACGAGAGCGCGCCACTTGTTTCGTCCCTGCTCAGTTTCTCGCCAGTTTTCGGCTTCAAGCTTTCGCAGATCCACCTCCAGTCCGTCTAGCACAACTAAGCGCTACCCGTCACTCTCCCACATTACTGCACCGAAAGAGACGGGTGATCATCTCGCGCGAGAAATAATCGCGTATGACAGGTTATGCTTGAGGTGCTGACATCAACATAAAATGTATCACTTAAGTTTAGTAACTCAATCTTTTCACGGTTAAATTTGTGAAATGTTCATCTGGTGTTACGTTTAAATCAGTTTTAAGTCGAATGCAAAGTATAACATCTTTAAAGAATGCCTAATTGCCTAAAGGAAATGCTTATTCTTAAAAATGCGATGCACTATTCACAGTACTTGTTAGAACGAGTATAAGTAGAAGTACTTTAAGAGTGAAAAGTTAAGATGTTTGTGTAATTTTTAGAATCCGTCCGTGTTTTCGATTTTAGCGAATTGGTTTAAAACAACATTCGAATAATCATCGCTGGGGGGAGTTTGGTTTAAAATAACATCAGTTTATTTAGCAAACAGGCACCGAAATAGGACCGGTCCGAAATCCGAAAGCCATACTTACGTTCGACGGGCGCCAAAAGTTCACTCAGAATCATAAATAGTGATTTGTTTACGAAGTTTTGGTATTTGCAAATGCAAACATATTATTTTTAGATGCACGTAGTATAGTTACTAATTGTTTTTGTTTATAATGTACTCTGGCAATGAACTGCTTTTACATTTGAATTTCTTGGTTTTCAAAATAAGCTGGTTTTTTAACGAATATACTTATCTGACTCCATACCATATAGTATACATCTACCTACGTGTACATCTTATTAAACCAAAAGATGTACTGTCATCGTGATCGTGATACTTCTCATATGGCAAATTACGATGCATTTCTTCTTTTAAAGAATATCTTTATGGTATAGTTATTAAAATAAAGTTCCTATTAATTTATAATGGAGTAAATATTAATCATTCTATATGAATCCTCAGAAACTTTTTGTAAAATTGCTGCAGCCTGCTGTTGCAGCTGGTTGGTGGCGTTGGTGCTTAATAATTTCTTACACGGTAGATATAACAGTTAGCATAAATACTACTGTTCAGACCTTTCTCCATTCCTTTGCATGTATAAATAAGAAAAAAACTCAACTCTAATCAAATGTCTCGAATATTCCAGGGTTCCCGCTGCTCCCGGGTGAAGACGAGGCGGACCAGATGGCCTGCATCATCGAGATGCTCGGCATGCCGCCGCAGAAGCTGATCGAGCAGGGCAAGCGGTCGAAGAACTTCATCAGCAGCAAGGGTCTGCCGCGGTACTGCACCGCCAACACCATGTCCGATGGTTCCACGGTGCTCGTTGGAGGTATGTGATGATTGCCTCTAGTCCTAGGGTTCCGTATGCTCGCGGTAAAGGCAGAAGCTGATCGAGCAGGGCAGGCGGTCCAAGAACTTCATCAGCAGCAAGGCTCTGCCGCGTTACTGCACCGCCAACACCATGTCTGATGGTTCCACGGTGCTCGTTGGAGGTATGTGAGGATTGCCTCTAGTCCAAGGGTTCCCTCTGCTATCGGTAAAGACAGAAGCTCATCGAGCAGGGCAAGCGGTCCAAGAACTTTATCAGCATCAAGGGTCTGACGCGGTACTGCACCGCCAATGTCCGATGGTTTCACGGTGCTCGTTGAAGGTGTGTGAGGATTGCCTCTAGTACAAGGGTTCCCTATGCTCGCGGTAAAGAGAAGCTGATGTCTTTGCCGTGTGCCGCTATCATCATGTCGGACAGTTCCACGGTGCTCGTTGGAGGTATGTGAGGATTGCCCCCAGTCCAAGGATTCCATCCGCTCTCGGTACGGTGGAGGCACGTCAACGGTTTTACCGTGATTCGGAGTGATATTACGTCAGTCAAGGTATCCACCATCCTTGGCAAACTGCAGGTTCTTATCGTTTGATTATCGACAAAGGGAAAGGACAGGAAGGGTTCTAGGGAATATATGTTTAATGCAGGTACACGTTAACAAACTTGTACCTGTCGATAAGCAAAGATTTTACAACGCGTCAATAATTTTGTCCAACAACCACAATGGGCTAGAAAGTTGAAACACGCTTAACACCCTCATTGAAAACATGCTATAAATTAGTCATGAACTCATGATTATACGATTATTGGCCAGTGGGGTTCATCGCTGTTATCCATCAAGACTGTGACGGTGAACAGGCCAATCAACTCTCAATCATAATGTGAATTACCGTATTATTGCTTACTTCGATAACCTTTCCAATCCTAGACAATGTCGAAAATATGTGGCTGAGATGTACACATTCTTTAGTCAAATTTTCACCGTACCCACGCCTCTCCCATGTTTACAAAACAAGTGATTACAATGATCACACACATAGGAATTTCGTCCCGGCTGTAAAAGTTCGCCAAATCATATCAAACTTTCTCGTGACTCAGAATCGTGTCTTCAAGATTTATACGGCGCAACCAGACATTGGTGACGATGCGTTGACTAACCCTACCTACAAACGTAGCATACTTACTAACTTCTTAAAATAAATGCCTACGTATTCGAGTTTCGTAGTAATTTTTGACGCCTTTTTTCCAAATGATATGCAGTTGTGATTCAGGAATTCCCAACCCACTCACAATTTTACCTAAATACATAATGTAAATGCATTGGAATTTAGAAGACATTCCATGTTGATGATCTTATTTCACATTTAATACAGATGATGGTTGGATTGTCAACATCAGTCCAAATTCAGATTCTTGTCAGTTCAAGTACGGTAGATTCTTTTTGCGGGTCTAATTATTAGTATTCTTATTATTTTTAATACCTTTTTGTACACGGTGTTAGTTTGTCTATCTTCTTCTCGTACTCACTCAATTGCTCAAAGGTTAACCGGAAGATATCCCTTATAGGGATAAGTTCGCCTTTGTACCTATATGTTGTTTGTAATAGATGTATTTTTTAACTGTTTTTGTGTACAGTCGCCATCAGACATATCGTAGCATGTAAGGTATTCATAAATATCTGAACACGACTCTTATTGACTGGGCGTTACAGTACAGTTCACATATTTGTGAACTCCTTATATGCTGCGATATATCTGATGGCGACTGTACAATAAAGTGTTTACTTACTTACTTACTAATTATTGATTTCACTGCTGCACTCTCTCTCGCATTCAAAGTATTTATGTTAAAATCGGATGTCTCAATTAATCACACCAATATTTTAAAGGCGAAATTTTGTGAGTACTTATTGGTATTTGTGTGTTTATGTGTTTGTATGTTTCTTACTTCTGCACCCTCAAACGGCTGGACCAATTTTGATAAATTTTGGAATGGAGGTAGCTGACACCCTGGATTAACACATATACTATTTTTATCCCGATATTTTTTTGTGTTCCCATGGGATGAGCGGGTAAGACAGCGCGGTGCAGCTAGTTTATTTATATCTACACTGCTTTGTATGATATGATTTTGAATATCAAATCAAGTCATTCATCATACCTACAAATTGTACTTATTATTGATTATTATACATGCACTGAATACTCAATACTGGCTTGCCCTTCTTAAAATAAAGCTTTTTCTATCATATATTACGGATTAACAAGATGATCATAGATTTTATTAGTCATCAATGATTTCCGCAGTCATCGTCCCAAAACATAAAAAGACGTTACACATCTTATGACACTATGACGTTAACCCTGAAGTGACTAACTACAAGTTAATCACACTAATAGACAAACTATATATAATATATATACGTGATATATACTTACGTTCATTTTGTCTAGTAGTTTTTGGTAAAAAGCCAAAAGTTGGCCCAATACTTGACGGAGTAATTTAGTGTCAGATTTCAGCGCCGGATCGTTTTATGTGCCATAAAGACGTTGCATTAAAATGTTTGTTTTCATTTTAAATATTATTCTTCGTAAAAAGTTGTTCTTTCTTACCTTGACATGGATGGATTGTATAATAAACTGCTGAATGTATGTGGTGTTCGAATTACATAATTTCGGAGCTATTTATATACATTTCTGGCGTCAAGTTTTTATTTCGACACGTCTTTAACGCTTATTTCATTTTCTCTTAATTTATGAACAGTTTAAACTGAGCTTATATCATTATTCTCTTAGTTGTTGTTGATAAAGTAAATAATACCAGGTGATCAAACCAAATGGGTTAGTAGGGAGAATTCATAAAATATACGAGGTAGAGAAATCTGTTCTTAGTGACCTTGGCGTCGATTTTAGATGATAAAAACTGTTTTTTTTAAATCTCATAGATAGTATCCCGGTCAAAATCGCTGTACGCTGTAGTTTCTATTGAATTTTAAATCGACGCCATGGTTCCTAAGAAAAGATTTCCCTATCTCTTATAGTTTTTGTTTTCTCCCTACTGACCCATTTGGATTGATCACTCTGTATAACGTGATATCGGTAACCGTCGTGCAATATTATACCGAGTAAACCATGTATATTGAAAATGAAATGAAAATCGCAGAGGTGCTTTATTGGTATTGAAAAAAAATAAGATGAATGAATTTAATGTGTTCCTTTGTGTATTCCAGGAATGTCCAGAAGAGGCAAACCTCGGGGCCTACCCGGCTCGAAAACATTCGTCACAGCCCTAAAGGGCTGCCAGGACAAATTCTTTATTGATTTTATTAGGAGGTGAGTAATCATGCCCTGTATATACAAACTTAGTGTTATATTTATCCTTTTTGAATATGACAATATTATTGAGATATATTCGCCGCAGTTGCACTACTACTATTATTACTATTACTATTTTATAATTATTACTATTTTTTTTTTTTTTTTTTTTTTATTATAAAATCCTAAATTTGTATTGAAAATAAAATTTCTATGGAGAGAGGTCATGATGAAAATGTGTTGTTTCCGCATTAAAACAAATAAAACATAGTTTCACATCATCTAGGTTTGCATAGAAAAATATGGAGAGGTCATGATTTCAGGAAAAATCTTTAAAGCGTGATGCAGGATCGTCATTTGTTTTGTATGGGCGCTCGGCGCCATGCCAGCCTGGCGCCATCTGTTTTCATAATTCCCTTTGTCCCCTCATCGCGCCGAAAAAGCTGGACAAATTTTAAACAATTTCGGTACACGGATAGCTGGACATCCAAATATGGGTATAGGGTACGCGTACTGCGGGCACCTTCTAGTGCGGAATATATTAGCATACAAGTAATTAGTGCATTTATCATTTAATTTAATAGTATTGAGTATCATATCTTCGACGAAGCGTTTGGCTCGGTTTGTAAACACCTGCCTACTGAGCGGCGGTCCCGGGTTCGAATCCTGGCCAGGGCAAATATTTGTGTGATGAACTCGAATATTTGTGCTTGGGTCATGGTTGTTCTATGTATTTAAGTATAAGGTCAACCGGGTTAATTGCGTCTATCGAGGCAAATGCGTCTTTTGATGATATCATGAAAACGAAACACTCTATAAACTTCCAACGCAATTTTTTTAATTCATTTTGTTGTGCCAAACTTTAGGCAAGAAGGGTATGGTCTTAAAATGTTCCGCTTCTATTATATCACCAAAAGACGCATTTGCCTCGATTGACGCAATTACCCCGGTTGACCTTATATTTATCTTTATAAGTACGTATATCGTCGTCTAGTACCAATAATACAAGCCTTCTTGAGCTTAGTTTGGGACTAGATCGATTTGTGTGAGTTTGTCCGATATTTATTTATTTATTTGTATCTCAAACCTTGCGTGCACATTCCAGATGCCTAGAATGGGACCCGGAGAAGCGGCTGACGCCGGCGGCGGCGCTGCGGCACGCGTGGCTGCGCCGGCGCCTGCCGCGGCCGCCGCACGAGGACGAGCCCAACCACGTTAGTATCGCGAACCACAAGCGGCTCGCCCAGCCCTGCGCAGACAAATAGGTTCGTTTTGGTTCGCTTCTGTTGCTTGTGGTCACTGACATGTTCACAGTTCTTCTCAGACCACAGACAACCCCCACTAGACGGAGCATGTAAGGCGACCCGCGCGCACCAACGATATGGTACGGCAGAACATTAAAGTATCAACACGGCGGCCACCGTTTAGTTGCGTCCTTGTTTATGAGGTCTCCCTACACCACTTAACACTACAATTTACCATGTTATTTATTTAATTCCTTTTTTCGTTGACGTACGCATGGATCATAAACAAGGACGCAACTAAACGGTGGCCGCCGTGTTGATACTTTAATGTTCTGCCGTACCATATCGTTGGTGCGCGCGGGTCGCCTTACATGCTGTCTAGTGGGGGTAGTCTGTGTCTCAGACTGACCAATCTATATATATATTACGCGAGGCCGATTTTTGTACATCCCATCAGATCTACAGTTATGGTCCGATTTTGATAAATGATATGTCATTAGATTCGTCTCATGCTGGAGAGGTGCATAAAACTCTTGGAATTTTCATTTTTTCCTGAAAAGGTACTGAAAAATGGATTTGAAAAAACTACTGTGCGCTAACCACGTGACTTTGACCACGTGACCTGTGATCCCTATTTTGACATAAGATGACCAAATAATAATAAGCATGATTTGCTCACAAACCTGTAGTAAGTTGTTCAGCATGATGAAATATTATTTTTGAGTCGGCAACATAATATCCGCAACACTTAAAACATGTACGAATATGCAAAAATAATTTTACAGTTTCTTGACAATGAATGACAGTAACCATATTCTGACAACTTTTAATGTCTTTTTTATTGGGGGCTATTATGTCAATGCTCTAAATTGCCAGGTTGTTTTTCTTTTTAAAATGTTAAAATGTATGGAAACTTTTTTCGCATACCTGTTAAAAAGGTGGAGAAAAAGCCGGTTAAGTGCGAGTTGGACTGGTGCTCGAAAGACTAGAAAACTGACCGTCATTCAAGAATAGATTATTTTTATAGGCGAGTTTTACAATAAATCAAAGCAGAAAAAAATTAGTAAAACTAATTTACACGTCATTCAAATAGGTAAATTTATGATAGATTATTATAAATATGATTAAAGTCCATCAAAAAAATAATTCCAAGGAAAATGGCATGAGTTATGGTAAATTAAATGGTATTTTACAAGAAAAAACTTAGTCCTTGCGCTTGCATGTCGACGGGATCGGAAATGTGGTCGAGTTGAGAATATGGACGACATGACAATGTGCCTAAGTTGGGAATGTATCTATATTGGTAATATGGATGAGTTGGTAAAATGGATGAGTTGGAAATGTGGACGAGTTGGGAATATGGAAGAGTTGGGAATGCGGATGAGTTGGTAAAATTGACAAGTTGGTAATATAGACGAGTTGGGAAAATGGACGAGTTGTTAATATGGGCGAGTTGTTAATTGGACGAGTTGTTAATTGGACGAGTTGTCAATGTAGACGTGTTGGGAATATGGACGAGTTGGGAATGTGGATGAGTTGGCAAAATGAATAAGTTGGGAACACGGACGAGTGGGCAATGTGGACGAGTTGAGAATATGGACGAGTTGGGAATGTGGATGAGTTGGCAAAATGAACAAGTTGGGAACACGGACGAGTGGGCAATGTGGACGAGTTGAGAATATGGACGAGTTGGCAATGAAGACGACTTGGTAATACGGACGAGTTGGTGATATGGAAGATTTGGCAATAAAGGCGAGCTGATAATAAGGACAAGTTGGTATTGTAGACGAGTTGGGTGTATCGTCGAGTTGGGAATATGGGAGAGTTGGAAATGTGGATGAGTTGGCAATGTGGATGAGTTGGTAAAATTGACAAGTTGGGAACATGGACAAGTGGGCAATATGGACGAGTTCGCATTATGGACGAGTTCGCAGTGAAGACGAGTTGGTAATACAGACAAGTTGGCAATGAAGACGCCTTGGTAATACGGACGAGTTGGTGATATGGAAGATTTGGCAATAAAGACGAGCTGATAATAAGGACAAGCTGTTATTGTAGACGAGTTGGGTGTATCGTCGAGTTGGGAATATGGACGAGTTGGAAATGTGGATGAGTTGGCAATGTGAATGAGTTGGTAAAATTAACAAGTTGGGAACATGGACAAGGGGGCAATGTGGACGAGTTCGTATTATGGACGAGTTGGCAATGAAGACGACTTGGTAATACGGACGAGTTATCAACGTGGACGAGTTGAGAATATGGACAAGTTGGAAATGTGGATGAGTTGGCAAAATGAACAAGTTGGGAATATGGCCGAGTTTGCAATAAAGACGAGCTGATAATAAGGACGAGTTTGTATTGTAGACGAGTTGGGTGTATCGTCGAGTTGAGAATATGGACGAGTTAAAAATGTGGATGAGTTGGCAATGTGGACAAGTTGGAAATGTGGACGAGTTGTATTTGTGAACGAGTTAGCAATATGGACGAGTTGGCATTGTTGATGAGTTGGAAATGAAGACGAGTTGGGAATGTAGATGAGTTTGGTGTATCGACGAGTTGGTAATGTGGACGACTTGGCATTGTGGACGAGGTGGGAATATGGACGAGTTGGAAATGTGGACGAGTTGTATTTGTGGACGAGTTGGCATTGTGGACGAGCAAGTAATATGGATGCGTTGGCATTGTGGATGAGTTGGGAATATAAACGAGTTGGCAATGAAGATGAGTTGGTAATACGGACGAGTTGATAATATGGACGAGATTGGCAATAAAGACGAGTTAATAATAAGGACGAGTTGGTATTGTAGACGAGTTGGGTGTATGGACGAGTTGGAAATGTGGACGAGTTAGCAATATAGATGAGTTGGCATTGTGGATGAGTTGGGAATATGGATGAGTTGGGAATAAAGACGAGTTTGTAATATGAACGAGTTGGCAATGTAGATGAGTTGGGTGTATAGACGAGTGGGCAATGTGGACGATTTGGCATTGTGTACGAGTTGGGAATATGTACGAGTTGGGAATATGAACGAGTTGGAAATGTGGACGAATTTTATGTGGTGACGAGTTGGCATTGTGGACGAGTAAGCAACATGGACGCGTTGGAATTGTGGACGAGTTGGGAATATGGACGAGTTAGCAATATGTTCGAGTTGGCATTGTGGACGAATTGGGAATATGGACAAGGTGCCAATGGAGACGAATTGGTAATATAGACGAGGTAGCAATGCAGATAAGTTGGGTATATGAACGAGTTGGCAATGTGGACGTGTTGGGTGTGTGGACAAGTTGGCATTGTGACCCAGATGGGAATATAGACGAGCCGACATTGTGGACGAGTTGTATTTGTGGAATAATTAACATGTTACCCTAACATGCGAAACTTGATGGTAGAAATAACCTACATATGATGCAAATTAAAAAAAAAAAACGACTCGCTCAAGAATAAATCATATTTGAATTAATGACGTGTGGCTGATCATTCTTATTCTTATTCAAAATAAAATTTGTCAAATTATGCTGTCAACACAACAAATAGATTTTTTTAAGGCTTCCGTTTTTACCGACTATGGTAAGGAACCCTAAAATTAGGTTTATATCATAGACTTGAGAGTATAGATAGCATCTCCCTCACTCTTCTGTCAGACACTATTTCAATGAGAGGAAAGACACGAAAGTTTGAATTTGGAATTTGGGTATACGTAAGGCCTTCAGCTCTAAATTTATTGAATAAAATATATCTTATATTCTTTTCTCAAACATGTTTAGCTGTTTTATATATTGGATTTATTTTATTACACATATTTGACACATTCTTTTTTTATGGTGGAGTATTGTCAGTCAGTAATTTATTTAGATTAGTATTTAAGGTGTTCGCTATCATTTTACAAAAAGCAAAACCTCACCGAACAACGGCATGCTCTACGAGCAAACTCGGAATTGGCGAAATCATCATTAACTATGATGGAAGCCATATTTTAAAATTAGAATTAGAAGTAGGGTTTGATTAAGAGTTATACTGGCGTAAGAATTTCAAACACAATGTGAAATTGTTATTGAATAAATGATTGATGATGATGACATGGCAGCACCCATATTAAGAAAATTTGCACGATCTATTGAATTTCATAAAAAAAAAACAAGCATTGATAATAGTGGTTTTTCGTGTATTCTATAAACGTTTTTTACTCTCTATTACATACAATTGAGTTTATGTAACATTTTTTACTATCAATATTTTGAAGTATTTACGATTATAAATGAATACATAAACAGTTACGCACTCCATGATTTCCTTTTTAAAACCTGCGTAGTGAGTGACCAAATCTGTCGTTTCGATTCATGTGCTATTTCTGGAAATTGATAGAAATCGATCAAATCGATAAATGTATGTCCTGAAGAAAGGATAACAAATTAAAATTCTACCAATCTTATGTTCGGTCCTATGAAAATATGTCAATTATTTTTTTACGATTTGGGACTATTGTCATGAATTATATTTTTTCCATAAATCGAATAATATGCATTTTATTTGTGAAACAGATCAGCAGATCACATGGCATTAATGCACAAGTTATTTTTACAAAAGAGTTGAAAAAGTTGTCACGATGAACCTGGCAGTTGGCTATCAGGCCTGGCTCTAGCCTGGCATGTCTTAACGTTTTTGAAATATCATTTTAACGTGTTTTTTTACAGTATTTATTCTTCGATCCCCAAAAACTTCTTATCGATAAAGTAGTTATTTTCTGTAACACTACCGGAATTCCATATTCTAGCGGCGGTTCGACGCCGCAACGGGTCTCTAGTATTACACTAACTCTCATGTTTGTTTACTCTTAAAAAGACAATTACGTAAAGAAAGACCTGAGCTAGCTTAACAGTGGCCGTGTTCGGCTGGCCGACTTATGGCACACGTGCGCAATACAAAAAGTCTTTATTGCATACCAAAATAAGTTTACTAATGAAACACAATTACAATATAACAGTAGATACCCATTTACTCAAAGGTTAACTGGAAGAGAGCCCTTTAAGGGAAAAGTTCGCCTTTGTACATGTTTATTCTTTTGAAATGTACATTACATAACCTAAGCGCTAAAGTGCGATCTGTTATAAGTAAATTTGGCCAGCCAGTCATATCAGCGCTAACCATAGACGAAATCCATGAAGTTTGTATAGGTAATTCGAAATCAGTGGCTTCGTTTGATATTCAGAAGACATTAAGTAGGTTTTTTGTATTGTAATAACTATACCTAGTAGATACACAGATGAAAATGCAAAGAAATACTAAATTACGAACATACAGACTGCACGTCAGGAATTGAACGTGGTGTTTTTCGTCAAAACGAGCCTATCTTGTCTAATATGAATCATGGATAAACAAAATCAAGTTGCTTCTGTGAAATTTTGGCAAAGTTACAACATTAAAAACAATTACAATGATTCTAACCAAACTACCAAATATACCACAAGCAACATTTCATTTAAGTTAAATTTTAATTTATTATGTTTAATTATTTCGCAATTAAATTTGTTCCAACTAGCTGGGTACTTACAATGCAATAAGGTATTCAGATACAGGTATGTGTGTATAATAGTTATGTAGACAAGCTTACATTATATGTTTTTAATATTTTTTTAACTACTTTATAAATGTAAAGCATGCTATTAACGGTTGAACAATTTAATTTAATTCAATTGTAATATTATATTTAAAAGAATGTTCCTTACAAATATAATAATCAAATTGTTCAATCTCTTGCTACATAATATTTATGAGAATTTTTTTCCTGTATGTAGTAGCAGCCTTTTTTTACGCGATAGATTTCTTTACCGGGTTTGGCATGACTCATTGTGTTTTATTTATTCCCTATTTGCTAAGTTTTTTATACTGTTGCACATTTTCTTGGTGTTTTAGGCTTTACCTTATTAGTTGTATCCATTGATAACTTTGAAAATAGCAGCGTTCTTTTTTTATTTTTGCAATTTCTTTCTGTAAATACATAAATGTGGGCTGGGCTTAGAAGTAATATAATATGATGTAGAGTGGCTATTTAGTTTATAGTGTACTTTGTGATATAATAAATCATTTGTATTCATTCGCCATTTAGTAACATTTGAGTAAAACATGAAATAAAAGTATGAAAGTTCTGCCCCATTTTACTTAAAGATTAACTGAACGAAGTATCAAAAGTTTCACTGTCATCGGCATATGTAAATCCAACTGTCAATTAAATATATAGTTTAATAGGGAGTGGTATAGGAGGGGAGGAATTTCCAAACAACACATCGCAAATGCTGATCCAATTTCTCGGTGGCTCGTCCTAAAGGAAGAGACACGACAGACTCCACCAGTGCAAAGGGCCCCATAGGACCCGCAAGGATAACAATTGTTAAAAAAAGCTCATCCAATTGAGATCTATAAAGAAATAGTGGCTTATCAAACATGAATGGTGCCGAAACCCGGGGAGGGAAAAAGATAATTTACTGAGAAGTTTAGTAGAAACAGTCGTAAATAAGGTGGCTGTTGTTGTTTGTGGGAACAGCTAGTGAGTAGTGAGTACGTGCGTGTCTGAGTATGTGTGTGTCCGCAGTCTGTGAGCCTGGCGGGCGCGGCGCCGGCGGCGGGCGGCGGCTCGGGCGCGCGCGGGGGCTCGCTGCGCACGCCGCTCGCGCGCACTCCCGTCACCTTCAATGTCAACCAAGTCGCCAGTGAGTATTATGTCCCGCCCGCAGTGTGTGAGGCTGGCGGGGGCTCGCTGCGCACGCCGCTCGCGCGCACTCCCGTCACCTTCAATGTCAACCAAGTCGCCAGTGAGTATTATGTCCCGCCCGCAGTGTGTGAGGCTGGCGGGGGCTCGCTGCGCACGCCGCTCGCGCGCACTCCCGTCACCTTCAATGTCAACCAAGTCGCCAGTGAGTATTATGTCCCGCCCGCAGTGTGTGAGGCTGGCGGGGGCTCGCTGCGCACGCCGCTCGCGCGCACTCCCGTCACCTTCAATGTCAACCAAGTCACCAGTGAGTATTATGTCCCGCCCGCAGTGTGTGAGGCTGGCGGGGGCTCGCTGCGCACGCCGCTCGCGCGCACTCCCGTCACCTTCAATGTCAACCAAGTCACCAGTGAGTATTATGTCCCGCCCGCAGTGTGTGAGGCTGGCGGGGGCTCGCTGCGCACGCCGCTCGCGCGCACTCCCGTCACCTTCAATGTCAACCAAGTCGCCAGTGAGTATTATGTCCCGCCCGCAGTGTGTGAGGCTGGCGGGGGCTCGCTGCGCACGCCGCTCGCGCGCACTCCCGTCACCTTCAATGTCAACCAAGTCGCCAGTGAGTATTATGTCCCGCCCGCAGTGTGTGAGGCTGGCGGGGGCTCGCTGCGCACGCCGCTCGCGCGCACTCCCGTCACCTTCAATGTCAACCAAGTCGCCAGTGAGTATTATGTCCCGCCCGCAGTGTGTGAGGCTGGCGGGGGCTCGCTGCGCACGCCGCTCGCGCGCACTCCCGTCACCTTCAATGTCAACCAAGTCACCAGTGAGTATTATGTCCCGCCCGCAGTGTGTGAGGCTGGCGGGGGCTCGCTGCGCACGCCGCTCGCGCGCACTCCCGTCACCTTCAATGTCAACCAAGTCGCCAGTGAGTATTATGTCCCGCCCGCAGTGTGTGAGGCAGGCGGGGGCTCGCTGCGCACGCCGCTCGCGCGCACTCCCGTCACCTTCAATGTCAACCAAGTCGCCAGTGAGTATTATGTCCCGCCCGCAGTGTGTGAGGCTGGCGGGGGCTCGCTGCGCACGCCGCTCGCGCGCACTCCCGTCACCTTCAATGTCAACCAAGTCGCCAGTGAGTATTATGTCCCGCCCGCAGTGTGTGAGGCTGGCGGGGGCTCGCTGCGCACGCCGCTCGCGCGCACTCCCGTCACCTTCAATGTCAACCAAGTCGCCAGTGAGTATTATGTCCCGCCCGCAGTGTGTGAGGCTGGCGGGGGCTCGCTGCGCACGCCGCTCGCGCGCACTCCCGTCACCTTCAATGTCAACCAAGTCGCCAGTGAGTATTATGTCCCGCCCGCAGTGTGTGAGGCTGGCGGGGGCTCGCTGCGCACGCCGCTCGCGCGCACTCCCGTCACCTTCAATGTCAACCAAGTCGCCAGTGAGTATTATGTCCCGCCCGCAGTGTGTGAGGCTGGCGGGGGCTCGCTGCGCACGCCGCTCGCGCGCACTCCCGTCACCTTCAATGTCAACCAAGTCGCCAGTGAGTATTATGTCCCGCCCGCAGTGTGTGAGGCTGGCGGGGGCTCGCTGCGCACGCCGCTCGCGCGCACTCCCGTCACCTTCAATGTCAACCAAGTCGCCAGTGAGTATTATGTCCCGCCCGCAGTGTGTGAGGCTGGCGGGGGCTCGCTGCGCACGCCGCTCGCGCGCACTCCCGTCACCTTCAATGTCAACCAAGTCGCCAGTGAGTATTATGTCCCGCCCGCAGTGTGTGAGGCTGGCGGGGGCTCGCTGCGCACGCCGCTCGCGCGCACTCCCGTCACCTTCAATGTCAACCAAGTCGCCAGTGAGTATTATGTCCCGCCCGCAGTGTGTGAGGCTGGCGGGGGCTCGCTGCGCACGCCGCTCGCGCGCACTCCCGTCACCTTCAATGTCAACCAAGTCGCCAGTGAGTATTATGTCCCGCCCGCAGTGTGTGAGGCTGGCGGGGGCTCGCTGCGCACGCCGCTCGCGCGCACTCCCGTCACCTTCAATGTCAACCAAGTCGCCAGTGAGTATTATGTCCCGCCCGCAGTGTGTGAGGCTGGCGGGGGCTCGCTGCGCACGCCGCTCGCGCGCACTCCCGTCACCTTCAATGTCAACCAAGTCGCCAGTGAGTATTATGTCCCGCCCGCAGTGTGTGAGGCTGGCGGGGGCTCGCTGCGCACGCCGCTCGCGCGCACTCCCGTCACCTTCAATGTCAACCAAGTCGCCAGTGAGTATTATGTCCCGCCCGCAGTGTGTGAGGCTGGCGGGGGCTCGCTGCGCACGCCGCTCGCGCGCACTCCCGTCACCTTCAATGTCAACCAAGTCGCCAGTGAGTATTATGTCCCGCCCGCAGTGTGTGAGGCTGGCGGGGGCTCGCTGCGCACGCCGCTCGCGCGCACTCCCGTCACCTTCAATGTCAACCAAGTCGCCAGTGAGTATTATGTCCCGCCCGCAGTGTGTGAGGCAGGCGGGGGCTCGCTGCGCACGCCGCTCGCGCGCACTCCCGTCACCTTCAATGTCAACCAAGTCGCCAGTGAGTATTATGTCCCGCCCGCAGTGTGTGAGGCTGGCGGGGGCTCGCTGCGCACGCCGCTCGCGCGCACTCCCGTCACCTTCAATGTCAACCAAGTCGCCAGTGAGTATTATGTCCCGCCCGCAGTGTGTGAGGCAGGCGGGGGCTCGCTGCGCACGCCGCTCGCGCGCACTCCCGTCACCTTCAATGTCAACCAAGTCGCCAGTGAGTATTATGTCCCGCCCGCAGTGTGTGAGGCAGGCGGGGGCTCGCTGCGCACGCCGCTCGCGCGCACTCCCGTCACCTTCAATGTCAACCAAGTCGCCAGTGAGTATTATGTCCCGCCCGCAGTGTGTGAGGCAGGCGGGGGCTCGCTGCGCACGCCGCTCGCGCGCACTCCCGTCACCTTCAATGTCAACCAAGTCGCCAGTGAGTATTATGTCCCGCCCGCAGTGTGTGAGGCAGGCGGGGGCTCGCTGCGCACGCCGCTCGCGCGCACTCCCGTCACCTTCAATGTCAACCAAGTCGCCAGTGAGTATTATGTCCCGCCCGCAGTGTGTGAGGCTGGCGGGGGCTCGCTGCGCACGCCGCTCGCGCGCACTCCCGTCACCTTCAATGTCAACCAAGTCGCCAGTGAGTATTATGTCCCGCCCGCAGTGTGTGAGGCAGGCGGGGGCTCGCTGCGCACGCCGCTCGCGCGCACTCCCGTCACCTTCAATGTCAACCAAGTCGCCAGTGAGTATTATGTCCCGCCCGCAGTGTGTGAGGCTGGCGGGGGCTCGCTGCGCACGCCGCTCGCGCGCACTCCCGTCACCTTCAATGTCAACCAAGTCGCCAGTGAGTATTATGTCCCGCCCGCAGTGTGTGAGGCTGGCGGGGGCTCGCTGCGCACGCCGCTCGCGCGCACTCCCGTCACCTTCAATGTCAACCAAGTCGCCAGTGAGTATTATGTCCCGCCCGCAGTGTGTGAGGCTGGCGGGGGCTCGCTGCGCACGCCGCTCGCGCGCACTCCCGTCACCTTCAATGTCAACCAAGTCGCCAGTGAGTATTATGTCCCGCCCGCAGTGTGTGAGGCTGGCGGGGGCTCGCTGCGCACGCCGCTCGCGCGCTCTCCCGTCACCTTCAATGTCAACCAAGTCGCCAGTGAGTATTATGTCCCGCCCGCAGTGTGTGAGGCAGGCGGGGGCTCGCTGCGCACGCCGCTCGCGCGCACTCCCGTCACCTTCAATGTCAACCAAGTCGCCAGTGAGTATTATGTCCCGCCCGCAGTGTGTGAGGCTGGCGGGGGCTCGCTGCGCACGCCGCTCGCGCGCACTCCCGTCACCTTCAATGTCAACCAAGTCGCCAGTGAGTATTATGTCCCGCCCGCAGTGTGTGAGGCTGGCGGGGGCTCGCTGCGCACGCCGCTCGCGCGCACTCCCGTCACCTTCAATGTCAACCAAGTCACCAGTGAGTATTATGTCCCGCCCGCAGTGTGTGAGGCTGGCGGGGGCTCGCTGCGCACGCCGCTCGCGCGCACTCCCGTCACCTTCAATGTCAACCAAGTCGCCAGTGAGTATTATGTCCCGCCCGCAGTGTGTGAGGCTGGCGGGGGCTCGCTGCGCACGCCGCTCGCGCGCACTCCCGTCACCTTCAATGTCAACCAAGTCGCCAGTGAGTATTATGTCCCGCCCGCAGTGTGTGAGGCTGGCGGGGGCTCGCTGCGCACGCCGCTCGCGCGCACTCCCGTCACCTTCAATGTCAACCAAGTCACCAGTGAGTATTATGTCCCGCCCGCAGTGTGTGAGGCTGGCGGGGGCTCGCTGCGCACGCCGCTCGCGCGCACTCCCGTCACCTTCAATGTCAACCAAGTCACCAGTGAGTATTATGTCCCGTCCGCAGTGTGTGAGGCTGGCGGGGGCTCGCTGCGCACGCCGCTCGCGCGCACTCCCGTCACCTTCAATGTCAACCAAGTCACCAGTGAGTATTATGTCCCGCCCGCAGTGTGTGAGGCTGGCGGGGGCTCGCTGCGCACGCCGCTCGCGCGCACTCCCGTCACCTTCAATGTCAACCAAGTCACCAGTGAGTATTATGTCCCGCCCGCAGTGTGTGAGGCTGGCGGGGGCTCGCTGCGCACGCCGCTCGCGCGCACTCCCGTCACCTTCAATGTCAACCAAGTCGCCAGTGAGTATTATGTCCCGCCCGCAGTTTGTGAGGCTGGCGGGGGCTCGCTGCGCACGCCGCTCGCGCGCACTCCCGTCACCTTCAATGTCAACCTGTTTCTAATTTAGGGCTTGTGCAAAAATCACGCGATCCCCCTCCCTTTTGGTGACGTTTGGTGAGGTTCTTTGTTACGACCTTTTTTCGTGACCCCCCCTCCGCCCTATCGAACCTCAGGTGATTTGTGCACAAGCCCTTAGTATCCCACAATAACAATAGTACATGTATTTACCTTCCTTCCGCAGAAGCGAAACTACAAGCAGCACTATCGGAAGAGAGCGGTTCGTCGGCGGGCGCGAGCGGCTGCGGCGCGCGGTACTGGGCGGCCGGCAAGCTGCCGCACCTGCCCGCGCCGTCCTAGCGCCCGCCCGACGCCGCCACGGCCCGCCGCCTCGCCAAGGTACGTCCAGCGGCGGGCGAGCTGTCCTACCGACTGCGCCTGTATATCAGCCCGTCTAGCACAACTATGCTTCGCGACTCTTGTCGCGCGAGATAGCGCTACTCGTCACTCTCTCACATTACTGCACAGAAAGAGATAGGTAATCATCTCGCGCGAGAAGAAGTCGTGTATGACAGTTATGCTAGAGGCAGGTGGCGCAGTCGGTAGGATATTAAGTCCAGCGAAGGCTTATAAAAAACTACAGCTATTAAGAAGGAAGTCTTCGTTCGTTATAATTAAGTATAAACAAGGGTCGTTATAGGTAACGCGGTTGGCGCAGTTTGTCGTGCAGCTGCCTAATGAGCCGGCGGCCCTGGGTTCGAATCCCGGTCGGGGCTAATATTTGTGTGATGAACTCGAATATTTGTTCCTGGGTCATGATGTTATCTATACATGTATTTATATTTTGTATATCGCCATCTAGAACCCATAGTACAAGCTTTGCTTAGTTTGGGACTAGGTCGATTTGTGTAAGATTGTCCCCTAATATTTATATATTTTTTTTATAATCAGTAGAATTTTCCAATAACATGGGTCGTTCTTATAAATAATGGCACAAAGGTAAATTAAGAAATAAAAATTGATCCACTACAATCTAAGCAGGGCTTGAACCTGCGACCTCTGCGTTACCGGCGCATTGCTCTCCCAACTGAGCTATTAGTTCGCTACGTCAATCACACCAAATGAGTTGTTAAAGCAGATTTAGACGAAGACAATTTTGAGACGCCTAAATGACGGCGCCAGTGATTACCGCACAGCACACCTCCGACCGTTTAGACAATGACTATTTTCAGCCGCCTAAATCTCGCCGCCAGTGACGAGCAAGCCGTGTTTACACAGTGCTTTTTTTCAGTACCAGTCATTAGTGGCAGCGAGAGACGCGGAGGGGGGGGTCACTGGCGTCAAAAAATATAAAAAATGCCGCGAAAAAAATGGCGCGGAAAGTGTTTATACGACGTGCCTTTTCGAGGCGTCTCAAAATTGTCTTCGTCTAAATCTGCCTTTATCGAATCCCGGCCGGGGCAAATATTTGTGCAAAATATTTGTACTTGGGTCATGGATGTTATCTATAGATGTATTTATATATTATGTATATCGTCGTCTAGTACCCATAGTACAAGCTTTGCTTAGTTTGGGACTAGGTCGATTTGTGTATGATTGTCCCTTAATATTTATTTATTTATTTATATTTGTCAGGTGTCCTCGTTGGAAGCGCCTCGGCGCGCGCACGCGGGCGGCGCGGCGCGGCTGGAGCTGGAGCGCCGCAGCCTGGACCTGGAGCGCGAGCTGCGCGCCGCCGCCGACTCGGACGCGTCGCTCGACGACCGCGACCACCTCGTCTGATCGCGCCTGGTGTGGCGGCTCCCGGGGACTCGTGACGCGGACGTGAGTGATCGCGTGGTGTGGCGGCTCCCGGACCGGCTCTGCTGCGCGCCGCACGAGACGTGACACGGACGTGAGTCATCGCCATACCTGGGATAACTCGGGGCACCTATACGAAAGTGACGTAGCAAAATATTTTATCGACAAAAAATATATCAATGTTACTGTCAACATCTAAATGTCATCGACATAAATAAATATTACTTTATTTCTCCACATTTTCAAATGAAAAAATATATATATTAAAACGTGTAAATGTTTGTTTTAAAATAATTTTCATAATATACGTAAATTGTCATTTTGATTGAAATGACATCCTCATACTTTTATTATCTTAATTTAAGAGCCTCGATATCAGATCAGATATGACATCGAACCTCTTTATAGTAATCCAGAATGTTCATTGAGCACATATATTAATTTGATTATATCGACATCTTTTTTATCGATATCCTATCCCTAGAACGTGCCCAGAGTTATCCTAGGTATGGTGATCGCGTGGTGTGGCCGCTCCCGGACCGGCTCTGCGGCGCGCACGAGGACGACTCGTGACCGACGCGTGTGACGGCCGAGTCGGTGTGAGCGACACTTCCGCGGTCCGTGGGCGACGCGTGACCGACGCGAGTGCGACGGCCGAGTCCGAGCGGTTCGAACGCCCGAGGAGCGGCTCTCTTCCGCGCCCCGAGCCTGGTGCTACGGCGACGAGAACTCTAGTGATTCGTCGGGTGCAACGAGCCCGGCCACTGCCTTAGATATACGCCCCGACTGACACGTATTTTAGTTGTGAACAGGTTTATTTTGATTCGCAATCGACGGAATCGAAGCTCCCGGTCCCATGTTCCTACGTTTAGTTATAAGTGAGGCAGTGGTCGCGGCGAGACTTTTCGCTTGGCGGCGAGCGTCCAATCTAGTGCATTAGCGGCAAAATTGATCTCAATAAATAAATAAAGACTACGAATGTTTAAGTAATACGGACGTCTAGTGGAATTGTGCGAGTACTGACGTGTTTCAGCGTTTTCTATGTATTATACTTACGTGTAAGGACGTTAAGGACGTGTCGGTGTTAGTGCCTACTGAGTCTGGTTTAGTGATAGGAAACCTCGACCACTGTTTAAGGGAACTCTTTTATCATTTTACCGAGAGCGACTTGTACCGAGAGCCGATGTTTGCAGGAACGCGGGCACAAGACGCTCTAGTCTCCCGCGAATTAATACCTCCTTTTTTTTAAGCAAACATCCCTCTCGGACCGTAGTTTAAGCGAACTATTAATGTGTGTGACTATATTAATAACGTAACATTTTCTACAGAATCAAACGTTCGTTTCTATAATAATTTTGTCTGTAATTAAGTTTCCTTTAGTAGTTATTTAATTTCTCAAGTGATATAGTGAAGCTGTATTTGTAACGAAATGGTGACCTTATAATCGGAATTATTAAAGGATATAAGGGTAGATAGTTACATGGCCTTTTAAGCTAGTTAAGGAGTTAGGCTACGCGAGAGTAGCGTAGCGCCGCGCATACTCATGTCAATACCAAAATGTCTTACGAAGCATTCAGGGCGTTCGAGCGACAATGTAGCTAAATTTTAATGTAAAACTACCGTTTTATCAAGTAATTACATTCTAATATTTAGATTTTACTTGGACATATTGCTAGATTATGTGACGCATTTTTTCAAGTAAAATAAAATCTAAAACAGTAAGTTTACGTCGAAGTTACTCTACATAAACAGTTTGACGTTTTGGTAGTTTTGAAAGCATTTTAGTAGTGATATACCCTCTTAAACAGCGGCTCACATATTCATATAGAACAATATATTGTATCCCTGGCCATATACTATGGAGAGTTACAATTATTTACATAATGTATTTACTACGTTTTCTCAGCATTTGGTATACTTTAGCCCTGAGTGTTATATTAGTCATTGATAGTCAAACTGAATTGTACAGCATCATGCACTAAGGAAAGTCACCGTGAAATAAAAGACAAGTACTTAAAATATATTACTAGAAAATTCTTTCTGATCTTATACCTTTCTAAAAACATATACTGACTGATTGTATATTTGACTTTACTTCGTGTATTATGCCTTGAACTGTAGTTACGTTTGACGATAAAACTTAGAATCTTATGAATTTAAAAATGTGATCTCACTGAAAATTTTGATACTCTTTCCATCTTCTTTTATCGTCTAACATGTGACTACAGCATCAAATATGACTGATCAATGAATCTACTTTAATATTATTGACAATATTTAGATTCGTACGTGGCTCTTGTGAGACATTTTTTATATCAATACCCCATGTTTAAACCGTAAATAAATGAGTACCTGTGTCATTCTTAAAAAGTTCAAATATACCAAAAGAAGTCCTTCTAAAATTAAACCTTTATACATTAAGATGTATTTGTACGCTAGTCTGAATCTAAATAAAGTCAATAAGTATTGTGCAATTTTTTGTTTGCAACGCATTCGAATACCGATGAATATCTTTATCTGTGCAATATGCGCGTGTTTTAAAACAATCCCACTAGAGCGCGACACAAAGATCGACAATAATCAAAATTGGATTCTAGTCCGGTAGAGTCTAACCCCGCTCGCTCTTCCAAAGAGTTAACGTGATTTAATCCGGTAATGGGATTTAATCTGCTTGACTTTTTTTACCCTATCTCTACACTACTCGCAAAGTTAACCGAAGTTGGGAGAATATTAGTCTGGGGGGAGTGTGGCGCCGGGGTTAGAATCGCGCCTAGTGGGACTACTACACTATGTTTTGCATAAACTATTTGTTTATAAATGCTAGTTGTCAACAGTCAAAATCTCAAAGTGCCACAATTTTTTAAGGATAACTTGGGTTCGATCAAAATGCATATAATGAAGACCAAACCCAAGTGTTGTGAGTATCACAGACAATACAAGTAAACTAAGCTTTCGTTAATTATGTAATCCAAAGTGATACTTAATTATATTAATCGTAGGTAGTTTATGCGAAATGTAGTGACAAAATACGCTTGAATTTTTAATTGTACTTTCAATTATTTTGTCTTCCTTTATATTTTGTAGCATTACAAAGGCCTATACGAGTATATTTTGTCTAAATATGCCGATTTAGTTCTCAATTATTTCATAGTTCTTTTTTTTGTATATGTATATTATTATATAATTTTACATACGAGAGTATGTACGAACGATAAACAAATGAAATGCACATTGTAATGATATTAACAAATTGATTATGGCTTGTATTCCTGTAGCGAATGTCTATGGATCGTTTTTGGAACATGAAAGAAATTTTGTACTCCTGTACACTCTTATGAAAATTCGAAATAAATCATTGCCTTGAGATTAGACTATATGTCGATCAAAATTAAAGTTAGTTTTATATTAACCCTTCGTCTGTGTTGGTATAGGATCCTGACCACATATTAAGGCCGTCTTTTTGCATTTTTTTACGGACATATTTTTTTACTCATTGCAGCACAAATGAGGTTTGAACGCAAGATTTTTTTTAATCTCACAGACGAAGGGTTAAGAGAAAAATCTATATTAACCCTTCGAATTCCAAATATTTGGGTTGCAAAAAATGCTAATTATATTTTACATCAATCAATGAAGTATTGAAATATCAGTACAGTATTATCAAACTGCACAAAAACTAATCCAATCTGTTCCTAACTTTCCATAGACGCCAATTTTATCATTTGACAATGTATCTCACTATACTCAAACAGCATTTTTTTTAATTTTCTATGGTAATATTATTAAGTTGACTGCCTTTCGTTTATTATTATGCTCAATAGTTTAATATTAACGTAGTCTGGATTTCTTAGGTAACTGTTTAAACTGCGATGACATTAGATTTATTATTTTTACCCCGAATAGCGGTTTAAGATATTTAGTCAATTATATAGCTTTTTTTTTAATTTTACGGCATGTGACGGCTGAGACGTAGTCAATTCACTTCAGCCTATAGAAGTTAATTGTGATAACTTATGTTTATGCATAGTGAGGTGAGTTACCAAGCGTTTCAACCTTTCCTTAACAAAACAGCACGAGTTAGAGCCAGCGCACACTACGGCTTCTCGTGGCCGCGACAGTACATCTCTTTTTTTCTCACTTCATCGTGTATTGTGGCGGCTACAAGAGGCGTAGTGTGCGGAGCCAGTTAGTAACGAAATATCGGTTAAATATTTCGGTCTAGTTTTCGTCCATACCAGAGAGTTTTGAATTGTATTATTTTACTTTAGATAGAAGTATTCTTGCGAGTTTTTAAATCGGATGAGATTTCTTTGAATATGTGCCGCTCTCGGTCGCATTCCAAATTCGCTTCACTTCCTTGTTACTATGGTTTAAATCAGCTGCCCAAATAGATAGCAATATATTGATTATGGACAGCATCATGCAATAATAACAGTAATGTATGGAATGTTACCGGTGACAGTAGCGCCAGCTATGCGAAATGGTTTATAAAATATACACTAGATAGAAGTATATTTGACAAGAACCCAAACCATTGATTAAAAAACCTTAAACCATTGATTCAAAAATCAAAGCACAAATAAAAGTTGAATTGCGTAATCTGGTGGAAGAGATCGGGAATAGAAGCCGGTACCTCTGGATTACCGGTTCAGCGTGTTAACCTCTCCACCACTGTAACTCCAGATAACCTTTCGAATATCTCCTTATGCTTAGTGTGTCGATTTTTGCTAAGTTAAAAGGCTAAGGTGTAAAGCCTAAAGAAAGGTTATCTAGCGTTAAGGCGGTGGAGAGATTAACATGCTGGACCGGTAATCCAGAGGTACCGGGCTCGAATCCCGGTCTCTTTCGCCAGCTTACACATTTTTTTTTTATCTTTGGTTTAAGAACTGAAAATTGATTGCTGATTCTTGTCAAATAGATCTTTCGTCACACTGGCCCCGTTCTATATCTATGTTCTACGGAGATGGTTGAGAAGCTTCGAAACTCGCCCGCTTCACACTCGGTCTGTTTCCTCCTCGATTGGCATTGACTATGCTCTCGCCAAGTCTTGGCATTGATCAGTATTACCTGCCGGACTGACACAACCGTCTGACATCACCCTGTCTCTCTCGGTTTGTACTGATTGGAAAGAGACGGGTATTTGTCTCTGTATGAGCTGGCTATACTGTTTTAAACAACGTTCTAACCTCAAAATGCAACTTTATTGGTCTAAAGCAGCCATTATTCGTAGATAAAGAAGTCCAAGTAAATATGCTGACGTTGCTTTTGTCAATTTGTTTCATCGGATTATTTAATTTTCGGGGATATAGCTGTTTACGACAACTGCATTTTGAGGTTAGAAATTTAAAAAATGAAAAGAGTGAAAGTAATAGAGTGTCAATTTCTAAAACACGTGTCTATGGAAAAAGTCTCCCAAAAGCCAAAAAGTCTCTAGATGGCTCTGCTATCGTCGGTCAGTCTCAATACAGTGAATGTGAGAAAAATGCCCAACACTAGTAGAGCCATCTATTGATATTTTTTCCAAAGGATCACTCTATTACCTTCATTTTCTATGGTTAAGAAAAATCTATTGATATTTTTTCCAAAGGATCACTCTATTACCTTCATTTTCTATGGTTAAGAAAAGGACGGATAGACGAGTTGTGCTGGTCTCTATGCTTATCCCTCCAGCAACGGTAACTGCCAAGTACATTGTATTAAGTCTCACTCGCGCTATACTGCAGTATAGTTACTATTATTATAGCTTTCGTTCGACCGCTGCATTTCTCTTTATACCTAGTTATTTTGTGAAATATTGTGTTCTCATTTTGTATGTAAAGCCGGTGTTGCAACAATGTGAATACTATACAATTTAAATAAATGAATTATATAAATAACTTCTTTGCTTTTGACATTCCCTGAATTTCTACCCTATGTATAGCCTGTTGACACCCAAAACTCGCAAAAAATTCTGTCACTGCTCTTCAAAACCTCGTATCTACTTAGTAAACTTATACTGAGATACGAGCTTTATTTTAAGTAGGTATTTGTTACTTGTGTGTTTTGCTTGTCAACAGACGATATATGATTTTATATTGAAATGGAAGCTTTATTTCTTTATTTATAATTATTCGGGGTAACAAGAACAACAGCACGTATCACGCTATGATTGGTTCCGTCAATCCGTTTCTGTGTTGCCAGTGGTGTATCATAATATTCCCCGATTCCCTCGTAACCTGTATGAAGCTCATAAAATCGTGAGTGTGTTAAATCAATTCTTACGACAACATATTGACAACTGTAATGTATAAATGCATATATTTTTTTACGACGTGCCATAATTTTTTTCCATATTATTATTTTGTTACCATTTTATTTAATTAAATCACTGATAACAGACAACTCTAATACAGCGGAAATTAATCAGTGACGTAGAAAGTGTCACTATCCGCAGTATCATCGGTACCTTGTTCTTATACTATGTCTATAACCATAAAATGGCACAGTCTGAAAATATGTCATTCGGCTTCTTAAAATTTAAGAGGTTCAAATCTCGACTGAGTAAGTGCGAGTGAGATAGGTAACCCGAACACCATTTTATCAGCTCACGGACCATGAGTAATATTGTAAAGTGGATACTTAATATTATCTAGTTGTTATTGTTCCCTTATAGCAACTATTTGTAATTGATTTACTTAGATGCGTCATGAGTTCAAGTGCAGGCTTAAATTTTGCTATTGAGGGAAATTGGAATTGTTGAGAGAATATTATTCAAAAGGAGAAAGGCGCTTGAAAACGATAAATGAAATATAGGTGCAGTGTTAAAGTGGCGAGACATATAGTGAGCGGATGGCCCATGTAACAGTAAAGTCCTGGATGGCGTGGCGATGGCGACGACGTATATGAAAGAGTAGGGTAGGAAGGCACCCTACTAGGTACTAGGTGGGCGGGTGACCTCTCGAAAGTTGCGGGCAGTCGATGGATGTGGTCTGCACAGTACAGGATCACACTGTGCGGCGAGCTACAGCGGACCTATGTTCAACCGTGAACGCCCGCGGCTGATTGATGGACGGGTAACTGTGTACAGTGCGCGTGCGTGAGCAATGCTGGTTGTACACACTCGCCGAGACAAGCATGCCGTCCTTCATTTACTCATAGAGTTCCAAAGTGACGGCATGCTGGTCTCGCCCTGTCTCGGCGTGTGTGTACAACCGGCATGAGACCTCACGGACTGTAGGTATGTTTGGCTGTACTGCTGAGAAAGAATCCTTTGGCAGCCTACAAATTAAACGTTTAGTTATGTATAGCGCGACCAATCTTTCTATAAACTGAAGGGTGTCGCCACAATATTCACACACCGTTATTATATTATATCCAGGAATGGCAGCACGTGGCTTTTGCCAATTGTCAGTTTATAATATTAACTTTATAAAGAATAATAAGCCACGCTTGTATTTAAATGTTCGTATCAAAAAAAATACACCGTAGCAAAATTTCCACACACCGTTTAGCGTTTACACACATGGCACTGATACTGGCAGAGATACCTACTGACAATCCTAGGAAATTATAGTAGAAAATTAGGCAGATATTAATACCTATCTAATGACTTAACTCTCATCTCTGTTGGTTCTTGGTCCAGCCTCCATACAAATTTGGGTGAAGAACAAAAAGTTTACCACTTTAACTCATTCTTGAGTTTCTTTCGGCTTTCTTCTTGAGTTTCTTTCGGCTTTCTTCTCAACAGCGGTCTCCTCTTGCGAAATGCCGGTATATTCACAATCTGACTTGTAAAAGTGCCCCTGTGGCCTACTTACTGAATAAATTATTTCATTTCATTCAATTAATATTTGTATCAAAGTCTCCGTTGTGCGACGACAGTAGTTAACCTTCCAATAACGTACCTTATTTTAAGGTTCCTTATTGTATCGTTAATTTTTGTCATTTGCACATGGTCCTTTCAGCATAACCGTTGTACCATGATCATTTTAATTTCGTCATTCCACAGATAGGTGAGTTGGTCGCACTATACCTATTATTTACATCAATTGAGTCATAACAATGACAATATAACAAACTTGGATTCTGGTATGAACCGCGCTCGAAAACACAATAAAACCAACACGTTTATCAACTCTGTCAATAAGCCATAAAATAACAGTTTACTGAGCAAATAGACCATGAACGAGTAACACAATCTTTTTATTAATTACACTGAAGAAATTGTACCTTTTAAATTAGTTACAATTATAAAAGGTCGTATTCAAATTAGGACGAGTTGAATTCCCGCCTAACGCGCACGCGAGTGACTCTCAATTCTCATATTGAAAAATCTATTTCTAAATAAAAAACGCTAATTGTGAACGTAATTCCGCATAAAACTGTGTCGTGAAGACAGTGACAGTGTTCTTCGTCGATCTAAGACGTGAAACTCAAAATTGGAGGATGTGACCGGCATAGTATCATACCAAGGTACGTTCCTGGCTCCTCCTTCCTTCCTTCCGCATAATGTCGTGACGTATTTATTGTTAATTATTTATTATGTGACCATGAATTTTTATATATATTTAAATTTAATTCGATTCGGATTCGTATAATCATAGCCACTGTTAATTTCTTTAACTAATGTCATTGATATACAGTCCGACCAAAAAGATTAGAAATTAAAAAGTGGCAATACTGTAGTGTTGTCCCCGTTTTTTTATATTGATTAGAAAGGGAGGGTACTGCAGTATTGTCACTTTTTAATTTCTACTCTTTTTGGTCGGACTGTACCTATAATACAATACAATACAAGTGATCTTCATGCATAGGTACTTCACAAAACAAACAGGAGAGATACAATGGGTAAGCTTAGAATAAATACGCCTAGAAACCTAGTCAGTGCTTGAAAGTGAAGCCAGTTTTGGTTAGCCACGGCACGGGCTAAGTTTCGTCCGTGTGCGCATCTGTCACTCGACGTCATGTCACAAGCAAAACGTCTCTATGATTGGTCTGTAGACACGCACACACAAAACCAAAAGTGGCTTCATCTTTCGAAAATCTGCTGTATGAAGACTCTCGTTCCAGGCGTACTTATGCATGTAAGAAATTAGAATTAGAGGTAAACAACAGGCGATCTTATCGCTGACGAGCGATCTTTTCCAGGCAACCTTCGGGCAGTGAAGAACGTAATAAAATTGTGTGTTATTAGTTATTAGTAGGTGCAAAAAAGATAAATAAATACATAGACATACATACCTAATTTCTGCCACAAATCAAGAGATTACCAAAGCTATTCATTCAGTTTCCAAATTGTTTTATTTTGCATTAAATTTAATCTGCAGCAGCAGACACCATTTTTTTATTATTATTGTTATACAGGCTATAAGAAGTAAGAACTTAATTCAAGAAAGTTTCTACAAAACTGTATTCGCAATTTGACTGTATCGTATTCGTATCTGCTTAATATACTTTATAAAATTTAAATTGTGTAATTTGTAAAATGCAAATGAAGTGCGCTCTACATGTAAAAGGTGCAGGTTGCGTTAATATCTTCGAGTCACCTCGCTCTTCGTGGCTGTATGTTGCGAACGCCATCGCCAGTGCCTCGCGAGCCGCCATTGTGTCTGTGGTGTCTCTCTGCGCTGTTTTTTTAAACGCGCGAAAATATTTTTTTAATTTTGTGTGCGTTCGAAAACAATGTTTGTGAAGTGAAAAGTTTTAGTCAAAGTTAACATTGTTTTCAGGATATACGGTAAGTTCTAGACAAATAAAAATAATATTGTAAATAAAAGTAAACGTTATTTAATTAAACAATGCATCGCAAAATCGATATTAGGATTAGAAAAGGTAAATAATCGCTTAAAACATGTTTTGACAGAGTTAGCCATCTGTAAAAAAAAATATATCAAAAAGAAGTAACCCAAAAGGAAGTGAGAACTCTACCTACTTATATCATTACTTATCTAACTTGCAGTGTCAATAAGAAACCAAATCGGATCAGATTTTTCTATATAGTACTTAGAATCGTCAACGCTGTCATCCAAAAATAACATTACCTCTATTAGCACTTATGCTTATTTAAAATTGGAATTATCGATGTGAAGTGTACTTTAACATATACCTACTTGTCTTTTTGTAATTCAGAGGTGCAAACCTTGTTGTTTGCTGAAAATGTTCTCACTTACTCCGTAGGTTGATTAACACAAACATGAACGCATGAAACTGAGACTAAAATCATTGTTTTCAGTCATTCGTGAACCTCAACAGTCATGCGCGGCTTATCCTTGAGGTTTTTCAATGGTCTTATCATTATATCTCCATCTTGTCTTTAGTGTCGATGATTTTCTCTTTATCTGGTTTAGCAATATAAGTACGCCGTGACGTGGAGATGAAAATACTTACAGATGAGAATGGTCGCACTTGACATATATTTTTTAATTGCCGTCGTAATTATTTTACAAAAATTAAGATAAATTAATAAATTATTAAGGGACAATCTTACACAAATCAACCTAATCCCGATCTAAGGGTAAGACGTACTAAATAGATAACATCCATGACCCAGGAACAAATATATTCGAGTGCATCACGCAAATATTCGCCCTGGCCGGGATTAGAACCCAGGACCGCCGGCTCAGTTGGCAAGTGCACTACAATCTGCGCAAACCGCGTCGTCATAAAAAAATACTGGGCAAGTGCAAGTTGGATTTGGGTAGGTATCGAGAACACTACTGTCAAAAAAAGGGTATACTTTATAAACTACCACAAAATTTTACCAGATACAAAATAAGAATTGACGTTTTATAGTATTTTTATTAATCACCTCAACAAAATATTAATAAATACAGAATGCAAAAATCTAAGTAATTTTATAAGTGAAGTTGAGTTGGTAGTATTATCGCTTAAGAGCGATCTATTCCAGAAACCCATTATTTGTTTTTTTTTTCAGTATTTGTTGTTTAAATACCAAGATTCTTAAGCACAATAACATTATGTTTCAATTATTCCGATACAAGCATTCAAACCGTATATATAAATCTTCTCCGGTAGATGGTTGCATGTATTGACGAATTCTTGGCATATGCGATTTCGCTATTTGAAAACAAAATTCTTAATGCGTTAGACATGCATGGTGGTTTAAGCCTTTTCAGGACAAATTCGTGCTAGATTTTATTGCAGAATTTTAAGATTTCACCTTGGAGTGATTATAATAGATAAATAAATAAATATTAGGGAAAATCTTACACAAACTAGTACCAAACTAGGCGATGCTTGTACATACTACGATTTGTTTAACTGCACTACAAATAATATCTAGTGTATAGTATGCTTCACTGCTTTTCTCTTTTCTCTACAACTACGAATATGCTTCTCGGAGTTCTCGTCTATTTTAGTAGCCGAAAAGCAAAGAATCTGCAAATAGGGCCTTATTACCCTAAACCGTTACAAGTTTTGGGCATAAGATCCTATTCGCTGATTGTCCCTCTGTCCCTTTCGTAAAATACCCCTTTTTCCTAATTTCACCTTCCTTCCGCAAGTAACCCTTTCTCATAATGTCTCTTCTCATTAATTACGTCCCCTTCGCAGAACTACCCTTCACAAAATGTCTCCTTCGCGTTAGTTTTCATAAAAAGTCACAGTTAACTAGAACTTAACACGTTGCCAATGTTGTAATAGTTTGTTCACAAATGTACAGTTGTTAATACAGTGTGTTCGATAATACATCGGAACCTAAAGTTCAAGTATACGATATATTATAAAATATATTGCCATGAGAAAAAACTGAAACTCATTATTTATGCGTTAACACCTGCCTACTGAGCGGCGGTCCCGGGTTCGAATCCCGGCCAGGGCAAATATTTGTGTGATGAACTCGAATATTTGTGCTTGGGTCATGGTTGTTCCTATGTATTTAAGTATATATTTATCTATATAAGTATGTATATCGTCGCCTAGTACCCATAACACAAGCCTTCTTGAGCTTAATTTGGGACTAGATCGATTTGTGTGAGGTTGTCTTATATTTATTAAAAAAAAAAAAAAAACATTAAATTTGTGGAGCCCCTAAGTTTCCCAAGTAGCAATTTTCATTCATTATAATTTAAAATGAAATATATTTTTTAAAACAATACTATGTATATTAAGTGAAGAAGATATTGTTATTAACAAGTAAGTAGTTTCCATTTTAAATTATAGCTATTGTCATATATGTATATGGCTGTATTAGACACACATTATTAACAACGAGTATGTCAATGACTCTTGAAGACAGTTACAATTTGTATTGTAATTGTGTTTTGAAATTAGAAACAGTGTCGTACAAATTTTTGATGATTTTAGGCTATAGTTCTCCACTCGTAAGAAAATGATACTGACAGCGATTCTACAACCCGGTTACAATATCTGTGGACCTCGCTGCAATGTAAAGCCATCGACACCAGGTCCACAGATATTGTAACCGGGTTGTATTTAAGGTTATAATTTTTTTTGAGAGGACTGATGTCAGGATTGACTTCTTACCGGCAACCCAGGGAAAAAGAACAGATATACCTAAGCAGTGTGCTGTTGAAATATTGTTTCATCATCAGCCAAAATTGTCCATTTGGACATATGTCTCTCCATAATTAAACAGGTCTTACGCTACCCTTATCCAAGTATTTCCTGCGATCTTCGGTCCTGTTTGTTTTATGTCACAAGGTGTTTAGGTTCTGTTTAATAAGCTGTTACTGCTTGTTGCAGCTGCCGGCCAACTTCTTGAGCATGACCTTGACTGCGCAGTAGCCGATTTACGTACAAATGTACATGCGCAGATCCGCCATTGTTGTTCTAAAAGTTTGCCGGCAACTATACCTCGTTGTGTTCCGGTGTGTCAGCATTTCAGCAATCAGCACAACTGGCTTTCAGTCAATGATGGGGGGCTTCCAGCCACAGATATGTCCATCGTCAGCGATGGACAATAAGAAGTGTGATATAGCCAACTGTTTATCCTGGAAAACTAGGAGCCAGGATGCTTTTATCCTGGCCTCATTTGGTGAGTTGTAATAAAATCATTCTTGAAGAATTTTTGTTCATTGTCGTGGAAAACTACTACGTAAAGAATAGCGACACAACGACCTGACGTTGACGAGTTTGTTATGCCCCTAGCTGGGCTAAGTTCAGTGAAGTTACTACCTACTAAAACTTCCATTACCTAGAGCTCTACACCCCGCTTCGCTTTGTTAAAAAACGCATACCATAGGGAAGATCGGGTCCGTGTTGTATTTGAATTTCTATGAAAACAGCCAGGCAGTTAAACTGTGTAAAGCCATGAAGAATCAAGATCTTAACTTAACTGAGAATGGATAATACGCAAAACGGGGTCCTTTCATTGTTTCAAATGTCGGTATACCCGTTGTTTAGGACTACCAGTCTTCTCCAGCTTCTCCTAGTACCTACTACGAATACATTAATGTTTTACATTACATCACAAGATACTACTTTTTTATTTATTTATTGCAAGCATTGGCAACTAGCCCATCAGCTTAATAGATACTATAAATCAATAGCATAGCGTTATTATAAAATCTATAAATAGGTAATTTAATTTGTAATGACTTGAGTCACTGTGTCACTAATGTGAAAGTTTACCAGCGTAAACAGACGGGACACGCGTTACATAAACATTTGCAAACCGGTATTGGATGTGCGTTTTGCAATAACTATAAATTATGTTACCAAATTAAAACCGTTGTTAAAAAGGAAATAAGCACCATGTTACCCATCTCTCTCGCACTGTACTGAATAGTAAAGCATAGACATGACTGACAGTGAGTTTCTTTTGGGGTTTCTTCTCAAAAGTGGTCTCCTCTTGTGAAATGCCAGTATAGACAATAAAAACCGACCTCTATGTTCTATTTTAATTACATTTCGGAGTTTCGGAACAAACACCTTTCGGCCAAAATTCTTCCTTCATTAAGATTGCCAGTGGTCAGTCGGAAGTGTCGGTGCCCTCATAAGAATTAAAATTAAAATAAATTTCGTCTACAGCCGAATATATCTCATACTTTTTACATTTATATAAAGACAAATGCCTTGTGCCGTTTTTTGTTAGTAATTTTTTGTGTGAGTTTTTTCTGTGCATGCAATTTTCAAAATGGTTTTGCATCTATGAACGGCTTAAAGAATAATTAAGCATGTCTCGGCGTCCTTGACTTTCTTCGTCGTCATGCCACTACACTTAACTCTTTCCTCTCTGAGATTATCTTTATACAAAGGCCGGATAATTTGTGACGTCTAAAAACAGTGTACTCTACTGGTGAAAAAGAATTGGTCTTTGAATGTTGCCCAATACCTACGGAGACACGGAAGCATGTAGGAAGTACAAATAGGGTACAAATTAATCGTCGGTGTGATTGATTAATAATTACTTAAACGAAACCCGTTGTGATTGTAATATATAAAAAAAAATTGACACAGAGAGACCTATTAAGTATGTAAAATATGTAAAAAAGTATGCAAACGAACGCCATCAACTTATTTATACATTTTTAGGGTTCCGTACCTCAAAAGGAAAAAACGGAACCCTTATAGGATCACTTTGTTGTCCGTCTGTCCGTCTGTCAAGACCCTTTTTCTCAGGAACGCGTGGACGTATGAAGCTGAAATTTATATCAATTACTCAGGTCTACTGTCCCTTGAAGCTGTGAAAAAATCAAACTTCTAAGCCAACGCAATCAAAAGATACAGCCGTTTATGCCGCAAATTTTCGACACTTGCAAGGGAATCAAAACCTACAGGGTGCTTCCCGTGAACTCAGAATCTTGAAATTTGGTACGAAGCAACGTCTTATAGCATAGATAAAGGAATAATTACGAAAACCATAATTTTTTTTTTTAATACCTAACTTTGCACCTAATTTGCAAATTTTCGACACTTGCAAGGGAATCAAAACCTACAGGGTGCTTCCCGTGAACTCAGAATCTTGAAATTTGGTACGAAGCAACGTCTTATAGCATAGATAAAGGAATAATTACGAAAACCATAAATTTTTTTTTTAATACCTAACTTTGCACCTAATTTATATGGGGCGCTATACATACCAGGTGCAAACTTAACTTAACCACTTAGGGATGGAAAGTGTTTGTACGGAACCCTCGGTGCGCGAGTCCGACTCGCACTTGGCCGGTTTTTTGTATAAAAATAGGAAACAGGTTTTAAAAGGTTTATGTTACCTACCATATAGTTTCAAAATGTAACTCAAATTATTTTTAGAATAAAATTTCAATCTTTAATGTCCGTTTGGAGTTTTCGAATAAAGATAAATTTAATATAGCTTGTATAATAGGACAATTTAAAATCCAAATCAAGAAGTAGGATTCCTAAGTTGCAAGACTTGCATTTGCAAGTAAGGCTGTACTGTACTTCACACGGGTTTTCTTGCGCAAATTAAACTTTCAACAGTCGTGCAGATTGGAGTCTAATGATAGAATAAAACAAAGTCGCTTTCTGCTATCTGTCTGTCAGTCTGTCTGTTGCTATGTATACTTCTAAGCATCTAAAGATCTTTAAAACTTCGCAACGGATTTTGATGCGGTTTTTTTATTACATAGAGTTTTTCAAGAGGAGGGTTTATATTTATAATACATGCATATTATAGTAGAGAAACACAAATAAACACATGTTTTGCGCTTACATTACAAACGCTGGCTGAACCCTACTAGATAGATCAAAATAATGTACTGCAGTATTGTACACCTTAAAAAGGTCTTAAATAAAGTCCGCGACGGCATATGTCTATCTCTTACGGATAACCCACAATAACCATTCTTTATCCTTTACTTTTTACGAGAAATAATGGCTTATTTACGAAGCGATTTTAAGCAATACACCATGCATTAATCCTCATCCAATTAAGCAATTAAGTAGGTAGGTACCTTAAATACATTGTGGTTTTAATATAGATCAATGACCCTTTACAGCATGTAATTTAAATGAATATTTTCGAAGATATTACACATTTCAAATGCAGGGACATTACGGTTGCGGCGAAAAGTTTGTGAGTGTTTTTATGTGCATGTTTGTTACTTCTTCACGCTCAAACAGCTGGATCAATTTTGATTATGGTATGAAGGTATCTGATACCGTGAATTAACACATAGGCTACTTTTTATCCCGAAAATGTAGTGTTCCCGGGGGATAAGCGGGTAACACCGCGCGGCGCAGCTAGTTGGTAAATAATATATAGCCTCAAGTTAAGGGTATAATAATAATGAATGACGTTACAATATCTCACACTTTTTAAACCACCTGCATTTTTCTTTTCAACATCCATCAAATGCTCACCGAGTAGTTGTATACCTACCTACACAACACATTCTTTTTAAACTGATGGACGCGGCTTACTGACGTATGATCGGGTTTGTTTTGGAGCAGATAGTTCGTTATGTTATTTGGTAAGCCGTAGGTAACGATCGATGACAAAATTTGCATAAAAATAACTGATTAGTGTCATTTGCATTGTTAACCAAGTAGGTACACCATCTGTGGATACTGAAAAACACGTTTTTCAGTTAGTGGTAACTGTTTACGGCAAAATTATAACCTTCGAGAAGGCTCCTCGAATGAATTAAATTTTCCGAGAAGGACGAACGATCTTTATTCACACAAGCACAGTGAATAAATAATACCTAATACTTAGAAGTACATAAGTATGTTCTATGTTTTCAATCGACTTCAAAAAGGAGTCGCAGCTGCATTGGAAGAGAAGATGCTTTTAGGTTTCTGGATCGGACGGAAAATTAAATTTTCTAACACAACTCTGCAGCTTTATCGTAAAAGCTAAAAGGCGTCATAACGACGCCAGCTATTAAGATTAGACTATAAACTATTGTTTATTTTAAAATATTGTTTTTATTATACTTAACGTCAATTAATGGGTCCTCATTATGAAACTAAATCCTATATACAGGACGTCCCAAGACTATGCCACACGCGGAAAAGTATCTTCAGGTAGAAAATTTTACTGAAAGGATATTTAATTTTGATTTTAAAATCTATTTTTACTGCATTAATAATCGCCTGCCTGAAACGGGAATCGAACCCGCCAAATGGTAAAAGAAAAGACCCGTACCGATTGAAAAGGCTCAATCTGAAGGATTTTTTTTTAATGCACTCTTTCAAATATTCTCTCATAAAAGATAGTGCTCTTTTTAAACTCCATATTCTTAATTTTAAATCTAAACCGGTTGTTGTGATATGAAATTTTATAATGTTAATTTTTAGAATGACTATAATGCCAAAGGTTCATTAACCTAAGAAATCTAAAGATTTTTGTAAAAGTGAATTCTAAATGCAAATGGCATACGTATCGTATCTTGACAATCCATATCATATGAATTGGTCAATCCGGTTTAAAAAATAACATCAATATAGATTTTGAATATTTTCCTCATATTCAAAAATCAAAATGAAAGGTAGTGTTCAACCCGGAATAAAAGACATCAATGTGGTGCCTAAATTGGTGCCTTTCACCCCTTATCTAACAATCTTATAATTCTTCGGTTCCGCGACTGTCACACATTTTACCTATTATAGTTACCGAAACGCCAGGGAGGCTCAAATAATTAATATACGCAATATTATTATAATCCGTTTAAATAGTTTTATTCAAATCTTACTATTCTTGATAAAATACTACGCACCACATCGTTCAGCCATTAGTAGAAATAGAGCTATTTTTAAACGATACTGCAAGTAACCGTGTATCTGTTAACCTGAATAGATAATCTAGTTATCGGTTAATGTTATGAATAACTGCATTATGTTTGACACTTTTACTGTTCATACTGGGTGGTTCATACTGTACATATATATTTTTTTATTTTTTTTAACTTTATGGCACAAAATACAAAAAAGTGCAAAGTAGAAATGGCGGACCTATTTAATTCAAGTGTACTTTGGAATATCGCCAAATTATCGATAGAACTGAGCGTGCACCAATCTGGAAACGACGAAGAATGATGAATTTCAGTAGGCGAATACTTTTTATTGCAAACCCCAAATAGACGGGAATATAGATCACATCACATGAGAGTTACAGTAAAACAAACAGGTCTTATAGTTAAAATACTTATGTACTTATAGACAACCTTTAGGTAAAAGGTGTATGACTAAACATGTGCCATAACGGCACAGATTGTACACTTATCTCACGTGGGCTAACCATTATTCGAAGGAAATTACCGTACCGTGTCCATACTGTCCATGACATAATAAAGTGTTATTATTTACGGTAGGTATCTTGTCTTTTACTACTAACTCAATCTTACTTAGTTAGGGACATAAAAGTGTTGCACGGACAATGTGCTAAGCAACAAAATAATCTTTTTTATCTCAAAATAAAAAATAACTAAGTATGTAGGTACCACAATTTGTAGAAAAACGTGAGCCTTTTTATATAACACCGCGGTACTAAACATAACACCTACATTTATGTTTGAATGATGATTTATTAATGAAGCTGCTACAGACCCTAGAGCAGTGCTTCCCAATCGTCCATTACGACGATGACAAATAAGCATGCGGCCCTGATGTTAAGAATTTACTGCCGCCTATAGACGTTTGCTACGCCAGGAGCATCACACGCGCGTTGCCGACCCGTTAAGAATCTTTTCTGTAGCCCCCGGGGAAAACCTCTGCATCGGCTCATTCCACATGCTGAGCGTTCGCGGTAGGGAATTCGTCTGGAACCTCACAGTCCGCGAAAGATTCAGATTCGCGGCCCGCGGCCAGGGGAATTTGGTTGCATTTGGTCCCTGAGAACAACAGGGAAATAAAAGTGGTCCATGGGCAAGCCTAGAGCCATTCTAGAGGCTAAATTCAACGTTTCTATTGATATTTTCAAATTATTATCACAATTTTTACTTTAGCGGCGGGTAAAACTTTCAAATTACAACTTATCCATGTCATTTGATGCGCGGAATCTCTCTGCGGGATAGAACACGGAACAAGGACATTCGCCAACGCACGAAAGTTACCGAAATCGGCAAAAGAGTTGCGCAATTGAAGTGGCAATGGGCCGGACATATACACGGAGACCTCGAACGGGCGGCAGAAGCGTTGGAAGACCGCAAGCCGGATGGTCGGACGACATTAAAAAGATGGCAGGGCCGACCTGGAGTAGGATGGCCGTATCAAGAACAGTTTGGGAATCCATGCAAGAGGCATATGTCCAGCAGTGGACGCATATATGCTGAGAAGAAGAAGAAGATTTAATGTTATGAAACATGTCGTGTCAATTTTTTTTAATGTGGGTAGGTACACATCACAATTTTTATATAAACCATTGATACAAAGATCAAAGCTCAAAGACAAATTGAAAAACAATGCAAAGGTGTAAAGCCATTCAAATAAACAATGCAAAGATCGACACATAAAGCATAAGGAAAAATTTGAGAGGTTGCTTCGGACTTCGGGTGGCGGAAAGGTTAACGCGCTGAACCGGCAATCCAGAGGTAACGGGTTCGATTCACGGTCTCTTCCACCCGATAACTCTGAGCTTTGATCTTTGTATCAATGGTTTAGAAGAAGATGTCATTTAATTAGGTACAACCCAAATAGCAATAATGGAAATATATCGACCATATTATATGATTTATTTATTTATTTATTCAAATTAGTTACACAGCATTACAGTGATTAAACTAAGGCACTGTGAACTACAAAATTAACGACGATAACGATATACGATTATAATGACGTGATTATGACCAATACATAGCTGAAATATCTATAGGTATGCTAATGTCAATCGAATTAGATTGGACATCAGGACCCATGTGTTCGGATTATTAATATCCGTAACCAAACCGTCGGTGAACGGTTTAGTAACCTTAACCTGATCCATAAATTGCATAGAGACAGGTAGTGACAATATATTCGCAATATATCAACCGAAAGGGGAGCCAAGGTCCCCTACCGGGACGTCCCCCCATTAGTCTGTCTGGCGGGACGGGCGGAAATATTTGGATTTTCTTCGATAGTCTTAAAATAGAGCACACCATCTAGTCGTGTGGATGACTGGTAGAGAATTTACTACTTTGAGTATAGTATTACTGCAGTCGCCGGCAAAGAAGGGCTTGCCGAGTGAGTAAGGTATAGGCGGCCGACCGTAGAGAGGCCGGTTAGTAATACGAAACCGGTAAGCCATTTTCACGGCTGTGTTTACAATTTAGTTAGTAGTAGTAACCCTTTTAACGGCTAAGGCATGTACATTAGTGCTTTTCTCAAACATATGCAATGAAATATAAAAATACACCATTAAAATATAATTAAGCTGTAAACCTATTTATAAACACAGCCTTGTTTAAAAAAGTTTCTTCCCGGCCTAGGGCTTCAATTTTGTATGAAATTCTCTCGAGTTGTTCCGCCCGAAACGTGACACTTCGCAGCCTGTTATAACGCTCGTTACAACGAAATTACATTACATGTTTGAGAGAAAAAAAGTTTAAATACGGCCTCTGCTGTAAGCTACTAGGTGTCTTTCAAATTCAAATATTTAATTTCAGATAAAATCCATATGAAAGTAAAGTTGGCATTTTATTCTTCTAAGTAATGTAAATTTTTTAAGTCATGATGGTGGAATCGAATTCTATGGACGTTTCGCCACGAATATTCATTTCGTTCATTTTTTAATTTAGCTAATTGTGATACAATTTTACCCATAAGGTGTAGCTGGGCATGCGTACTTATATCTAACAATTGGTAACATTAATGATAATGATTAATAAAATACATTAACCAATTGGGTAACGTTTAGAACAATTAAATCGATACGGGAATAACGTATAAAAATAAACACGCATGTCGATTTACATGACATGTGTATGTGTATGTAAATGTTCAACTCTATTGTATACAGGAAAGTTGATTATTAACTCTCGTTAGCTCAGTAGGTGAGAGCGCCGATATAAATTTCCACTTTAGAAAGATTTGATCAGACACCGAGACAGGTTACACAAAATAAAAGCATATTAAGAAAAGCTAAAAATACATAATTCTTCATCATATCACCTGAAAGACGGCCTCTGCCCGACAAGGTCCTCTTCCAAGGCCGTATCGACCGGTAATTGTTTTACATACCACCTAAGTTTCTTTATGTTAAATAATATTATTAAATAGAAAAACGACATCCCGAAATCCTGACCATATGTTGGACGTGCCCCCACGAGGCGTTTTCCGGCACGTGGTCGCCAATCAAGAACCTACATATATACATAACTGTTGTTTTAGTAAAGACTCACATGCCTTATAATAGTTATAATGCAATTATTGTCCCAACTTCACCCTTTTAGGATACCAACTACATTACCATGTATGTTTCTTTTGCAGGAAACTATTTCCTTGAAAGAAACACAAATAAGTGGTTGGTTTTCAATACCTTATTGTACAATAGTTCGTTCTAAACAAACCGTTAATCTCTGCAATTAAAGTTGGGACAATAAATGCATTATATATGAGGTTAGGTATCATAACTAGGCGTTGAAAGTCGGTGAATGTCACTGATGTAAACAAAGAGGAAATAGGACTAAATATTCCTCAAATTTCAAGTATTTTTTGCATAATCCTATAAAGTCACTCGTAAGTTTTTTCAATAGGATTCAGTATTTATTTCGCAAGAAGAAAAGAACGAAGGATTGAGCAGCATTCCGGTAAACAATGTTTTGAATTTTGATAATGACAAATCCTTGCCTGACTTTTAATAATGCAGGGCAATCGTTCGAATCCCGGCCAGGGCAAATATTTGTGTGATGAACTTGAATATTTTGTGCTTGGTACAAGCTTTGCTTAGTTTGGGACTAGGTCGATTTGTGTGAGATTGTCCCTTAATATTTATTTATTTTATATTTAATACGAAAGCTGTTTTTAGCGCCGCTTGCTAGGCTATACCTAAGCTAATAATAGGTTTTACTCTCAAAACTTGTAAAGTTAATAATTCCAGAGTTATGGCTAACGAAGTTATGACAAACAATACGTTATGACAATCAATCATTATGAGAAAAATGCGCACCCATCCTAAAACTATCTACTTTGGTTTAACTGAGAACTGGGTGTATACTGTCTCTTGAACAACAATGTCAACAAAACAATACCCATCAGCTACTTTTTAATAGATTTACTACGTGTTCACGTAGCTATCTCTAATTCTTTATTGTTGGTCACATCGCACGTCGTAATACTAGACAGTCAGTAAGTGCTCGTAAATTTGATTGTGATATTGAGAACAACTCGTGTACGAGTACGAGCTGATTAATTAGGTAAATGGTTTTCGAATGATTTAATACATTACATGGGTTTTACGTAATCTGTATTAGTTAATACGTAATCCTTATCTATAATGTATTATGTAGTTAGGTAAAATTGAAATTTTGTTTAAAGTACGCTTGATACAAAGATCAAACCTTTCAAATAAACAAAACGAAAAATTCGTAGAGTATTCAGGCGTTAGGGTGGTGGAGTGGCTGACACGATGAATCGGTAATCCAGAGGTACCGGGTTCGATTCCCGGTCTCTTCCGTCAGGTTACGTATTTAAAATTTTCTTTGTGCTTTGATCTTTGTATGAATGATAACAAATGGTGTAGGTACATTAAAATAATGAAACATGACAAATTCCTTAATAATTAAACCTGTAAAGAAAAAATCGTGTTTGTTTATAGGTTTGTCCTTTTTAGGGATCCATACCTAAAGGGTAAAAACGGGACCATTACTAAACCTCCGCTGTCCGTCGATCCGTCTGTCATTAGGCTGTATCGCATGAACCGTGATAACAAGAAATACAATAAATATTTAAGTGGGGCTCCTATACAACAAACGTGTTCGGTTGCGTTAACTTTGCACCTCATTTGTATTCAGCGCCATACCAGCTGCAAAGCAAACTTAACCCGGCCAGTTAAGACGGAACCCTTGGTGCGCGAGTCAGACTCGCATTTGGCCGGTTTTTTTGACTCATGCCAGTTTTTTTTTACCTATGTCAGTTTGACATACTTAATTTGATCTTGTTCTGGGTAGACTATAACTACTTTAAATACTTAGTTCGAAGTAATTAGGATGACTGGTACCGGTGACATAAAATGAAATCAGTTGCAACTATACCACTAGGTTAATCCACTTCAATAGATGAGTCGCTAACTATTCTGTGTACAAAGTAAAATCTACGAGTGTTACACATGCGCTTCAGTTAAGTGCACTTAATGACGCATGCTTTTACTTGGAATGCAAACAGTGCTTATCTTTTCTAGTTAATAATCATCAGTCTAATATTGGTATATAAATCAACGAGCGAGCGAAGCGTAATATGTTTCAGCTTCGGCAAAATGTCTTTCGTATGTCCGAATGTTCGGGTTTCCGGCTGTTTTCGCCTACAGGCCACATTTCTCAAGCGCTTCAACCGCTTCTCATGATTTTTGTGAGTAGGTTCGATAAGTAAAGTATATAGATTTTCTGTCGATGCAGTTTTTCGAAATTTCGGTGTTGAAAACTTAAAAAATGACAAATTTCCGCCATTTTAAATAAAATTAGTTGTCATAAAATCGGGAGGCGCAATACGGTACAATACTCTAAATTTGTTTCGCACTAAGCCCTACACGTCGTTCGCAGATTGAAGACCGCAAATCGTCTGTAATAGACTGAAGGGCATTTATTTATTTAATCTTTATTGCACAAAAGAAAACGTATCGTACAAAAGGCGATCTTAATGCCATGTGGCATTCTCTACCATAAACAACCTATATATAATATAAATTTATTGGTCTTGTTGAATTAATGTGTATTCAGTATGTTAGTATGTTAATCTTAAGTAATTGTAGTTTTATTAAAATTAGCCTACTGATGTTGCTTGTGCCCTTGCAGGGCGTCACATGTATCCCTTGACTTATTTATAAATCCACCTATGTCTGTAATGTGATATGCAATAAATGTTCTATTCTATTCTATACCAGTCAACCTTAGGGCAAAGCGGAAAAATTGACATGATGATGAAGAAGCACTACAAAGTCACCTATTAATAACTTGCAAGGCGATTCTTCTCATTTCAACGATCTTCCATTTTCCTGTTACGATTTGTATGTAAATAGTACAGTACCTCTAGCGGTTATAGTACTACAATTCTTCATCTATGGTCCCACCGGAAGATCAGCGCTGGCTCTTGGGCTAGCATCATGCTAATGGGACCGTTTCGTGGCACAGCCATAGCAGTATATTTTCTTTTTGTGTTATTTCATTTGTCATTTTTGACACTATTTCTAACATGTTTGTTATGTTCTATAGTCACGTCATGAATAAATGTATTTCTTTCTTTCTTTCTTTTTCTTTCCATACAAATCGTTTACGCATTTGCTAGCGAGTGCGGTCACTGTAAACTCATGGTAAAGATACTGGCCTGTCGTATTTTACCAAGACAAAATATACAAGTACAAGATCCAAGAACCCGGTTGTTTATGTTATCTTGCGTTGTACCTCCCCTAATAAGTACTTGTATTGTAAGATCATCAAGGATCACCGAGGACTCATCAGTCAATACAGCGTCCGTCAATACCGTTCCGGTGGTGCTCCCGAACAGTCCTTCAGCCTTCGCGCTTTGTCAGCCACTGGACCGGAGCGGTCGGTTCCTATTGCGGGAAAAACGGACAATTGGAGAGGCTACTTAATGGCTGTAAAATGGCGTAAACGGTGCTATTTGAGTTAATGTTTATCGTCGTGTAATTTGAAAGCGTTTTCTTACCGTTTTAATAGTTTAGCTGTAGTTAGTACATAGCAGGTGACACCAGACGAGCGCATTGAGTCGCGTAATTTCGGTCGCGCCATACATCACGTCTCGTGATCACGTCACACCAAGTATGGCGCGACCGAAATTACGCGACTCAAATTACGCTCGCCTGGCTTCACCTGTACAGTCCGCTGATAAAATAGGTAATATTACATGCACTATGCATGCTCATTCACAAGTGTACTTTATAGTTTTACGTACAAACTATGTTATGGAATTATAGAAATAAGCGTTATTAACTCATTTAGAGTAAATAAATGTCTTGTCAAAGGTACCACCGCATACAAAACTCATTATACTTATTAGTACATAATTAACACAGCTTATAAATAAAACAATTTAAACAGGAAGGCTCAAATAATGAATAGGTACACGCGATACTAAATTCCTTTAAAAAAAACATATTATGACAAATAGATTGATGATTTACCACCCTCATAATGCTGTAATTCTCGAATAAGGCTTGACCTCCACGATACAGGCTTTGCCTAGTGTGGAAGTCACTGAATCACCATTTTGTATTGACTTCTTACTTGGTAAATAAAGAATTTATTATTATTATTATTATTTATGAAACAAAAATTATCAATGAAAAATTCAAACTGTAGGTTTCAAATATTTAACAATAATTCCCAATAGCCCTGTTCTAGGTAGTTACATCAATAATATTATGATAAGAAACATGTGTGATCATAGAGATAGAGAAAAATGTCTAAAACAATCAGCATTTTAAACGGAGCAAGGCCTCTTAAATGTGTGATGTGTCACACTCGCGGAAACCGAAGGAAATATTAACAACCATAGTTTTGTTTATATATTGTAATAGTTGACCACATATAACGACATATGTATTACTTACCATGACAAAGTCATTACTAGTACACCGATCATCATCATCTGTGAGCTACTTCATTCTACTAATTGTTTGTTCGTATTTTAGTATGCTCTAGAAAATAACATAGGTTATATCGTAACATTTCAAAGACTGCATTTACCTAAATACGCCATAATGTGTCCTACTTGCATGATAATCGTCAGCTAATGATGATGGCGAGTCGTCCTGCACAATGCTAAGGACTGTCTTATGAAGAGGACAATGGGTTCCTGCGCCGTACAATTATGAAACCTGTGTTTGAGCAACAATACGTGGGAGGTAACGTGATGTTTCATATAGCCGCGGGCAGACATCATATCTGTTATCGATCCTTCTCCTTTAGTCGATATTCTCAATGCTGAGGGTCGTGGCCTCTCTGAATAACTTTTTCGAGGACTATTTTGCGCGTGCTCACTCTATCCTGGGCTGCGTGGATGGTATCGTAAATTGAGGTCTTGGGTAGAGCGTATCTGGTCCGACCAGCGTCTTGAACTTCTTCCTCGGGGCCGTTTTCTGTACGCCTTGCCTGTTACCAGCACCTTTTCCAAATTGTCGCTCTATTTTTGGCTATGTGGCCAAAGAACTCGAAACTCCTCCGCATGCCTCCTCTGTTATCGATAGCTAGTCGCAAATAGCGGAGATTGGTATATATTTAGAAACAAGTCCGTGAGGAGGCTGCCAACATAGCACATAATATATGCTGCGTAAGAGCTTATATAAAGCCCTTATTCATGTTATTAAAGCTGTGTAAGGGATATATACGCGCTTTTACAGCTTGTGTGCTACTTGCAGGTTGACTACTCTCATGAAGCCACTACTTTAATTCTGTTTAGGACAATGTGGTGTGGACTAAATCGAAATTGAATCTTTGGAATCACACACGTATGTTTTTCCATCCTAGGATTCGAATCCAAAGCCCACAAGCTTCGCAGGCAGCTAATACGTTATCATCCGTCCCCCGGTGAGCCGCATTAGTCTGTGACGGAGTAGTCGGCCTAATACGGGTATTCCAATAGTACAATGAGTCAACAATCGGGAAGACGCTTTACAAACAATACTGTACAAGTACAACCTGAGTGTACACGAGCTGTGGTCATCATTGTGGCTATTGCACCTGCATCAAACAATGTTATAATATGACTATGATTATAACGTCAGATCCAAGTTGACATTATAGGAAACATGACTGTGATGGGATGACTGTCTTCTTCTTCCTGTGTCGTATTCCTCATTGCTGAGGGTTGTGACCTCTATTTATCACTCATCGGACGACCGCTCTCCACTTATTTCGATCTACTGCAGACCGGATGGCGTCGGGAAACTTGGTGACCGTAGAGTCTCGAATCTGATCGGTCCAGCGCATGGGACTCCTTCCTCTTGGTCTTCTTCCTTGAATTTTTCCTGTCACTAAGAGCTTTTCCAGGTTGTCATTCTTCTTCCTGGCTATATGAACAAAAAATTCGAGGATACTACAGACGCAGATTTTGGACAGGATGTTGAATGGGATGACTGAAACATGGGTTAGATCGAATGCAGAAGTTCCAGAACTTTATTTTAGGGCTTTGTTTTGATAAAGCTGTTTGTCCACTAAAGCGGAGCGGAGTAAATGAACCAACAGGCTGCGTCATTGTGAAGCACAAAAGAAGTTCATTTAAATCTGCGTAATAAAATTAAAAATATTTATTTGCAAAACTAATGTCATATAAGGTTAAGGTGCGTACATTTTACTTAAAGAAGATAAGCAAAGGACCATGCGCCAAATTGGACTAAGAACCAACAGAGATATATGAGAGTTAAATCATAAGATAGATATTTAAACTTAGCTGAGATATTCCTGTTTGAAGTAAGGCACATGTGGCGGAAAATGGAACTAACTAACTTATACTGGACAGTGACCAATGCGTAGATAGTGGCGCCAAAATTATAGTGCATCGCTAAATGGCTGTAGAAGGATTGCAATTTGTGTAAACTGAAAAATAACTATAGATACACTCCTACACGCATGATATGAGGATTATTCCTTGTAATAAAAAAGTACCATTATTACTATTTACCACTAGCTTTTAAACATACGATATCGTCAGTTAAAAATATGTTTAACGTTGTATTTAATATTCCATAGTACAAGCTTTGCTTAGTTTGGGACTAGGTCGATTTGTGTAAGATTTTCCCTTAATATTTCCTTATTTTATTTAATTTATAATACACTGCCGCCAGTATCTATATATGTAGATCTGGCTATTAAGTACGCATTTATTAGTTCCTATTTAGGCCACATTTTTAGGTACTACAAACACGAATATCTCGGATCTGCAATGGAATCCAGCTGTGTCCATAGTCAAAAATTCAGCTGATACCCATCTAATAAATTAACTCTCCTGTGTCGGTTCTTTGTCCAGCCTTCATACAAATTTACCTATGGTGTTAACCACTTACGAGCTATGCGTTACACTATTCCATTAAACTATAAATTGAAAAAAATATATAATTTAATTATTACAATAAATTATCATTAATACTATAGTAACACTTGTCCAAACAAAATTTTTATATTTTTTATTTAAATGAGGCATGCTCGTCAGATTTTCTTATTTCAACGGGTAAATTGTTGAATGTTTTTACTGTTATGCATAAAATATTTCTTGCAAAGAAGCTGTCTTTGATTGCTAAGGATAACAAAGAACGGTGCCATGTCGAGAAGGATATATCCTGTGAATGATGCCTTATTTCTAAATAAGCCTAAGTATAATCTTATTAAAACTTTCGTGAGATGAGACATATTAATGATCATATTAAGCGGTTTACTCACAAGAGCTCTTCATCAGGGACTGTGACCAAGTTTCCGCGCCCGTGTACGGGTAGTAGTCCTGATGAAGAGCTACATACGAGTTCGAAACATGTCGGGCCGTTCCTGACAATTTCACGTAAGTGTAAACCGCTCAATACAATAATTAGGCCTAAGTATATTTTGCTTGACAAATAGTGATATAAAGAGTCATTTTTTCTGGAGTAGTAAAACTTTTTGCATGTTAGTACAGTTACCCCAAAGAATTAAACCATAAAGCAAATTTGACATAACATGCCCATTGAATGCCAAGACTGCAGTTTTTTGGGACGACAGTTGTGAGAGCCGTCGTAGAGCAAACACAATCCTGTTTAACTTAATAAATGAGCATCTCACACTGAAAAAGATTGTCAACAGTAATCAGTAACCCAAATGTTAGCTGCTAGTTACATAAATCGGAGGACTGACAAACAGAAACCTAAATAAGTTTAGAAAGTAGCAGGTTTTTGGTAGCACAATTTGGCTATTTCTCAAGTGGTTAAGCAGTTGAGTTTTTTTTTTGTCTTTCCATTTTGTGTGGCAGTCGAGGACGTGTGTGTGGACATGGAATGTAACTGATTAGTCAATTTTACAGAGCTCCGTTCTGGTCCGTTCAGGCAGCCGAAATGTGGCAAATGGCATAGGTAGGTACACCACTTTGACAAAAGAATAAGCTTCAGGCAGGCAGACGTCGTCCTTTGGTCGACATTACAGCTGGTCATCTCGATTGGGCTATGATTTAACAAAATAGGTTTCAATGTTTTTAATAGAATCTTATGGAAATACCACATTTTTATTTTTATAAATATTGACACAAAATTAAGAAAGAAAAATGTAATGTGATCTGCGACTGCAATGTAAGCATATGACGCAGCGGGCGCTCCAGTAGTTTAGAATTATGGAATCAATTGGATTTGGTGTTGATTAACGTATGTGATAGCTCAGTTGGGAGAGTACTACGCCGGAATAGTAGAGTCAAGGATCACGTAACATTTTTCATTCATAAAATAATTTACCTTTGCGACAATATTTACAAAAATAGGTTTTAGTTAAATCGCTCCATAATTAGGCAACTGTGGTCTAGGGTTTACACAATATCCCATCAAATTATACTATTGCATTCGAGTCACGACTTTGTCAAATAATTATACCTACATGATTCTCAAACCGCAACCGCACTAGGTACCTATAGATATTGCGATTTGCGAGCTTGTCAGCAAAAGGTACGAAAATATAAAATTTTCCACGGGAAGTATCTTTTCATCCGCCACATGACTTATCCAGGATAACTTATTTCAGATAAATAACCACGTATCGGTAACGTAGTATCCCGTACCGGTAACGGAGATGCGGAGTTAGTGCCGTACCGTTCGGTTTTTGTAACATACAAATCAAGATTCTACAGTAATTAAAAACCGCAGTTCGCACTTCGCAGCGGGATGCGTAGTGGAAAAATGACATTAACTGAATTCCGTACAGAAATCAATCTACATACAAGCGCGCTCGAGCAAACGCACACATAGACATTGGACATTGGACACGATCTCTCGGACCATTTCAGACCAGTGCGAGCGCGAGTGCCATCCGCTTGACGTGTCCGTGAGCAATGTGTGCGTTTGCTCGAGCGCGCTTGTATATGTAGATTGATTTGTAGCTATCTGTTTTGTGACATTGTTTACCGGAATACTGCTCAATCATTCTGAATGTTTCGTATCAATTAGTATCAATAAATAAAAATCCGCAATATGGAGTGCACTAAAAACCATCTTGTTGGGCTATTAGACTTAATATTTAGCAAGATCACGTGGGTAAGATTTATAGATTTTATAGTCATATGTGGATTATTTTACCCACAAATATCAAAATGAACCGACGTAGACAAATGTCATAGACATGTTTGGGTAGTTGCGGAATAAAATGTATTGGAATATTCTAAGTTTTGCGTGAGACTCGGTTGCGACAGATTCGTTACAAGGACGTCGGTCCTTACGGACATGCAACCGCGTGGAAAATTTATAAGCATCGATAATACAGTTAGATCGTGTTGAAATAGTAGATCATGGGAATATTCATTGAATTTAACCTTTTGAGCACCAAGCTGTGAAGTAGCTCTCTGTGCCTCTGAAGACAGAGCTAAAAATTAGAGATAGGCCGACTATACATTGCATTGCAAAAAAAATACCTATCAGTCGGCCGACTAGTCGGCAATCCCGACCATGCATGCTTGTGCCAGTAAAAATATTCGCAGATTTTTACTGCAGCCCTTTAGCGTCGCGCGACATAGCGCTACCCCGTCACTCGCACATTACTGCAGTAAGAAAGAGACAGGTAATTATCTCGCGCGAGAAATAGTCGCGTATGACAGTTATGCTAGAGGTGCAGTTGTCGGTATATTTCGACCACAAAGGTTTGTAACTGGCTGGTTACAAGCAAAAAGTAGATCGGTTATTTATATTCATATGGTTCTGTGTTTATATTATAGGAAGACCGGGTTTGTTAACAAAGATATTGTAGAGCATCAATATATAGAGAATAATTCTATAACGATTTTCATACGAACTAAATTGCCTTATAGAAATTCAAAACACAAACTGACCAGATCTACCTACAGACCTTTTGCTTGAAAACGTCAAATGTGATGATAATTGTCGAATTTGGCTAAAATAATGGTAATAATATTTTACATGTTCTCATTATCCAGTAGGTAACAAAGTGCATTTTTGGCCGACTAATCGGCAGACTAGAAATAATGCCGAATAGTCGGCTTTCCCGACTAAAGTCAAACCACGCTCTCTTCCAACCAAATGAACTGTCAAACAAACTGACACACTTTGTATGGTTTCACAATTTAGCATGGTATAACTCTAGTCGTCATCTCTAATAAAAATAAGTAAAGAAGTGCTCCAATATCAACAAAATTTAAAATTATTCTGTGGTTTGAATAACGATATTTTGGATTGATGACATTGGAGCCGGCATAGCAATTTTCCGATGACGTGATACTTATATCGACTCACGACTGCGGTGTTCAAAAGGTTGAATTGACGGATTAAAACCATTGTGTTTCTCCTAGACAATAGAGTGAGCTAAGCAAAGGATTGTTTTTCGCACATTAATAACAAAGCGATTAGAACCCATCAATCAAAACATTTGGCCGTTGAATAAAACATGACAAAATTGTCCAATTATTTTTAAAAATTGAAAATATGCTTGTTTTTTGTCCGGTCAATTTTAAGTCCATTCCACACGGAAATTACTTAAAATTTAAAATAAGGTAATTTTAAGGAGGTACACACCAACTTAAAATTACCATTAACTGCATGGAACTTTAGCCCCAACCGTTTATGTATGATAGATTGTGATACCATCTGTACTTACAATACTAATAGACATATTTCTAAAAATTTATTGAATATTAGTTATCTATGTAAAGGGGTCGTAGGTGATTGATGTTGTTTCTGGATCTTAACAGCGTGATGCAGAATTTGTATGGGCGTGGGCGTCAGCCGTACAGGGCCATCTGTTGGCAAAATTATTTTTTTGTGCGAGAGTAGACAACTTCAAGTCGGCCTTGTAACATTTTAGTGAAGATCTGATGACGAGATCTACGAGGAATCGAAGGAACTCCTCAAATATTATAGGCACATCTGGGCCATTTTTTCTAGTTGTACCTACACCCCACTTTTTTTTTAATTGTCTATGTTTTGGGTATTTTCTACTCAGCATCACGAGCTCTTTCGATCTAATTAGAAGAAAAAGTGTCCCAATGTTTTTTCGTTCCATTCCGTTACCATTTCCATATAACCTACTACAGCGGTAACGGAATGGAAAAACAAAAAATGTATGAATATTTTGGGACAGTTTTTTCTCCTAATTAGATCGAAAGAGCTCGTAAATCTGAGTAGAAAATATCCATAACATCGAAAAAAAAACTGGGGTGTACCTACAACTTTAGAAAAAAAGCCCCATAGATGGGGCACATCGATGCTTTTTTAACTCGTTCAATTGTCCTTGGAAACAGTGCCGTATTTCTCCTCAGGCCAACATGGCCCGGGCTGGGGGGGCAGCCAGTCTAGTGGCCCCAGTCCCAGAACTAGGACTTGCAGCATACTTCTGTTTTCCTTATTTATCACTTATCACTTACTACTACTAGTTGTAGTAGTTTACTGAAAAGCATTTTGAAATAGGGCAGGGAGCCCCAAATGCCAAGTGCCTAGGGGCCCTGGCTCTCTAAATCCGGGCCTGCTTCTAAATACTTAAGTTTTTTTTTTCGTTGAGTTGAAGTCGGTTTTCTTTTAATTATTGACTTCTAATATAAGATAACCCACTTGAGAGAACATATATGTCTGTAGACTAGGTGTCTTTCTGACTGTACCCTGGTACTAAATCATTCCGCATTGTCATGGGAACTAAATACGCATGTCAATTTCCGAGATAGTTTATGTCGCATGCGCTGCCAAGCGCAAATTATCTGTAACAAGTGTTTTCCTGTCACTCATCACTTGTCTTGTGGTTAAGTGTCTAATATGTACGAGTATACTATTATAAAATTGTATTTAAAATAACCGGCACCATCGTCTCAACATAATTTGAGAAGATGGTGCCGATCAGAAAGTCTGAATCTTTTCGGTAGATGGCGCTACGATGCCACCCTAAGGCATGCAGAGGCAACTGGTTGAAAAGTTCAATGACTCCCGCATCAGGTTCAGTGGTTCAATAGGTAGGACGCCCGTGTTGGCTCGGAAAGCCGTTGGAGACGCAGGTTTCATTGTAATTAAAAATATATTATATTATGAATGAAGAGTTGAAGAGTCTTTCTCGAACCATATCATTAAGTCCATTTCTAAATTTAAAAACTACGAAAGTCGTCTCCTTGAAATTAGCCCTCATTACGCAATTTCTATTTTAAAATTCTGTCTTTTCGTCCCAAAATTCACCTACGTGCTTCGCTGCTGCCCTTTCTCTAAATTCCAAAATGAATTATTACAAATGGACGTTTTAATCAAAGCAAACCTAGAATCCATTCTGAACATTCAGCTCAGCGAAAAGTCCTGGACCCAAGCGTCCCTTCCCATTCGCTTTGGTGGTATAGGGACGCGCAAAATTTCATCCATATCCGCACCAGCTTTCTTGTCTTCCGTCCACAGCTCTGCAGACCTCATAGGTAAAATTCTAAAGGCCGGTCCTTTAAACTATGAGACTGCGGGCTTATCGGAGGCCAAGAGAGCATGGTCAATTGCTTGCCCGGGTAAGGATATCCCCCAAAATTTAAAATCGCAAAGGGCCTGGGATGTCATCATGTCGAAATTAACGTATGATTCCCTTTTAAACCACAGCAGCGGTCCTGAACGAGCCAGACTTTTAGCGGCAGGCGCCATAGAAGCAGGCCATTGGCTCCAGGCATATCCATCCACCAATACGGGAACTTTTTTGGAACCCGACACTTTCCGCATAGCCACCTGCCTGCGTCTTGGAGTTCAGATTTGTGCCCCACACAAGTGCCCCTGCGGCAGTGAAGTCGATTCACTGGGACACAACGGACTTTCCTGTCAGAAAAGCGCCGGCCGCTTCTCCAGACACGCCGCCCTCAATGACACAATCCGCCGTTCGCTTGCCACCGTCAACGTGCCGGCCATATTGGAACCACCGGGCATCGCACGTGACGATGGCAAGAGACCCGACGGAATGTCGTTGATTCCGTGGAAATTGGGCCGGGTGCTGGTGTGGGACGCCACCTGCGTAGACACACTGGCCCCGTCCCACCTCCACGGAACATCGGACAGGGCGGGGGCGGCAGCAGAGGCGGCCGAAAAATAAAAAAATATAGGGGCCTCGGTCCCGAATATAATTTTGTTCCTTTTGGGGTCGAGACCTTAGGTCCGTGGGGTCCCAGTGCCCACAAACTCCTAAAAGAAATTAGTAAGTATAAGGCTCATTGAGTCCACTGGTGACCGAAGAGCTGGCAGCTTCCTCGCACAACGCATCAGCATTGCGATTCAGCGAGGAAATGCTGCCAGCGTCTTCGGGACTATGCCGCGGGGGCACAGTTTTCTAGATTTATTTTAGCTTAATTTAATTTACTTTATTTTAGATTTTAGTTCTTTAGTTTTAATTGTCCATTTATATATTTTGTTATGATTAATTTGAAACAATACCTTAAAAGTAAAAAAAAAAAATATATATATATTTATGTATTCAGTAATACAAAGGAGTTTTAGCCTACAGTGTTGCAGCCTTTTTACTGCTCATCAAGATGGTAAGATGTTTGCATTAGTTTACATGTAAATAAAAATTACTTACTTCTTCAAAACTGGAACTAGAATCAAATCATTAAGCTTCAGTACCGTTATTCGAAGCCTAAATTAATATTTGAGAGTGGCAACACTCGTTTGCTGTGACGTGACGGTTGCTGATTGGTTATTACACCCACTCCTTTCACCCCTCCACTGGTTTAACATTCCTGCCACCAGGTGGCGCCGCTACGGCGGGAGCCCGTGCGCGCCCTATCCTCATTGGCGTCTTGTTTGTCGAGACGTACGGTTGACAAATTCTTGGAATTTGTAAGTTATGCTGATTTAATTTAAATTTGAAATGTATAACGGTGTTACCGTTCGTGTGTTTAGATTTAAGTTTATTTTACAGATTCTTGTAAGATAAGAATATGACGGACTCAAGTTCATCTAGCTCTAGTTCGTTATCTGTTTCGGAAGAGGAGTTTATATCCACTCCGGGGCCGTCATCGCAGCCACCGCCGCCGCTTGTACAGCCGCCACCAAAAAGAAAAGCAAAAAACTCGAATTCTGAGCCCAACGGAAGTGGCAACGACGATGCGATGACATAGCACAATTGACTCAGCAGGTTAGCGAAATTCAAAATTGCATAAGCAATTTCTTACAATCTATGGCCCCCGTAGCACCTTCTGTGAATTTTGATGATGAAATAGAGGGTAGCGTGAGCGGCGAGTTGTATGAGGCCGACGAAAATGAAATCTCGCCCGCTAATGACACCTTGCCAATAAAGTTCTCTTTGAATACCGTTCTTAAAGAATCCTCAATCCCAGAAATCTTCGCCGGCTCACGTTAACCTCGTAACTTCTGTTCAGCACTTTGGTTCAGGTCAAATGTTAAATATTCAGAGGTACAGAAGCTTTACTGTTCCCAACCGGCCTTTACTGATCTCGAAACAAATGACGAATTGAAACCCTATGATAAGTTTTCAAACTAAAGCGTTTTTGACATTGAGTTATAATAACTCAATGGTTATTGAGCGTGGTTTTGCGGCCATAACGCTAGCGTTGATAAAACAGGGCGAGGCCGCTGAAACCTCTTTTGACGTGGTCTCGAACCACTACAGAATTGACCCCACAGTCATTACAAGATAAAATCAAAGAGCTTTTTATAGAAGGCAATTTCGTAAAATTTCCAATGACGCGTTATATTTAGCATGCGGTCACCATGCGGACCTAATTCAGCAACGACGCGATAGTAGTTCAGTAAAAGACAATTTTTTCTAGCTCCCAATTTCTGTTTTAAAAATATCCATTTGCTTCGGCTATTGAAAAACACGGGGGAGTGTCAAAATCCTTTTGGCCGATTCGACCGGCAACACAAAACAAACCTGCTGCGCAAGCAGGCTCAAACCAAGCATCAAATTATGCTCAAAAAGTACCCGCGCAGGGCACTTACGACCCGTCTAACATCTATGCTGGCTGGATGAATATGCCCAGACCTTTCTTACCCTTGCCTGCGCAAGGCAATCATAACTTTACCATGGGTTGGCGCGACACGTTTCGCCCAAACAACCCAATTTCAACTTTCCCAGGGAAAACTGTTCGCCAACAAATCGCGGGGTCAAGGCTACAGAGCCCCTATAGCTACATCCAAGCTAATGGGCGAAACCAAGTTCGATCAGCAGGCCAGAACGTCCCGCGCAGGGGCTTTAGTCAAAAGAGAAAGTTGTGACTCTAAAAGGTTTATAGCTGGTCAGTTAAAGTATTTTGTAAACTAATGGAAATCTTTAAACGCCCCTCCAACCCTAATAAAGCTGATTCAAGAATTTCGAATTCCATTTTACTCAAAGCTCTCGCTATGCTTTACCAACCTGCTTTTCCAAACTCCATATTCAAACGAAATGGAGGAGGCCATTCAACAGTTGGAGCCTGCGGACAGAGGTCCCAGTTTTGTATCCCCCATATTTCTGACCCCGAAAAGCGACGGCTCGTCCAGGTCAATTTTCAACCTGAAAAGACTAAACGTAAACATGTACCTACTGATCCTGAAATATGCATAAACATGCATCGAATTTCAACCTTTCTACAACCGTTAGATTGGTTAGTAAAAATAGATTTATCGAGTGCGTATTTCCATCTACCAGTCGCAGCAAACCACAAACTGTTTCTCAGACTGATGTTCAACGGCCGTCTGCTACAAATGACCCTGGCCCCCCGGCCTGTGCCCCAAAGATGTTTGCATCTCTGACAAACTGGGTTGCCCAGATTCTAAGAGAAAGAGTCAGGATTATAGTATACTCTTGAACGACTTTCTACTTATTAGCCAACCAAAACCCTCAGACCCTAATAAAACAAGCCCACGAGACCGTACAGATTCTATAAAGGTTGGGCTGGCAGATCAATCATGTCAAGTCCATTCTGACCCCTCAAAGAGTCATAGAAAACTTAGGGATAGGTTGGGACCTGCACACCAACAGAAAGTTTCTACCGACAAAGAAATGCTTGGCGCTCAAACAAAAAATAAGGGTTTTGTTAAAGCGCGGCTCAGCAAACATAAAGGAAATTCAAAGCATAGTGGGCTCAATAAACTTTGCCAGTTTTCCAGTTTTGCGGGGACGCTTACATCACAGAGCCCTGTTAATGTTTTGCAACAGCCTGTTAAAGCAGCCAATTCTTTGCCGATTTCCTTTTCCGCAGAATGCTCTGCACGAATTGACTTGGTGGCTAAACAATGTCGAGAGCGACTCAATGATCCATCATTATCTCGTAAACGAAGCCTCAATGTTAGCTTGGGGCGCCCAAATAGACAATACCAAATTATTGGGGAAATGGTCACGTGGCGAGGGAAACTGCCACTCGAATCAGAGAGAAATGCTAGCAGTCCTGTACGCATTAAAGTATCTCTGTCATTACAAAATGATACAAAGCGACAGCAAAACTGTTGTTTCATTTTTGAGGAACAAGGGAGGGACTTGGTCCCCCGCCTTAATGAATCTATGCTACAAGATTTTTCAGCTCGTGGACCTTCACAACATACATTTCCAAATTCATTATATCCCCAGAAAGTTCAATTGCGAAGCAGATCGACTCTCTCGTCTATCTGCCAACCCGGAATGGCATCTCCTGCCCACAATAACAGAGAAAATATTCTCGAAATGGGGCATCCCAATAGTGGACCTGTTTGCATCGGCGACCGCGCATGTGGTTCAGAATTACGTGTCCCTAAAAGTGACAGATCGCCAGGTTCAATATCACGGCGCTTTCAGCCGGACATGGCGCTATCCACTAATTCCCGCCCCCATTTATTGTGCCTAGATTTCTGTCTCACATGAATAGGTACAGCAATAGGGACGTATATATGAATGTAGCCCCAAGGTGGCCGAAGGTGTTTTGGAGGCCCGACCTCAAAAACAGCCCCCCCCGTTGACGATACTTGCCCTGGACCAAGTCCTGATATACACAGTTACGGGTCAATCACCTCCCCAAATTCAAGACATGGACTTGTGGGGGTGGACGGAGAGCGTAAATAATTGGTCTCAGGAACAAAAAGTTTATTATGCTCCAGTTGGCGTGAATCCTCGCTCAAAACTTATAAACCAGCCTGGAATAGATGGTGGTCCTGGACGCGTGACGACAGAGTCGATCCCTTTAAACCTTCTCCTGCTGAGTTAGAAAAATTCCTAATAGATTTGCATCAGAAGTCAGTTCTTTCATATTCCACCATATTGGTGTATAAGTCTGCGATTGTCCCCCTAACAGACCCCGACAAGCAAACTAGTCTTAAGTTCTCACACTCTGGTTAAGAATGCATTAAAGCCTATTGTCAATAAAACCCCTAAAGTAAACAAAGTTCCCATAAGGGACACCGATATTTTAATAGGTTGGTTACGAACCAACGCTGTTAATGAAAATAGTCTTTATGATTGTTCAAAACGAGCCTCTATTTTGCTTCTAATACTATGTTCGGGCCGTAGGGTCCACGACCTTACTTTGCTTTCTATTGATCACAACGAATGTATCATCTCTGAAAATTCCATCAGTCTTTGGCCGATCTTTGGATATAAGACAGATTCTGCTACAATTAGACAGTCGGGATGGCGTCTATTCCAAAATAAAGATTGTAAGAATTTAGATCCTGTATTTTGGATAAATAAAGTTATATCCCTATCGTCAGAGAGACGTAGCATATGTAAATGTAATAACTTATTTGTAACTGCATGCGGGCCCCCATAGGCCGCATCACGAACAGTTGTCGCGAACTGGGTTAAGAAGGTGCTGCTGGAGGCAGGCAACCGGGCAAGCCCGTACAGCGTGTGCCCGGCAGCTTCAAAAAATTGGGTGCAAGACTTCCCCTTGGACGAAATTCTAGCTCGCAGGAACTGGCGCTCACAAAATACGTTTGCTAATTATTATTATTGTAGAGAAATTAAACAATTAGCACCCCCTTCAAATGTCATCTAAAAGCTATACTCCAATAGATGCCTAATTAGGCATATGAATGCACATTTATTTGTTTATTTTTTATTGATTCTTACACTATGTATAATATATAGTAATCAGATATGCCCGGTTATTAAGAAGAAAGGTTATTAAAACACAATTTTGTATTCGTAGAAAGTTTATTATTATCTCATTACAACTTAAATGATAAGGCACTAACTGATCTAATGTTATTACTTACCAGATTGTTAGTCATCTATAAAACCTTGATTTATCATGTTAGATAACAATAAAACGTCGGTGTGTTTCTTTATTCATCGGGAGAATTATTGTTAAAGCGTAGGTATTAGAAATACCTTAGCATAAATACATTACCACCATACCTGGTTTTGAAACAATAAATAAATGGTTGTAATGGTGTTCATTTTATTTTGATTTATCTCCCTTTTGTTTACCTTCACTACCTATTTCTCTCTATTTCCTTTCATTAAAATGATAACTAATTATCATTGCAAACACAATCACATTGGCGTCTGGCCACCAGGCGATAACAGACAGATCTCAAATATTAATTTAGGCTTCGAATAACGGTACTGAAGCTTAATAGCAGTGTTTTACCAAACAATAAAACACTTATTAAGCGAAATACCTTATTCGAAGCCTATACTTTTAAGTCTGCCAGGTGGGTAGATTTAAAATCAAATGCAATGTACCATCTACACACTCTTTGCATTATTTCAAAGGTGTTTTTTGGTTTTTAAATGAATGTATACCATTTATTCATTCACATAAGTTTCACTTTTTTTTTTTTTTTTATATATAAACAATGTCGTGGTTACATTGCATTTTTTGGTGTATATTGATTAATTTTTAGAGGTATCCATTTGAGATCCAATGAGGATAGGGCGCGCACGGGCTCCCGCCGTAGCGGCGCCACCTGGTGGCAGGAATGTTAAACCAGTGGAGGGGTGAAAGGAGTGGGTGTAATAACCAATCAGCAACCGTCACGTCACAGCAAACGAGTGTTGCCACTCTCAAATATTAATTTAGGCTTCGAATAAGGTATTTCGCTTAATAAGTGTTTTATTGTTTGGTAAAACACTGCTAATAGAAATATGCGAAGTTACCTACATTATAGGTAGATTAAGTAGGTAGGTACGTAAAAACTCATCGTATTTTATAGCCAAGTTCATAACTGACTTCAATACAGATTATCCTCATTTCACAAGGCGACCAGCTTTACTTAGCGCATTTGAATCTCAATGAAACATCTAGATAAGGATTTTACGGAAAATTCAGTGTTTTACTGATATATCGGACCAAGGTTAAGCCTTTAAGTTCCGTGTTGCGAAAGTGCTGCCTATTGCCTAAACTAGAAAAACACGTATAATGTACGAAATCCGGATGTTTGGCTGTTCTCGGCTGTAGGTCGCGTTTCTCAAGCGATTCCCGTGAATTCAATCAGGTTTGATAATAAGTATGTAGTTTTTGTAGATTCAGTTTTTGGAAATTATTCAAAATGGCGAAGATATGGATGTTGGATGGAAACGTAAAAAAAATACAAAATTTCAGCCCTTTCCAGAAAAAATATCGCCAGGTCTACCGCTCACATATTCCTAGTAAAACAATATTTAATATTTATTTCTTTGGTTTGACAGCATTTCAAATTTTCAAATGTTTAAAGCAACGTCGTTATTGGCGAAATACCTCTTGCTAAGAGCAAGAAGTGAAAGCCACAAGAAAAAAACCCGGTCAAGTGCGAGTCGGACTCGCGCACCGAGGGTTCCGTACAAACACTTGCCCACCTTAAGTGGTTAAGTTAGCTAAGGTGTAAAATCCTTTCAAATAAACAATGCAAAGATCGACACACAAAGCATAAGGAAAAATTCGTCAGGTCTACGTGGAGCGAGGGTAGCGAAGTGGCTAACGCGCTGGACCGGTAATCCAGAGGTACCGGGTTCGACTCCCGGTCCCTTCCACCAGGTAGCTCCTTTTTCAATTTTTCTTTAAGCTTTGATCTTTGTATTCATGGTTTGGTTAAGTTAAGTTTGCACCTGGTATGTATAGCGCTCCATACAAATGAGGTGCAAAGTTAACGCAACCAATCTCGTTTGTTGTATGGGAGCCCCCCTTAAATATTTATTTTATTTTTAGTATTTGTTGTTATAGCGGCAATAGAAATACATCATCCTGTGAAAATTTCAACTGTCTAGCTATCACCGTTCTTGAGATACAGCCTGGTGACAGACGGACGGACGGACGGACGGACGGACGGACAGCGAAGTCTCAATAATAGGGTCCCGTTTTTACCCTTTGGGTACGAAACCCTAAAAAGAGCATTATAATCACTACGTTTTTGGTTTAGTTTGTATCAATGGTTTGTGTTTTAAGTGTAAAATAATACATATACATCCTGCTGTCAACATTATTTCTTCAAATATCTAAGTGTAAGAAATAACAATCACTTATAGGTGAAGACCATATGCATGTATTTGGACAGACATGGCCTAAATCTATGTATAACACTGTGCGCCACTTCACAGACTATTCTATTCTTCCCGACTGATACAAAAGTAGAATTATAAAATTGCACAACTAAGAGACATTCCATCCAACATCTGAATCACATTCTAGGCCTTTTTATTACAAGAATAATCCGCACAATTAAATAAATACACAATGTTATCTCTTATCTTATTTTATTGCCATAATACAAGTTTTACCATGGGACACTATTTTACACTTATATCTAGCTGCTAACTTAATCACACTGTCTATAATAAAATATTTAGCAGTGTTCTACAGTTTAGTGCCCAATTCCCAGCAGATTGTGACATCTAAATTAAGGTACAAATTCATAAAGAAAATCAAAAGGTAGACTTAAACAAAAAGTTAACAATCAATTATATAGCTCTTGAAAATACTTCTGTTAAATTAATTATTGACTCATAAATTGTTACATTTTCAAGAAAATGAACTGACAGGGTTAACAATTTTACTGCACAAAAAGTATGTTGTCATTGTCATCGTCCTATTGAATTAGTAATAATATTCTTTAATGAAACAAGATTTTGAATTTGATACAAAGATCAAAAGCATGAAGAAAATTTGACATGTGTAACCTGGCAGAAGAGACCAATCCACCTCCCCAATGCCAGGAGACTTCTCAAATTTTTCCTTTTGCTTTGTGTCGTCGTAGTTTCTTCATTGGCGCATCTAAGATTATTCTTCAGATGGGGCCTGGGTGAGGGCAGGCCATGAATTTCTATCGGTAACCCGAAATCCTGGGTTGGGCACTAGACCACATTGGGGTAGGCACAGCCCTAACCCCCCGGCCACCTCCCTAAATACACCTATGGGTTTCCTTAATCCTTGTATTGTATGTTTGAATGGTTTTACACTTTAGCTTGAGTCAATGGTTCAATAAAAAATTGTGGTGTTTCCACATTGAAAAAATTATAATGCATTAGATGTTTCACTAATTTAAGATTCTGAATGTTAAGCGTATGCTACAATTTTATACAAGTATTTTATAAAAATTTAAGAGGAATCCCGAGTTATCATTATAAATCATAACCTAAAATTATACTTATTTCTCTAATGGTGCATAATTGAGTAGCTTCTCAATCAGATCGACGTGACCTAGCAGCATCCGGCGGCAGCAGTACCTCTTCAGGCCGAGGGCATCCAATGCATCACTGAAATTAAAAAAAACAAGTTGTTAAATTATTATCACGATAACACTTTAACTGGTTAACTGGAAGAGATCCCTAATAGGGATAAGTTCGCCTTTGTACATATTTCATTTGTTATCAATGTATTTATAACCAGTTGTTGTGTACAATAAAGCGTTTACATACATACGGTTTGTACACATAATTAAAACTTATTGAACTGAACTATAGCGATACTTTTGATTTAACTTCATTATCTGACGTTTTAACATGGTTTCACATGCAATAGACCAGTTTAATAAGTTTTAATGATATTATCACCATGTTAAGTAAAATATAAATATGAGGTAATGGAAAATCATTATAATGCGAGCCAAGCAGTTTTGCTAATGATGGATAGATAGCTAGAAGAAAAAAATACCATCATAGACTCTGGCCTCCAATATTCTTATTAATGTCCATCCAGAAACACGAGATAAAATTGATGTCAAACCGTGTCAAGCTGGCACATGTAAAAAATTAATAACCCTAATTTTACTTATATATCCACTCAATTGCTTCGAATTGTGAGTTGAACTCTATTTATATAATAAAATAAGAGCGGTGACAGGTAGCCGTAGTTACCAAAAGCAATTTAGTGGTTAAGGCTGTTTGTAACTTGCGCTAAACTGAAACCAGATCAACCAATAACCTGACAATTTGATTCTACAGATCAGGACTAACCATAACAGAATATATGATACTGTGTTAATAAAAAGAACAATCTTACTAAAACTTTCGTGAGACTTATTTAATTATTGTATTAATGACAATTTCATGTGAGTGTATTTACACTGAAATAGGAACGCCCCGACATGTTTTGAACTTGTACAAAGTCACCACATCGCTGTACAGGTAGCAGCCCCCTTATGAAGAGCTCTGTTTTAAACATGACGGGCCTGACAATTTCATATGCAGCGTAAACTGTGTAAACTGCTTAAGCAGTGTTAACTGCTTAATTTTTGCTTTTAATTTTTTGGCATCTAATTTTTGATTTAAACATGCGACAAAAACCTTGTTACTTACCCTGCCTATCTAGCACAACTACGCTTCGCGACTATTGTCGCGCGACATAACATTGCCCATCACTCTCTTACAGTACTGTACAGAAAAAGATATTTAGTATATCTCGCGCCAGAAAGAGTCGCGTGTCACAACTGTGCTAGAGGTGCTGCAGTGTATTCTAAGCAGGAGAGTTGACTTGCAATGAAGTTTAAATGTCATTGCTTACCCCTCAGTGTATTCTGCTTGTAGAAGCCCCAGGTAGGCTTCCCATTTGTTTCCAATGACCTTCCCGCACGTAAAGCAACGAACCGGAATGATCATTCTGACTTCTGAAATAAGGAAGTTTCATGAACATGTAAATAATACACGTTTTAGGTTATGTTTTGTTTGAAAGGAAAATTATGTGTAAGTACAGAGTATAATATGCAGAGCAATTTTACTTACATGTACAATTATTTAACTTTACTAATTCTGATTTAGGGTTTATTAAAAATTCACAATAGAAACTTCGGGAAGTGTCTAAGTCGAGACAACCTTACAACACAAAACAACACGAATCGTGCACTATGCGTAAGCCGCGAAGTCCGAAGTGACACTGACGGCTAGCCTGACCTGACTGACTGACAGGTGACAGTGACAGCTACATTTCAACCAGCGTAGTTTGAAAAGTGTGATTGATATCGTTTGAGATACTGTTAAAATCGTGGAAACAAAATTATATAAACTAATCATATGTGTTTGGAAAGTATCTGGGGGCACGAGAGTGCCCTCGCCAAGTCAGGCAGACGCACGCACCGGCACGCCGTACCATCCTGTTCTAGGAGCCATTCAGGACATTTTCGAACCCTATCTATGTCTGGGATATAAATAATATAAAAAATATCTAGCACGTTGTAATTTTTAGCTGATCTCATTTATCCTTACATTACGGTTTATGAAATTATAATACCTTTAATTATTTTTATCTTTTGTTCCAGATTGATCAATCCACAGCAAAATGACACTAAGCATGGAACAATATTTGAATATGGACGACAGGGAAATGGTAAGTTTTGCTTGCATAGTTGATTCCTTATGAGACGTATATGGATATGAAAAAGCGGCCTTATTGCTTAACAGCGATCTGACGAACCTTCTAGGCAAACTTTAGTTAGTTTAGTAGTGGAATACTTAATATGAATGTATAGTCACGTTAGTCGCCAGATATGGTACTGGGACTACTGGAACTACTGGGAACTACTTAGAATGGGGATGCGCCACTGCCGGCAGGCAGAAAATGAGAACTCAGGGGTGTTTTCGGGACTTAACTTTAATGTGTAAAGTTATGGATTAGTGGACAATAGTTTATAACTACCACTGAACAGACTACAGAGAACTAACTTAGACGAGACGCTTTGTGGCGAGAGCGTAGTAGGTATAGGCGCGCGAGATGCGCGCGCGGTTGCTATACGGTGGTGCGGTTCGAGCTCGACTGGTGGGCGGCGCGTGAGGCGCGCCGGCCGTTAGAGTGGGGCGCGGGAAAGAGAAGACGCGTGTTACGCTGGCTTCACACTCCGAGAGGCCCGCTGGGGCAAGACACGACTAGTTATAGGAATATTTGGTATACGGTTTACTATAAATGTTTAAATTAACTCCATCCGCCGTTGTCGGGTACTCGACGAGTTTGTTCAAAATTAATACATTGTTAAATTTTGTTTATAATGTAAAAAAATATATGGTCGAGTTGAGGACATAGCCGCGTGTCCACCGAACGAGCTAGGCCTGCGCGCTGCGCGGGACGTTCGGACATCCTGATTTCAACTATAAACACTAAGGAATAAGGAAGTCCGAGCATAACTCAAGGGTCTGATGAAGATGCGGCTATTTGCGGACAGTATTTGGCAGCAACGAAGTAAATAATTAATACCTAAGATCAAATATTTAGTATAATGTTCATTGAGCTAATTACAGTACAGGTACAATTTTTACCTATTCAAATCTAAAGTGACAACAAGAGTAAAAAACAAAGGTTATTTTTAAATTAATAAACATATAAAAAAACTCATTAAAAGGTCCGCAATACTATAGTTAAACTGCCCCTGGCTGAAATGTACAGCTTTCTTAGAAAAGTTGGAAGCATTTATTTGCTTTTTATAAAACTTCATTTTATTACCAAATTTCAAGTCTAGCATCCTCTTGGTTTAAAAAAATATTTTTTTATTTAATGTAGCTAAACTAATGGTTCGTTTTTTTATTTGTAAGGATAGGGACAAGTATTTTTTTTTAATTGGGGTTAATTAACTTTTTTCTGTTGCTTGTTGCCATGGTGATGTCCCCTGGGTTACTCTTTAAAACTACGATTTTGGGCGGCAATATGCAACAAAAATGTTGTAATTGCAGAAGTTATAAGCCCATTCTTATTTAGAATATATCTTGAAAATCCCAATATTATAAATTATCAACACTTTTCTAAGAAGTTTAATCACCATTGTCTCCTGGGTGACGAGACAGAATAACAACAAGAAAAAGTTGATCCACTCATTTTATGTAGACTATAATATCGCATTTATAACATATTTTTTCTATTAAAAATCCATGTGGGGCAACTGGATTAAAATGTCTTACTAATGCATACCGTACAGTTCGTCCCACTATGGAACTAAAATAGGCTCTTAGACTGGTAGTTCAAATCAAAATTTTCAAGTCTAATGGCATTTTGTGAGCCATTTTGGCAACATGACTTTTCTGATGTAAAAAAGCCTGCTGAATTCGATTCTGGATGTTGCCAAGCCGAATTTTGCCCCCCTCCCCCCATTTCCCCCCTTTTTACCTCAAAATATGTCCCTAATCACGGTTTTTACGGTTTTATACAAAAAGTATTACAGTTAGAAAAAAAATGTCAAGGACAAGAATAATCTCTATAAAATATCCTATAACATGGTGTATAAACTTTTTTAGTAGGCCTTATGGTTTGTGAGCAATATCTTCCCGAACTTCATAGACTGGTAGAAAATTCTAAATATCGGCTTCCTTTACCGTGCTAACGGCATTTTGGGATCCATTTTGGCAAAATGACTTTTCCGATGTAAAAAAGCCTGCTGAATTCGGTTCTGAATGTTGCCAAGCCGAATTTTGCCCCCCTCCCCCCTTTTCCCCCCTTTTTGACCTCAAAATAATTATGTCCCTAATCACGATTTTTACGGTTTTATACAAAAAGTTTTACAGGTAGAAAAAAAGTGTCATAGACAAGAATGATCTCTATAAAATTTCCAATAACATGGTGTATATTTTTTTTAGTAGGCCTTTTGGTTTGTGAGCAATACCTTCCCGAACTTTATTATTAAAAAAAAATTGATGAACTTGGTCGAGGCAGTGAAATACACTTATTTTGGGATAATTGGTTTCGCACAGGATCCAGCCGCTCTGCAGCTCTTGAAGCTGATATCCAGTTGGCATGCTGCTTATTATATGTCAAGACTTACGAGGGTTTCAGTCATAAGCAGCCGTCAGATTTACACGCAGAACTGTATCCAAGTAGGGCTAAAAGCGACGTAGAAAATAAAAATGCTTTACTTCTGACCATGAAGTCATTCAAAATGCTCAGTTATACGCCAGATTCTCCAGAAACGGGCCTTAGTAATGCAGTTACCCAGGATCTTGCAGCAGAAAACAATAAAGTATTACTTCTCACTGCCAAGCAGCTCCTTAAAGATTACTCAAAACCTTCAAACTAGATTGGGCTCGCAGTTTTTATCCCGCAAACGCGCGAGCGGGACTAATGTCGTCGTAGTGCGAGGATTTGCAGACGAGACTAAGGTTCAAGCGTCACCAACTGAGGTCGATACCTCAACATACGTGCTATTCATGAGGAAACCGACACTCGACATGTGCTCCCCACTGTGCATAGTCCACCCAGAAGACTGGTTATTACTGTTGTTGTTGCTTATGATTCATCATCATGACAAAATTAAGGGACTGCTTTAGAACGTTAGAATATTCTGGCGTTTTACTCAGGCACTGGCGATTCGAACGGCTTTATTGCAGGTAACAAAATAATTAAATTGATCATTTGCGTTTCTAAAACATTTACCTAGACACTCCTTTGTTGAAAGTATTCCGTTTTCCATTATCGAAAGCACTGTGAACTACTCAATGAGATAGACATACACCCCATGAGCGAAAGGCTGAGAAGTTCATGTCCCTGCTGTACAAGTCGAGTATCTGACGATGCAGGCTATGCTTTGTTTGGCACCACTCCAGCGCCTGAGCGTTTGCCCCCCACATCAGACTCAAATATGGTAGATTTTGAACTTTGCGTTGTAGCTTGTAGACCTGCACCCCTAGCACAACTGTCGCAAACGGCCATTTCTGGCGCGAGATAATTGCCTGTTTCTTTCTGTGCAGTAATGTAAGAGGGTGACGGGTAGCGCTATGCCGCACGACAAGAGTCGCAAAGCATAGTTGTGCTAGACGGGCTGCTGTTGGTGAGCCTTTCGGAAACAAACTTTGTTACTTAGAGTGAGCCAAGCTGCTTAGCAGTGTGAATTGACACTTTATTTTTTTCTGTTGTAAAATCCCGGGTAACTATGCAGTTACCCGGGATTTTGCAACAGAAAAAAATTCTAAGGCACATTTCTGGAGAATCTGGCGTAGAACTGAGCGTTTAGAAGGATTTCATGTTCAGAAGCAAAGCATTTTTATTTTCTACGTCCCTTTTAGCCCGACTTGGGTACGGTTCTGCGTGTAAATCTGACGACTGCTTATGACTGAAAGTCTAGTGAGTCTTGACAGATAATAAACAGCATGCCAACTGGATGTCAGCGTCAAGCGCTGCAGAGCGGCTGGATCCTGTGCGATTCCAATTATCCTAAAATAAGTGCATTTCACTTCCTCGACCAAGTTTATCATTATTTTTTTAAATAATGAAGTTCGGGAAGGTATTGCTCACAAACCAAAAGGCCTACTAAAAAAAATATACACCATGTTATAGGAAATTTTATAGAAATCATTCTAGTCTTTGACATTTTTTTTCTAGCTGTAATACTTTTTGTATAAAACCGTAAAAACCGTGATTAGGGACATATTTTGAGGTAAAAAGGGGGGAAATGGGGGGAGTGGGGCAAAATTCGGCTTGGCAACATCCAGAATCGAATTCAGCAGGCTTTTTTACATCAGAAAAGTCATGTTGCCAAAATGGCTCACAAAATGCCGTTAGGACGGTAAAGGAAGCCGATATTTGGATTTTTCTACCAGTCTATCTCATATACTCAAAGGCTCTCATAGACATAAAATCAAAGTTCTCATTTTTGATTATTTTTTATTAAAATCGGTTTTGCTAATAGTGATTATGCTAAAATATTATTATGTCACGTTTTGGTTTGTAAACTGATGAGTTTTAATTTTTTCCGAAAATCACACATTATTTTCGAAAAAGAATTTATAACTCAGCTGGGTTAAATAGCCCGAATATCTTTTGTTTATTTACTTGTTAAATTAGGCGTCTTCAATAGTAACTGGAATACTTTAAGTGACATTTGTTGCTGACACTGACAGTTTCTTATCATAATGAGTATAGTGTATGTATAGTATAGTTGTTTTATGGGAGTAGATTAGATTACACACTAAAAATCACAGCTGTTTCAATGAAAATATGTGACTGAACCATTTTATTTTAAATAGTATTTACTTTTTGTGAAAATACCTTTGTGCCCACCGGTCAGACGCCTGCAATTTCGTCTCAGAAGCAACTCCATACCGAAAACCTCTTTTATTTTCTTTTCAAGGCCTCTGCATACTTTCTGCATTGTTTACGAAATCCTTTACGTAAATTACCTAATACCAAAATGAATAAGATTAGATAAATATTGCTTTAATTCTTGTGTATTTACAAAGTTTCGTATTACAAGACAGTATTTTGCTCTAAAAGGGAGTTCTTTGTACAATACCTATTGTTTCTTATTCTTACTAGTCACTTAGTCATTTACTCTCCCTAAGCGCACACAATGTCACGCTACAGCGACAGTTACCATGCAATCAAGATGACGGCAAGACTGAAATGATATCATATTATAATTAAAATCTGAAAGAACTGATCTCTGGTGCATTTATTTTTAAATCAACTTTTTAAATATGGACTCTGAAGATGACATTCAGCCACTGATTGAAGAAGAAGTAGTTGTGCCTGGAATATCTAGGGATCTTTATTTGGAATTGAATACACAGGAGATTCATATAGATCCAGAATTTGAGCAGGTAATGTTTTAATTGTTTTATTTATTCATGAGTTTTCAGAGTTTAGTTAATAATACTCAAATATTATTAATTGTATCACTTATGTTTACCTACATACGTTATCCAATTTGTTTATTAAATATAATCTAATAAGTTGAGCAAAAGGAATAATATTTGATTGTTTAATCTATAAACCTTTCTCTGAAAAAAAAATGTAATTAGTACTGTCCCCATAATCCATATTATGATCTGTTTAATAAGCAATGCTGATTGCCTGATTAAAATCAGTTACATTACTCATTACTTGTGATTTAAAATTAAATTTGGTATATGTTTAAAAGTAGTATTTCAAAATATTCAACTAAGTTGTGCTAGGTTCAAGTCTTGCCAAAGGCAAGTATTTGTGTGATGACTTTTCTAAATATTTTAGTATGATATTTTTAAGAGTATGAGTATACAAGGTACATAGGATGTAATATAAAATGTAATTTTCTGAGTTTATTTCCAACAATCAACTTTTCATATGAGACCTACACCACAATTATTAAAAAATGGTTTTGTATGGGATTTAATTATAATATTCATTTAATTAAGGGGTTTTCCCTGTATACCTACCTAATGACATCATGCCACTCAGACTTCCTTCATTACACACTATCTGCTGGCTATAGGCTTATCACATGATACATAATGCTGTGCTGTATCCAATGTGCCATTATATTCCTTATCAAATAATTAATTAGGCTACACTGGATAAAACTGGAGTTGTATGAACTGTTACAAAGTATTGTTATCTGTAACACCTCTGCATGTTAAACTGGTTTTCTCACATCAAAAAAGTAGACCTTTAATTTAAGCCAAAAATTATATATCTTGTGTACAGTGCAGGAGTTCCTATGGCCTCTACTGGCATCATTATTAGGGTGCATCTACATTCTACACTAAAGCAGAGTGAAGCGCACCCTAGGGCTTGTGCACAAATCACGTGAGGTTCAATAGGGGGGTGGGGGGTGTAGGAAGTTGAGGACTGTAAAATTAAACTAATGAGTTGATATTTATAATAAACCGATTTCATTTAATCGTTTTAATACCACAAGGAAGCAATACGTCCATTTGACATGAATGATGGGTAGCGAGGGAATTGCCAGTGTAAAAATATAAATAGTGAATACAGATTAATTTTTGTATATTTAAGGAGGTCAAATTCAACACGCCCCCTCAAAAATTAATCACCAACTCTATACATCAAAATAATAATATTTTAAGGACAATATATTACTTCCAAGTGTTTGCTGGGAGATATACAATAATGATCCAACATTCGTTGCAAGGATTAGGGAAAACCCAGAAAAACCTAATCAGATCATTTAACTCAGATATATACAAATACCTAGTTACAATCATCAACACATTTAGTGCAATCATACATAAGCACGTAACTTATTTCAGACCCATCTTGCTTCTCAACGGCTTGGTCAAAACATCAGCTAGCTGTTCGCCTGTGGGGACATAGTTTAACTTTACTACGCTTTTCTAAACTTGCTTTGACCTTTTATGACAATTTGAATTATTGGCTATGCTTATGCATCCGTTTTTATCCGCAGATACAACAATAGGGTCAGTTATTTTTAGATTGATGATATATGTGCTAGAGATTTGAACCACAATGCTTATTTAACGGCTTCATACAAAGCCTGAGCCTCAGTTAGGCGGCGCGGCAACTAAAGTTTGCCTCTTTGTATACCAAATGATTGTGCATCGGTAAAATAGCTTGAACAGATAACCAGTGGTACTTTTCCTGTCACTACTAAATATCATGGCCGCCCCAATCAGAATCGGCATAACTACTTAGGAGATTTTCATAGTTAACCCCTTTGTCGGTTAATTTTAAGTACATAGTACCTTTTAGAATTACTCTCTTTAAACGTTTCTACAATTCATGAGTGTTGTAGTTGGTATAACGACTTAAAATATTAATAGATGCACTTAGGTCTTGTACACAAAATAACACACATTAAACATCCTATGAGGTTACGACATGGCGCATCATAACATAACTTGTTATCGAATTTAATGCCTCATAGTTTTATCTAGCTTCAGTGGGGGTAGCCGCAGGGTTACGTTCTCTCATATTAAACTTATTTAATACTGTTTGAATATTTAGACTAATTCAAATACCAAGATAACATGTCTTTCAGGTCTGTCATCTCAAATTTACTTTTTAAATATGTTTTAAAATCATTCATTGTTTTAATGTCAGCGCTTGCAATAACCAAATCATCAATGTATAGTATCTACTATGTATATATTTTTGCTTATATATCCTTTGTCTAATATAAATAAATATACATTGACCAATCGACGACTTTTGGAAACATTTTCTTTTAGTGACCGTTCAAAGACATCAAGGTAACATATTGCAATCTGTTTTAGCCCGTATTGAGCTTTGTTTAATTTGCATACATAATTTAAAACACCATCAGGAACTTGTATATACATATTTCTTTTGCGGTTTTAACATCCATATGATGTATTAATAAATTATGTTGACTGTCAAAACTAGTAATAAAACGAAAACTTGCTATCGACGCAACACGTGCGAAAATTTAGTTAGAATCTGTAACATATCCTTGGCTGAAACCAAACCTATATAGCAATAAACGTGCCTTATAATATTAAACGATTTTTAAATCTGTAATTATTAATCGTAAAGGTCCATTCGCAAAGTACTATAATTTTTTTTTACATCTCGGAATTAGAGTACATGTTTTATTGGTTTTTAGAGAGTTTAACTTATCCTTTACTGCTTTCTCCCACTGAGCCCTATCCGCTAGTGTTTTCATTTTGTCAAACCAGATATACTACTACACTAGTTATCGATTGTATGATAATACTCGTATATATAAATAGTAATCATGATATTTCTTATAGACAAGGTTAAGACCTCTTTAGCTTATCACTTCTCCTAGATGCCTCTAGGTTGGATTCGTTACAATCATCACTATTTACAATACATACAGATAATACATCAGATTATTTTTCAGAGTCAGGTGACACGGACGTTACTCTTTTAATCTTATTTGCGAATTTTACTTGCACTGCCTTGTACATCAACTTATGAACTCGTTGATTTAGGGATACTCGAAACATTGAGACTTTACAGGTACTGATTTCGGCCCACAGGCACTAAGTATCAGTTTAATCCTGGGAATATTCCACATTACTCCCTTCAGGCTTTGATAAAGGCCTGGATTCAAGAAAATTTGTCTCATCAACGAGGACATCCCTGACAGCTTTTTTTTTTTTTTTCGCATTCTGTGTTCCATACTTTATTTGTAACCGTTTGGCTCGTAGCCTACCAATATACCTTTCCGTGACTCAAAGAGTATTGTAATATAGAGGAAGAAGAGTGGCAACTCTATGGTCAAAAGTGCATGCATAGACGGTGCTGCCACTAGCGGCTGGTGAAGAACTATTGGTGACATATAGATGTGTAGCTATAGCTATATGTGTGTATAATACTGCTATAGCGTTATACGTATGCATCTATAGATTCTAGAAAGAAAACTTTGCACAAAATTAGTACGACAATTAAGGCCTACTTTTAATTTACCTGTTTTGCTACCAATTTAATAGTCATCTCTATTATGTTATTAGCTCTTGTAATTCTTTGGTCGTACGTTTGTACTTTTAGGAATCTCAAAACATTTCATTAGATATGGCTAAATAAATTGGTAACAAAAAGGGGAAATTAAAAGTATACCTTAATTGATGTTCTAATGTGTACAATATTTTCAGTACGCAGTTATAACCAAACTAACTGTGCACTGTACTAAGCAGACATAACGATTTGTCAATTAAAAAGATTTTTTTTATCAAATTGTACTAGTTTTCATGATGTTAATGACATGAAATTCGGTACATAAATGACCACGGTAGCCGACGTCTTAAAACAGTTATTTTTTACATTGAGAAACTTGTTTTTATATCGGGAAAAAGCATAAGAAATGTTTAAAATACGTGTTTTTATTCATTTTTTTATTGATTTATGTTTGTTGTAATACACTTGAGCTGCTTTTTTTACAATATCATCTCCTTCATAATTAATCTTTCCATCTAAAATCCTATTTACCGTCCTACACCAACTGTAAATAATTATATTAATCGTTGTATTTAGAAAGTAGTCCTTGAACTTATCTTTATGAATATCACAGTCAATAAAGGAAAAATCAAAATCCTATTTACCGTCCTACACCAACTGTAAATAATTATATTAATCGTTGTATTTAGAAAGTAGTCCTTGAACTTATCTTTATGAATATCACAGTCAATAAAGGAAAAATCAACAAATAAATCAATAAAAGCAATGATACGCTCTTTAATATTTTTTTTGTAACATTCACTATTGAGGAAGGCAATTGTTGTGTTTTGTATGTCCTGAAAACAAGCTACTAGGCGATCAGAGGGATATATAAGCCATTCTTTATCTTTTTCATATCCTTTTGCTCTTATGAATCTGTATTTAGCATTCTTTGAATCGCCTAATAGCTTGCTTTTACATAGTTTACACCCTTTTATAACTTTTTGCAAACATTTTGTCAGCGCCCATCCACAGACATAAGTTCTTTGATCAGCCCCAGAATCTGCTACATTATTTTGCATGACATCTAAAGGCTGATCAATTACAATATCTTGGGGTTGTGAGGGAGCATTACCTTTATTTTTGTGATTTATAAAAAAGTTTAATGACTGTAAACACTTATTTGTGTCTTTTTCACAATTAGCATTTATTGAGTGATCACTGCTCATATTATTTAATAATAGAGTTTTAAAAGCTCCCTCAAACCCCATGCAATTGGGTGCCACATTACGAGCACCCAAACTGCGAATGCTGCCGAAAAAGTTCTCGAGGGGGTCTTGGTTGAAATTGCGTGTTAACATTGAATCCAAACTATATTTTTTTGACAACAATTGCCATAACAATTTAAATCCCTCAATAGTTTTAATAAAATTATTTACAGTTGGTACATATTTGACTGTTGTTGACCCGTCACCGTTTCTTAATATAAATTTAATTGATTTTAATAATTGGAGAGCCTCTTGCCAAAGCTGATGGTGCGGAGAGCTCCTTTTAATGGCCGCTCTGTATTTTTTGCCGTGGGGCACTGAGAAGCTCGAGGCATTGAGTGAGTCAAATAATTTGTCCATTAACATTAAGAATGGTATGACATCACAACATTCTTGCAGTAAATCGCCTCTCGCGACCAAATTATCAGTAGCTACAGCCATACTGTGACTGAGCACTTGGACGGCATTTTTCACTCTCATCTTCTTTATTCTTGTGGGATCCACATGTTCTCTTGTCAATTTTGGCAAAAGCCGTAACTCACCATGAGCCTTGTCAGCGGCATAAATTTTTTGAAAATATTCCCACTTTACATTTTTCTCTTCATTTTTAACTTTGTAAATGATATCTTTATTTAATAAATTGTTCCTTATACCTTTTATCAAATGTGGAACGTCAAAAAGTGGGATTATTTCCTGATTATTTATAATAATCACGTCGCCTTTCCACTCTTTCCCCAAATTAAAATAATTCGCCTTGGCTTCTGAAATTAAATTATTAACACAGCTCGAATTTGGCGAGCCCTGGTCACAAACGGTTGCCACTATTTTGAGACCGGTAGCTTGAACTTCTGAAACTACATCTTTTAAAATTTGCTTCAGTCTCGGCGTTGACATACGTTGTGTAAAATAGTAAGCAACCGGTTGTTTAAAATTTCTTTTTACTCCTTTCACCATAAAAACCAAGGCGTGATTAGCAAAATGCTCAGTTTTCTCCCTGCCAAGGTTTTCAAAACCTACGAGATCGTCTGTGTGCTGATTGTAAAATAATTGAGGAGAAATTGACATCTCATCAAATATTAAAGTACACAGACGATCTTGTGGCTGCATTTTAGTGACTGTTGATCTTAATTCATTAAAAATAACTGGGTTAATGCCTGGTTCCATTTTTACTTGTGCCAATAATGATTTCAGTACCTTCCTTGATGGCAAAGTAAAATGTTTACACATCAAAGAGTATGCTTTTGGACTTTTTTTATATAAAGACAAAGATAAAATCTTTTCGTCCAAAGTAAACCTATGCCCCTTCTTTTTCTTGTGTCCTTCCATAAATTGCATTCTAGTAAATATTTTTGCGGACTTAGGCATATTTTTCGTCAACTTTTTAAAATCGGTCTTTAGAGAAGCCTTCCTCAGCTGTCGGAGACGCAGTTTAAAGCTTTTCACTTTTTGCCGTAATCTTCTTATTTCATTTTCTTTTTGCCGCACTTTTCTTGCGCACTCGCCAACATGTTTTTCTTGCAAGAACTTGAAGGTTTTCTCTGCAAACAAAGAACAAAGACTATTAGATTATGACAGCAAAAAACATAAATATCAGAATAGACAAATACTTTAACAAACTAAATATTTACTTTAAATTGAAAGAAGTAGTAAGATCATTTATTATACTAAAATGTAACTAAAATAGATATAATAAAATAGAAAACTAATCTAATATTCTTTTATTAGGGTTCCGTACCTCAAAAGGAAAAAACTGAACCCTTATAAGATCACTCGTGTGTCCGTCCGTCCGACTGTCACAGTCAATTTTCTCGGAAAGTACTGGACCAATTAAATTGAAATTTGGTACACTTACGTAAGTCTTTGACCCAAAGACGGACGTGTAGGTATCATAATTTTAAATTTTGGGGGGGGTAATGAGTAGTTTTGAAGTTATTTAGGAAAATATGCAAAAATTGACGGTCCCCCCCCTTAACTCCGAAAGCGCTGGGTATAAAATTAAAAAAAAAACACTAGATATAGATATTTACCTAAAGATTACAGGAAAACCTATAAGAAATCTATGGTATTTAAAGTAATTTGTGGGACCCTGGGCTAATACTACTTAGGGGCCTACTTAATTGTTTTCACGGTTCCGTACCTCAAAAGGGAAAAACCGGCCAGAGGGACTCGTGCACCGAGTGTTCCGTACAAAATATGCGTTAAAAACGGCCGTATCTGTAAAAATCCAGTGTTAGCTGCTCTGGAGCAAAATGTAAGCAGAGCGAGGTCATTTTATATTGGTAAGTGGTAACTGACACAGACAGACAGACATAAAAATTTAAGATTTTCATATTTATTTCGTTGGTTGTGCTATAAGAGCTACCTTCATATCAAATTTCAAGTTTCTAGGATATCTGGAAGTATCCTATATATTTACCGTGGTGGGCGGCAACTTGTATGAAACACCTTTTTTAATTACTGTAATATATTTTGATTGCGTGAACTTCAAAGTTTGATTTTTTCACAGCTTCACGGGACTGCAGATTTAAGTATTTGATATTAATTTCAGCTGGTTACATTTTGCTAAGAAACTGGGCTCTGCTAACACTGCTTTTGACACATACGGCCATTTTTAGCGTATATTTTGTACGGAATCCTCGGTGCGCGAGTCTGACTCGCACTTGGCCGGTTTTTTTTATTGTAGTAGTAGTAGTAGTAGTTTTTCTAACCCTGAATGCCTAGCACAACACATAGAACAATAAACATTAATTATACACTTTTCGAGCTTATTTCCAAAGAATAAAGTGGTACAATTTAGAAACTCAAATAACTTAACATAGTACATTACTACAGAGGCTGGGAAGTAAGGCGTTGCCGGCCAAATACATATAGACTATGATAGACAGTTACGAGGCTGGCAACCCTTCTTCACGCCGAGGTATGTATAGTGTTTTTCTCAAACATGCAATGAAATAAAATAAGAAATCAATAACAATTAATGAAATTCAATCAATATCTTCCCATCAAAACATTCGTTTTGGGTTACCTATCTGAAACACTAAAAACGTTAGTCCGAATTTCATTTCGACAAAAACTATTCGACAAATATCATTTTAACTTTTTTTCATTTGTCCGAAAATTCAATTCGATAATTTACGATTGGGCATTAATTGTTTAGGATTTTTATTCACTTGACTAATGACACGTTTCCCTAAATCTCATTTATCCGTAATATCAGTTTTCCGATGTAACGTTTCGGTTTATTATCTATCTCGCTCGGCTCGCGGGCTGTTGTGGTCACAGTTCTAACCTAACCTAACCCAACCAGGTCGGTTTTGGCGGTTTGTCGGCTGTTGCCGCAGCACGGTAGCTTCGCTCGTTCGGCTCGCGGGCTGTTGTTGTGGTCGCAGTTCTTATGTAATGCGAAAAATATCATTGAGTAAATGAAAAAATGGGTATTAAACAAAAGACGTCTCAATTCAGATGGCAAGTGAATGGGGCGGGAAAAGTCAAAAGGTGAACTGAAAATTTGTTCAAATGTATGCAGTGCCAAAAGTATCATTTGGTAAATGAAAAATGGGCTACGAAAAAAAATACGTAACAACTCATAGGGCAAGTGAATGTGACGGGAAAAGTTTTTCGGACAAACGATACTTCTACTAAATGTAAAATGGTGAAAAGAAAAATATACGAATCCTGTCATCGAACAAACGATAATAATTCGAATAGTTTTCGGGCAAATGAAATTCGGTCAATGGTTTTTAGTGTTTGAGATAGGTTACCTTCGTTTTGATATGTAGCTACTGATACTTATTCGTTAAGGCTGATTTAGACGATGCCAATTTTGAGACGCCTAAATTACGGCGCCTCGAAAAGGCACCGTATAAACACTTTCTGCGCCATTTTTTCGCCGCATGCCAGGCTGATTTAGACGATGCCAATTTTGAGACGCCTAAATTACGGCGCCAGTGATTACCGCACAGCACACCTCCGACCGTTTAGACAATGACTATGTTCAGCCGCCTAAATCTCGCCGCCAGTCGTGTTTACACGGTGCTTGTTTTCAGTACCAGTCATTAGTGGCGGCGAGAGACGCGGAGGGGGGGTCACTGGCGCCGAAAAATAGGCTCGTGTTCTATTCCGCGCCAGCGCTGGCATGCGGCGAAAAAATGGCGCGGAAAGTGTTTATACGGTGCCTTTTCGAGGCGCCGTAATTTAGGCGTCTCAAAATTGGCATCGTCTAAATCAGCCTTAAATTGTCGCCGCCGCCACGGCGGGCGGGGGGCGGCGCTAGCGCACCGCGGCGCGCCGCTGCTCAGAACAAATTGAAACAAAAGGTCGCTTTGCCGGCCTAGGCCTGCAATTTTGTATGAAATTTCATTATATGCCTCTCGTTTCGCTGCACCCGAAACGTGATACTTCGTAGCCTATTATAAGGAACATAACATCAATATTTTATTGCATGTTAGAGAAAACATATTTAACTGCAACCAGCGCTGGCCCTATCTCCTGATCAGGGTAGAGCGATTTATTCCTTGCCACCCAAAAGGTGCCTCCAAAATTTTAAAAGTTCCCTTGTTTTTAGTTTAATTCGGCATTAAAGTGCCCCAAGGCACCTTGCGCCTAGAACGACCGTTCCATCTAGTCTTCCCTAGAACGGGCCCTGATTACAACATTATTACATGCCTACTTGATCAGTATATTTATATAGGATAGTATAATCACCAGTATAAGGATATTAATATTCTCATTTCTTTGATATCCGCTTGGTAAAAATTTTGAACCGTCCGAGCTAAATACTGATAATCGCTGAAACCAAAGGAAATATATTTATTCACCTGCATCAAACTTCGTGCGTGATGTTCGAAATTGAGACCTATCCGTCGCAGCCGGACAAGTTGTTTCCGTAGATCCTGATGGTATTGGAATTTCGGATGGGTCAACTGCTGGTCTCGATGGCCCCGGTAAATTCGTTATATCCATCAATGGTACAGCTTGGAGAATTTCGGATGGGTCAACTGCTGGTCTCGATGGCCCCGGTAAATTCGTTATGTCCATCAATGGTACAGCTTGGAGAATTTCGGATGGGTCAACTGCTGGTCTCGATGGCCCCGGTAAATTCGTTATGTCCATCAATGGTACAGCTTGGAGACTTTCTCGTAGAGGCCGCGAATAGCAATGGTCTGCTTGTACAAAAGTAGTACATCCTTGATGTATACCTGGAACACAAAAGCATGTTTAATCGTGTTTCTTATATAAGAATTGCCATATATTTAAAAAAATTGGAATCGGAACAGTAGTTAGTTTCAGAAATTACCCTTTAGCCAGCGGTATGCATCTACTGATTCTAAAGGTTAAGGGCGTGATAAAATCAAAATAGTCGATATCGGAAAAATAATAATATGTTAAATTAAATTATCAGACCTATTAATTTTTGGCGACAAAATCAAATGGAAGCGTCCATCTCAATCTTTCTATCGTTCAGAATGTTTACATATAGTGATATATGAATAATAAAAACATCACCTTACAACACGCGTTTGGCTCGGTTGGTAGACACCTGCCTACTGAGTCGGCGGTCCCGGGTTCGAATCCCGGCCGGGGCAAATATTTGTGCAAATATTTGTTCTTGGGTCATGGATGTTATCTATGTATGTATTTATATATTATGTATATCGTCGTCTAGTACCCATAGCACAGGCTTTGCTTAGTTTGGGACTAGGTCGATTTGTGTAAGATTGTCCCTTAATATTTATTTATTTATTTGGGACAGGTAGTATGTAAACACAGACCACCCCCACTAGACGGAGCATGTAAGGCGACCCGTAGGCGACCCGCGCGCACCAACGATATGGTACGGCAAAACATTAAAGTATCAACACGGCGGCCACTGTTTAGTTGCGTTCATGTTTATGAGGTCTCTCTACACCACTTAACACTACAATTTACCATGTTATTTATTTAATTTCTTTTTTCGTTGACGTACGCATGGATCATAAACAAGGACGCAACTAAACGGTGGTCGCCGTGTTCATACTTTAATGTTCTGCCGTACCATATCGTTGGTGAGCGCGGGTCGCCTTACATGCTCCGTCTAGTGGGGGTTGTCTGTGTAGGTAAATTATAAACGGAGTAGATTTATTTATTTTATCATATAAAATGTAAACAAAATAATCAAGGGACATCAATCGTACACAACTCGACATTTTAATATGGGTACTAGACGATGATAATAAATAAATACATATAGATAACATCCATAACCCAGGAACAAAATATTCGAGTTCATCACACAGAATCGAGGGTTCCGTACAAACGTTCACTTATCCCATCTTAATTGCCCTGGTTGAGTTAAGTTTGCATCTGAAATGTTTGGCGCCGCATACAAAGAGGTGCAAATTTTTATAAAAATTATGTAATAATTAATGTAATTTAATCTGCAAATTCTGAGTTTTAGTACTGAGTTTTTACGGACGGACGGACGGACGGACGGACAGCGAAGTCTCAGTAATAGGGCCCCGTTTTTACCCTTTGGGTACGGAACCCTAAAAAATACAGTCGAATTGAGAACCCTCTGAGAATTTCAACTCTCTAGCTATCACCGTTCATGAGATACAGCCTGGTGACAGACGGACAGACAGACAGATAGACAGGCAGACAGACATGCAGACAGACGGACAGCGAGTCCCGTTTTTTACATTTTGGGTAAGAAGACCTAAAAAAAAAGTAAAAAAGACAAACTAACACCACTTACAACAAGAGTACCTATATAGTAATATGTAAACTATTTATCTAAACTATAAGATACTTTTATAATATAATAATAAATAGGCAAAAAATTTCCTCTTATACAGTATATAAATAAATAATAAGACAACCTCACACAAATCGATCTAGTCCCAAATTAAGCTCAAGAAGGCTTGTGTTATGGGTACTAGACGACGATATATATACTTATATAGATAAATATATACGTAAATACATATAACAACCATGACCCAAGCACAAATATTCGAGTTCATCACACAAATATTTGCCCTGGCCGGGATTCGAACTCGGGACCGCTGCTCAGTAGGCAGGTGCTTGCAAGTATATAATGTTTATGTTAAGATTTGTAAAAATAAACGTGAACATTAACTACAGCATGTGTTATTTTTTTTAAACATTGAGTTAAATAAAACGCAAAAGGTAGAACAAATTGGCCTATCAATGTTGACGATTTTTTAGGTATTTTTTACGTTCCCAGGTAAAACGAAACGATATCTACCGTCACCATCAGCAACAAAAGTCCGTGAACAATGTTACTAATACTTGATGTTAAAAAATAAACGTCAATATTGTACATGGATTTTCGGTGCTAAAAGTACCACTGGATTTAAAATAGACTTGTTCCCCGCACTAAATTGTCAGACGGACGTATACATTGCGTGCTTCTAAAGATGTTGCGTGAATAGTTGCCATGTCAAGCTAGCATGTATAAATGTCATAATACACTGCAATATTTTACGAAATATTACAAAATACCGATTTTTATTACTTCCCAGTGAAATTAAACTGCATCAGATACAGTCTGACCAAAAAGAGTAAAACTTAAAAAGTGGCAATACTGTAGTGTCCTCCCTTTCTAATCAATACTAGCTGTGCCCCGCGGTGTTCCCCGCTCATCCCACGGGAACACTAAATTTATTCGGGATCAAAAGTATCCTATGTCCTTCCCCGGGACTGAAACTATCTATATACCAAATTTCATCTAAATCGGTTCAGCGGTTTAAGCGTGAAGAGGTAACAGACAGACAGACAGACACACTTTCGCATTTATAATACTAGCTGTGCCCCGCGGTGTTACCCGCTCATCCCACGGGAACACTAAAGATTTTCGGGATGAAAATTATCCTATGTCCTTTCCCGGGTCTCAAACTATCTCCATACCAAATTTCATCTAAGTCGGTTCAGCGGTTTAAGCGTGAAGAGGTAACAGACAGACAGACAGACACACACACACACTTTCGCATTTATAATATTAGTAGTATGGATTAGTATGGATTAAATTTTTAGTAATATGTATATAGTTTATATTGGAATCCAATAAAGACAACTACATACTTATATTCATTATTAAATTTGTTTCTTCAAGACAAGTGGTTCTTTCGTGGCCCTTAGTTAGAATCATTTCAAGGATCTATCACTACAAAAGTAGGAGTAAGAATAAATTCCTTTTACATTTCAGCAATGATAACTCCCTTAGTCTAAAAATTTAATTGGGTACTTTTCTATGCTTAAAGTTTTTTTTTATACCACATAAGTGGCAAACAAGCACACGGCAACACCTAATGGTAAACGGTGACAGGTGTCTACCTGCAACACCAGAGTCACAAGTGCGTTGCCTACCCTGAGGACTAGGATGGAATGCCTCTATGCTAGTCATTTCACCACAACAGCGCGAACACTGCTGCTTCACGGCAGATTATTTGGAGAACAAACAGAGATACTGCACATAGAAACTACTTAAAACCTTGATTAATCCTCAATAGTACTCACTGAAAATTATAAACTTAGAATTCTATTATGTCACAGTAACTGGCTAAAATGCCATACATTACATTAAAAAAATATATATACTCATTTTGAGCGAGCCTTAAGTGAATATAAGCTTAACTTATGCCAGATAATCATTTTTGAACCCATGTGATATTTTCACAGCTTCTTGGATGAATGCTTAGTAATTATTTCTTAATGTTTAATAATTTTGGGGGCTACAGTCGCCTTACCGACTAATACCAGTATGCATAGATATATACTGCCAAGTGAAGTGCAGTCATACATTCAGAGAAACCATAATTTGGAAGAATAATAGAAAGCCATTGTAGTTTTTTTGCACTATAAAAAAAAATCAAGATTTAGTTCTACTTACAATGTAAATTCACTGATGGGATTGCTGACGGCTTTATCCGATCTGATGACATCTTATCACTGGGATCAAAATGATGATCACACAGTCTTTTAGACTTGTATATTTTCATACGGTCAGTTTCCTTGAGTTTGTCTCCAACCACTGACACCCAAGCATTAAAAAGATCAGGTTTTTTATCCGGGTTCGGAAATCGATGTACTGGGACACTAAATGTGACTGAAAAATAATGAAATACATGTTATTTTTTACCTTTTATATAGTACATTCATTTTGGTCACAACCATATGTCACCTCAAATAGTTAATTATTGATTTGCTGATAATAGATTATCATTATACATCTAACAATAGTAAGGATTCTAGCATCATGTTTTATATCATAACTGAAATCAATCATTAGACAACATTTTTGCATACATAACATAAATACACAGATTGTTCTGATTGATGTGAATGAAAAGTATGTAACAAAATATAATTATACAAAAAAAAATACGGAAAATTAAGAAGAATTTTTTATTTTTACTCAACATTCACAATAATAATAAGTAGGTTTGCTAATCATGTTCGAGATTGACTGAGAAATTTGGTATTTCTAATGCATAAATAAAAAAATACTAAGTTTCCTTTTTCTTGTTAAGAAGTGTTATTCGTTCAGTCTTTCGGTTTGAGAACAGTACACAGAAAAACTTACATACATACATAATGGATCATAAGAAATACAATCCAAGAAAGAAATATATACTTAGTTATTGGGTTGGTTAAGTATCAAGTTTAACATAGTATTTTTTCTATCATCATTCAATATTTCTTTATTGTGAATTAACTCTACTAATAAATAAACCCGGTTACTGGCTGCTTGATGATAGAAATTTCTGTATTTGCCCCGCGTAGTATTTTAACTGGATAAGAAACTTTGAAAAGTATTATTTCTTTTCAGAGTTTGTTAACAAGTCCAGAAAAATACCACGCGGTGCAACCTAAGGAAGATTCAATAGGTACAGCCACGGTACAGCAAACAGCCAGTAATCGCTGTTATGAGCGTGAGCGAGCGAAATCTACCATTTTACACAAAAGTTGAATAAAGGAAAACACTTACCCAAAAAGTCACAGCCGAAAACACAATATCTTTTCGGAATTTGACTCATGTTATAACAAAACAAAAACAAACAAATAACAAAAATGAAACTTAACAAGAAATAACACAACAAGAATTTATATAACGAAAAACAAAACAACAAGAAACGCGGTAACGAAAAATAAATAACAAATTAACAATAACTTTTGCAATAACAAGAGATAACCTCGAAAAGAAAGCGCAAACATCCAAACAACAAAGCGTCAGAGTTTACAATGGCGGCGATTGATGACAATTTTGACAAGTCCACACAAGATGGCCGCCTCTTTAGTTCATCACCAGGCGTCGGAGGTCACTGTGTTCTACGAAAAGTGTTGCCACCAATGAGTGTGCCCCCCCTGCCGTGACTTTTTGTCGATTTTTGTTCTACAGGTTTTATCATGTATGTATATTGTAAGGGTATATCCCTCGGTCAGGAATGAAACCACATAATGCACGCATAACAATTCCATTTGTATTTGCTCCCATCAATAACACTTTTCATAAAAACCAGCATATTACATTAAACACAACAAATCCCATCCTCTATCCTTCACGCCGCGCCAAATCTGACGTTGACGTCTGTCATCGTCCCCGCTATCGGTTCATAGACCAGTGCACCGAATGCATACAGCCTGTCTATGGCTATTATGAATGCTGTTTTATATTTTATGACATTATAATGGTGCGGATTATTAAAACAAATACAACAATCAATAAGGTTTGACTATCCATACTTAACGGACCTTACAGCTCGGCCATCCAACACACAGCGAGTCCCTTCGCTACAAAAAAAAAGTAAACGAAAATGCATATTCTTCAGATAGTAAACAAAAGATCCAAGCCACAATAATAACTTAACTTAATTTTGTTACTTAATGTGCATATTATCCATATCATATACATTCATTCTTTCATTATTATTTTTTTAACTTTCACTTGCAGACAGTCTATTAAAACAAGTACAATAATGACCCGGTAAGGGTTGGTATTTAATGGACATTAGGTACAGCTCGGCCATCCAACACACAGCGAGTCCCTTCGCTATAAAAAGAAAGAAACCAACAATGATCTGATGAAAAAAATCCGAGTTACAATAATACCTTAACTATGATTTGTTACTCAGTGCCCAATATGGCCATATTGTCCCCGTCATCCACGTACATTGATACTATTTAAAGCCTAACAAGTGTCGGTCCGGCCCCGGGACAGCGGCGATTCTAACAGCATACATACAGCAATAATGAGCACATGTCATATCTGAACTATCAAACGTTAGCAGCGAATTGTCAAGAATTTGTCATTAACCCGATTACTCAATCCTTCGTTCCTCATGCGCAAAAATACTGAATCCCATTGAAAAAAAAAACTTGGCTTCCACAGTGATTAAGGTCAATGTGGGCAAGACCGGCATATCTCATTTAAAATAAATTTTGATCAGTCTGTATAGGGTTATTATTTCTTTCAGGATAATCGGCTTAGTTTTATATGATGAAAAATATAATATATTATACTGCCGTTAAAACAAATTGGCCAAAAAAGCATAACTTTTGTGCAAAAAGAGGTTTTTTTAAAACTTGGCTAGTAGACGGTCTTCCCTAGTTAAATAAGGTAAGACCGTCTACTACACATTGCCGCCATATTTATAAGCGGAAAGGCATGTAAATGACCTTGTGAGTTTTTTTTTTATGCCAATTGCAAAATGTGTTTAAAGTTCTGGGAAAAGGAGTTGCAATTTCATTTTATCCATATTTTTCTGTTTTTAAGGCAAGATCGGCATATGGGTGTAAAAAGAGATTGTCAACCTTTTTTAAAGTTCAAAGTAAAACAGCAAAATAAGCGCAAACATTTAATAAAAATGACAATTCGTTATTTTATAACGAAAAAAACTTAAAATATTCACAGCTTTTACTTATTAATTGAACACCAATTATTTAAGAGATCACAAAAAATAGTTATAAGTAATTAAAGTAGTAAGTACTTTGTATTATTTAGGTACTTATAAATTAAATGTAAGTAAGTTGACCAATTATGAACATTTTTAACGGTGCTCTCACATTAGAGTTATAATAAACTTAAAATATTCATAGCCATTACTTATTAATTGAACGTCAATTTTATTTAAGAGATCACAAAAATAGGTATAAGTAATTGAACTTATATAAATTAAATGTAAATTGAACGATCCGGGTTTACATTATTAGAGTTATTAAATGATATATACCACAGTGTTTAAAAAAAAAATTAGGTAGGTACGTTATTTGTAATAAACTAATCTCTCTTCAGTCCTAGTTTTTCATAAAATCAGAGCGTTTTTCAAAAAAGTGTACACGTGACGAACTGGAAAACGATTTATTTTAAAACACCGATTTTAAATTTTCTTGGATTATTCAATTCCCCATAAGCCATAAGTTATAGTGTATTATTTGAGAAAATGGCATAAAAATATTAAAAAAAAAAAATATCGACATTTTAAATTCAGATTGTGGTGAAACTAGTTCCGGATAGTCACAAATATAAAAATCATTATAAATTGATTGTAGTATTTTATGGACTAGTTTTAGTTTACACATTGAAAATAAAGACAATGAACTATTTAAAACGGGCAATTAATTTATAAAATTAATGGAACGAGCAAGCATTGAGGATAAAATAAAGGTCCAGTTCGTCACAATTGCCTCCAAATGACTGCTAAAACATGTATTTTCTTGCATTAAAATGCGACAAATCAAAGAATAATATTTTTTATTACATTGAGGAATATTCATTTAGTAATGTTAACGCTTAAATATGTGAATTGTTGCACTGCAGCAGCCAGAAATAATTATTTTGAACATCCGAAATCTTGGGACAGTAACTAAACGGAATCTCATGTGACTAAGTGGAAAATGTAAGGAATAATGTACATAGATTGAATATATTGAAAGAAAATCACAATAATAATATGTTATGAATCGTATTTATTCCAACGGAATCAAAATGGTATAATATATATTATTACTAGTTTATATATGTAATAATAATACATGTATAAACTAGTAATAGTAAATATTATACCACATATATAATTAAGTTCTCCATTTTTTTCTTTGATAACTTTTTTCATCTTCAGTTAATTCAGCTATTCTTTTTCTATTTTTTTAACCCTTTTTAATATTTTTTGGGGTTTTCTGATTTCAAACGTTCTCTATACCTCTGTCTGAAGTTCCGGTCTGTCGATTTCTTTGGACAGTGGAAAAAGTAGTTTTTCGGCATTATAAACCGTATTTTTTTATAAATAAAGCACACGATTAAAATCGAGACTCATTACTTTATCTGTGTGACCACATTCAATATTCATAAAAAAATATTTCGAGTTTCTGCAAGCCTCTGAACATGACTGAGTCGACGTGGGACATACCTATTTTAGCACTTTTCATATCTTTATTTTGTAATAAATCTAGTAATAAATATAATATAATCGTTTTATAAATATAACATGAATGCCTCACATCTACAGAATCAAACGATACCACTCATATACCCAAACACTAAAGGTAAAGTAAAAAAAAACACGTTGAACGTGTGGGACATTCAAAATTTGCCATGTACACTTTTTTTGAAAAACGCTCATCAACATTATAAAGTTTTATCACTCAATATTGACAATAAAAATTAAGAGAAATAAACGCTATCATCATCATTACACAAAAGAAGATTTTTAGAATTGAGTGGGTCTTTTCTCATTTCAATTTTTTTTACCATAGATGGCCTTGGAACATTATCGCGGTCGACTTTTTGGGCTAAAACAAACTTTAAATTGGTTTTAGCAGTTTTTTTTATCGTTTTATAAAATCTCACTGTATAATATTCCTCTTCTTTCATATCTTCTACAAAGCCAACATAATGCTTCCATGTCTTTCTCTTGTAATATCGGACCAGCACGTGATCACCAATATTGTACCTTTCGAATACATTGTGATGATCAAATTCAAATATATCGGAGTCGCTATGGATGCTCATGCAATCGGACACACTTGTAGAATCCATGGATATGACTCGAACCCTCTTTTTTACGGTAGATTTATTTTTTTCTTTTTTAATTTTTGATATTGTGTTTTCGTTTCCTGTAGATTTAATTTTTTCTTTTTTAATTTTTGGTATTGTGTTTTCGTTTCCTGTAGATTTAATTTTTTCTTTTTTAATTTTTGGTATTGTGTTTTCGTTTACTGAAGATTTATTTTTTTCTTTTTTAATTTTTGATATTGTGTTTTCGTTTCCTGTAGATTTAATTTTTTCTTTTTTAATTTTTGGTATTGTGTGTTCGTTTACTGAAGATTTATTTTTTTCTTTTTTAATTTTTGGTATTATTGTTTCGTTTTCTGTACACTTATTTTTTTCTTTTTTAATCTTTGGCAATATGTTTTCGCATTTTTTGGGTCTTATACCAGTCGATGTAGAGGGACCATCATACAATATGTCGGAATTTTCGGTTATTTGCCTTGAAGTATGTGTTTTCAAGATACAGTTCTCTTTGTCACTTTCGTGTTCCAAAATAGCGGTTGCTTTGGTAGTTACTTTTGCTTTCTTTTTTGAAGTTTTGTCTTTGTTAGGTACAATCTCTATTTTGGTTTTCCTTGCTTGAGCTCCTGTTTTTATATTTTTCGCGAGAATTTCCCTTATTTTCCGTTTCTCCACTTCTTCATGGGTGATCACTTCCGCTCCTGATGCTACTTTTTTTCGTTTTGTTTTGATGTTATTTCCGGGTTTAATTTGTAGAAGAAGGAGCTCTTCGAAAGTGATTCTCTTTTCTTCCAATATCGTAATTTTATTTGGTTTCTCTGTTTCTGGTACATGTTTTTCTTGTGACTCTGTTTCTTGTGCGACATTTCTTGTTGAAATTGAGGCATTGACGCAATTTAATGCTAGTGCCAACAGGTTTTGTGGTTCTTTCATTCTCACAGCCTCTTTTTGTTGAGATTTCCACCTCTGATATTGTAGTTGGTCGAACTTGCTATCTGAAATTTGACTAGGATCCCATGGGTAAATTCCCGCCTTACGGAATCCATTTCTCAAAATTTGACCCTCAATTTGATTCCACACTTCTCCGATCAATCGTGCAAACTCATTTTTTGGCAAAGTAATACCCACATGCAACCGCTGCCATTTTACTAACATTAAGTCCCACCGATCTTTGAAGGACTTCATTACTGCTATATCAAGAGGTTGCAGTAGATGGCTAGTATGCGCTGGTAGTTTAAGGATTGTAATGCCTTCTTTACGAGCTTCACGTATTATGTTAAGACCGACATGGGTTGAGTGTCCATCATAAATTAGAAGAACGGGTCTTTGGTCACCAACAGCAGGTAAAAACACTTGTTTGAAATATCTTTCGAATACTTCGGTCTCCATCCACCCGTTTTGAGTAGCTGCGTATGTAGTTCCGGGATATGCATTTTCACTTACCCACGCATCCCAAACGTTCTTCCCTTTGTATATTATGAGCGGTGGCAGTTTGTCCCCATTGGCGTTTCCGCCGAGTAAAACGGTAGTGTTATCCCGACCCGGAGAAGAAATAGTTCTTGTTGATGCATGCCCTTTCGCACCAACCAGTTTTGTCTTTTGAGGGTCTTTCGAGAAACTCGTTTCGTCTACGTTCCAGATGGCGGACGGTTTGTTGGTGATTTTTAAATAACTCATTGTTTCCCATAGTAAGTTGAAATATGGGCAGACGATAAATGGGTCCACGGCTTTCTTTCTCGCATATTCCACCGCTTGAGGTTTTTTGACGGATAAGTTGTACCTGTCTTTAAAAGAAGTAAACCACGCGGAGCCTGGCATACCTCTTTTGAATGGTGTGTCTATACGATTTTGTCGTACATAGTCAGCAACCATTTCTAACACTTCATTTTTAGTCATGCCAAACCCATTTCTCTCCATGATATGCAGCAGTGAAGCTAAATTCATTTCCACCTTTGGGCTTAAAGCTGTTTGTCTCCCAAGAGTTTTGGATTTAATTCTTTTATTATTAACATGATCCATAATGGTCATACGTGGTATGCCATATGCTTTAGCAGCTTGATACCCACTGAGTGTGCCATTTTTTACCGCACGCACTGCGTCTTGTAGTGATTCTTTGCTGTAAGAACCTCTGTTGGTTTTTCTTATATAATTACTGACCATTTTTGCTGCCTGAAATAATAAACATTTGGTTAGTCAGACTACGACAGTTTCTTTTGAAATAAGTATGTAGTTGCGATATCATAAACTTATACTGTTAACTGTATGATGTTGTAGTGTATGTTGCTACCAAGTACGTGTAAAATATTGTTTTAGATAATTTAATGATTATTGACGGCGTTGACCCCCGATAACGACCAAAACTAGACAGACGTAGATGAAATTTGGTAAGTATGAACTGGACGTAATTATCTATGCCTCTGGTTTTTCAGATTTTCGTATAAATTTGTAATGTGAGAATTGACATGATCTCAAAAGTCGAGAAAAAAAATTTACAACTTTGCACAGGAATTACAGACTAGGTAATTGTTACCCGGCATAGAAAAAGTCATGAATATCCTAAATGCAAAATATCATTGATTTCTGTGCTGCACTTTGCGTACAATGAGGGGTCAACGAAACCCAGAATTCCACCCCCGAATCTATAGCTCGACAGACGTTAACGGCGAGTCTCGCGGGCGATAAAGATAGCACTATCACGCGACGGAGAGTGTAGTTGTAGGTATATGAAACGAGATTATTAATTTCATTGCTAAAGGTTGGTAACATCTGGTTCAAGGCAAGACCGGCACATGACGGTCTTCCCTTGAAAATTTTAGACGGTCTTTCCAACTAGATATTTTTTAAGGTTATATACATTCGGTACCAAAATCCACAAAATTAATGCGTTATGGCTACATTATAATCATGAAACATGTAAAACAATTATCAAACAACATTATTACTTACTTCATTAACAAATACTTCGGCTTTTTCTATTTTTTTTCATTTATTGACGGAAGCACGTTGCACTCATTTTTTAAGATTGACACACAACTGAACTTAACAGTCGAGTTGCGACCGTTGTCTCCGTCATAGCGACATCTATCCTAGAGTAAAAGAACTAGGGCAAAACCCTGCTTTACCAACCGAGTTCTAAGTGGCGCGCAAATACAAATACAAGAGGTATGCCGTGTAGACGGGCTTACCTTATAGACGGACTTACCCACATTGACCTACTGTGGATAGCTTTGGCTTTGTTATTCAAATATTATTTGAAATTTTCCGAATATTAAGTCCCGTTTGTTCCCCGCTCACATCAGTGACATTCACCAAGTCCCAACATCAGTTACAACAATATGTCGCTACCAGTAAAACAAATCAGTACAACAAGAAATCAGCAATACGGCGTACGTTGAAAAACACCCTCTTGGTTTATACACTCATTCATCCCTTAATTTTTCAAGACTTTCACTCGCATATGGGTCAATCAACTATTTTCTGCCACTCGTTGCCATGGTAATGTCCCCTGGGTCACGGGACAGAATAACAGCAAGAAAAAGTTGATCCACCCATATAATATAAACAATAGCTAATTAACTTTCCTAAAATGTAGACACTGTCTTCTTCCCTGCCTCTCCATGACGATGACCAAGGGTTGCGACCACTTAGAGCCGTTACTCTTAGCAGCAAAGATCTCCACTCCACACGACTCTTCGCCTTACGGATTGACGCCTGCAGAGCCTACTAGCAGGCATCCTTCACGGTATCGGTCCATCGAGTCGGCGATGCTCCGCCTTCTTTTTTTTCCGACACGAGAATCCACGATGAGCTCCTCCAAGCCACCCGGCTCGCATCCAGTCACGCAATTGAAGTTAACAAGTTTTGCCAATAAGCGGTACCCGATCTTTAATTCATCAAGGATCGACGCGTTAGTTCGTCGTGCTATCCGATGGGCTCCCAACATTTTGCCTCGGCACCATATGTCGAATGCCTCACTTCCGCTCCCCATTCGCGCCTTCAGTGTCCAGGTTCTCGATGTCTATAGAAATTAAAAGATGATCAGGGTTATCCTCAGCTTCGTTGCATAAATACAGATAACCATAAAATAATTGAGTCCAAATAACTGCACTTTTTGTAATAGTTGTAATCTTAGTACACCAATTATATTTATCATCACATAACAGCCGAAAGATGTCCACTGCTGGACCCTCCCCAAAAATTCTCTACAAAAGCAGGTCGCGCACTGACCCCATCCAACCCTTTCGTGATCCTAACAAGCTTAAGTATTAGTGAGCATTAAATAAACAGTTTAAACTTGAGAATCATAAAACTGCAGATATTCGTTAGTCAATTTAGTTAACTACTTGATTCTTGTTGTAAACAATACTAAATCGGATTTTAAAATTACACATGAAATAAGATTAAAGGCAAGATACTTCCATTAATCCTTCTTCATTCGTCAACTTCACCAACCAAAGGGCGAAACGTCTCCGCTCCGCTATAACCCGGGCATAAATGTCCTCGCGCGTCCGGATGTTCGATCTCCAGCTGTTCTCGTCCACAGCTCGCATCTCTAAACAAATTCTCTTGAAGCTAGTGTTGTTATGTAACAGTACCTAGAAGTATCAATTAATAGCACTTCATATATTACACCTAAAATCTTCCCCTCCAAATAGGCAAGCATCTATTGAAAATATCATCCAAAATTGAATAACTTCTGTTATCATTGCAGTCTCCTCTAAAAGTTCTTTAGGCAAGATTTTTTTATAGAGCCAAGTACTTATTTTAGTACGAATTTTGAGCCTCGCTGTCATTTACCTTAATGTTGTATCACTATCATTGGTAACGTGTTATCAATAAATCTGCTACTACTACTACTTAATCGGCATATCGGCAGCAGTGGTGGATCCGAGATCTGTGAGGCTATTTACTTGAAAAACAATCGTTGAATTCAGCTAAATTAAGCGCGTTGTAATCGAGTGCGGTGACCCTAGGGAAATCTGGGTTGCATTTTATGTTTCTTAACTCAGCCTGATCTCTAAAAGAAGAGTAAATTATTGTGTGATACCCACACTCTGACCTACACGTACGTAGATATAATAATTAGAATGCGATAATAGTGATATTTACCGATAAGGAGTTTCCCCTCTTTAATTCAATATAAATTACCTGTCAATACCCGTCAAACGATAATATGATTTACAAAACACACTTACACCAAATAATCACAATGCAGATTTATTTGTGACCAATACTTTAATTATTATTCTAAATTTAGCAACAAACCCTCCTAAGTGGTAACAATTCGACCGTGTGAACAACGACGGTATTTTCAGCTTCCAGTACCTTCCCCAGAACCTCCGATGTCCAGCGTTCTGTTTTGGTTGTTCTAGTTCTGTTTTAATCCGTCAAAATCTGACCCATTCATTAAGCACAGGATGTTAAGTAGACACAAACTTAGATTCCTTGTAGTTTTTATGAGCGCTTAGATTTATAGTATACCTTTCTTTTCCAGCCGTTCGAAGTAACATTTTACATCTCCATCTACTTACTTCCTTAAGTTGAGGAAATAATATTTTCCCACCTCCTTTGGTACCCCTCAAAAGGATTGTTAAAATAATTATTAAAAAATAATTTAATTACCAATCCTACCAGACCATCGTTAGCCTTTTGAATACATCACCAATACTTTCCGTATCTCTCTGAGCCGTATGTGTGTGTTCAGTTGATGTCTTAATTATTGTGAAAAGCCTTTATAAGTGGTTACCTTCACACCTTAATCGAGAAACGTCCACGTCGATTTGATCCAGTCAACTTAAGACAAAGGCGAACAAGACTCATGCTTACACATGAAACATGTAGTTGTATAACAACATTATTGTTTTGCCAATTTCCGCTCCTTAGTTACCTATACGGACTCCCTGCTTCTTGCCATATAATATATACCATATACCATGACTTAACAAAAGCTAGACCTTCCGTCGGCGCCATATCAATGTGGTCACCTACCGCTCGCAACTGGTCAGTCACAAGTACACTCACCCTAATATTTGTCAGTTACTAGCTAACTGTACTGGTTTGTCTACGCGCAGCAGTAGCTCTTTTAAATCTATCTAACCATCACTATCCATTTAGCTACCCAAAGGTTGTCTGGAAGAGATCGCTCTTTAGCGATAAGACCGCCTGTTGTTTGCCTCTATTGTATGTTACGTGCAATCTGAATTTGTTTGTATTTATTTCCTGTTGAGGTGTGCAATAAAGAATATTCTTTTCTATTCTATTCTATCCCTCCCTATCGAACTCTTTTTATCTCTCTCTGGGTCCCTTCCAACCTCTTCCAATCATCTCTATCTCTTTCCGCGCTTATATTTACCGCCCTATCTGTATATTCCTGCCTTTATTGCCATCTGCTTCCTTTTCATGTAAATCTGTTACTGTGTTGTGTGATTGAGTAAAAGTAACATTCAAACATCCTCACGAACTCATACTCATGTCTAAACGAGGGTGCATAGTTTCCGTGTCGACGATTATTTCTGTCACGCAAAATAGTAGACACATAGCAAGAAGTCAAGTAGCGGCAAGCCGGCCTGCGTTAACCTATAACCTATCTGCCTGCCCTACCATCTGTATATCTGATTACGCTATTCCATCTTTGTTGTCCTAAAATAAAAAAAAGGAACAATCTGCTGTCATGCAAGATTCGTATTTACAGTTAGTTTAAGTTAGAGTAATCTAGAATGTTCATACATTCGTCTAGTACAATAGTATCAGATTCCTTACTTTTAATTCCATTGACAAATCCTTGTAACTTAGCCAACCGCTCCATTGATACGTTGCATCCTCCTTGCACACCTCCACTTCCTCCTTTATCCTGTCCTATTCGCTGGGCCCCCAAAGCCGGGAGTGAATCCTACTATAATCATATTTAACATACCTGTGTGCCTGTTGTCTGATTTGTTTATGAGCCTGAAGCATTTTTCCTTCCTCCTCCATTATTCCTGTTGGTTCTCTGTTCCTGATGTACCACCTTCATACTTGTGCATTCCATTTCCATGTGTCAGTCTGTCCCATCGACTGTGCATATAGTCTACCGCCTCCTACCCAGCTCATGGTTTTGGCTATGTGACAGCCCTTCTCCTCGACTGTCTCCATAACCAACACCTCCTTTTCCTATAACATTCTCCTACCCAGCTCATGGTTTCAGCTATGTGACAGCCCTTCCCCTCGACTGTCTCCATAGTTTCCACCTCCTGTCCCTATTCCTTTCCCGGACCAAGCTCATAGTTTCAGCTATGTGACAGACCTTCCCCTCGTCTGCCTCCAAAGCCTCCACCTCCATTCCCTATTCACATCCATATTCCCTGTATGACAGTCCGACCCTATCCTCGGGCCATCCCATCTTAATCCATATTCCTTCCATGGCATATCCTCGAGCCGTCCCATCTCGATCCATATTTCTCCCAAGATGGTACTGACCCTATCCTCGAGCCATCCCATCTTAGTCCACATTCCTTTCATGACGGTACTGACTCTATCCTTGGGCCAGTCCCGTCAGTCCTTCATCAATTATCTGAAACTTCCACAGGTAGCCTTAGTAATATATAACATATGAATTTACTTTTATAATTATTCTAAAATTATAAAGCCTGATGAAATGGAATAAACATAACTAGTTTATTATTTCCTTAATAATTAGCATATTTCATAAAGATTGCCAAGATTGTTTTGACTAGTGTTCTACAAATTATCTGCTTTGTCCAGTAGTTGCCTGGTAGATAATGCCCTTTTTGCTTAAAAATGCAACTATGCAAAATATGGTTACATAATATAGCCATAATATTTAATTTTAACAAGCATGCAGGTTATAACAACTGTTTCAGACTATCATTGGATTTAGCCAGTCAAAGATGTAATTTTCATCAATTATACTTTCTCTTTCTTTTTTTCATATCCCTGGTATATATAATTTCCATTTCAAGTAGGTATACATAATGATAACAGAGCAAAATAGGTAAATGCAGGTTATTGAATGATATAATTCCCATCACCAACCGAATCATCGCATAAGACAACACTTTACTTTATCATAACATCTTTCCCAAAGTAATAATTAAAAGTCATAATTGTACAATTTTATATCACCATCCACATAAAAACGATCAAAAATCCATAAATGTTAAACAAATATTATTCATATCTCATAACTGACCAAATAAAATTAAAAAAAAAAACAATTTCAATACCCATATGAAATCCACCATAAGTCCACACTTATGCAATATCAACCACCGCTAAACCAAGATCAAATCATGTCCCCCAGCAATCACTACAACTGCACAATAATAAAAACATTGTAAACCATAGCATGACAGACAGAAATGCAAACATGCATATATGAAATATGCTGAAATAATTCTAGAATATGTCATTCAACAATTGCTGCTGCACTCCAAAGATCATTATTATTCAGACAATACCCAATCCGTGCCACTGTGTTACAAATAAATACTATCCCAAGATAGTTCGAAGTTTGAAGCAAAAACATAATCCATCATCACAATAACCAGGATAAAATCCATTCAGTACTATTCACTCATCAAGCCCGAATACCAATTTTGCCACAAGTGCTGCATGTTCATATTATTATCATGTTGTTATTTGTATTTATCAGTAACAGCATTAACAACAGATTTCATCACTAAATAGCCTTCTATTCATTAAAATACCCCGAATAAAATGTGAAATAGCCATAAAATATGTACCAGTCATTAAGAGCGTCAATATATTAATAATAATAATATAAACCATCCCTCGTTTCTTATTAAATTAATAATGTATCATATTTAAACATATAGCGCAGTGATCCATACCGTAGTTATCCATATCCGTACGATCCATTCCATATCCTTCGAATAATTATCACTTTCTTGTGGGCGCAGTGAGGCAGTTAGTGTATGCCTCTCGATCGCATCTTCTGACTTGTAAGGGTATATCCCTCGGTCAGGAATGAAACCACATAATGCACGCATAACAATTCCATTTGTATTTGCTCCCATCAATAACACTTTTCATAAAAACCAGCATATTACATTAAACACAACAAATCCCATCCTCTATCCTTCACGCCGCGCCAAATCTGACGTTGACGTCTGTCATCGTCCCCGCTATCGGTTCATAGACCAGTGCACCGAATGCATACAGCCTGTCTATGGCTATTATGAATGCTGTTTTATATTTTATGACATTATAATGGTGCGGATTATTAAAACAAATACAACAATCAATAAGGTTTGACTATCCATACTTAACGGACCTTACAATATGTACTCAGTTGAACCAAATAGGTACCTTAAGAGTTTTTATACATAGGTTTTTCGGTCGTGCCACATTTCAAATGGTGTTTAAAGTGTTTTAAAGCTCTTGTTGGTGTTATATTGAAATATACAGCAGTTTGGACTGCTTCGCCTCAGAGACATTTATTCAATTTAGTACTAGTCAACATAGTACGAGCCTTTTCAGTTATTGTTCACACCATGCGTTTTGATACACCATATAACTGTGGAGACCTAGGTACTGATAAATGATACGGGATACCTTTCTTTATGCAGTAATCTTCCTGTCGGTAGATGAAATATTATCCACCGTTAACACAGTATAAAGTTTACTAATTTAAAATTCAATTTAGCTTCAGTTTTTACGACAAAACCTTGAAAATTGAAAATACATCTGATTTATATGTCAGTGGACACACAACACAATAATGTGAAAACTGATCAACAAACAATACAAAATAGTTTCTGTTTTCAGTTGTTGTAGGTGTGATGGGGTCACATACATCATAGTGCATTATAAATAAATAGCGGTCGCTTAACATAATTTTTATACTTAGATGTATTAAAGGGTAGGCGAGTCTGTTTCCCATTTTATGCAGGCCTCACATAAGCTATAATTCAGAACAACATTCAAATTTGTTGTATAAACGCAACCATGTTATTTCTCTTTAATTCCATGAATTTACTTTTGCTCATATGGCCTATATGTTCACACCATAGTTCATAATCTATGTTTTTGCTTTGACATACTTGAGAAACAGACTGACGTATTTTTGCAGGTATATAGTACAATTTTTAAAACAATAAAATTGCGCGAATATTTACCTGGCATGATATTTGTACCTTCACTTATGACGTGAGCTCCTTCCTGATCAAATATTACCGTCAAGCCTGTTGCATCTTAGAAACCGACAGCAAATTGAATGGCATGGCACCCCGCGACAGAACAGCACGTTCTCCAACACGCCTGGGACGCCGGTGTCGCTGATGACATTGATGTGAACTCGTTTGGTCGCTGCAATGTAATTTGAATTTTTAGCAACAGTAATTTTAAAAAGTGGAATAATGTTTCATATTTACAGAAAAGATCTTCCCTTTTTATTATATGATCCGATACTCTGCGATCCAATAAAACGAGTTTATTTTGTCATTATTTTCTTGTTGGTACTCGCCGGTCATAAATGCATAGTCTGAAAAATCGTCAGACGGTGATGCTTCTTTCAGGTAAACAGATTGAATTGTTCTCTTCCTCTCTGGGTTATTTTTCTGACTATTCGTCCTCTTGAAATAGTAGCATTCCCTTTTAGTGCGTCCTTTGCAGCAGCAATGACGGCATTTTATGGAATTTGTCTTTGATTTGCTTTTCAACTTCTTATTATTTTATGTGGGTAGTTTTGGTTTATTTATCCATCGTAGAATGTCCGTTTGTGATTTGATTCTAAACTATTTTCGACTTTGTGCTAGAATCACAACCCTCATTCTTCAATTTAACTTCATGACCCAATAATCGCGTCTTGACAAATACCAAAATTAAACTGTCTTTAGATAATGCTTTTATGGCATTTATACCTCGTAATGTTAGCAAAAAATGCGCAAACTTATGTCTCGTCCAGTCTTGTCCCGGCCAACGATAATTCCGTGATTAAATCATCAAATATGGTGAATAGTGAATTGTTTGACTTGAGATATGTCAACTTGCAGCTATAATCCTATTTTTTTTTATAAAACCAATTGCATAGCTATGATTTTACGCTCGTTCAAAACACTTCCTCAGCAGTAACATAGTCATTTACAAACCCAATATATTAATCAGACAAATACTTCATATATTTTTATCATATATTTATATATATTTTTTTTTTCAACTCGTTTACTGTATTTCCAGTCCTCAGTTCGATTTTCTGGAATTTCGCCGTCAACAGCATTAAACACATCTACTCGTAACTTACTCAGTAAGAATCATATTCGAAATTTCCATATGCTGTATATTTCACCGTCAAATGGCCTAATGTTCCGTTTTTGCTTGAAGATTTCCATAGCAACGGAATTCAAAAATTGATTTCATAACGGCACTTTTTCACTGATTCGATTTTACTGTATTCACAAATTATTTCACAACGTGACTAGGTCCATAACCTGTAGGAAGTTGAGGACTGTGAAATTAAACTAATGAGTTGATATTTATAATAAACCGATTTCATTTAATCGTTTTAATACCACAAGGAAGCAATACGTCCATTTGACATGAATGATGGGTAGCGAGGGAATTGCCAGTGTAAAAATATAAATAGTGAATACAGATTAATTTTTGTATATTTAAGGAGGTCAAATTCAACAGGGGGGTCACGAAAAAATCACGATAAATCACGTTGGGGGAGGGGGGGTATAAGGAGACCTCACATGTATTTTTCCACAGTGAATGAACTAAGAAAAAATCGATATTTTATTCTCGGTTTTGTTAAAAATAAGTCTTCACTTGTTAAATAATTCAAAATAGCGAGTCTATTTTACGAAATTTTGGCGGAAAAAAAATACACGTGAGGTAGTGGGGGGAGGGGGGGGTTAGCAAAGAACCTCACCAAATATCACCAGGGGTGAGGGGGGGTCAAAAAGTAGCCGAAAAAACCTCACGTGATTTGTGCACAAGCCCCTACGACCTGTTTATGGTGCCATATTATCATAGAATGTCAGAAAGCGGGCCAAAATTAGCTTCCAAGATTTGACCCATACATACATCATACATACAAACATTGCAAGTATAGGCTTGTAAATAGAACAAAATAAAACTCGTAATTAAAAAATCTTATTGAAATGAATATTATTCCAGGTTGTATATGGCTACCAGAGAAGTAGATGGCGGACAAACCTGGTCCACTTCTTTTCTGTCATTCTATGCGGCCTGCCAGCATTGCTGTTCCACTGGTGCCCCACCTGGTACCTGTTTGCGACCTGCACAAGAGCGTGCTTCCAGCTTGCTGATCAGGTGTTGGTTGTGGTGAGTATCATTATCACATCCTCATCCCATCCTCGTCGCCAAATGTAATGTAGGAATAAAACAAGCAATTAAATGCAGTTTATTATTATACTGCACACACTAATAACAATAAAACAAGCATTCCTACCCCATCTTGGGAGCTGAGTGAGAGAAAGATAGGTTGTGAAAGAGAGAGAGAGAGAGAGAGAGATACCACACTGCACGAGTGATTTGACACCTCCTGTCGGCCTAGTGTCAAATAATTTGTGCACCAAAACTCCCGGGGTATGGCGAGTATAGATGAGGAAAGCTATAAAAGTGTTCAAGGTATATTTCTGAAGGTTTGTGATGACAGACTACACAGGCAGAACAACCTGGTGCCAAAAAATCTAAGGAAAGGAAGTAATTGACCGAGCTAGCGGAGCGTTTCAGTTTGAGATTGGCCAATCAATTCTTTCGCATGTCTAAATTCCGGATATCCAGATTTCTCGCCTACGGGCAGCATTACTCAACCGATTGTTGTGAAATTTTGTGAGCTAGTTCTTAATTATATATTTATAATTAAGAACTAGCTCATATATTTTTTATTTTTAATAAGGCTTTAAGATGGGAGGTGAGATTGAAAAAAACATATTATTTCACCTATTTTGTAACAGACTCGCGAAGTTTATAGCTCGCAAAGTCACTAGTTTCGATAAAAAACATTATAACGAGTGTTTACAAGTCCTTGGACTAATTTAGATTATTATTAGGACTGCTACTTACATATTTTTAAGTCAATTTGAAAATAATGTCAATAAACATATTGATTCTCATGTTCTGATTTCAGGAAACATATCAAAAGAAATGCAAAACATCCTACATTCACAAAGTAGTAGAGAAGACAATAGCAGACACAAGGTGAGACATGTCTAATAGGATATTTACTTTATATGAGAAAATATTTAAAAATATATTATAGCTTAGGCGAAAATGTATGATTTTTTTTAGTTTTTGGTACTATAAGGTAACAAAATAAATTATACAGTTCAACTCAGTTTTATTTTTTTTCTGTTTTTTAACACCACGAAATAGTAGCCGTCATATTGTTATACGTCAAACAGCAAAATGTCAGTATCAACTGTCAAGTGATCATTGTATTAGCGCGTTTGTTTACACAGCCACCTGACGTCATGATCATAGAGCAATATGGCGTCGAATACATCCAGCGTTTTCGTCAAATTACGCGCGAAATTTAAAATTTATTAGGACTATGGAAACTGTTACTGACACTTTTTAAAAATGAGTGCATTGATACTTGATACTTGCTCTACTGATGCTTTGTTGACGCAGTGACGATTCTCACTTTAAGGGAGTCTTTGAGGTTAAGGATATTGGTGAATTGTCAAGCCAATTAGGAGTGAAAGCGGTCGCCATGGCGAAGACGGTCGGAGAATAAATGATAATAATTGATTAATTACAGCGGTTTATTTAACGAGGGCTTTGCCGATGAAGCAGGGGATGAGAAGGCGGTGCTTGCTAAGGGAGGAGACTTATACACTCCTCTCCGTTTAGACGATGGCACCACACTGAGTAAGTATCTCCATTAATTCTTAGACCTGTCCGCCAGTATAGTCACCAGTCCCTAAACACCGGCGTAGTACCTAGCAGTCATCGTAGCCGAAACCGGCAAGCGAGTGTTTTTTTTTAAGACCTGACCGTCCCGTCACAGTAGATATATATATGAGCTAAAGCCTAGCTTTAGCCTATATATGTACTGTGGTCCCGTCTGCCAGAGCTTCTAAACGGGCCGTATTTTACTGCAATTTATGGCCGTCCTTCTCTGACACCCCTACGCTGGAGCAGGATGCAAATAATGGCCGCGTCACAAATTGCAGCGAAAACTTGACCCGTTTAGAAGCCTCTTTAGGTATGTATGTATATCGTCGTCTAGTACTCATAATCATAACACAAGCAAACATAGGTCCCTTTGTGTTAAGTTGTCTGATATTACAAGCTTTTATTTAGCTTGCATGGTATGTTTAGTATGTTTGTTCGGGTGAAATCTTGCAACTCAATTTTGAAGCAGATATCGTCAACCGATTGAGCTGAAATTTTGCACACTTACTTAACTTTGATGACAATACAATAATATGGTACCATGGGGCTGATCGGATGATGGGGCCGGAAGGTGGCCATAGGAACTCTATAATAGAAAAATATAATAGAATCGTCTCAGTGAGCATTTGATGGATATCCAAAGAAAAGTACAGTCGGCTATAAAAGCTTGCCACTAAAATGTCATTTTTGACAGAAACTTATTTAATTTTTCAGACGTGGACAGTTACCGGTATTTCAAGCATAAGAAGCAGATATTAGTGTGGGATGGATCCCGAGCACAGTGGGCGCTGCTGGCCGGCGTGGACAGCGGCGCGAGCTGCGCGCAGCTGCACGCCGCGGGGGCCCGGCCGCCCAGCGGGGAGAAGAGGGCTCGCATGTGAGTTTATATACTTCCAGACAGCTGGGGCCTTTGTCTAATAAATAAGAATAAATGAATGCTTAACTCATTAAAATTATGATTACAGTTTTTGTACGCCTACGGGTAAAACAGCCTGTCGCGCTTAATGGTGTCACTTTGGCATGCGTGGACAGGTTTAAATATCTTGGTCATATTATAACCAGTGACCTCAAGGATGACCAGGATATTGAACGAGAGCGCAGGGCGTTGGCCGTTCGTGGAAATATGTTAGCCCGCAGGTTTGCTCGATGCTCAAATGAAGTCAAGGTAACGCTCTTTAGAGCTTACTGCCAATCTTTGTACTCGAGCAGCCTGTGGGTGAGATATACGAAGCGAGCCTACAACGCATTAAGAGTGCAATACAACAACGCATTTAGACTTCTGTTGGGATTACCTAGTAGGTGTAGTGCCTCTGGTATGTTTTGCGAAGCTAGGATAGACGGTTTCCCAGCAATCATATACTATACTTACCTATGTTTAACAAAATAAATTTATCTTTATCTTATCTTTATCTGTGGACGACACTTGAGTAGATAATCTTAAAAAAATGGGGTCATTTTTATTGATGAGAATGGCTCCTTCGCAAACCAAATTGATATCGCTCTATACGCTTCGTCTATCGTCTATCATCATCGACATAGCAAACCGGGTAAGCAAGCTGAAGTGGCAATGGGCGGGGCACGTAGCTCGAAGGACCGATGGCCGTTGGGGCAGAAAGGTTCTCGAGTGGAGACCACGTACCGGCAAGCGCAGTGTAGGACGACCACCCGCAAGGTGGTCGGACGACCTGGTTAGAGTTGCGGGGACTCGCTGGATTCGGGTCGCTGCTATCCGGCCCATGTGGAAATCTATTGAGGAGGCCTGTGTCCAGCAGTGGACGTCCTATGGCTGAAATGATGATGATGATGATGATCGTCTTCATATCGCTCTAGTCGTTTACTGTAGCGATCGTGCTACCATATTTTTGTCTTGAAGACAGTATAGAAGTAGATAGACAGAGTATTGTGTAGCTCGACTCAATAAGATGCTAATCTGTGAACTTCTGCACATTCGCCCTGGTGTCTGTCCGAGGTGGCTACTCCGAACTGCTGGAACCCGACCGAAATATTACAATTAGTCCGCGCAAAACTATTTTCTTTGCTGTAGCCGGATAAAAAGTATAATATATCATCCTTGTGTCAAATTTGGTTAAAATCCGTCCAGCCGTTTTGGCGTGATGAGCGGACAAATACATTTTTACCAACAGATTGCCCTGTACGGCTGGCATCGTGCACCCATACGAATCCTGCTTCACACTTAAGATTTTTCCTGAAATAATGACCCCTCTATATAGAAAACTGTTTTAAAATCCAATTTTAGAATTGTATAATAGTCCTAGGAGGCGCCCACAACTTTTTTTCTTTACCGTAGACATGTAAAAAGTATCCTATAACCATGGTTGGATGTCCAGCTATCTCTATACTAAAATTAGTTAAAGTCCAGCCGTTTCGGCGTGTTGAGAGGACTATGGAAATTATGACCAAAATGGTGCCAGACGGGCGTGCCGTCGCTCGCCTATACAAAACAAATGACGATCCTGCATCACGATATTAAGATTTTTCCTGAAATCATGCCCCCATGTCCATGGAAAACTAATTTTCAATACAAATGTAGAATTTTATAATAGTATAGATAATCTTAAATTAAAATTCCAGGTTAAACATCTACGGCCTCAATGAAATCAAGGTGCCAGTACAGTCCGTGGTGACGCTCATCCTCCTGGAAGTGGTGAACCCGTTCTACGTGTTCCAGCTGTTCACTATCGCGGTGTGGCTGGCGGAACCCTACTACTACTACTGCGGGGCGGTGGTGCTCATGTCTACGTTTGGTGTCGCAACATCTGTTATACAGACTAAGAGGGTATCTAAAACTGTTCTAAAATTTATCTAAGGACAAACAAAAAGTACAAGTTTAGGCTAAGTACGAGAGTCTAGTTTCGTTGCAAATGAAAGGAACGAAACGTTTATTTTATCAAATAGCTGAAGTACGGCGCCAATATCGCAATCCTTTGCGTCCGTAGGCATTAGTAAGCGTTCGATGACTTAGTACCTATAAATCAATTTTTATTTGTAAACAGCTGGAAATACTCCCTTTCCTTTATCTCTCGTCACAGAGCGGACACTGCCTACTAAAAACTGAACTTGAATGTCAGTGTCAGTGTGTGCGTGTAAGACGCACAGGGCGTCCGCGGACGCATTGCAGCAAATAGTTGGTGTTTTGTGATAGTGGTGATAATGATGGTGGTGGTGGTGGTGGTGATGGAGATGAAGGTGGTGGTGATGATGATGGTGGTGGTGAGTCACCACCATCTTGACCGTTACCATCAGAATAATCACAGCCATCATCATACCTGATCATCATCATCGTGATCATCATCATCATCACCACCAGTCACCACCATATTCATCACCACCATCATCATCACCATCCACCATATTCATCATCATCATAACGCATAGGCTACTTTGTATCCCGCGGGCGGGTAACTCCGCGGGGCGCGGCTAATCTAATCTAATCCCTGTTTCTTCCAGAACCAAGAAAGTCTCCGTGCCACGGTGGAAGCGCACGCGTCGCTGCAGCTGCTGGGCGGGCGCACGGTGGACTCGCGCGCCGTGGCGCCCGGTGACGTCATCACGCTGCCGCCGCAGGGCTGCGTCATGCTGAGCGACTGCGTGCTGCTCGCCGGCTCCGCCATCGTCAACGAGAGCATGCTCACTGGTGAATACTTCTCTAGCGCACGCGGCGCTGCAGCTGCTGGGCGGGCGCACGGTGGACTCGCGCGCCGTGGCGCCCGGTGACGTCATCACGCTGCCGCCGCAGGGCTGCGTCATGCTGAGCGACTGCGTGCTGCTCGCCGGCTCCGCCATCGTCAACGAGAGCATGCTCACTGGTGAATACTTCTCTAGCGCACGCGGCGCTGCAGCTGCTGGGCGGGCGCACGGTGGACTCGCGCGCCGTGGCGCCCGGTGACGTCATCACGCTGCCGCCGCAGGGCTGCGTCATGCTGAGCGACTGCGTGCTGCTCGCCGGCTCCGCCATCGTCAACGAGAGCATGCTCACTGGTGAATACTTCTCTAGCGCACGCGGCGCTGCAGCTGCTGGGCGGGCGCACGGTGGACTCGCGCGCCGTGGCGCCCGGTGACGTCATCACGCTGCCGCCGCAGGGCTGCGTCATGCTGAGCGACTGCGTGCTGCTCGCCGGCTCCGCCATCGTCAACGAGAGCATGCTCACTGGTGAATACTTCTCTAGCGCACGCGGCGCTGCAGCTGCTGGGCGGGCGCACGGTGGACTCGCGCGCCGTGGCGCCCGGTGACGTCATCACGCTGCCGCCGCAGGGCTGCGTCATGCTGAGCGACTGCGTGCTGCTCGCCGGCTCCGCCATCGTCAACGAGAGCATGCTCACTGGTGAATACTTCTCTAGCGCACGCGGCGCTGCAGCTGCTGGGCGGGCGCACGGTGGACTCGCGCGCCGTGGCGCCCGGTGACGTCATCACGCTGCCGCCGCAGGGCTGCGTCATGCTGAGCGACTGCGTGCTGCTCGCCGGCTCCGCCATCGTCAACGAGAGCATGCTCACTGGTGAATACTTCTCTAGCGCACGCGGCGCTGCAGCTGCTGGGCGGGCGCACGGTGGACTCGCGCGCCGTGGCGCCCGGTGACGTCATCACGCTGCCGCCGCAGGGCTGCGTCATGCTGAGCGACTGCGTGCTGCTCGCCGGCTCGGCCATCGTCAACGAGAGCATGCTCACTGGTGAATACTTCTCTAGCGCACGCGGCGCTGCAGCTGCTGGGCGGGCGCACGGTGGACTCGCGCGCCGTGGCGCCCGGTGACGTCATCACGCTGCCGCCGCAGGGCTGCGTCATGCTGAGCGACTGCGTGCTGCTCGCCGGCTCCGCCATCGTCAACGAGAGCATGCTCACTGGTGAATACTTCTCTAGCGCACGCGGCGCTGCAGCTGCTGGGCGGGCGCACGGTGGACTCGCGCGCCGTGGCGCCCGGTGACGTCATCACGCTGCCGCCGCAGGGCTGCGTCATGCTGAGCGACTGCGTGCTGCTCGCCGGCTCCGCCATCGTCAACGAGAGCATGCTCACTGGTGAATACTTCTCTAGCGCACGCGGCGCTGCAGCTGCTGGGCGGGCGCACGGTGGACTCGCGCGCCGTGGCGCCCGGTGACGTCATCACGCTGCCGCCGCAGGGCTGCGTCATGCTGAGCGACTGCGTGCTGCTCGCCGGCTCCGCCATCGTCAACGAGAGCATGCTCACTGGTGAATACTTCTCTAGCGCACGCGGCGCTGCAGCTGCTGGGCGGGCGCACGGTGGACTCGCGCGCCGTGGCGCCCGGTGACGTCATCACGCTGCCGCCGCAGGGCTGCGTCATGCTGAGCGACTGCGTGCTGCTCGCCGGCTCCGCCATCGTCAACGAGAGCATGCTCACTGGTGAATACTTCTCTAGCGCACGCGGCGCTGCAGCTGCTGGGCGGGCGCACGGTGGACTCGCGCGCCGTGGCGCCCGGTGACGTCATCACGCTGCCGCCGCAGGGCTGCGTCATGCTGAGCGACTGCGTGCTGCTCGCCGGCTCCGCCATCGTCAACGAGAGCATGCTCACTGGTGAATACTTCTCTAGCGCACGCGGCGCTGCAGCTGCTGGGCGGGCGCACGGTGGACTCGCGCGCCGTGGCGCCCGGTGACGTCATCACGCTGCCGCCGCAGGGCTGCGTCATGCTGAGCGACTGCGTGCTGCTCGCCGGCTCCGCCATCGTCAACGAGAGCATGCTCACTGGTGAATACTTCTCTAGCGCACGCGGCGCTGCAGCTGCTGGGCGGGCGCACGGTGGACTCGCGCGCCGTGGCGCCCGGTGACGTCATCACGCTGCCGCCGCAGGGCTGCGTCATGCTGAGCGACTGCGTGCTGCTCGCCGGCTCCGCCATCGTCAACGAGAGCATGCTCACTGGTGAATACTTCTCTAGCGCACGCGGCGCTGCAGCTGCTGGGCGGGCGCACGGTGGACTCGCGCGCCGTGGCGCCCGGTGACGTCATCACGCTGCCGCCGCAGGGCTGCGTCATGCTGAGCGACTGCGTGCTGCTCGCCGGCTCCGCCATCGTCAACGAGAGCATGCTCACTGGTGAATACTTCTCTAGCGCACGCGGCGCTGCAGCTGCTGGGCGGGCGCACGGTGGACTCGCGCGCCGTGGCGCCCGGTGACGTCATCACGCTGCCGCCGCAGGGCTGCGTCATGCTGAGCGACTGCGTGCTGCTCGCCGGCTCGGCCATCGTCAACGAGAGCATGCTCACTGGTGAATACTTCTCTAGCGCACGCGGCGCTGCAGCTGCTGGGCGGGCGCACGGTGGACTCGCGCGCCGTGGCGCCCGGTGACGTCATCACGCTGCCGCCGCAGGGCTGCGTCATGCTGAGCGACTGCGTGCTGCTCGCCGGCTCCGCCATCGTCAACGAGAGCATGCTCACTGGTGAATACTTCTCTAGCGCACGCGGCGCTGCAGCTGCTGGGCGGGCGCACGGTGGACTCGCGCGCCGTGGCGCCCGGTGACGTCATCACGCTGCCGCCGCAGGGCTGCGTCATGCTGAGCGACTGCGTGCTGCTCGCCGGCTCCGCCATCGTCAACGAGAGCATGCTCACTGGTGAATACTTCTCTAGCGCACGCGGCGCTGCAGCTGCTGGGCGGGCGCACGGTGGACTCGCGCGCCGTGGCGCCCGGTGACGTCATCACGCTGCCGCCGCAGGGCTGCGTCATGCTGAGCGACTGCGTGCTGCTCGCCGGCTCCGCCATCGTCAACGAGAGCATGCTCACTGGTGAATACTTCTCTAGCGCACGCGGCGCTGCAGCTGCTGGGCGGGCGCACGGTGGACTCGCGCGCCGTGGCGCCCGGTGACGTCATCACGCTGCCGCCGCAGGGCTGCGTCATGCTGAGCGACTGCGTGCTGCTCGCCGGCTCCGCCATCGTCAACGAGAGCATGCTCACTGGTGAATACTTCTCTAGCGCACGCGGCGCTGCAGCTGCTGGGCGGGCGCACGGTGGACTCGCGCGCCGTGGCGCCCGGTGACGTCATCACGCTGCCGCCGCAGGGCTGCGTCATGCTGAGCGACTGCGTGCTGCTCGCCGGCTCCGCCATCGTCAACGAGAGCATGCTCACTGGTGAATACTTCTCTAGCGCACGCGGCGCTGCAGCTGCTGGGCGGGCGCACGGTGGACTCGCGCGCCGTGGCGCCCGGTGACGTCATCACGCTGCCGCCGCAGGGCTGCGTCATGCTGAGCGACTGCGTGCTGCTCGCCGGCTCCGGCCATCGTCAACGAGAGCATGCTCACTGGTGAATACTTCTCTAGCGCACGCGGCGCTGCAGCTGCTGGGCGGGCGCACGGTGGACTCGCGCGCCGTGGCGCCCGGTGACGTCATCACGCTGCCGCCGCAGGGCTGCGTCATGCTGAGCGACTGCGTGCTGCTCGCCGGCTCCGCCATCGTCAACGAGAGCATGCTCACTGGTGAATACTTCTCTAGCGCACGCGGCGCTGCAGCTGCTGGGCGGGCGCACGGTGGACTCGCGCGCCGTGGCGCCCGGTGACGTCATCACGCTGCCGCCGCAGGGCTGCGTCATGCTGAGCGACTGCGTGCTGCTCGCCGGCTCCGCCATCGTCAACGAGAGCATGCTCACTGGTGAATACTTCTCTAGCGCACGCGGCGCTGCAGCTGCTGGGCGGGCGCACGGTGGACTCGCGCGCCGTGGCGCCCGGTGACGTCATCACGCTGCCGCCGCAGGGCTGCGTCATGCTGAGCGACTGCGTGCTGCTCGCCGGCTCCGCCATCGTCAACGAGAGCATGCTCACTGGTGAATACTTCTCTAGCGCACGCGGCGCTGCAGCTGCTGGGCGGGCGCACGGTGGACTCGCGCGCCGTGGCGCCCGGTGACGTCATCACGCTGCCGCCGCAGGGCTGCGTCATGCTGAGCGACTGCGTGCTGCTCGCCGGCTCCGCCATCGTCAACGAGAGCATGCTCACTGGTGAATACTTCTCTAGCGCACGCGGCGCTGCAGCTGCTGGGCGGGCGCACGGTGGACTCGCGCGCCGTGGCGCCCGGTGACGTCATCACGCTGCCGCCGCAGGGCTGCGTCATGCTGAGCGACTGCGTGCTGCTCGCCGGCTCCGCCATCGTCAACGAGAGCATGCTCACTGGTGAATACTTCTCTAGCGCACGCGGCGCTGCAGCTGCTGGGCGGGCGCACGGTGGACTCGCGCGCCGTGGCGCCCGGTGACGTCATCACGCTGCCGCCGCAGGGCTGCGTCATGCTGAGCGACTGCGTGCTGCTCGCCGGCTCCGCCATCGTCAACGAGAGCATGCCCACTGGTGAATACTTCTCTAGCGCACGCGGCGCTGCAGCTGCTGGGCGGGCGCACGGTGGACTCGCGCGCCGTGGCGCCCGGTGACGTCATCACGCTGCCGCCGCAGGGCTGCGTCATGCTGAGCGACTGCGTGCTGCTCGCCGGCTCCGCCATCGTCAACGAGAGCATGCTCACTGGTGAATACTTCTCTAGCGCACGCGGCGCTGCAGCTGCTGGGCGGGCGCACGGTGGACTCGCGCGCCGTGGCGCCCGGTGACGTCATCACGCTGCCGCCGCAGGGCTGCGTCATGCTGAGCGACTGCGTGCTGCTCGCCGGCTCCGCCATCGTCAACGAGAGCATGCTCACTGGTGAATACTTCTCTAGCGCACGCGGCGCTGCAGCTGCTGGGCGGGCGCACGGTGGACTCGCGCGCCGTGGCGCCCGGTGACGTCATCACGCTGCCGCCGCAGGGCTGCGTCATGCTGAGCGACTGCGTGCTGCTCGCCGGCTCGGCCATCGTCAACGAGAGCATGCTCACTGGTGAATACTTCTCTAGCGCACGCGGCGCTGCAGCTGCTGGGTGGGCGCACGGTGGACTCGCGCGCCGTGGCGCCCGGTGACGTCATCACGCTGCCGCCGCAGGGCTGCGTCATGCTGAGCGACTGCGTGCTGTTCGCCGGCTCGGCCATCGTCAACGAGAGCATGCTCACTGGTGAATACTTCTCTAGCGCACGCGGCGCTGCAGCTGCTGGGCGGGCGCACGGTGGACTCGCGCGCCGTGGCGCCCGGTGACGTCATCACGCTGCCGCCGCAGGGCTGCGTCATGCTGAGCGACTGCGTGCTGCTCGCCGGCTCCGCCATCGTCAACGAGAGCATGCTCACTGGTGAATACTTCTCTAGCGCACGCGGCGCTGCAGCTGCTGGGCGGGCGCACGGTGGACTCGCGCGCCGTGGCGCCCGGTGACGTCATCACGCTGCCGCCGCAGGGCTGCGTCATGCTGAGCGACTGCGTGCTGCTCGCCGGCTCCGCCATCGTCAACGAGAGCATGCTCACTGGTGAATACTTCTCTAGCGCACGCGGCGCTGCAGCTGCTGGGCGGGCGCACGGTGGACTCGCGCGCCGTGGCGCCCGGTGACGTCATCACGCTGCCGCCGCAGGGCTGCGTCATGCTGAGCGACTGCGTGCTGCTCGCCGGCTCCGCCATCGTCAACGAGAGCATGCTCACTGGTGAATACTTCTCTAGCGCACGCGGCGCTGCAGCTGCTGGGCGGGCGCACGGTGGACTCGCGCGCCGTGGCGCCCGGTGACGTCATCACGCTGCCGCCGCAGGGCTGCGTCATGCTGAGCGACTGCGTGCTGTTCGCCGGCTCGGCCATCGTCAACGAGAGCATGCTCACTGGTGAATACTTCTCTAGCGCACGCGGCGCTGCAGCTGCTGGGCGGGCGCACGGTGGACTCGCGCGCCGTGGCGCCCGGTGACGTCATCACGCTGCCGCCGCAGGGCTGCGTCATGCTGAGCGACTGCGTGCTGCTCGCCGGCTCGGCCATCGTCAACGAGAGCATGCTCACTGGTGAATACTTCTCTAGCGCACGCGGCGCTGCAGCTGCTGGGCGGGCGCACGGTGGACTCGCGCGCCGTGGCGCTCGGTGACGTCATCACGCTGCCGCCGCAGGGCTGCGTCATGCTGAGCGACTGCGTGCTGTTCGCCGGCTCGGCCATCGTCAACGAGAGCATGCTCACTGGTGAATACTTCTCTAGCGCACGCGGCGCTGCAGCTGCTGGGCGGGCGCACGGTGGACTCGCGCGCCGTGGCGCCCGGTGACGTCATCACGCTGCCGCCGCAGGGCTGCGTCATGCTGAGCGACTGCGTGCTGCTCGCCGGCTCGGCCATCGTCAACGAGAGCATGCTCACTGGTGAATACTTCTCTAGCGCACGCGGCGCTGCAGCTGCTGGGCGGGCGCACGGTGGACTCGCGCGCCGTGGCGCCCGGTGACGTCATCACGCTGCCGCCGCAGGGCTGCGTCATGCTGAGCGACTGCGTGCTGCTCGCCGGCTCCGCCATCGTCAACGAGAGCATGCTCACTGGTGAATACTTCTCTAGCGCACGCGGCGCTGCAGCTGCTGGGCGGGCGCACGGTGGACTCGCGCGCCGTGGCGCCCGGTGACGTCATCACGCTGCCGCCGCAGGGCTGCGTCATGCTGAGCGACTGCGTGCTGCTCGCCGGCTCCGCCATCGTCAACGAGAGCATGCTCACTGGTGAATACTTCTCTAGCGCACGCGGCGCTGCAGCTGCTGGGCGGGCGCACGGTGGACTCGCGCGCCGTGGCGCCCGGTGACGTCATCACGCTGCCGCCGCAGGGCTGCGTCATGCTGAGCGACTGCGTGCTGCTCGCCGGCTCCGCCATCGTCAACGAGAGCATGCTCACTGGTGAATACTTCTCTAGCGCACGCGGCGCTGCAGCTGCTGGGCGGGCGCACGGTGGACTCGCGCGCCGTGGCGCCCGGTGACGTCATCACGCTGCCGCCGCAGGGCTGCGTCATGCTGAGCGACTGCGTGCTGCTCGCCGGCTCGGCCATCGTCAACGAGAGCATGCTCACTGGTGAATACTTCTCTAGCGCACGCGGCGCTGCAGCTGCTGGGCGGGCGCACGGTGGACTCGCGCGCCGTGGCGCCCGGTGACGTCATCACGCCATCGTCAACGAGAGCATGCTCACTGGTACACTAGTACACTACTGTAATGGCTTACCGATGTACCTGCGCAGATGACGAATTTTCGAAACGCGGAAATAGTATATTACTCGTACTATAGATATTACAGATCAGAGCATAATATACGAGTGACAAGATCTCCTGTTCCGTGTGACGACGCAAGATACGCAACAATCCCGGCATCCTGGACGCGACGAATGCCTAGCCCTTTTTATTTTATTTATTTGTTAATGTTACCTTTTATTACACACAAACAGAAAAATAATAACAAACCACTTATTATGCCTTCAGAAGCGAGTGAGTTACCTGAGTATGTACTTAACCCTATACGTACTTGCTTCCTTATCTTTCTAGTACTAGTAGCTTACACTATTTTGACGCTAATACGCCACTCTGTCAAGCATTGACAATGAATAGGTAAACACGGATTACTAATTTACAATAGATTTCACATTTTCATTATAATGTTTACTTTATGGCTAGAATGTAACCATTTTCATCATAACGGCTAGTACTCGTAGTGCCCGGATGAATATCGAATACCCGGAAGCCGAATAAAACATTATTTTTATCCGGTTGTAACCACTCTATATTATGTCTCACTCGCGACCTGTAGGTATTTTAGCTAACCTAATTCCGATGACTGGTTATAACGCACAATATGATGACATTTAATTGCATGTTTGAGAAATAGTACATTACTGCAGACGCCGGGAAATAAGGGCTTGCCGGCTGAGTAGGTATAGACGGCCGACTGTAAGGGAGGCCGTCTAGTGATACGAAGCCGGCAAGCCCTTTTCACGGCTAAGGCATGTATAGTGCTTTTCTCAAACATATGCAATGAAATAAAAAAATATATCACTCAAAAAACAAATTTTATATCGCGGTAACCGAAGACAATAAATCCGTGATTTTTCAAAATTGCCGCCGTTTTTTACTAACAATTTAGGCTTGCTAAACTATATACATATTTATTATATACTACTTTTTCGTTACATTTATAACTTGGGTTGAAATTAAAATAAGATTCATTCCAATTGAAGTTAGTACAGCGGATCGCTTATAAGATAAAACACGTTTTCGAACGAAACTTTAGGACAGACATTTTGTCAATCAATTGTCTGTGACATCTGACTCACATTATAACCTTTCTTTCATTTATGATGTGTAAAGTTACAACAATTTGAAAAAAATATCACAATATCACATAGATCCGCCGATCTAACCTATATATTGCATATTACGTTCTACAAGGAAACAAGAGAACAACCTAGCATTACCTATAGATATAGATAGGCAGCTGTATTCTACATACATACTATTAATATCACCATGGATTTGTACATGCTTAGTGCACAGAACTTTTTAAAGGTAGGTAACTATTATTTAAAACAGATTATTAACAAAGTTTTAGACAAATTTAACTGATATTAAATGACGCATTCGACATATTACAATTGCTTATTGAAATTTTTATTGTTTTTCCAGGTACACTGATATTAGTTAGCTGTACTTTCGAAACTGGTCTTGGCTGTGATAATGTAGCTGACTGTTGATTCTGCTGAGATGGCAAAGGAGGCTGAGGATCTGATCTACCGCGTTGTGACTGTGGATCATGAATTTGGCTGTGAAAATGAAAATGAAAATTGAAAATTATCAGCTGGCAATATATGTGCTAGGAGATTTTGGCGGTGGACTATGATGCTTAATGTAAACAGGAGGGTCACGGGAACCGGGAACAGCCTGGCCGTGGATTTATGTAAATTGATGATGGTTGGGGTACATCATTTTGAGAGTTGGCTGCGTGAGGATTTGTCGCCTTCTGCAACTTTTATCAGCTTTCCATTTCCCCCATGCCTTTTGACCATCAGAAGATTGGCAAGGAGTGTAGCTGAAATACAGCAGAAACAATATCCAGTATAGAGGTCGGGACAATCTAGTTCTTAAAATGTTGCTATTTGCTTAGGCATAAATAGAATTGTGTGGCGTCCAATTACTTGTCTTGTACATTTTCTTTTCTTGTAGTTTAGAAAGATTAAGTCTGCCATTTGTACTTTTACTTTGCAATAAAGTTTAAATAAATAAATGTTATAAGACTGAGCATATTTTTTTTTCATTCATGTATGTCTCGTTCGACTTTGGTGGCAACAGGTTATTAATTGTTAATCCTGCCTCCGCCCTCAATTCTGGTGGAGTACAATTAATTTCTTTGTCGCTGTTATCATCAGAACTCATTATGAAATTATATTTATAAATATCAACAACAAATATAAAAATATGACAAAAGTTTTTTTTTTATTTTCCCTCCAATCCCCCATAATGTTTTTTTTTATGGAAGTTGTCCGTATTTCGCGTGTGTAGTGTTCCAATAGACCCTATAAGCGCCGTTATACACAACCTGATACTAAAAATTAAATTTCTATAATAAATAAAATAAATGCAGAGGATTTTAAATATTGTCTATGGGCTCTGGTGACTTACGTATAGACAGTATTTAAAATTTATTCATCAACACATTGAATTATACAGATTTGAATTCATAATATCAGTTCGTGTGTACTAGGCATTAACGCGGATATTGTTGGTCCGGTGGCTGAATGGGTAGCCACTAGAAAAAAAAATTATAAACACAGACGCCATGTTTACATAAAAATTAAAAACAAATTACTTCCCGGCCTAGGCCTTCAATTTTGTATGAAATTCCTTTACAGTTCCTTCTAATTGTTCCGCCCGAAACTTGACACTTCGAAGCCTGTTTTGACGCACGTTACGACAATATTTCATTGCATGTTTGAGAAAAGGATTTTTCCCATTATCACGAACGGGCTGAAATGTAAACTTTCCACTCCAGGCGAGTCGGTCCCGGTCACGAAGACGGCCCTGCTTCGCGTGGACAAGACGTTCGACTTCAAGGAGCACGCCTCCAGCGTCCTGTTCTGCGGCACGCGCGTCATACAGACCCGGTACTACAACAACGAGCCTGTTCGGTGAGTTTATTTTAGAGATGTCAAAGTCAAAGTCAAAGTTATTTATTTGTGAACAATAGGTAATAATAGGTAACAAGTTTAATTTATGTGTTCAGCTATGTTCAACCCTAGGTTAGGGCATACAAAATAGGTAGTTGCTATATACATGTATATAGCTAATTAAATTAATCTAAACATCATAGTCATTGAAATACTCATTAATAGAATAATAACATTTTTTGATTAAGTTTTTTTTAACATCTTTTTAAAATCTAAGGTCAATGTGGGCAAGACCGGCATATCTCATTTAAAATAAATTTTGATCAGTTTGTATAGGGTTATTATTTCTTTCAGGATAATCGGCTTAGTTTTATATGATGAAAAATATAATATATTATACTGCCGTTAAAACAAATTGACCAAAAAAGCATAACTTTTGTGCAAAAAGAGGTTTTTTTAAAAACTTGGCTAGTAGACGGTCTTCCCTAGTTAAATAAGGTAAGACCGTCTACTACACATTGCCGCCATATTTATAAGCGGAAAGGCATGTAAATGACCTTGTGAGATTATTTTTTTTATGCCATTGCAAAATGTGTTCAAAGTTCTAGGAAAAGGAGTTGCAATTTCATTTTATCCATATTTTTCTGTTTTTAAGGCAAGATCGGCATATGGGTGTAAAAAGAGATTGTCAACCTTTTTTAAAGTTCAAAGTAAAACAGCAAAATAAGCGCAAACATTTAATAAAAATGACAATTCGTTATTTTATAACGAAATAAGCTTAAAATATTCACAGTATTTACTTATTAATTGAACACCAATTACTTAAAAGATCACAAAAAATAGTTATAAGTAATTAAAGTAGTAAGTATTGTGTACTGACCACAAATACATCTTTTAGTGAGTAAAAAATGTGTAGTCAACCATGGCCATTCCTGGTCGTTCAAAAGCTCAAATATGTCTTTCGTTAAAAAGCAATACAGCAGGCAATCCAAGCATCTCAAAAATCCGGTGAACTATCTGAAAAAGAAATGTCTATCGTATATCTATGACTATCTTGTATTAAAACGGTTTTAAGTACTTTGTTTAAGAGTTGTCTATTTGATCATTTTTTTCCATACAAACGTTGACCCCCGATAACGACCAAAACTAGACAGACGTAGATGAAATTTGGTAAGTATGAACTGGACGTAATTATCTATGCCTCTGGTTTTTCAGATTTTCGTATAAATTTGTAATGTGAGAATTGACAGGATCTTAAAAGTCGAGAAAAAAAATTGACAACTTTGCACAGGAAATACAGACCAGGTAACAAAGCATTTTCGCAAAATTCGAAGAAACCATCGGCATAGAAAAAAATAATGATTATCCTAAATGCAAAATATCATCGCTTTCTGTACTGCACTTTGCGTACAATGAGGGGTCAACGAAACCCAGAATTCCACCCCCGAATCTATAGCTATCTCGACGATAAAGATAGCACTATCACGCGACGGAGAGTGTAGTTGTAGGTATATGAAACGAGATTATTAATTTCATTGCTAAAGGTTGGTCACATCTGGTTCAAGGCAAGACCGGCACATGACGGTCTTCCCTTGAACATTTTAGACGGTTTTTCCAACTAGATATTTTTTAAGGTTATATACATTCGGTACCAAAATCCACAAACTTAATGCGTTATGGCTACATTAAAATCATGAAACATGTAAAACAATTATCAAACAACATTATTACTTACTTCAATAACAAATATTTCGGCTTTTTATATTTTTTTTCATTTATTTACGGAAGCACGTTGCACTCACTTTTTAACTTCGACACACAACTGAACTTGAGAGTCGAGTTGCGACCGTTGTCTCCGTCATAGCGACACCTATCCTAGAGTAAAATAACTAGGGCAAAACCCTGCTTTACCAACCGAGTTCTAAGTGGCGCGCAAATACAAATACAAGAGATATGCCGTGTAGACGGGCTTACCTTATAGACGGACTTACCCACATTGACCTTATGACATTTCCCAAGTGTCTTATTGCACATGGAATTTTATTATAAACTTTTGAGGCCATTCCAATTACACTTTTGTACAGAAGACTCGTTTTGGATGGCGCAGCAAACAACTTATTTTGAAGTCTCTGACTTGAAAACTTTTTAATTTTTTTAAATTGTGATGATGTGTGAAAATTACCGGAAAACATTCCTCGTTTTATATGGGAAATGAGGAAAGTTTACAGAAATTTTCGGAAACAGCACATCACTAGTTTATTTCGAACATCTTATTTTTCAAGCGAAATCTAATCTTCCAGCGGCCCTATTGCAGTCGAGTTTATCATGTGATCGGGTGATTCTCCGAGCGTTCTAACCTAGCGTCATTCCTTTTTCACGGTTATTACTGCAACGGAAGAGCCAGTCGTCTTAGTTATGATTTAACTAGGATCGCACTCGGGAGTGGCTTCGGGATACATAAAAAATCGATTTCCAAACAATCATCTATTTTAACAATATTTTTGCAGAGATGAGAATGACGAAAAAAAAACGCCTTACAAACGCTGAATAATCACCGATCCATAAATGACAAAGACCCGTCACTCGCTCTCACATAGGTACTTTTCAAAAAGTGGCAGGTGCTTTGTCATTTATATTTCGCGTGATATATGCTGTTATAGTTTAAATTGTCCACAATTTATTTTATTTGTCAAATTTTTAGGGCGTTGGTCCTTCGAACCGGATACAACACGAGCAAGGGACAGCTAGTTCGAAGCATCCTTTACCCCACTCCTTCAGACTTCAAATTCGACCGGGACTCGTACAAGTTCATCATTATCCTCGCAGTTATCGCTCTCCTGGGTTTGGCCTACACAGTGGCACTCAAGGTCAGTTGGTCTTTCGAACAGTTTTTTATGATATTGTAGTGCTGTTTTATAATTGTTTACCTACTCATTACGTTATTGTCAGTCAGCTTAAACTTATTTTTCTCCTCACTCGCTCGGAAAACCTGAGTAAATAGCGCGAACTCTGCGTGCAAAAGTCGATTTTATACGCTAGTGCGCAAAAGTAATTTGAATTTCGAACACGATGATTGTGATTCTAGTGATGCATTGAACTTTTCTTTTTATATGTGTGTTTTTATATTGTTTGTTTGGCTTGGATTTGAACGTATTATGTCTTAAATTTGATACGTATAGAGGGCAAAATTAAATATGTTAATTTTTATATTTTAATTGTTTTTCCTTAATCTCGCATTTTCCACGCCGTAGTGAGGTGAAAAATTGTGTGTTCTGCACGGCTGCAAAATTATTTGGCTTCTCGTGTCTCGAAAGCCTCGCTATGCCCAGGAATTTGTGATAGCTTCGCTCAGTTAGATACCTTCGCTCGCTCAAATTTCAACACTCGCGCCATTTAACATCAACTTTGCAGCATTAATAACATTAAGGCAGTGGTGGTGACAATCCTACAAAAATAGATGCAGAAGATTGTACTGTTGAGTGTCAATTATTGCCTATTTTACTCTATTACTTTGTATGTATTTCCGCAGGCCTACCGCCATTTGACTCCAGGCGACATCGCGATCAAAGCCCTGGATATTATAACCATAGTAGTGCCTCCCGCCTTGCCGGCCGCCATGACAGTGGGCCGGCTGTACGCCGTGTCCAGGCTGAAGCGCGCGCGCGTGGCCTGCCTCAACACGAGAGCCGTGAACGTGAGCGGCTCGCTGGACTGCATATGCTTCGATAAGGTAAGGACTGATGCCTATACGGCCGCCATGACAGTGGGCCGGCTGTGCGCCGTGTCCAGGCTGAAGCGCGCGCGCGTGGCCTGCCTCAACACGAGAGCCGTGAACGTGAGCGGCTCGCTGGACTGCATATGCTTCGATAAGGTAAGGACTGATGCCTATACGGCCGCCATGACAGTGGGCCGGCTGTGCGCCGTGTCCAGGCTGAAGCGCGCGCGCGTGGCCTGCCTCAACACGAGAGCCGTGAACGTGAGCGGCTCGCTGGACTGCATATGCTTCGATAAGGTAAGGACTGATGCCTATACGGCCGCCATGACAGTGGGCCGGCTGTGCGCCGTGTCCAGGCTGAAGCGCGCGCGCGTGGCCTGCCTCAACACGAGAGCCGTGAACGTGAGCGGCTCGCTGGACTGCATATGCTTCGATAAGGTAAGGACTGATGCCTATACGGCCGCCATGACAGTGGGCCGGCTGTGCGCCGTGTCCAGGCTGAAGCGCGCGCGCGTGGCCTGCCTCAACACGAGAGCCGTGAACGTGAGCGGCTCGCTGGACTGCATATGCTTCGATAAGGTAAGGACTGATGCCTATACGGCCGCCATGACAGTGGGCCGGCTGTGCGCCGTGTCCAGGCTGAAGCGCGCGCGCGTGGCCTGCCTCAACACGAGAGCCGTGAACGTGAGCGGCTCGCTGGACTGCATATGCTTCGATAAGGTAAGGACTGATGCCTATACGGCCGCCATGACAGTGGGCCGGCTGTGCGCCGTGTCCAGGCTGAAGCGCGCGCGCGTGGCCTGCCTCAACACGAGAGCCGTGAACGTGAGCGGCTCGCTGGACTGCATATGCTTCGATAAGGTAAGGACTGATGCCTATACGGCCGCCATGACAGTGGGCCGGCTGTGCGCCGTGTCCAGGCTGAAGCGCGCGCGCGTGGCCTGCCTCAACACGAGAGCCGTGAACGTGAGCGGCTCGCTGGACTGCATATGCTTCGATAAGGTAAGGACTGATGCCTATACGGCCGCCATGACAGTGGGCCGGCTGTGCGCCGTGTCCAGGCTGAAGCGCGCGCGCGTGGCCTGCCTCAACACGAGAGCCGTGAACGTGAGCGGCTCGCTGGACTGCATATGCTTCGATAAGGTAAGGACTGATGCCTATACGGCCGCCATGACAGTGGGCCGGCTGTGCGCCGTGTCCAGGCTGAAGCGCGCGCGCGTGGCCTGCCTCAACACGAGAGCCGTGAACGTGAGCGGCTCGCTGGACTGCATATGCTTCGATAAGGTAAGGACTGATGCCTATACGGCCGCCATGACAGTGGGCCGGCTGTGCGCCGTGTCCAGGCTGAAGCGCGCGCGCGTGGCCTGCCTCAACACGAGAGCCGTGAACGTGAGCGGCTCGCTGGACTGCATATGCTTCGATAAGGTAAGGACTGATGCCTATACGGCCGCCATGACAGTGGGCCGGCTGTGCGCCGTGTCCAGGCTGAAGCGCGCGCGCGTGGCCTGCCTCAACACGAGAGCCGTGAACGTGAGCGGCTCGCTGGACTGCATATGCTTTGATAAGGTAAGGACTGATGTGCCTATATTTAAATAAATAACCTAAATTAAATATTTCAAACACCCTGGTACCCTGTCTAGCACGACCATGGTTCGCGACTCATGTCGTGTGACATAGCACCCGTCACTCTTTCACAGTTCTGTACAGAAAGAGGTAGGTAGTATATCTTGCGCGAGAAAGAGTCGTGTTACAGTTGTGTTAAATGTGCTGGTCATCATAAAACCTTAATTCAATGAATTATGTAGAAAATGCTACTAAAACTGAACATAACTCCAAAATTTTGAAGCTGAATGTCTTGGAAACTACTTGTTCTATATCCACGAAACATATTTAAGAACTATCTCGACGGACAAGTCTTTTGATAAAAAAAACCGTTCTCAAATCGGTCCGTCCATCGGAGCAACGATGCCACAGATACACACAGTACCTATGTTCAATGTAGTTCTCAACCGTCTCCTACCCGTTCACACACAACTGTTTTCAATAAACTGTATATAAATATCAGTAGTGAGATGTAGTAACGTCCCCAGACGGGCACGCTGACGGAGGACGGGCTGGACATGTGGGGCGTGATCCCCGTGTCGCGCGCCGGCGCCCCGCCCCGCCTCGCACGGCCGCTGCGGGACCCGCGACAACTCAACGACTTGCACGACCTCAAGCTCGGCATGGCCACCTGCCACAGTCTCACGCTGCTGAATGGGGAGCTGGCTGGAGATCCACTGGATTTAAAGGTAACACACAAACCAGGCCAAAAGTATGGAAACAAAGTTTATTCTTTGAATATTTAAAGTTTCCAATAATTATTCCTTGTATAAATGCTACACCACATTTACACAAATGTTATGTTAGGCCACCCCCAAAAGATAAAAAAATAGAACATCCACTATTAAAACATCTGTATTGTAAAAATATATATATATATAATAATAATAATAAAGTCTTTATTTCAGAATTTTACATTCCATAGTTTGTTAGTAACAGCCTTATGGCTATGTTAGTACCTATTACTAAAACTTAATAAATAAATAAAACTAGCCTAATCAAGGGAGCGTGCTACACCTATGATCTGTCCCGTCCAGTACTTAAATATTGGGCAGTCATATTTTTCAGCAATTATATTTAGAATTCTGTTGCTACTATTCCTTAATCGACCCAGCAGTGATACAATTTTTTTCCGCATGACTGCTGGAAATCCGTCCGTGCGGGCCTCGCAGAACATGCCCGAGGCACTACATCTGCTGGGTAGGCGCAACAGCATTCTAATATATATATACTTACCTTTTATTGCCTTTCTACAAAATGTTGGACTGACAATTTTCATAAGCATAATTTGCGTTATTGACTTTTAAAATGTTTATTATCATTTTTATATTGTGATTTTGTAATTTATTCCATAAGGAAATCACAGGTTTAGTATTATAAGCTTGTTTCCATACTTTTGACCTGGGGTGTACTTTTCTATTATATTATATCAATACGATCAAATCAGCTACACTTTGTGAAATGTCAAAAACGATTTGTTAGTATGAAGGGTCTATGAAGATACTGGCTTGTGACGTCACAAAAATCAGTAGTCAAAACTGGCGACTGGCGTGAAGTAGACGACTATTTTTGTTTTTTTTTTTTTTTTTTTTTAAGTATAGGATTGATTAATATTTGCATTGATTTTTTTAACTTCATTTTCATAATTAAGTAATTGTGTGGTAATATTTATTATTATAATATGCTGTTGACGAATTGTATTGCTTATTTTTAAATTTTAACTTTTAGAATCTTATACTTACATTTTATTATTTACTGTATATGAGTCTAAAAATCGCCTTTTAAGTTTTTATTCAATTAAAAATAGTAAATTGTCCAAAACTTTGTGGTAGTATATTTGATCTCATCACTAAGCAGTAACCTCTTCAATACAATCTTAAGTCGATAATGATGGGACTTTTTAAGTTAGTAATCTCGTGTTTCTCCCCATTTCATCTTCAGATGTTTGAATCGACGGGTTGGACGCTTGAAGAGCCAGAAGTCCCCGAGTCCACGAATTACGAGATGCTGACGCCGACCATCGTGCGCCCGCGCAAAACTGCCAACATCAACGTTGACGACGTCCACGTAAGTCGATGACAAGTGACTTGATATAGCCCACAACTATCTTTTCTCAAACATGCAATGAGATGTTATTTGTCGAGGTACAAACTTTTAAAAAGTTAAAATGGCCATGTAAAAACAAAGGCTTAGGTCCTGAACAGCCGTAACGGAAGATCAGTAACTGCGACTTATCGCGACTATTAAGTTGCCTGAAATAGCTTATGGATTATTTAATTTTTTTTTTGCGGCAATGCAAGAATTCTACTTTGACATACAGGGTGAAATAATATTGACCGTTCAAATTTTGACAGTAGATTCCTTGGAAAAAAATAAAAATACGTGTCTTTTCTTTCAGCATCTTTTAGTACTAAAATATTGAGATAAAACAGCTGAAAGACATCCCATAAAACCATGCGTTCGTGGATACGTTGTTAGCGCGCTGTGCGGAAGGCTTTTTGTATTGTATTGGTTCAGATAAGATAGGCGAGCGTGCCCCTCCCCCTGCACCGCTAACCCGCCACTCAGTTAACGATTATCCACACGTTACTAATTATTTATTCGGACAGCACATTTTATTTTGAAAATGTTACCTATGTTTTTTTTCTCAGAAATGGCAGCCTTTATTGATACCTAATGCCTGGGAAAAATTTGAACGGTCAATACTATGTCACCCTGTATAGTGGCTAATAAAACATATCTGTATTTATTTTGTTTCCTTGCACCATTTTTGAGAAAATCACTATATTTGTCTCAGCCATCCTCCCAATTGCTGGCTTCGTATTAAATTAAACAGATTCCCAAGGTCATCCGTTTAAAATTAATACTCAGCCAGCAATTGCCTACTTCCCTCCCTTAGGCAATAATGTACTATTATTTTATAATAATAGTGATTTGTTTACACGCAGATGCCTCTGGAAGTGGGTATAGTGCAGCAGCACCAGTTCGTGTCGTCCCTGCAGCGCGCCTCGGTGGCGGTTCGAGTCCTGGGCGAGGACGTGCTTAGGGTATACTGCAAGGGCGCGCCCGAGATGATCCGCCAACTCGCCAAGAACGACACAGGTCAACTTACTAGCATACTCATTATGAATTTATATGTCTCAAACATCCAATAAAAAAAAAAAAAGGTGTCCAATAAAATGTTGGCATAACGTGCGTTATAACAGGCTTCGAAGTGTCATGTTTCGGGCGGAACAACTCAAGATAACTGTAAAGGAATTTCATAGAAAGTAATTTAGACATGGTTCCTGAACAGGCGAAACAGCTGAATTATATTTTTTAGGGTTCCGTACCCAAAGGGTAAAAACGGGACCCTGTTACTGAGACTTCGCTGTCCGTCCGTCCGTCCGTCCGTCTGTCTGTCACCAGGCTGTATCTCAAGAACGGTGATAGCTAGACAGTTGAAATTTTCACAGATGATGTATTTCTATTGCCGCTATAACAACAAATACTAAAAATAAAATAAATATTTAAGGGGGCTCCCATACAACTAACGGGTTGGTTGCGTTAACTTTGCACCTCATTTGTATGGGGCGCTATACATACCAGGTGCAAACTAAACTTAACCACTTCATGATGAAAAGTGTTTGTACGGAACCCTCGGTGCGCGAGTCCAACTCGCACTTGACCGGTTTTTTTAGTAATGTATTTTGTGGTTCATTGCATATGTTTGAGAAAAGCACAATACATGCCTTAGCCGCAAGGGCTTGCCGGCTTCGTATCATTATCCTTCTATACCTACTCACCCGGCAAGCCCTCTTTTCCCAGTCTAGAGTCTAGCAGTGCAAAGAAATCGATAGACTTATCGACTACGCCTGGAAGAGCTTCTGGTCCATGAAAGTACTAATGAAGGGCAACTTTCCTCTCTCGCTTAAACGCAGACGGAGCACAAGTTTGGTTATAGACTAAGCTCAAAAGACCAAGACCTAAAAGTTTGCCAGAGAGCGATGGAACGCAGCATATTAGGTGTTCGTAGACGACCGTGTAAGAAACACCGAACTGCGTTCCAAAACACGCGTTGTAGACGTAGGTGCCAAGACCGCAAAGCTGAACTGGGAATGGGCTGGACATGTCTATATTACAATATTTACATGCAAGACATTAAATTACAATATGTATATTTATACGTATAAGTAAAAACAAAGGGGTATACAATATAACTAAAATACGACATATATAATATAATTATATAGAACTTTTGGAATTAGCTCACTAAAATATATACAAAATATAATAATAAGCGAAATTAAATACCGGTTATTGTGTATTCAGACACGGTAGCGGTATTCAATTCATGAATTGAATGCCGCTATTCAATCCCAGGCTTATTCATTGTAGAATGTTCAACTTTATCGTGGAGATCTTATACCGTTATTTCGAACCGTTCGTTACGGGTCCTGTGGCGCAACGGATAACGCGTCTGACTACGGATCAGAAGATTCCAGGTTCGAATCCTGGCAGGATCGAATGTTCTTTTTGTTTTTTATATTAATTTCATTTTATGAAATATTGTTGTTATTAACTTTTAATAACGCTATAATGAAAAAGAAAACTTTATTTCACATTTTCTTTTTTTTATTATAATTTGTTTGAGAAATATTTAAACTACACCAAGATAATATATGAAAAGATAAAATGTGGTAATTTAATTCAGCGTACAAATAAGTAGCTATGCTACGCCAGTAATCCAAAAGGGGTCTTGGCCTCCGGAGCGACTGTTCGCCACTTATCTCGATCCTGCGTAGTTTCCTGCCAAACGTCGGCCTGATACATTTGCAAATCCGTCGCTACCGCACCTTGAATTGTCAATTAACCTTTTAAACGTCACAATCATATCACGACTTCGGAAAATAGACATTTCAAATGTTTAAGAATACAATTTTATTAATTTTCCGAATTCAGCTTAGAAGGAGGATGTAATCACTATTTTTGTATCTTTGCTGAGGTGAATATTATTTTATTATTCATTTATTTAAATGTGCTCATTTTAAAATGTAGTAACTCCAAAACTATGACACAATGGAAAGGTTACTTTAGTCAGGTGTCTAATTAAAAAAACGAATGACGTTTAGTTCGACACTGTTGACACCTTATTTTTTTCGCGGTAGCTCGAAGTCGATTACTTTTCGCCGTACATTTCGGTTATTTTATGTATTTTCTTATATTTGTTTACATACAAAAAAATAAATTCAAATAAATATTTTATCGTGTACACGTCACAGAGCTCTCTCGACCTGTATATTAATTTTCATCTGTTAGAGATATAAAGTGCTGTCAATTGCTGCGCTGCCGCCAACGTCTTCCAATGACGATCAAAGATCTTTCGTACCTCAATCCCTGGACTTCTGGAGTTTATTATTTTTTTGCGATGGCATCTGGGCAACGGTGATTTCTCTCGGCGTTCAAAAGGTTAATTCGCTCGTTATGTTGTATACAGTTCCTGAAGACCTGGACGAAGTGCTGCACTTCTACGCGGAGAAGGGCTACCGAGTGATCGCAGTGGGCACCCGCATGCTGGAGTCCACGCCCCGCCAGCTGCAGAGAATGACCAGGGACGAGGTGAGCCTGTCATTTTACATTTAGAACCCTTACTTACAAGCCCACTTGTGACTCGTCTGGTGTTGCAGGTGTCTATGGGCGACGGTAATCGTTTTCCATCAGGCGATTCGTTTGCTCGTTTGCCCCCTATGACATAAAAAAAAAAGCCCTTAGCTCCCCTCGACGCTGTATAGGCCCGTGCTCATTTAGCGGCTTACACGCTTGTCAATGTCGACTACTTTACAGGCTGTATCAGTCAATAAAAACGACGGCTATCGAAAAATGAAATAAATTTATTCGAGTGCCATAGTTAAAAAAATAGAAAAAGGAACAGAAATAAATGTACAAACTAAAAACTAAACTATGCCTCGAAATGGTCCCGCCTCAAACATAATGTTAACTCGGAAGCCAGCGCTGATTAAGGCCTTAAGGCGACGGGTAATGCGAAACTAGCGCCACTTACAAATTTTTATTATATCTTCTAAACCAGATCAATTTCCAGTAATTTCAATATTTGAGGAACTGGAAAAACACCTGTAGTATTTATTTAATTATTATACACAATGTCTTGTTCTTTAGTTGTCTCTAAACTTGCCCAAAACTATTGTGGCCGCTTTTGACGTGAACAAGTTTTGTAGGGTGAACTACACTGAACAAATTGTATATAGTGATTTAATAAATATTAAAGGTGTTTTGCTAGCTCCTAGACTTCAGCTATTACTAAAAAAATATCAGATTATGAAGTTATAAGAAAAAAGTCGAAAGTGGCGCTAGTTTCGCATTATCCGTCGCTTTAAGACCTTAGGGTAAGACCATGTCGCGCTTGCATTCGCCGCTAGAGGCGCACCGAGTGAGGTACTATGATCGTCCTTTCACTAAATTACTCATGATCATATCATCGTTTGTTGTGCTGTTTCTAGTTAACGGTAGACATACATTACGGGTCTTGGGGTATAAATACAGAAACTGCCTGAAAAATGGGGTAACTTAATGATTTACCTATTTGTTTATTTTGTAAATTAATTGAAATGTGTGCAATTTTAGTAAGCAACTTTTACTGTCCATATAATGTTCCTTAAATCATACTACCTGACTAGGTATCTAGGAGCACAGCTGTGAGCCAAGTCGAAAAAATTATCACTTCGGTTAAATTTCCATACGTTGTGCAAGGCGAGAAAAACATTTTCATCTTTTTATTTTTTTAAGCAACAGAAGAATCTGTATTTTTTTTCTACGAATGAGGGTTATTCCTATTTATAGACAAAAATTCCCATCGTTTTGAAAGTTGGCAACTGTACCCTTACTATGAGTTTACAGTGACTGGAGAATTTGTAGTTCTAGAATTTGTTGCGAAATGATATTTACGGCAGTTTGAAAAAAGGCGTAAGTCAGACACATTTTATGAATGAAGGATGTTTCTTATACAGGTGGAATGCGAGTTGGAGTTCTTGGGGCTGGTCATCATGGAGAACCGTCTGAAGGCGGCGACCACCGGCATCATACACGAGCTCAAGGAGGCCAACATACAGGTCGTCATGATCACAGGTACTCTCATTATGACGAAACATAAGTATAATTGACAACATTGCAAATAGTTGACGTAACGATGTGATAGCTCAGTTGGTAAGGCACTACGCCGGAAACGTAGTGTCGCAGGTTTGAGTCCTGCTTACATTGCAGTGGATCACATTCAATTTTTCTTTCATAATTTACCTTTGTGTCAATATTTATTTCAAATAGTGTTCAGTTTTAATTAATTTCATTAATTTATTATCACAAAACCCAAAACATTTTTTTTTATTTCATTATACCGATTAGTTTTTCAAATACTGCAGAAATATGAAAACAACGTCACCTAAGCATCGGATCACTAGGTACATGACGTCACATTGTGGAAAATTTGACACTCACAACAGACAAAAATAACAGTGCAGTGGTACAATCTCCATACTAAATCCGCCTTAGTAATATTCCTGTAACTGTATGATTTTCTGCGTTGTTACCAGACAAACGTTCCGTGTTGCGTGGTCGCCTATGCTCTTTTAGAATGAGGAAATTAAACTTTCGATAACAAATTGAGATATATTCGAAAATGTAAAAATTTGGTAATACCCCTCATAAACACTTTCTGGGCAATAGAGTTGTGAGTGCTTGTAACAAACTCCCCGAGGATGTAATTTCAGCACCTAACGTCAATAATTTCAAGAATAAATTAGACAAGCATACCACTGAGCAACGATCTCAAGACACAGATTGCTGGATATAGGCACTATCAGTTGTTAAACTGCCTGCCTCATTATAAATAATAATAATAATAATAATTTAATTTCTTTTTGGATAATATCGATAAAAAGCTGGGTTTGAAAAATGAAATGTTGTCAATTTGCGATATTCTGACCTGCTTCAAAAAGCAGGTCCACAATAACAAATTTCGTCAATAATAAAGTTAACGTTGTAGATATGAATCAACGATTATACCTTTTATCTTCCTTGATATGAATGAAAAACAAACAATGACGGATGACATTAAAAATGCGGCTTATTATTTGTGTTTTAGTAGTATTTACTGTTACTTTGATTATTGATTTTTTTTTCTTGTGTTGAATAAATTATATATATTTATTAGTTTCATCTTTGCGGGCTTGAAATAAAATTAAATTGAAAAAAAAAATGCAAAAAGAACTGCATCGGCCGGGAATCGAACCCGGGCCGCCCGCGTGGCAGGCGAGCATTCTACCACTGAACCACCGATGCTTATGATAGTATATGTGAATTTAGCGGCCAGTTATCTTTTTTATTTGGCCTAGTTTATTATAATTTCTGACCTTGAACTTTATGTAACGTTTTATGCTGGTCAGAACTAAACAATTCGTGAGACATTTAAATTTAAATTCCTATTTATGAAGATGTAAATTAATAGCCGGCCAAGTGCGAGTCGGACTCGCGCACCGAGAGTTCCGTACACGTACAACTAAATAATTTTCAACTTATTTTGTTTTCTGTATTTGTTGTTATAGCGGCAACACAAATACATCATCTGTGAAAATGTCAACGTCTATTAAGGTTCATGAGATACAAGCCTGGTGACAGTGTCGAGCAAAAAACGGCAATAAATCACGTTTGTTGTATGAGAGCCCCACTTAAACTTTTTTATTTTATCCTGTTTTTAGTTACTAAGTTTATAGTTAGTAAAATTTTCTTTGTTCATCGCGCCAAAATACAAACAAGTTATCGTAAACATAATAAATCGCGAGTACCTTCTATTAATAGAATATGATTGTTTTCAGGAGATAACATCCACACGGCGGTGAGCGTGGCCAAGGAATGCGGCATACTGGCGAGCGGCGAGCGGGTCGTGCATCTCTACGTGGAGAACAGCGGGCTCATACCGGTCGTGTGCGCCGAGAGCACGAGACACGGGGTGAGTCAAGTAGTGTCACAGCCCGGGGTGAGTCAAGTAGTGTCACAGCCCGGGGTGAGTCAAGTAGTGTCACAGCCCGGGGTGAGTCAAGTAGTGTCACAGCCCGGGGTGAGTCAAGTAGTGTCACAGCCCGGGGTGAGTCGAGTAGTGTCACAGCCCGGGGTGAGTCGAGTAGTGTCACAGCCCGGGGTGAGTCAAGTAGTGTCACATCCTGGGGTGAGTCAAGTAGTGTCACAGCCCGGGGTGAGTCGAGTAGTGTCACAGCCCGGGGTGAGTCGAGTAGTGTCACAGCCCGGGGTGAGTCGAGTAGTGTCACAGCCCGGGGTGAGTCGAGTAGTGTCACAGCCCGGGGTGAGTCGAGTAGTGTCACAGCCCGGGGTGAGTCAAGTAGTGTCACAGCCCGGGGTGAGTCGAGTAGTGTCACAGCCCGGGGTGAGTCGAGTAGTGTCACAGCCCGGGGTGAGTCAAGTAGTGTCACAGCCCTGGGTGAGTCGAGTAGTGTCACAGCCCGGGGTGTGTCAAGTAGTGTCACAGCCCGGGGTGAGTCGAGTAGTGTCACAGCCCGGGGTGAGTCAAGTAGTGTCACAGCCCTGGGTGAGTCGAGTAGTGTCACAGCCCGGGGTGTGTCAAGTAGTGTCACAGCCCTGGGTGAGTCGAGTAGTGTCACAGCCCGGGGTGTGTCAAGTAGTGTCACAGCCCTGGGTGAGTCGAGTAGTGTCACAGCCCGGGGTGTGTCAAGTAGTGTCACAGCCCGGGGTGAGTCGAGTAGTGTCACAGCCCGGGGTGAGTCAAGTAGTGTCACATCCCGGGGTGAGTCAAGTAGTGTCACAGCCCGGGGTGAGTCAAGTAGTGTCACATCCCGGGGTGAGTCAAGTAGTGTCACAGCCCGGGGTGAGTCAAGTAGTGTCACAGCCCGGGGTGAGTCAAGTAGTGTCACAGCCCGGGGTGAGTCAAGTAGTGTCACAGCCCGGGGTGAGTCAAGTAGTGTCAGAGCCCGGGGTGAGTCAAGTAGTGTCACAGCCCGGGGTGAGTCAAGTAGTGTCACAGCCCGGGGTGAGTCGAGTAGTGTCACAGCCCGGGGTGAGTCGAGTAGTGTCACAGCCCGGGGTGAGTCAAGTAGTGTCACAGCCCGGGGTGAGTCAAGTAGTGTCACAGCCCGGGGTGAGTCAAGTAGTGTCACAGCCCGGGGTGAGTCAAGTAGTGTCACAGCCCGGGGTGAGTCAAGTAGTGTCACAGCCCAGGGTGAGTCGAGTAGTGTCACAGCCCGGGGTGAGTCAAGTAGTGTCACAGCCCGGGGTGAGTCGAGTAGTGTCACAGCCCGGAGTGAGTCGAGTAGTGTCACATCCCGGGGTGTGTCAAGTAGTGTCACAGCCCGGGGTGAGTCAAGTAGTGTCACAGCCCGGGGTGAGTCAAGTAGTGTCACATCCCGGGGTGAGTCAAGTAGTGTCACATCCCGGGGTGAGTCAAGTAGTGTCACAGCCCGGGGTGAGTCAAGTAGTGTCACAGCCCGGGGTGAGTCAAGTAGTGTCAGAGCCCGGGGTGAGTCAAGTAGTGTCAGAGCCCGGGGTGAGTCAAGTAGTGTCACAGCCCGGGGTGAGTCAAGTAGTGTCACATCCTGGGGTGAGTTAAGTAGTGTCACAGCCCGGGGTGAGTCAAGTAGTGTCACAGCCCGGGGTGAGTCAAGTAGTGTCACATCCCGGGGTGAGTCAAGTAGTGTCACAGCCCGGGGTGAGTCAAGTAGTGTCACATCCCGGGGTGAGTCAAGTAGTGTCACAGCCCGGGGTGAGTCAAGTAGTGTCACATCAGCCCGGGGTGAGTCCAGTAGTCACAGCCTAGGGTGAGTCAAGTAGTGTCACAGCCCGGGGTGAGTCAAGTAGTGTCACAGCCCGGGGTGAGTTAAGTAGTGTCACATCAGCCCGGGGTGAGTCCAGTAGTCACATCCTGGGGTGAGTCAAGTAGTGTCACATCCTGGGGTGAGTCAAGTAGTGTCACATCCCGGGGTGAGTCATGTAGTGTCACAGCCCGGGGTTTTCGGTGCGCGAATGCTTTGACGATCTATACCTTTCAATTATTCCATCAAAACTATATAATGTGATATGCAATAAATGTTTGACTTTGTTTGACTTTGACGTGTACTGTCGGTCTAGTGTTATATCTATCTATCTATCAGCCACAGACGTCCACTGCTGAACATAGGCCTCCCCCATGACTCGCCACAAAGTGCGATCCCGTGCAGACCGCATCCATTGATATATGATATTGATGATATTGTGTTATATGTAGTCTTGTAATTTAGAAATTCTTTCCTTTATAATTCGCCTTTGTGAACTGGACTACCAGATTACCAACCTAGTTTAGTTTAGTTACTCGCGACCCACAGTTTGAAAAACACTGTACTATACTACTGTATATAGATTTTTTATTTTTTTTTATGTCATAGGGGGCAAACGAGCAAACGTATCGCCTGATGGAAAGCGATTACCGTCGCCCATAAACACCTGCAACACCAGAGGAGTCACAAGTGCTTGCCTACCCGGAGGACGAAGATATCCCTGCCTCTATGCTAGTAATTTCACCGGCTATCTTACCCCCACACCGGAACACAACAATGCGAACATTGCTGATTGAAGTTAGAGGTATAATGTCTGTTCCAGGCGGCGGTCGGTCGGCGGACGGCGCTGACGCGGTCGTGGCGCTCGCTGGACGGCGGGCAAGGCTCGTCGCGCAGCGCGCTGCTCGACGCCGAGAGCGGCGCGGCGGACCCCAACTACAAGATCGTCATGACCGGCGACACGTGGAAGGTAACACTTTATTCAAATTTACTCGTCTTAGAACGAGTAGTGTAGTGCCTCCAAAACTATGACACAATGGAAATGGTACTTTAGTGTCTAATAAATAATTGGGCAAGTGCGAGTCCGACTCGCGCATGAAGGGTTCCGTACCATAATCTATAACAAGTTTGTTGTATGGGAGCCCCCCTTAAATATTTATTTTATTTTTAGTATTTGTTGTTATAGCGGCAATAGAAATACATCATCTGTGAAAATTTCAACTGTCTAGCTATCACCGTTCTTGAGATACAGCCTGGTGACAGACGGGCGGACGTACGGACGGACGGACAGCGTAGTCTCAGTAATAATGACCCGTTTTTAGCCTTTGGGTACGGAACCTTAAAAAAGAATGACGTCGAGCTTGACATTATTGATAGCTTATTTTCTACTACAACCGCATACAGGCATGGTTGTCGTTGATTTCGGTTATTATATGTATTTTCTTATATTTGTTTATAGGTCGATTCACTAAAGCTGGCGCGAATGGATTGAATGAAAGTTATGTCACTTGTCACTTTGAGTGTTAGTGTGAGTGCCGTTCTTATACAGGGGCCTCCTAATATTTTGTAAACAACAACAAAATGGGTTTTTGTTATTCAAGAAAAATAAAAAATATTAGGTATAATATAAGCATAATCCGCACAATATTTAGACTAAACAAGTAATATATATGTCCGAAAGGTATATTTAACTGTTTGATACAAAAATATTTTACTATCATGGTGTTTTATGAAGACGCTAGTTTTTTGACATACTTTTGATTTTGACTGTTGTAAGGCAGTGTAATAAAATTGTACATATTGCTTAATATTCATGCAATCTGTGTATGACCAGAATTAGGATGTGGGATGATACCTATACTATTCCATTGTCACGTATGAGTTTAACCATGTGGGACTATGCAATGGTATTAACGTAACCCACATTTTCTTGTCTTCGCGGCCTGGTAAAGGGTTAATGTCAAGAATTAATAGGTGACGGACGACTAGTTCGAATTATAAAAAACCGGCCAAGAGCATGTCGGGCCACGCTCACTGCTCAGTGTAGGGTCCCGTAGTTGCCCGTCCTTCACAATAGACGAAAATTACGAGAAAAATTTCAAGCCCGATAAAAAGGTCGTACACGCCAAGAAACAGTAATTACTTATTATCTTTTGGAAGTTATCTATAATACGTGACAGATTGAGCAAAATGTTTTAATATAGTTTGGCACTTAACCAATATGTTTAGCGTTCGAAGTGTAGGGACACCGCGCGGCTCTTAAGTCATTTTAAAGAAAATTATGAAATTTTGTAATAACTCAAAAACGGCTCGACCGATTTTATTCAATATAGTTTTCATTGAAAGTACTAGTATCCGAGGCTAAGACCCATTCGATTCAATAAGTTATGCTCAGAAATGGCTCGGCCCTCCGTCAAGCTAAGATTACTAAATTTTGTTTGTCCGATGTTATCCGAAGTTGACCGAATATTCAAAATCCGATTTCATATTCTGAGTCGGAGGACCCAAACCCAATACCGAGTTTCAGCCCCCTCGGACAAATTTGAAATTTTCGAAAAAAAAAAGTCGCCATTTTGTTTTTTTTTTCCACGACTGTACTCGGGTGGGGGTCCCCTATGATATTTGTTTGAGCATCCCCTACCCATCTCCAGCCGTTTACGAGATACGGGACTCCAAAAAAAAAAATTCCATACAAATATTGTTTTTTTCGATATTTTCCGACTTTGATCGAATTTTCGGACGCCGATTTCAGATTCATATTTGTGAGCCCCAAATGCCCCCCGATGCCGAGTTTCAGCTTCCTACCACCAATTTGAAATTTTGAAAAACAAGCCATTCGTCATTTTGAATTTAATTTGGTTCGATAATTTTCATATTCATAATCACTTATTGTATCAACCTGTATGTAATCATTTTGTGACGCACACATAAATATTATCGTTCACTCATTCATTCCATTCGTGCCAGCTTTAGTGAATCGACCTATACATAAAAATAAATTCAAATATTTTTTTACGACGTCCACTACGCAAAGCTCTCTCGTTCTCTATATTCATTTCCACCTGTTAGAAATATGAAATGTTGTCAATTTAAATGACCCAATCTGTTATCAAGTAGGATGTCTTAGTCTATAGTTATTATTACTGTAATTTTTTTTATTATTCAATATGTTATCTTATCCTATCCTGTTATTTCTTATGTTATCTTATTTTACAGTATAGTTTCTTATTTTATCGTATCTTATCTTATTTTATCCGATCTTATTTTATCTTATCTTATTTTATCTTATATATTATTTTATCTTATCTTACCTTACCTTATATCTTATTTTATCTTATCTTACCTTATCTTATATCTTATCTTATCTTACCTTATATCTTCTTTTATCCTATCACCTCGTGTTCCAGGTGTTGCGCGAGCACTACGCGCAGCAGGTGGCGCGCGTGATCGAGCGGGGCGCGGTGTTCGCGCGCATGACCTCCGACCAGAAGCAACAGCTGGTGACGGAGTACCAGGCCTTGGGCTACTACGTCGGTGAGTACCCTAACCACAGACAACCCCCACTAGACGGAGCATGTGAGGCGACCCGCGCGCACCAACGATATGGTACGGCAGAACATTAAAGTATCAACACGGCGGCCACCGTTTAGTTGCGTCCATGTTTATGATCCATGCGTACGTCAACGAAAAAAGAAATTAAATAAATAACATGGTAAATTGTAGTGTTAAGTGGTGTAGAGAATCCTCATAAACATGGACGCAACTAAACGGTGGCCGCCGTGTTGGTACTTTAATGTTCTGCCGTACCATATCGTTGGTGCGCGCGGGTCGCCGTACATGCTCCGTCTAGTGGGGGTTGTCTGTGACTCTAATTGATGGGTCAAGTTCAGTTTCTCACTCCCAAACACCCTCAAATTTAAAACACATCTGACAAAAGTAGCTGGTCATCATGAGTGATATAGAAAATGCAAAAAAACTGGACGTAACTACACAATTTGGAACTCTTAGCTTCAATATTGGCCGAGTTTCACTTGTTACAATTAAAGCTGAATATCTTGGAAACTACTGGTTAACTCGAATTTTTTCATCCGTTTGGGAGCTATGATACACAAGATATACAGGTTAAACTTATAACAACCCTCTTTTAAAAGCTTTTGTTTAACTTGCAATGTATGTGTATGTAAGTATGTTTGTTGGGGTGGAATCTTGCAACTCAATTTTGAAGCAGATATCGTCAACCGATTGAGCTGAAATTTTGCATACTTACTTAACTTTGATGACAATACAATAATGTGATACCATCAGGCTGATCTGATGATGGAGCCGGAAGGTGGCCATAGGAACTCTATAATAGAAAAAGCAATCCTACCGAGTTTGGGCTCTTTAGAATCGTCTCAGTGAGCATTTGATGGATATCCAAAGAAAAGTACAGTCGGCTATAAAAGCTTGTCACTAAAATGAATTTTTTGACAGAAACTTATTTCGTACTAGCTGTGCCCCGCGGTGATACCCGCTCATCCCACGGGAACACTAAAAAATTTCGGGACGAAAAGTATCCTATGTCCTTTCCCGGGTCTCAAACTATCTCCATACCAAATTTCATCTAAGTCGGTTCAGCGGTTTAAGCGTGAAGAGGTAACAGACAGACAGACAGACGGACACACTTTCGCATTTATAATATTATAGTATATAGTATATAGTATATAGTATATTATAGTATATAGTATATATAGTATAGTATATAGTATATAGTATAGTATATATAGTATATAGTATGGATTGGGTCAAAAAGTGTAAGCATAATCGTTGTCGCCCGTGGTCAGGCATGTGCGGCGACGGCGCGAACGACTGCGGTGCACTACGAGCTGCGCACACCGGCATCTCGCTCTCCGAATTAGAGGCCAGCGTGGCCGCGCCATTCACCTCCGCCGACCCTGACATCGTGTGTGTAGCGAGAGTACTGAGGGAAGGCCGCGCAGCCCTCACCACCAGCTTTGGCGTCTTCAAATTCATGGTAGCTTACTCTTTGACCGAATTCTTCTCAGTCGCCTTTTTGTATTACTTCGACTCCAATTTAACTGACTTCCAATTCTTATATATAGATGTCGCGATGATTGTGAACTTTGCGTTCTTCTTTGGTATGACTGAAGCGTATACGGGGAAGTTGTGTAAGATACCGCCGTTGACGTCGCTGCTTGGATTGGTGCCGCTCATATCTTTGATCGGACAGATGATTCTTATTGGTGTGGCGCAGTTTTTGGCCTACTTTGCTTTGACTTGGTTCCCTTGGTATGAACGACATAAGTACGGTGGGGAGGAAGATAATGAGTGCTGGGAAAACTATGCTATTTTCACCGTATCGATGTTTCAGTATATCGTTATGCCTATAGTGTTCTCTCACGGCGCGCCTTATCGTAGATCAGTGATAACTAATAAACAGCTGATGATCAGTATGATTATTATGACCGGTATTTCTGTATACATAACTGTCGCCCCCGCCGAGAAACTAGCGGAATTCCTACAGTTAAGAATGCCTTTGAATGTGTTACTAAGTTACATAGTGCTCGCTATAGCGGCTTTCCACTTTGTATTCGCGTTGTTTTTCGAAAGAGTCATCGTCCAATATCTCATGGAGAGAAAGGAGATGGTTCCGAGGTGTTTGAAGGAGAGAAGAGTGAGGAAGACTCCGCATCTTATGATTAAAAGAGAGTTGACCGATATGGATTATTTGGAATGTGACAGTGATGTAAAGTTTGTGAGAGAGGATTCCCGAACAGAGAAATGAGGCTATTTAAGTCATGCACTAAATGTGTTGTGGTTAGTTCAAATATTATAACATGAAATGTTAATACTGATATTATTTACAATTTTACTGTAATGCGCACAAAATATTAGATGAAGAGTAGGTTTCCGAACGAACGATAGTTAATTCACGCACAAAATGATCGTTTAGTGGGTTGGTTACTCTTATGTCTCTTATATTATGATTATATAATGTTACATTTGGTATTATTTTCAATTTTACTTTAACACGTACAATATTTTGTACGTTTGAGAGATTTTTTTGAAAAGAATGAACTCAATTCATGCGTTTTCAAAACGAAATTTGGCAAACAACGCTTATAAGCCGATTGTATGATATCTTGTATTTTAGCGAGTGGAAAATAAGGTTTGGAGATAAAGTTTTCCAAAGTCCAGACTACTATTTCTATTTTCCTTACTTAATCCATATACGAGTGGACCAAAGTAATATTGTATACAATTCGGGATGTTACCAAATATCAAATTGAGGTATTTAAAACAGGATAGCAAAAAATATTGACGATATAAAAGTAAACTATTCGTAGATTCTAAGTCCAAATAACGTAAACTATCGGCAAATAAAAAATTGACACCTCTGGAAAACTTGATACCAATTTAGTGAATAAGTACCGTTATACGGTACCTGCTATTTTTTCGATTTGGTTACCAGTTTTTATCGAGTCGCGTTTGCCTCCAAAGAAAAAGTGTCTTTTTTCGACTGTTAACAAACTTAAAGAGCCATAATAAACGCGATTATAACTCTTATGTAATGAATATTATCAAACAACTGTGGATAGGATGCGATATTTCTTTAGCAAGAGTTTGACTCTTAAGTGTATGATGATGAGCGATATTTAAATAGATATTATACATTAATTTACCGTATGGTATTGTTATGAGAATTATCTTCCATTATTTTTGACATATTACCTCTGTATGGACGGATTTAGTACTTTAAGTATTATAACGAATGGAATATATTTTAACAAAGTTAAACAGATTCATATTTATTGTATAACGTATTTACAATTTAATATTATAATATATTTAAGTGATTCAAGTTTTTTTATTACTTATTCAAAGTTTGCCTTTGAGATCTCTTATGAAACTTTTATATTTAATAACGTTTTAATGTATTTCGCTTTTTTAATAACCTCTAAATTGCAGTATTTTTACGCCTTTTGACTACCTATTTTACAAATATGATTATGGATTTTGATGAATTATCTTATGAATTTCTCCTAATTTTAAGCACATGTGATAGAAATAACACACGTACACAAAGATATGTGCCTTATGAATTATGATATATTTAGAATTATACTTAGTGTAAGCGAGAATGTAAAAAAAAAATACCCGGGCTTTGCTGTCGTTTAGACGGGTAATAACATTCCAAATGTATTTTTGGTGCTGTGCATACCAAATGATAATATTTCTTAACTTTAATTTTGCCCTGTCCAGACCTTCTAGCGCAAGAGCGTTTATGCCTACAATTCCTACTAATTAATATCGTCTGATACCTTATGGACGCTATAGACGGCTATGGCCGACAGTGGAAAATCGCACCACTAACGCGTCGTCAGCCGCCCAAATCTCAATGATCGAAAAACTGCAATGTAATGAAACTGCTTCAAGTGTTTTTCAATACCTGTTCATTTAGGAGCACTCATGATATTAAGAAAACTATGTGTGACATTCCGGCTAGTGAGACTTTGCCGCTTTATGGTAAAAAAAAATAAGGATAAAAATATTTGCCGCCAGTCGTACAAAGAAATGCGTGTTGTCATGTTTTGGACTGAATTTTATTTTGTCGTAATAATTGATTTAAAACAATCACGATTTTATGAGATTCATACAGGTAATAAGGGAATCGGGGAGTATTATGATACACCACTGGCAACACGGAAATAGATTGACAGAACCAACCAACCAATCATAGCGTGATGACCATACCTGTGCTAATTCGGGGCACGTTCTAGGGATAGGATATCGATAAAAAAGAGGTCGATATAATTAAATTAATATATGTGCTATTGAACATTCTTGATTACTATAAAGAGGTTCGATGTCATATCTGATCTGATATCGAGCCTCTTAAATTAAGATAATAAAAGTATGAGGATATCATTTCAATCAAAATGACAATTTACGTATATTATGAAAATTATTTTAAAATAAACATGTAAATACACGTTTAAATATGTTTATTTTTTTATTTGAAAATGTGGAGAAATAAGTAATATTTATTTATGTCGATGTTGACAGTAACATCGATATATTAATAGTCGATAAAATATTTTGCTACGTCACTTTCGTATAGGTGCCCCGAGTTATCATAGGTATGGTGATGACGTCAAAAATCCACCTGTCATTCCGAAGTGCCATACCTTGTTTTCTCATACTATGGGAGCACTTTTTTTTTGTGGTGTCAGGGGTATTGAATTGCTGTACCGCTTGGCGTTCAAAAGATTAAAGTGGCAATACTCATGTCCTCCCTTTCTAATCTATCTAAGAAAACGGGACGACACTACAGTATTGCCACTTTCTAATTTCTACACTTCTTGTCGGACTATAAATCGCATTAATTGATAAAGTCCACTTTCACTATGCAGTTTGCATTTGACATTTCTAGAAATAAATTATGGTGGAATAAATGAATTCGCGCCCAATATCTTATTGAAAATAATTTTACATAGAAATACTTGAATTCCTTATCGGCGATAACCACTGGTGCGCTATATGGTCGGAACACGGACATTAGTTCTTATTATATTAATCGTATGTTGTAAATTGTTTAGTATATTTGAGGGTATCCTGCCTTTTAGCCGATCTATTTTTCGTCGAATGTTTCACTTCGCAGAATTTTTATTCCTCTGTAATCGTACATATTATATTTCATAACTACACTCCGGATTTTAATTAGGCGAACTAACTTGACAGCTCAATGTGTTGTCAGGAATAGAAAAAAATAAATTGTGATCGGTTTATGTCGATACAAATATGTCGATATAACCTTAACAATACACCCATAGACACTTAATTATGTTGTAATAAGGTTTATATTCGTTTAAAAATGTACAGTTATCAGTGTATTCGATAGTACTATGGAACTGTTAAGAGAAAAAAAGGCGGACAGCGTTCTTAGTGATGTCCGAAAATAAAGTTCGTTCAATGTAAGTATTTTAATAGCAACCGTTTTTAGGGTTCCGTAGCCAAATGGCAAAAAACGGAACCCTTATAGATTCGTCATGTCTGTCTGTCTGTCTGTCTGTCTGTCCGTCTGTCCGTCCGTATGTCACAGCCATTTTATTCCGAAACTATAAGAGCTATACTGTTGAAACTTGGTAAGTAGATGTATTCTGTAAACCGCATTAAGATTTTGATGCAAAAATAAAAAAATAATAATAAATATTGGGGGCTCCCCATACTTAGAACTGAAACTCAAAAAATTTTTTTTCATCGAAAACATGCGTGTGGGGTATCTATGGATAGGTCTTCAAAAATGATATTGAGGTTTCTAAAATATTTTTTTTCTAAACCGAATAGTTTGCGTGACAGACGCTTCCAAAGTGGAAAAAAGTTGGTCCCCCCCCCTCTAACTTCTAAAATAAGAAAATGAAAAATCTAAAAAAAACATATGATGTACATTACTGTAAAAACTACCAACGAAAATTGTTTTGAACGAGATCTAGTAAGTAGTTTTTTTTTTATAATTGAATACCTATCTTTGCACCTAATTTATATGGGGCGCTATACATACCAGGTGCAAACTTAACTTAACCACTTAGGGATGGAAAGTTTTGTACGGAACCCTCGGTGCGCGAGTCCGACTCGCACTTGGCCGGTTTTTTTATTATTGATTCGTGTAATAAAATTATTAGTTAGATTTCAAACACAATAATTCAAAATTTATGAAATACGTAATGTCTACTTTTTTTTAATGCTGTTTAACTAAACCTCTGGTAGGAACTGGTTTTTAGGGTTCCGTAGCCAAATGGCAAAAAACGGAACCCTTATAGATTCGTCATGTCTGTCTGTCTGTCTGTCTGTCTGTCCGTCTGTCCGTCTGTCCGTCCGTATGTCACAGCCATTTTTTTCCGAAACTATAAGAGCTATACTGTTGAAACTTGGTAGGTAGATGTATTCTGTGAACCGTATTAAGATTTTGATGCAAAAATAAAAAAATAATAATAAATATTGGGGGCTCCCCATACTTAGAACTGAAACTCAAAATTTTTTTTTTCATCAAACACATACGTGTGGGGTATCTATGGATAGGTCTTCAAAAATGATATCGAGGTTTCTAAAACATTTTTTTTCTAAACCGAATAGTTTGCGTGACAGACGCTTCCAAAGTAGAAAAAAGTTGGTCCCCCCCCCTCTAACTTCTAAAATAAGAAAATGAAAAATCTAAAAAAAACATATTATGTACATTACTATAAAAACTACCAACGAAAATTGTTTTGAACGAGATCTAGTAAGTAGTTTTTTTTTAATACCTAACTTTGCAAGTTTGCACCTAATTTATATGGGGCGCTATACATACCAGGTGCAAACTTAACTTAAACACTTAGGGATGGAAAGTGTTTGTACGGAACCCTCGGTGCGCGAGTCCGACTCGCACTTGGCCGGTTTTTTTAATTATCGATATTAACAACACTAGCGAAACTGTGGCAACATTCGTGTGCAATGACCTGTCAAGTTAGTTCGCCTAATTAAAATCCGGAGTGTAGCTTTTGCCCGCGACTACGTAAGCGTGGAACTTGATAAAAGGGATTATTAAAAGCGCCTAAGCAAATGTAAGAGCAATTGTGCTTTTGGTCTAATAATTACATTTCCTACAGGGTCACGCCGCACCCCAACAGAAATGTTCACTCACTTTTCAATCTTTTTAGGTATAATTTCCAGGATGAAAACTATCCTATGTCCTTCCTCGGATCTTAAACGTGAAGAGGTAACAGACAGACTGACACACTTTCGCATTTATGATATTAGTAATAAGTATACTTATATATGGATTGTTGTAAATATCATCCTATAGATCAGGTTAGGTTAGGTTTGTTTTATAACAATCCTAAATAGTTTACAGTTTCAGTGAAAAATGCTTTCTGCGTAATGATACTACGGCGAAAAATAGTTTGGCGAAAAGGCAGAGAACCATATTTGAGCTATAGAATTTGGCATATGCCGACAGTGAAGTAAAAAGGTTTCTTAACTTTTCTTGTAGTCAATATAAAGTCAATTATTAATCGAATTGTATTTTTATTTTACTGGCTCGACTATACGTAGTTTTAAAACAGAATGTGAGCGATATTAGGTTTGTTTTTAGTATGATCGAGATAATTTGCATATTGGTCGTGTCGGCGGTATTTTTGGGATTTTGACAAATATTGGGTCTCATGATTTTCAACGACTTGTACCTAAAAGCTGGTTCGAATATCACGTATATCGCCGGGTAACAACCAAAACTGACTAAAATTTCTGTCACTACTCTTCAAAATCTCATATCTTGTAAGTAGATTCATACTGAGGTGGGCCATTTTTTCTGAAGTTTTTTTTTATTTTCGATAGTTTGGGTATTTTTTACTCAGAGCTTGTGATCTTTTGATCTAATTAGGAGAAAAAAACTGACCCAAGTTTTTTCGTTCCATTCCGTTACCATTTTCATATAACCTACTACAGCGGTAACGGAATGGAAAAAATAATGTATGAATATTTTGGGACAGTTTTTTTCTCCTAATTAGATCGAAAGAGCTCGTCATTCTGAGTAGAAAATACCCAAAATATCGAAAATTAAAAAAAAAAAGATGGGTACAACTTTAGAAAAAATGGCCCTGATACGAGCTTTGTTTTTAGTAGGTATTTGTTACTTAGTGAGTTTTGGCTGTCAACAGACGATATGTGAAACACTTAATTACGGGATTAAGTGTAGGTATGTAGTGATGTAAAAAAATAGTATGGAAGTTACGTTAAAATTCAATTAGCGCCAATTCTGTGTACAGACACGTTACTACTACGTACACCTAGTCCTTTAGTGAAGTTTTTCATCTATATCAATAAGTAACCTGACTAATGTGAATATAGGGAACATGCACGAACAATAGGAAATGTAAACCCAGTTATAATCGATGAGCAAGGGCCGAGCCTTTTGGCACTATAAAAGTCAATTTCAAACACCTACAACCAATTTGAAACACTAATTTTCGTTTACCATCTGTAACGCCAATTTTTAATTTTTTCGAAAGCCATTATTTTCCAAAACTGTTAAGTTTTCAGAATAACTATAATACAAACGCTAACATAACCTTAATGGGCTCTTTAAAACGAGGTTTATAAAATCCTGAAAATATTATGGGTTTCGGAAAAATGAAAATTTAGCGATATTTTTACAATATGGGAAACAATGTTTCAGATTTGCGATAGCACCATTTCAAGTATTGATAAGATTCAGATAAAAGTCACCAGACCACCTTCGTTGTGTGAGTTCCCTGTATGAGTCGTTGACCCTTGGGATATTGAGACGGGTTCTCAGTCGCCTGGAGCGGTCATAGGGAGAGTATCCGGAACCGAAGCCTCTTTGGTGGCTATGCAGTTTTGTTAAGTGAACAAACTATGTGAGTAATAAAGTGATTGAAATATAATTCTTTTTTTATGTCCTTAATTAATTTTAACGTTACAGGCAGAGCGCTTACCTGTCAATCAGTTTTTACACTGGGATGGATTCTTTCATCCCGTAATTTCCATTTCAACCCGTCTACTGGTGAATCATAGGTAGTCAAGTTGATTTCTATAAGCAATGCCGTAGCTGAGAAGCATAACACTGTAAGTGCCATATTAAATACGTATGAACTTACGGTGTTATGGTTCTGACAGTGTTATGCTTCTTTGATACGGAATAGTTGCGCGTTTTTTAAATCTTTAAACCTCAGTATCATCGTTGGTAGCATTTTCATTGTAATTGTACAGTCCGACAAGAAAGTGTAGAAAGTAAAAATTGGCAATACTGAAGTGTCGTCCCTATTTTCTTAGATTGATTAGAAAGTGACAACACTACAGTGCCACATTTAAATATCTTCTATTTTATGTCGTACAGTAGCTAGTGCCTTTGTAAGCTGTAGACCTCGAAAACACATTCTATGTAATTATCGAACCTGCAAAATTTCACGAGAATGAGTTGAGAAATGCGACGAGAACAGCCGGAAATCTGGATATCCGGAATTCGGTCACACGAAAGATTTTTTGGCCAAGCTGAATCGGAGACGCTCCGCTCGCATAGATTATCAATTTTATGGACACTCCCTACACTAGCTTGATTCCTGCAACGAAACTTCTACCAAATTTTCCGTCGAACCATCAGGTACCCTACGCGCACCTTTTCCACTTAACCTTTTGAGCGTCGTAGTCGTAGTCGTATTTCCACAGGAAAATTGCTGCGCTGGTGCCAACGTCGTCAAATGACGTACGAACTTCAATGATAAACTACTTCGTAATTCAAACTGCTAGAAGTATTTATTTTTCAATGACTGATGATTTTGGAACACTTAGGTATTTATTTTTTCCCGTGGCCTCAGTGGCACGGTGAATTGCTTCATCGCTTGACATTGAAAAGGTTAAAACAAGATCGGTTATCACCACTCCGCAAAATGAAAAACAACACATATTCGCAATTATATTTATTACTAAAAGCAATAAATAGACTGAAGATAAACTCTATCCATAAATTAACAAAACTCTATTTAACTTTACACATAATCTTCATTATATTTTGGCATCACAGTATTTCCAAAATTTTATTATATATTTTAAAATGACGAAATTGGCCTTCACGCCTAACCTCACGGCTTATAAAAATGAGAAATAACCTTCAAAGTAACTCACTCAGCCCAATCTCTGAAGCAAGCTGAAGAGAGATGTCGCTGTATCGAATGTTTCTTTAAAAATCATGTTAAAAACGTGAAAGGAATTTAAATTTTAAAACCTTTGGTGCAAAACGATTTTTAAAGTGAAGTTATTTATAGGCACACAATGTCGCTTGCTTGAAAACGATTATAAGTTTGACTAATTCAGTTTTAAAATAGCTGATTCGTGAACCCAACTAAGTTATTTTTACGCACCAAGCTGTTTTGTTTAGTAGCTAGTTCGCTGCATTATTATTTATGAACATTCGTTTGCTATTTGCAGTCAGGTAATATCGGGCACAGTTTCGTTAAAAATAGATGCAATCCAATCATACATTACGATATAACTTTATCACTACGCCTATTAAATGACGTAACATCTAAATAATGGCTTATTCGTAAAATAGTAAAGTTTTATGATCGGTGCACTATATAGAGTAGTGAGCTGTGAAAAGTATGAATTTAACGCTATCGTATAACTAGTTATAGTGGAACATTGCTAGTATAGATCAGTTTGATTTTACTGAATAGACTAAAGGAATGGTTTGACAAACTGCAACTGTATTAATGCACCATCAGTACCGATTCCGCTGGAAAATGTAGTTTCCAATTGTTTAAGTTTGTCCGCGAATCATCCGATCATTGGCGATATTTAAACAAAACTCGCTTAAAACCGTCACGTGTAAAGATGCGAAGCTTTTAAGCGAACTTACCACGCGCGGCCGTTGCGTTACCAAAGCGAGGTGACGACGCGAGACCTCTGCGTTATCGCTAAAGTCCCTTAGGTTACGATACAGTAAGGTTTGCGAATAAAATATAAGAACGAATAGCAATGAAATTAACTCGTTGTCAATCGATCTGTACTCACAAAATCCCACTATAAAGATATATTTAAAGAGTAACTTTAGTTGTAGCCATCCGAAGCACCTCTATAAAAAAACACATCATCCTTGTGACATCTATCTGTAACACTTGTGAATACACAAAACTTACTAAGTAGAATCCACATTACAAACAATATTTAAAGACACCAATTTTAATATTATAGGCGGGAAATAAATTGCTATTATTTTTCGTCAACAACAGTAACAGATAGTCCTGTACAATTAAATCTTGCTAAAAGTAGCTGAAGGAGTAAATGTATCATTTGACCTTATGTTAATATGCACCAAATATAAGACATCAATGAGAATCGTTTGCTATTGATGACAGAGGCAAGGTGGACATTCGACTCCGGTTTAACCGATCTATGTAGGTACCCTACAAACTTCAACATTCAACTCTCAACTTATGTTAAAAACCAATGGCAGGTAATACATTTGAACACATCAGCAACGATCTATCCGAATTAATTTGTAACATTTTCGCTATATTAGGAAATACTTCTAATCGCTATTTTACTTTAAAAGTTACAAAACCATTTGGAAAATTCCTATCATCTATCAAGACAGCTGTAGATGCTAAACGATCTATTGATACAATACCCTAGCGAGTAACCATGCCACCATGAATTTGGCCTGCGTTATGTAAGAAAGAATTAAGTGACATAAGTTGCAACAGTAAATAATTACACTTCAGGACAACATTTAAAGCTTATTTTCTCAGTTTCTATTTCACGCGCTCAATTCAGTTTTACATAACATAGTCAATTGTTCAATTTTCGTACTCCCGTATTTCACTGATTGCCTTATCTAAATGTAATTACATTAGACTCTGTCTAATTCAACAAAAATAATCATGAGTTAAAATGTCACGTTGGAATATTTCTTCCCTAGATCTGTAAAAGCATAGGAAGGGTTAACGTCTAAAGCAGTAATCCCCTATCTATTTAAAAATGTTGACTTTACTTTCTACGCAAGCCGACGGCCATTACACCTTAAAACACTTCAAAGCCGCGGAGTGAAGCTATCCTCTCACGGACTGCGCCGCAACTTGGAGAAAAAGCTGGAAACAGAACATAGTATGAGACGTTGATCAACGGAATTAAAGACCGATTCAATGCTATAAAAAAAACCTTGACTTTTTATCAGAATTTGGATTTTTTATGTCTTTTTTCTTCTCGAAATTGTGAGCATTTTGATCAGGATAGAAAATTAAGTGTCCATTTTTTTAAGTTCCTTTCCGTTACTTTACCGTTTAGGATTTCTAAAATGTAGTAGTAACGAAACGGAAAAAATAAAAAAATGTTGATACCTTTTAGGACACGTTTTTAAGGAAGTATATATAGTAAGTACTCATGATTTTGTGTACAAAAAAAAAAACAAATTCTTAAAAGACATTCTAAAAGTACAATTTAATGAAATGGCACAAAATGCAAAAGAAATGAAATAAAACTTACCGGTGACTATGTGCTAATGCAAACGTAGCAGTGACAGTGCAGTGACTTGTTACGGGGATTCGGAATAACTGCAAAAGCAAACTATTCGATGTTCCATTTCGTAGTACCTTACCTACCTAAGAATATCTTTTAACCATCCACCTTAGTCGTGGTCTATCCATTTAAATATAATAGTAGTATGCGTGACAAATTTAATTAATCAATTCTAACGATATCATAGCAGAAAGCCCATAGGTAAGGAATATCGTCTACTAAAGATTATCTCTATTGTACTAAAGTTCATGAGCTGATAAAATGAGTTTCGGGGGTATGCCTGTCTCGATCACCCTTAAGCGGTCAAGCGATATTTGTACCTTACCTACCGATATATGGACAGCCTTGTCCATAAAAGTGGTGCGGAGAAAATTAACCAATCAGGCTGCGCCTTTGTGAAGCCCAAAAGAAGTGTATTTAAATCGTAGGAATTAACAGGACAGGCAGCCTAACGGAGATGCCACGAACTCGGGCTTAGCGGCAAGCGGCGCGACGCGCGATACGTGTGTCTCGCTCACTCGTATGGCCGGCCACCGCGCTCGGATCTCTCGCTCAACCTCTTTAATGATTTGTCATTTCTCTCTCTCTCTTTCTCTCTATCTTTTATTAAAAGCAGGTTCAGGTTAAACCTGAACCTATTAGATTGCTAAGAGCTCTGTGACTGTACGTGATAAATGCTTCCGGCCGAGATCCATATGAGCTAAGATTGGTTAATTACGGATAGTTTGTTTTGCAGTTACGGTGAAAACGTGCTGTGCGGGCAACTGAGCAAATCAATATTAAAGCTAAAAATAAAAACACAGGGACTGTTCGAGAATCGTTCCATATAATATCTTAAATTATGTAACAACTTACAGAGATGCGCTCGCGCTCGTTTATAATATAAATTAATAATTCTCTCGAAAGTGTAACAGCGGAATAAATACGCTTTGTGACATAAAAGCGCCATTTCGTAATTGTAACATGTTATCCGCGAATCTTAATGTATATACATGTGACACCTGACACTGAATAAATAAAAATAAACTAGCAGATCTATGTTTAGAAGAAATTATAAATAAATCTAGGCGAAACATGCTTAACTGTACAAAACTGCAAAGTAAATTCAGCTGTGAAAACAAATTATACAACATAAATACTTAATTAATGTAAAATACGAAATCAGTGATTAAATTTTATATAAATTAAAATACAAAACTTGTATCAAATTGTATTAAATCCTTGTATAAATCGGTTGTCAATTGTATAATAGTCGTTGATTTGTGAAAATAAATAAAAATTACAAAAAACAAAACGTAGGCAAGATTTTAGATCTGTACATTTGTAAAAAAAGTATTAATGCAAAAGCATAGTCTAAAATATAGTGATTACAACTACGAGTCACATCGAATACAATGATTTCTTTGAAACCGAAGTGCGTTATAAGATTAATATATTAAAATTTGACACGTAAGTAGTTAAAATACAATGACTGAATCTCTTATCGTCGTCACTGTAATAATGTCACTTAATACAATGCGCCTAAAACTGAACGAATAATTACTTCAATGATTTTCGAACCAAGCTTTAAGTTCAATTTTGTTCAATGCAGTAACTATAAGCAGTATAGGGCCATACCCTGGTACTAGATTGATGGCGCATAAACATAATCAGATAAATAGAAAATGTGTACTTTTGAATGCAAATGCAATTTAATTACTCTTCATATAAGATCCATTCTATAAAAAACTGTACCTTTATTTTTTCAGAATTAAAATGTTATGTATTTTCTACTCAGAATAATCAGTATTTTTTTCATTGGCTTAGATATAAAAAAGTCAATTTCGTTACTTGGTTTTAATGTTCAGACTTTAACTAGTTCTATTGAAGTAACACAAAGGAAAGTAGAAAGAATGTGTGGACATTCAGAGATACTTTTCTCGTCACTTATTCCCTTTCCAAATTCTGAAAAAGGAGCTACAGTTTTTTACAGTATTTCTAATTGGCCAGCAATCTAAAGTACCAGGGGCGCATAATATAACAACAATAAATAGTAAAACTAAACAACTATATCATACATCGGTCCGGTCGGTCGCTTTACTTCCTCTTCTTTTGCTTTAGTTTCGGGATCCTGCAAGCGTGCGTGAATGAGGTTAGGTGGGTGTATAGGTACATGAAAAACTGTGAAACTTGTCATATTCTCTTAGATGTCAGTTATATGAAACCAGCGAGATAAATAAGTAACAAAGCAAATGCTGTATTATTTATTTACCACGTGATCATAGGCCCGCAGATTTGCTTATTATAAAAGAAAACAATTTATTTACATTTAGTATTTCTGATATTCAAGGTATATTCTATTTCTTTTTCCAGTCAGCATCAAATATAATGTAAAATCCAATGGGGCAAATATAAAGACACACATTAATAGAAATAAGATTTCTTGTGTTTCGTTATTAGGGTACTGGAGTTGACTGTCGAAATTTTCGAGGCGAGGAAATTTAAGGGAAAAATGTTATGATGCAAAATCACTTAAAATAATTCTCATAGTTTCACAGTTTTTATAAAATCGTGAATTATACGGTCTTTAGCTTTCAATGTAATGGCGTTTCATGGAATTAGTCATGTGCTAGTGCCATCGTTATTTACATCTGTACACTCTTGCAATGACAGGTGTTCACATTAGCATTCTAATCAAATATCATTGACACCAATGTGCGTCGGCTTATCGGTAGGTATTTCTACAATGGCTACGGCTAACTGATCATGCGAATGTGGAGATTGTCCCGACCCTAGCGATATATTCTAGTACTGTAAAAGTAGTTTTGACGCAGTTTTAGTTTAAAATTGATACATAAAAGTGTTAGTAAGTTCATCTACAGTACCCATCTTCTTCTTTCGTGTCGACAAAATTGGTTAAAAATCAGTCCGTACGTTTCGGCGTGATGAGTGGAGTTTTTTTTTCTCAACAGTTGACCCTGTACGGTTGGTGCCGCGCGCTCATACAAATTCTGCAACGCCCTTTTAAGATTTTTCCTAAAATAATGACCTCTTTCCATAGAAACCAGATATCACAATGTTTTAGTTTAATTCAATAGCTTTATAATAGTTTAGATAAGCCGATACGTCACATTGGGGTAAATAATATGTAAATTTTGTGATGAATAGAGGTAACTTACCCTGAACCCTTTTTGTGTGGTGAGGGCGAAGATTGCGCCTTTTCCGATTCTAATAGTTTTGTGCTCGAATCCTTCATGAATCCTGTAAATTACAAACATATAAACATTTTGATTAAATCTATATTCATATATAAACAATATATATATGTACTAAGCAGCACGATTTAAGTATGAAGACACATGTATAATATAACACATAAAATAACAAACTCTTTTTATCAGAATCCACTATTTAAAAAATACACTCATGTACAAAATTAATAGGATAAAGGATGGCGCTTTGTGAAAGCGACGAGTATCTTTAATTTGTGCCCTAGCTAGCCATATATACTTCTATCTTAAGAGGAATAGGAATGCTCACCTTTGCCCGAAGATCCAAACACCGAGTTGCCCAAATCGTTGAGACTGCTGGTGAACTTGTCAGCTTCCTTCGCCGCCGCGTCCACCGCCGCCTGCCCCGACTCTCTCGCCCCATCCTTCACTTCATCCAACCGATCGCTAGCCGCCTCCAACCTCTCCTTAGTCGCCCCTTTCACATCCTCCAACTGGTTATCAGCCGAAACTTGGAAACCTTTAAACGAATCCTTCACATCACCGAAGAGCTCCATAGAATTATTCTCAAAACTTTGCGTCGAGCTCTGCACCCCACCTAAGAATTCCTTAGCAGAATCATCTAAGCTATCAAACGTGTTGCCTGCAGAACTCTGGAAGCTATGTAGTGTATCTTGTGTGGAACTTTCTTGACCATGAACGTCATCTCTGAAATCAGCGTAAGTATCCCTGGTGGAACTCTGCAAATCTTCCCATTGGTCTTTCGCGTCGCTCACTTTGTCCTTAGCGGAACTTTCGACTCTATCGAAAGTACTTAAGGCCGAGTCTTGGATGTGTTCGAACGCGTTTTTAGACGCCTGCTGTACATCCCCTACTTTGTCGCTCGTGACGTTTCGGATGCGTTGTAGTTCGACGCTGCCTTGTTGATGTATGTCGCCGATTTTGTTTGAAAGATTGGCTTGTAATTCTGCGTTCTTATCGGCAGCGGCATTAATAGTATCTTCGGCTGATTTCTTGATTTGTTCAGTAGTTTGTTGCGCAGTTTGTCTTATTCTTTCCATTTCTGATTCAGCTACATTTTGTACTTGTGCTTTTTTGTCGTGAACAGCGTTTTCTATTGATTCCTTATTCTCGTTGATAGCGTTTCCTACTTCTGATGCTTTGTTTTCCAACGCATGTTTGGCTTCATCCGCCTTGTCTTGAATAGCTGTGCTGAATTCGTGTGCCTTATCTTGAACAGTATTTGTCACATCTTGCGCTTTGCCATGAATAGCTTGGCTGAATTCGTGGGCAGCTTGAGTAACTTCTGCCTTCTTGTCCTTAACAGCGGTGCTAACTTCATGAGCCTTATCGTGAACAGAATTTGAAATTTCTTGCGTTTTGTCCTGAATAGCCTGGCCGACTTCATGAGCTTTATCGTGAGCAGCTTGTGTTACCTCCTCTTTCTTATCATGAATAGATGTGCTTATTTCGTTTGCTTTGTCATGAACTGCACTAGAAACTTCCTGCGTTTTGTCATGGATAGCTTCACCAACCCCTTGCGCCTTATTTTCAATAGCTTCTTTCTTGTCGTGAATGGCTTGTCCTACTTCGCCCTTTTTATCACTAATAGCTTTGCCGACCTGCTCTGTAGTATCGTGTACAGCGTTAGCTATTTCCTCCTTTTTATCGTTAATTGCTTTACTTGCTTCTTCTTTCTTCTCATGGATGGCCTGACTAACCTCTTGTGTTTTATTTTGAATAGCGTCGCCAACCTCTTTCGTTTTATCTTGAACTGCCTGTTGAACCTCTTCCTTTTTGTCATTTGCTGCTTTTGCTAATTCGTCCTTCTTATCGTGTAAAGCTTTGTCTGCTTCTTTAACTTTATCGTTTACATTTTCGGATAAGCGGTTTGCATTGTCATTTAGTTCGTCCTGTTTCTTTTCAACCCCTTCCTTGATTTCATCTTTTTTGGCTGATGCTTGTTCTAACAAATCGTTAGCAGCATCTTTTCCTACAGCAATCTTGACTTTAACCTCTTTCTCAATCTTTTCTTTCTCACCAAAAATGTTGCTTACGAGACCTGTTATAAAGTTTTTGCTTTCTTTCTTAGCTTTCTTAGCCTCTTTCTTTGCTTTTTCTTTCTCTTTTCCAGATTTGGATTTAAGATCCGCGGCTGCGTCTTCAGCCTTTTCTCTTGCGCTGTCTATTAAATCACCTAGTTCGTGTAATTTTTCGTTCGTTTTATCTTTGATATTATCGGACGTTTCTTTAGCACCTGCTTTAAGATCTTGAACTTCGCAGTTAACATTATCTTGCAAATCATGACTTCGGTTTTTAAGCTCTTCAGCCTGTTCTCTCGCAAGAAAGTCTACTTCATGTGCTTTGTTAGGTAAAATATTTCTAGTTTCTCCGAGCGTTACAGCAAATTCATCATAAGCATCATTAGTAGAAGACTTGAGGTTATCAAATTCATTACCAATGTTTGATTGGACATCGGCAGCCTTAGCATTAATGCTATCGTAAATTTCCTGGGCCGATTCCGAAACCTTAAGTCCGTCTTCCTTGGCTGATGCTATTAAGTTTACTTCCTTGTTTAATAAATCATCTTTCACTTCAGCAACCTGGCGTTGTAATTTATCTTTTTCATGTCCTAACTTAGCGACACTATCTTCTAAATTGCTTTGTACTTTATCACCTACATCATGCACCTTTTCATGTGCGGCGAATTTAGCTTGTTCGATTTGGTCGAGTAACGTAGAAGTTTCGTCGTGACTATGCTTAGGCGGTTTCGGGCCATCGCAACAGACTGAAGGGAAAGCAAATGGATCCTTCTTCGGAACCTTCATAGGAGTTTCTACTGGCTGCATGTTAGCATACTGTTCATATACTTCTTCGGTAATGTTTTGCAAGCTTGCTGGTTTACTCGTATCTTCATCAACAACCAACCGAGTCGTGTATACTTCGCTATTCAAATCTTCTTCCTTTTCCTTTTGATGAGGTTTCGAATGGAGATCTTTGAACATATCCTCAACTTTATCTAACAGATCCTCACTTATGATTCTAGGGGCCGGTTTGGGTGGGGCTTTTTCTTTTTCTTCGTGCTTAGGCGGGCTCTTTTCTTTATCTTGTTTGGAGGGGCTCTTTTCTTTCTCTTCTCGTTTTGGCGAGCTCTTATCTTTCTTATGTTTCGGTGGGCTTTTCTCTTTGGACTCTCTGGGCTTCGACTTAGGGGAATCTTTAGCGTCCTTGTCATCTTCGTCCTGGCTGTGGCTGAAGACGTGTTTCACCTTGTCGGCGAGGCCTCCGAGGAAGCCTTCCTTCTTCTTTCCTTTATCGGCCTTCTCGAGGGTGTTCATGGGCGTTTTATCTTCGTCGGAATCGAATGTGGCTTTGACTTTATTTGAGTCGACGTGGAGAGTGTCGCCGTTAGCTGTAACATTAGATTGAATGACAATTTATTCGAGCAAGACTACTATTTTACTAAATCTATTAACAGATACGTACGATGCGGCTTGGTATCGCCATCTTCAGAGTCCTTGGTGGGGTGTTTCACGTCGCCATTGGTAATGATCAGATCCTGCGCAGAAAATATTAATTTCATACTCCATTTACCATCTTGACAAGCAGGAAAGAGCGAAATACAAGTAGACATTATAAAGGCTTATTGCATACTCAATTGCTTTTGTAACTAAATGTGATACTATTTAGATTGTCTACTAACGTCAGTGTGTCCATTCAGCTGTGGCGGCGGCGGCGGCGGCGCGATGGGCCCGTGGTGGTGGTCCCAGTGGAAGCTCAGCTCATCCTTCAACGCGTCGAAACCTGTATACAAACGGTCACGATTGCTTTTATCACGTCTCGGTAGAAATTTGACTCTTGCCTTAGCTATTTTAGGCAATCTATGGCGCCGACCTTTTCTACTCCTAAAAAGTCTACTTCAGCGATTCGCATAATGAGAAGGAAGTTGGAATAACTTACGGTGGCTCGGAACGAAAAGAACAAGCTATCGTACTGTAGCATTTGGGGTTGCAGTATCCGAAATACGAAGTCTTATTTCCATTTTATTGAGTGTGCCTGATTAAGTTTTCAATTAAATCACTTTAGACTTTACCATTTATAACATGAAGTTCAATCAGTACCTGTATATGTATAAGTACTTTATTTCATTGTACATTTATTTTGGCTAAACTATTTCAAGAGTAACGTGACATTAAAATCCCCTATAAAATTACCCCATAACATAAATCTATATCCCAATCCCAACCAGCATATGCGTAGTGTCTTAGCAAAGCTTGTTTTGTTATGTAGGTTGTGCTCAAATTTCTACGCATTTCGTAAGCCAGCGTCACGTTATATGAGGTGTTGTTTTGATGTATGTCTTGTGTGTATGCTCACCGGACTGGTCGAGGTTGAGGTAGTCGACCTGGCTCTTGCCGGCGCGCGGCGCGATGCGCTCTGGCAGCTCCACGTCCAAAACGCAGGCCGGCGTCTGCGACTGCTCGCCTTTCGGTACCTGCACAAAATAAGTAGCTATTATTAAACATTTATGTATTGACATAGACATAGTACATTTCGGAACACCCAAAAATTCCGAAGTTTCATTTATCCGAATCCATCATCATAACTCCGAATTTTCATAATACCGAAAGCGCTATCACGCCAAATTATATTTTTGTGTGAAAAAAGTGATGCATTCGGATAAATGAAATGTCGGAGTTTTATAGTGTACCGAGTACATTTATTTTGATAATAGTACTCACTCGGGGTATTATGGCCTTATTTATAATGGTACCTTTCTCAAACATGCAATGAAATGTCAAACGTGCGTTATAACAGGCTTCGAAGTATCACGTTCCGGGCGGAACAACTAGAGAGAACTGTAAAGGTATTTCATACAAAATTTAAGGCATCAGCTAAAAAATTGTTTTTTTTAAACATAGCGCCAAACTTCTATTTTTTTTTGCTATGGCGCCAGGGGCACAATGTATTGCTTCACCGCTTGGCAAAAGGATAGTCAGGACTTACTTTAGGCTCGTTCATGAAGTAGATGCGCCCGGACGGGCTTTCCTCGTGATGCTTCACTCGCACGGGAAACTCCACGCGGTTATCTTTGAACGCCTGCAAAAAACAATAATGTTAATTTCATCTACAAAATTGCTCTTAAAATTTGATGTGAACTTACGTAGAACTACATTTCTCCCTACAGATCATTGTACTACTATAATACTCATTGTAATGTACTGTGGACCGGTGAATTACACGAGTAATTATTAAGATAGCATATCTTGCTACGACTTCGCTTGTCACGCTACTCCGCGTCACCTGTCCTGCTTGCACGGTATTGAAAGGAAAGTGACGACAAAGAGTCGTGAGTCATAGTTAATAATAAGGCGTACAGTTGAGCATTTTATTTATTAGATGTAAATAAATAAGTTCAACTAACATATAAGTATACAGGGTGGAACATTTCTAAGGACTGGGCTGACAGAATAGTGTCGTCTGAGTGATCTACAATCGACCTATCATAATTGTCAAGCTAGATATCAAAGTAAAAAAAAGTCGGTCATCCAAATAAAATATTTTAATATCAGTGACAACCCTACTAATTCAAAGGATTTATTTACATTTTAAATTGACACCTGTCTTTAAAAGCTTTAACTTAGCGATGTTCAAAAGATGCTAGGGTTGATATGTGCAGATTTTTACACTAATGTTTAACAAACTGTATCTCAAAAATGGATAGAAATATTGACATAGTTCATTGGTGAAAAATGAAGTACTCAGTCTGAACAATTCCCTGTTTGCTTAAAAGTCCCTCGATCCACCCTGTTCCACCCTGTATAAGTTTATCTGTAACTAACCTGATATGGACGTTAATCCGAAATAAAATAATTTGAATTTAATTGAATTGAATAGGCCGAGGTTGGGGCTCCCCCTAGTAGCAAACATGCTGTAAAAGCCCTTACACAGCTGAAATGAGTTGTATAAGCTCTTATACGCAATAAGAACATCAAGTGTGCCTTAAGAAGATGCGACTCACTTCGAACTTGAACATGGGCTGCGAGCCGGACTTGGTGACGGGCACCAGGTTGCCGCTGAACTCCAGGAACACCTCCTTGCTGTCCAGGAACCGCACCGACGTCGAGTGCGCCACCTCCGTGTAGTGCTCCTGGAAACACCACCACTTTAGTACTAAGCCAATATAAATCTATTATAAAAGTGTAAACAATTACTCATTAAAAATACGTCTATCTAAATATATATATATATATATTGTAAGGTCACCTGAGGTGATTGCGTCTATAGAGGCAAATGCGTCGTTTGATGATAGCATAGAAGCGGAAGATTTTAAGGCCACCCATACCCTTCTTGCCTAAAGTTTGGCACAAAATGGATTTAAAAAATTACGTTGGTAAATCATCAAAATACGCATTTGCCTCGATAGACGCAATTACCTCAGGTGACCTTACCTATTATTCAACTAAATCTAAAAGTAAACCTATGTCTATAAATGAACCCCGTGGCATTGGTGTTTATGGGCGACGGTAATCGCTTTCCATAAGGCGATACGTTTGCTCGTTTGCCCACTATGACATAAAAAAAAAAAAAAAATGTACCAAAGACGCTGGCAGCATTACCTCGCTGTATTGCTCTACTAAGATGCTGACCGAGGAAGCTGTTAGCCCTCTAGTAAATTTAAGATAAGATAGTCATTTTATCCGTTTGCCAAATATATACATTTAATTGTGTTTCTCCTCAGTAAGTATTGTTTGGTCACTATTGACTTGACTTGTCATGTAAAACGGCAAGGACAAAGTGAAAGTCGATTTTTTTCATGACTAAGTTTTCATAGATGTCATATTGTCACAAACTATTGCTTATTGCGATATAAGAGCCCTATTCCCAACAATGCTTTTTAAAATTAATATTGCCACCAATACTAATACCAATGACTCACTAAGAAAACACTTCACAACATAATTTAGTGTACTACTTAAATTGAAACGAAAGGTTTCAGTTTCTGTGTCTCTACAGATATACTCGTTAAATAACTAATATGCGCAGACTCATTTCTTAAAATGTTCTGTCGAAAATGAAGTTGAAAATACCGAACAAAAAAAAACCATTAAATTATTTTTCACAATGGAGATAACAGCAATACAACAGAACGACTAATATTGAGAATGCTTGTTCATTGGTATAAATAAGAAATTATTTAAATTGAAATCTTTGAAGAAAAACCGATTAGCGTTTTATAGGGCACGTTAATTAATTTACAGATTAGCTTAGTTTATAAAAGTAATATTATTATTTCTAAATTCTTGCAAAGTGCGTAATCTTATATGTACTTAATAAAAATAAAATTATCGAGTTATTTCTTTTGATTGACCCTTTACACTGAGCAACATAGATAAATATGTTTGCAACAACCCTATTTATTATAGCGTCGGACGAAATGAAATAATTAAAATGACGAAATTAAAGTATGAATATTTGACTAAATTAAAATTGTTTCAGTTGCACGTCGAGCCCTAAGACTCATGCTTTGCTGGCTGGGGGCATCTTCCGGAGCCTCGAACATCGCCGCAAAGCTGCCAGCTTGTCATTTTTCTATCGGATATATTTTGGAGAGTGTGCGCAGGAATTGCACGGAGTAATTCTGCCATCCCCGTTTCACCATCGGACAACCAGGCGAGGGGAGCGATTTCACCCTTATGTTGTCAGTTTACCACTTATTCGCACGAAGTGATTTGCTTCATCATTTCTAATGCGAACTGCTAAGAAATAGAACTCGCTGCGATCGTGTGTATTTCCAGAAAATTATAATTTGGGTCTCTTCAAGGTAAGGGTGAAATGAAGGTATTACTGAACCGGCGACTCGACCTCGTAGTCACTTATCATCATGTGATACTGAGGTCAATCGCTGGTAAAGTTTTTGAATAAAAAAAATATGCACGCAAAAAGCCAGTGGACAGATAAATAAACAATTTTCACATTTACACACTAGGGTAGAAATGAGGTTTATTAGAGATGAATAATTCTGGCATACCTGTAGCAGCAACGTTTCGTACGCGTTTCTGTCAGTAATGTAGGGATGAAATGAGGGTAGGGTAAAAATGAGGTTTATAAGAGACGAATAATACTGGCATACCTGTTGCAGCAACGATTCGTACGCGTTTCTGTCAGTAATGTAGGGATGAAATGAGGGTAGAAATACACTAGGGTGCAAATGAGTGTAGGTTAAAAATTGGGTTTATAAGAGACGACTAATACTGGCATACCTGTTGCAGCAACGTTTCGTACGCGTTTCTGTCAGTAATGTAGGGATGAAATGAGGGTAGAAAGACACTAGGGTGCAAATGAGTGTAGGTTAAAAATGGGGTTTATAAGAGACAACTAATACTGGCATACCTGTTGCAGCAACGTTTCGTACGCGTATCTGTCGGTGATGTAGAGAACCAGAAGCCTGCCTTCCAGCGCGTCCAGTCGCTTGCCCAGCACCACGATTCGTACTTCGAACGGGACCAGCAACATCTCCCTGTCATTGAAATAATGTTTAGAATATGTATTATGTAATAAATAATAATAAATTACGGACAACCTCACACAAATCTAAACCCAAATTCAGCTCAAGAAGGCTTGTGTTATGGATACTAGACGACGATATACGTACTTATATAGATAAATATATACTTAAATACATAGAACAACTACGACCCAAGCATAAATCGAGTTCATCACACAAATATTTGCCCTGGCCGGGATTCGAACTCGGGACCGCCGGCTCAGTAGGCAGGTGTCTATAAACTGCGCCAAACGCGTCGTCTAATACTACAAACGCGTCATCAACTAATACATTACTAAGTCATGATAAAAAAAAAAAACAATTACATAGGGCTGAAGACTGATGTTGGATTATACAACACACCGTTGTTATATGAATAAAATTAGCTCAATATGTCATGAAATACAGAAGAAAAAATGTTGTGACTTCAAAGGTACGCAAATTTTGTGATTATTTTTACTCTTCTTCTGTTGTCAAATGACGTCACACATAGGCGGCCATTTTTATGAAGCGTTTTAAGCGCTCCGTAGGAAGGTTGAACTTTGACGGTAATTTCTGACTTTTAGAGCAGTCTCTCAAGTGGTTAGGGCATGCGACTTTCAATCCGGAGGTCGCGGGTTCGAACCCGGCCCGTACCAATGAGTTTTTTGGAACTTATGTACGGAATGTCATCTGATATTCACCACTCGCTTTTCGGTGAAGGAAAACATCGTGAGGAAACCACCTAAGCCCAATAAGGCCTAGTTTCCTCTCTGGGTTGGAAGGTCAGATGGCAGTCGCTTCCGTAAAAACTAGTGCCTACGCCACATCTTGGGATTTAGGTAGCCGCCCCGATTGAGAATTCATTCTCAAAAAAAAAATGGGACAAAGGCTAGGAGGATGATGATGGTCAAAACATCAAATCACCCAAACACATTTGTAAGAAGAATTTATTCGTCGGTTCTCTTTTACGTAGTTCATATTGTAATCATGTAAATATAAAATACTTACTTGTAAAGATCCGTCGCTAATTTGGTGGCATCGCTAACATTTTGACAGTTCATCAACCAGAATCTGAAAAAAGGTGTTTGGTTAATTTTGGAATAATTTTTCATCAATTCAATAATGTCCTTAATGAAACTTTTGTGTTGAGTTGAGACCTTAGAATGGGAAACAAAAGAGAGGAAGCTCGTGTTCAGGAATCGAATTTTCTACTATTTGGCCCGGACGATGAGATCACGGAAACCATCCAAGCGATGGTCGCCGGCCGACTCTCTTTCCCATCTCCTCCGGCCCTAATTCAGAGTGATTCGGTTCCTGGCCGCCCATGATGCAGCACAGCAGCCGGAGTGGCCGTGGACTGTGAGTGAGCATGTGATAGTACCTGGCAGACACGGTGGTGGTGAAGGAGCCGCAGTCGTCGGTGACGGTGAGCGGCGTGGAGCCGGTGACGTCCTCCCACACGGCATGATGCAGCACAGCAGCCGGAGTGGCCGTGGACTGTGAGTGAGCATGTGATAGTACCTGGCAGACACGGTGGTGGTGAAGGAGCCGCAGTCGTCGGTGACGGTGAGCGGCGTGGAGCCGGTGACGTCCTCCCACACGGCATGATGCAGCACAGCAGCCGGAGTGGCCGTGGACTGTGAGTGAGCATGTGATAGTACCTGGCAGACACGGTGGTGGTGAAGGAGCCGCAGTCGTCGGTGACGGTGAGCGGCGTGGAGCCGGTGACGTCCTCCCACACGGCATGATGCAGCACAGCAGCCGGAGTGGCCGTGGACTGTGAGTGAGCATGTGATAGTACCTGGCAGACACGGTGGTGGTGAAGGAGCCGCAGTCGTCGGTGACGGTGAGCGGCGTGGAGCCGGTGACGTCCTCCCACACGGCATGATGCAGCACAGCAGCCGGAGTGGCCGTGGACTGTGAGTGAGCATGTGATAGTACCTGGCAGACACGGTGGTGGTGAAGGAGCCGCAGTCGTCGGTGACGGTGAGCGGCGTGGAGCCGGTGACGTCCTCCCACACGGCATGATGCAGCACAGCAGCCGGAGTGGCCGTGGACTGTGAGTGAGCATGTGATAGTACCTGGCAGACACGGTGGTGGTGAAGGAGCCGCAGTCGTCGGTGACGGTGAGCGGCGTGGAGCCGGTGACGTCCTCCCACACGGCATGATGCAGCACAGCAGCCGGAGTGGCCGTGGACTGTGAGTGAGCATGTGATAGTACCTGGCAGACACGGTGGTGGTGAAGGAGCCGCAGTCGTCGGTGACGGTGAGCGGCGTGGAGCCGGTGACGTCCTCCCACACGGCATGATGCAGCACAGCAGCCGGAGTGGCCGTGGACTGTGAGTGAGCATGTGATAGTACCTGGCAGACACGGTGGTGGTGAAGGAGCCGCAGTCGTCGGTGACGGTGAGCGGCGTGGAGCCGGTGACGTCCTCCCACACGGCATGATGCAGCACAGCAGCCGGAGTGGCCGTGGACTGTGAGTGAGCATGTGATAGTACCTGGCAGACACGGTGGTGGTGAAGGAGCCGCAGTCGTCGGTGACGGTGAGCGGCGTGGAGCCGGTGACGTCCTCCCACACGGCATGATGCAGCACAGCAGCCGGAGTGGCCGTGGACTGTGAGTGAGCATGTGATAGTACCTGGCAGACACGGTGGTGGTGAAGGAGCCGCAGTCGTCGGTGACGGTGAGCGGCGTGGAGCCGGTGACGTCCTCCCACACGGCATGATGCAGCACAGCAGCCGGAGTGGCCGTGGACTGTGAGTGAGCATGTGATAGTACCTGGCAGACACGGTGGTGGTGAAGGAGCCGCAGTCGTCGGTGACGGTGAGCGGCGTGGAGCCGGTGACGTCCTCCCACACGGCATGATGCAGCACAGCAGCCGGAGTGGCCGTGGACTGTGAGTGAGCATGTGATAGTACCTGGCAGACACGGTGGTGGTGAAGGAGCCGCAGTCGTCGGTGACGGTGAGCGGCGTGGAGCCGGTGACGTCCTCCCACACGGCATGATGCAGCACAGCAGCCGGAGTGGCCGTGGACTGTGAGTGAGCATGTGATAGTACCTGGCAGACACGGTGGTGGTGAAGGAGCCGCAGTCGTCGGTGACGGTGAGCGGCGTGGAGCCGGTGACGTCCTCCCACACGGCATGATGCAGCACAGCAGCCGGAGTGGCCGTGGACTGTGAGTGAGCATGTGATAGTACCTGGCAGACACGGTGGTGGTGAAGGAGCCGCAGTCGTCGGTGACGGTGAGCGGCGTGGAGCCGGTGACGTCCTCCCACACGGCATGATGCAGCACAGCAGCCGGAGTGGCCGTGGACTGTGAGTGAGCATGTGATAGTACCTGGCAGACACGGTGGTGGTGAAGGAGCCGCAGTCGTCGGTGACGGTGAGCGGCGTGGAGCCGGTGACGTCCTCCCACACGGCATGATGCAGCACAGCAGCCGGAGTGGCCGTGGACTGTGAGTGAGCATGTGATAGTACCTGGCAGACACGGTGGTGGTGAAGGAGCCGCAGTCGTCGGTGACGGTGAGCGGCGTGGAGCCGGTGACGTCCTCCCACACGGCATGATGCAGCACAGCAGCCGGAGTGGCCGTGGACTGTGAGTGAGCATGTGATAGTACCTGGCAGACACGGTGGTGGTGAAGGAGCCGCAGTCGTCGGTGACGGTGAGCGGCGTGGAGCCGGTGACGTCCTCCCACACGGCATGATGCAGCACAGCAGCCGGAGTGGCCGTGGACTGTGAGTGAGCATGTGATAGTACCTGGCAGACACGGTGGTGGTGAAGGAGCCGCAGTCGTCGGTGACGGTGAGCGGCGTGGAGCCGGTGACGTCCTCCCACACGGCATGATGCAGCACAGCAGCCGGAGTGGCCGTGGACTGTGAGTGAGCATGTGATAGTACCTGGCAGACACGGTGGTGGTGAAGGAGCCGCAGTCGTCGGTGACGGTGAGCGGCGTGGAGCCGGTGACGTCCTCCCACACGGCATGATGCAGCACAGCAGCCGGAGTGGCCGTGGACTGTGAGTGAGCATGTGATAGTACCTGGCAGACACGGTGGTGGTGAAGGAGCCGCAGTCGTCGGTGACGGTGAGCGGCGTGGAGCCGGTGACGTCCTCCCACACGGCATGATGCAGCACAGCAGCCGGAGTGGCCGTGGACTGTGAGTGAGCATGTGATAGTACCTGGCAGACACGGTGGTGGTGAAGGAGCCGCAGTCGTCGGTGACGGTGAGCGGCGTGGAGCCGGTGACGTCCTCCCACACGGCGCGCGCCTGGCCGCCCATGATGGAGCACAGCAGCCGGAGAGTGGCCGTGGACTGCTTGTCGTGAGGCCCGTTCTGGAAGGAGCTTTGTTTTAAAACCTTCGAAGGGGGCGAGGGGAGAAATTTTGCGAAGTCCATTTATTCAAATTTTTTTTTTAGTTTATCGCAACAAATTTTCTCAGTTCATCATAATACGTAGGTACTTCTGATAGCACGGTAGAAGTTAGAGAGGTATGGAGCCGATATTAACATTAAAATACTATTCATACTCATACGCTGTGCGTTTGCACTCCGAAGCGATTAGGATATTTTTGCACTTTTATGGAACAGTGGACCTGGTGGAAGAGTACATACCTCGGTCTTCGGCAGAGGGGAGGTGAGTGTGATGCTGCGATGGAACTTCCTCCTGCGCGGCTCCACGGTGATGACGGGCGCCACCGCCACGTGTCGCGGCAGCGCGCGCCTGCACAGCGCCTGCGACGCGCCGTGCGCTTGCACACCCACGCGGATGCGTTTGGTGAGCGCTTGTGGCGGGAACAGCGCCTGGACCTGGGGGAAAAGATAGGTATGATGAATAAGGATTAGATCGTACCATAGTGTCGAATGATCCTGTCTGTGAGCTATTCTACTTTGAGTCCAAGGCTCAAATTCTTCAAGGAATTAATAGATTTTAGATAAATTATATGACTGATGTTGGGGCTAAACTGTTCTCGAGTGGCGATCGCGTGCTGAAAACGCCCCGCCCTCCGCCGACGATTTGACCAACGTAGGAAATCGTTAGATGTCGGCAGGGTGTGACGGAGCGCTGTGGACATTGTTGTTGAAGATAACAATTGGCATGTTTCGGCTGATGTATTAAAGTCACCTGCGGTATGTGCGCGCTGGACACGGTGCCGCCCTCCGGCCCGATGATGTGCACCTCCTGCCGCACGCGGGACACCACCGCCAGGTAATGCGGGAAGTCGCACGTGATGATCCTGGTCACTCTCTCTCCGTTCTCGCCGAGAGTCTCGCCGGAGCTGCCGTGCTCGAGGCGCTCGCGATGTAACGCTTCCTGAACGAAAAAAAAAAGAACTTTATTGTAAGTACAAGAAGAATACGGTACAGGATAATGATTACAAGTTTCTTAAAATCAATTACACAAAACTACATTTTATGTCTATCACGACCTGGTTCGCATCTATGTGAGCCCTACTAATTACTTTACCCTTTAGTAATTGAAGTTAGATTAGGGACCTCAGACCCGAAGTGTCAAACATCTCGAGGCCGAAGGCCGAGCGTCCGCGTAGCTTAATGCGGTGAGTCACGACCCGATTCAGATACTCTTCCTTTATAAGAAGACCTATATAAAACTATGCTTTCTCGTATATCGCTTCTGCTTCATCATTTCAGCCTATTGCAGTCCACTGCTGGACGTAAGCCTCCCCCAGGGTTCGCCACATGGCCCGATCTCCCGTTTTCGCCATCCAGTCACCACCAGCCACTTTTTTCAGGTCGTCGGTCCATCTGGCCGGAGGGCGTCCTACACTACGCTTGCCGAGTCGTGGTCTCCACTCGAGAACCCGTCTACTCCACCGATCATCGGTTCTGCGACAGATGTGACCAGCCCACTGCCACTTCAGTCTGCTAAACTTCTGAACTACGTCAGTGACTTTGGTTTTTTGTCGGATAATCTCGTTCCGGACTTTGTCCCTTAACGAGATTCCGAGCATACCCCTTTCCATAGCTCGCTGTGTGACGTGTAGTCGGTGGGCTAGTTTCACTGTCAGGTTCCACGTCTCGGCTACGTATGTCATGACCGGCAGGACGCACTAATTGAATACCTTGGTCTTGAGGCATTGTGGCAAGGGTGACTCGAAGATGTGACGCAGCTTTCCAAATGCTGCCCAGCCAAGCTGCACTCTTCTGGTGATTTCACTCTCGAAGTTGTCTCTACCCAGCTGTAACTTTTGTCCTAGGTAGACGTACTCCTGGACAACTTCAATGGCTACACCTTCGACGGAAACGGGCACAGGGACGATGTGCTCGTTGAACATGACCTTAGTCTTGTCCAAGTTCATCCCTAGCCCAACGCGTCTCGAGGCAGCATTAAGACCGGACAGCATTTCCTGCAGGTCTTGCAGCGATTCTGCCATTATAACTATGTCGTCAGCAAAGCGGAGGTGCGTGAGATATTCACCATTGACATTGATGCCCATTCCATTCCACCGCAGGGTCTTGAAGACATCCTCCAGAGCATTGGTGAAGAGTTTCGGGGAAATAACGTCACCCTGTCTTACACCTCTAAGCAGCTGGATGGGTCTTGTTTGGTGGTTCTGCACTTGGACGGACATAGTCGCCATTTGGTAGAGACTTCTCAGCACCTCCACGTACCGCCAGTCGACTTGGCATCGCTGCAAAGACTCCAGAACGGCCCAGGTTTCGATGGAGTCGAAGGCCTTCTCGTAGTCCACAAACGCCATACACAGCGGTTGGTTATACTCCTCGGACTTCTGTATAACCTGCCGAACAGTATGGATGTGGTCCACGGTGCTATAGCCTTTACGAAACCCAGCCTGTTCCGGTGGCTGAAAGGCGTCAAATCTTGATGCCAGACGATTCGTGATGACTCTCGAGAACAGCTTATAGACGTGGCTCAGAAGCGTGATCGGCCTATAGTTTTTAAGGAGCGTTTTGTCTCCTTTCTTGAAAAACAATGCCACTACACCTCTGCTCCACGCCTTCGGGGTAGTCCCATTGGTTATTACAGAGTTGAAGAGCCTCTTCAACTCCCCAAGAACAGGTTTACCCCCAGCCCTGAGGAGCTCAGAGGCTACTCCATCTTCACCGGGAGCCTTCCCATTACTAAGCTGTTTGAGAGCCGCCTCGATTTCGTCGACATCTACGTCTGGGAGATCTTCAGTGAAGTGGCGGGTAAGTGGGGCTCTAGGGTCTCTCGCGTCAGATGTAGGCTTCGGTGCATGCGAAGCATACAGATGTCCGTAGAAGTCCTCAATTTCAGCCAGTATCCCCGGGACTGATGTGACGGTTTCACCATTCGAGGTAGCTAACTTTGTCAGATGACTCCTCCCCAGTGTCTTGGTAAAGACCTTCGACCCCCGATTTCGCTCGATCGCCTCACGTACTAGGCGAGTGTTCCAGCTGCGAAGGTCGCGTCTCACCAAGCTCCTGATTTTCTTGTGGAGTGACTAAGTTTCCTCTGGTGTCTCACGTCTAAATCGCATCAAATCCTGGTCTCGCTAGAAAGTTTGGACTTCCTATCTGACCGCCTTTTCCGAAAGTGCCTCGTTCCCACTTCGCGTATCACCCCAATTACGCCGTCCAGATCCTCGTCAACATTTGCCGGGGTCTCCAGTGCGGCGAATCTATTTGTCAATTCCAGTTGGAATGCATCATGTCCAGCTTGGCGCACATTTGGACGAAGAACAGACCTCACCATGCGACTACGTTCGAGCTTAAAATTGATACTTAGGGTGCCTCGCACAAGCCGGTGATCGCTACCGGTATTAAACCTGCTGATCACTGAGACATCCCTAAATATGTGCTTCTTGTCGGCTATGATGAAGTCAATTTCGTTCTTCGTCACACCGTCGGGGCTCTTCCAGGTCCACTTCCGTTGGGGCTTTTTCTGATAAAAGGTGTTCATACAGAACAGCCCCTGCATGCTAAGGAAGTTGACCAGCATTTGGCCCCTACGGTTTCCGCGCCCATAGCTATGCTGTCCCAAACAAGATTCACCGCATTCTTTTCCCACTTTGGCGTTGAAGTCCCCCATGACAACGGTATAATGGGTTTTGGTGGTACGATTCATGGCCTTTGACACATCGTCGTAAACGGCCTCCACCTCCTCATCTGAGCTGCTCGACGTCGGCGCATATACCTGTATGACCTTGAGAGAGTATCTCTCGGTCAGTTTCAGTACAAGGTACGCTACCCGTGCCGAGACGCTGCAGATCTCCATCACGTTGTCACGGAGGCCTTTGTTGACGAGGAATCCCACGCCACCCTGAGATTGTTGGCTCCCTTCCCTAAAGTAGAATAGATGGCCCGACTCAAGGGTTATCGTGTCCTCCCCTTCTGCGCTTCTGCTTACCACAATTATTTTCCCCGTCATCTACCTACAGCAGATCCGTTGAACGCCATTTTTTTACAGATAGCCCAATCGCGAAGGATTTTGAACTTCAATAACATACAAGTGCGTGATTTCTTGCATTGGGTATGAACATTTTCTAACGGATCTTAGTTTGAGGGGCAAATAAATATCCTTCCCGTATTAGACTAAGAAGTTTTCTTGAATTATTATTGGTCCATATTTAAATGCTCTATTCACCTGTATCATAGGGTTGTCGTTGTTGTGCAAGTAGTGGTCTTGCCAAGTGTCTCCAGTATCAGAGCGGAGGATGACGATCTCTCGCTCGCGACACGACGATGTGAAGATGGGCACCTCGATTATAACTGGCCTGCAAAACAAAATGGCAAAATATTAATAGAATTTTCGATCATCGACGACGACGACGAAAGAAATTTATGATTAGAGACTTATTATTCGCTTTCATCCCTAGTCAGTATCTATACCCTTGGCTATACGGCAAAAAACGTTAATCCATGACCATAATTAGCTAAGGAATTCTAACACACTTACTGAAACTAAGAAATACAGTATTTGTATCATCATGGTGTCATTGGCGAGTTTTTTATTTTTTGATTATCATCATCATCTATACAGTTATCATAGCTAATGCTCTGAACAGATTAGGCACAGGGCCGGTCTTAGCCATACAGGCGCCCTGGGCGCATTATTTGGCAATGGAACGTCCTAGCCATGGTTAAAGAAAAGCCCTTAGGAGCTAGTATCCCTGGCAGCCGCCCCGGTCGACTGATTAAGCAAGCAGGAGAATTTCCCAAAACTCCACTCTAGGTCACAAAAAGAAGACTTATTTCGCTGAGTAGTGAGGTAGATAGCATCGTTCAAATGTGTCTACTTACGCCAAGAACTTGGCTCCTTGTGGTTGTAGCTCCAGAAGGCGGGACGCCAGCGCCTCGCCCTCCATGAGCGGCGGCGGCGCGGCGGCCGGCGCGCGACGCGTCGCAGCGCTGAAACAAACAAATAATATATTTCTGAAAATATTACCTTAACACCTACAGTGTCTTCTGTTGTTGTTGAAGATTGTGAACACAATAACATAATATACATAGTTAGCCTTGAATGGGTGCGGCCGGTAAGCCGTTTGCGTCGCACGGTATTCACATGCTACCGCTTATCGTCTTCTTCACCAGTCAGATCATCTCGTAGGTAGCCCTATTCTGAACCACTTGCCATCATTTTGCCCTATAATGACTAGAGAGTAGAAGTATCCTATCACAACTCCTAAACATGATTTCCTATCTGTAATGTTTCTCCAAATTTTCATTGAATTATCCGAAAGTATTTTTTTCCTGAAACTCATAATATTTTCAGGGTTTTATAAACATCGTTTCAAAGGACCCTAATTATAAAACTAACATTAGGTTAGGTTAGTTTTATAATTATTCTGAGATGTGAACAGTTTTAGAAGAAATGGCTGTGGGATAAATTTAAATTCGGCGAAACATTACAGATGATAACAGAAATTCGGACTTACGATAACCCTTCTAGATCATGCTTAGGAAACTTTGTTAATCGCGAGTACCACATAATAATTAACAATCGTAGACTTGAATACCCTGGTAGAAACGAAGTAAATGGGGACATTGTTTGGTAAATTAATAGAGCTACGTTTGGGACAATGCAGATAACAGTCAATCAAATGTACATCTAAAATCTGCGTAGTTCGCGTTGATTACCTGAAATAGCCCACAACCTAATTTTGCACCATCTTATAATACACATATAGATCTATTTCCAAGTATTATATCATTCAGCCAGCCCAATAATTCCCATTACGCACTAGTTGAAACATAAGCTAATATTAAACAAGCAACAATGCATTAGCGAATATGAATCACACATCAAACCGAGGTGCTGCAGTTTTGGGACTTTGCCATGTTTCTCATTAATGTAGAAAATGGGTATTCTTGATAAGTTCGATTGTTTATATTATAATATGTTTTGGTCAGTGAGTAAATAAATACCTACGAAGTTGATTTTGCAGTTTGCTACGATATCAAATGATCAATATAAAAAAAAACATTCTCGAGTGGACAATCTCAGGTAGTATTTTTAAGGTTTTGAATATAGTAAAGTACCCACTGTAGAAAACTTGAATTGGTAATAGACGAGACAGTGTTAAAAATGTGTCTTTTTAGATAATATCTAAAAGTTATATTATAACTTCTTTTGGTAGTAATATCAAGTTGGATTCAGTAATAGATCTTTTATGTTTTTGGGGGCGTATGATTGTTGAGAAACGTTGGCGATTGTGAACTCAATGGTATGTTAGAATTAATATAAACTTGCTACGCGATTTTGAGCCAGGTATTTATGTTGGTTCATTGTTTTCTGGACTTCTTCCTTCTGTCAACATCTAGGGCGCTCGACCAGCGCTAACTATGGCGTTATATTAAACACAATGCAATACAAATCCACTTTATTGCCCACCTCAAATACACAGGGATACAAAACATGAGAGATATACAGTAAAAAAATTAACAGAGGTTAACAACAGGCTGTCTTATCGCTAAAGAGCGATCTCTTCCAGACAACCTTTAGGTAGATCAACAAAAGTTTGAATTGAGTAGGTGATTAAAAATTTCGTATTGTCATTGCATATTCCAAATAGAACTATTACGGACATGCCGCGACTTCGGCGGCAAGCGGCACGGCGAGCGGTTGAGCGAGAGATCCGAGCCCAGCAATCATACGAGTGAAAGAGACACACGTACCGCTCACCGATGCCGCAAGTCGTGGCCAATCCGTTAACCTATTCTAGACTTAGTATAGTTGGGAAGGAGCGGAAGTTTACGTGCTACGTATAGACTAGACCAGAACTATTCATTCCACACCTTTTTAAGTCCAATTGATTCAATTTGTAGAGTAATTTAGCAATCCTGCTGCGATTGGGATGCACAAAGCAATCTTCGCTTGTGATACGGATGGTACTGCGCAGGTCATTTATTGACAACAACTGTTGTATTATCTACGACTGAATGCGCCATTCCACGATGCTGAAAAAATCGGTAACTATTGTGCAATTCGGTATAAATGAACTCTACATAAAAATATGATAAATACATGACATAACAAAGTCATTCATTGAGGACCTAGACTGAGGTGCGGTCCTAGCCTTGGGTGCCCTAGACCTGGTTAAAGGAACGCCCTTTAGCTGTCAGCGCCCCGGGTCGACCCCTCCTGAGGCCGCCACGGTAAGCACGTGTTCAAGTACTAGACTAGATGACAAAATGATGCGAACTTAGGACTGCCAGCTTTGTCGGAGCTGCTCTATCGCGGAGCTAGTCATGTCGTCAGTTTAAAAGTGAATCCCCTACAATTTCCTATTTCATATATATGAGCAATAAGTATTGTATGAATAACTATCGTTAGGTACCGGCGTTTGGATATTAAAACGTGCTTATGGACATAAAAACCGGCCAAGAGCATGTCGGGCCACGCTCAGTGTAGGGTTCCGTAATTGCTCATCCTTCGCAATAAATTGCTGTTTTAATCCCAAGGTTTAAGTTAAGAAAGATTTTAAGCTCTATAAAAAGGTCGTAAACGCCCTAGAAACTGTAATCACTTATTACCTTCTGGAAGTCAATTTACATCCTTCTAAAGAAAAAATATGAAATTTGGCGATTACTCAAAAACGGCTCGACCGATTTTGTTCAATATAGTTTTCATTGAAAGTAATGATAAGGTTTCATTTACATGAATTTTTCCGATTTTTTTTGAACCGTGGTTGAAAAGTTAGAGGGGGGGGGACACTATTTTTTTTGTTTTCGGAGCGAATATTTACAAAACTGCTGACTTTATCAAAAAATAATGTTAGGAGACCCCTATTATTTTTACAAGACCTATTCAAGGACACCCCACACACCAGTGTTGAAAAGAAAAAAAAATTCACCCCCACTTTAGGTGTTCGAGAGGTACCCGAAAAAAATAAAATTTTTGAATTTTTATTTTACCGTTCTGTCGGCGTTATACATACACATACTTATACCAAATTTCAGCTTTCTAGTACTAATGATCACGGAGCTAAGCCGCGGACGGACGGACGGACGGACGGACAGACGGACATGGCGAAACTATAAGGGTTCCTAGTTGACTACGGAACCCTAAAAAAGGCATTATTTATTACAATTATTATTGCGCTTGAGTAGCAGAGCGCATCTTTTTATGTAATAATTGAGAAAAACGCAGACAAGCCACCTGAGTGTCCTATATATTTATTTTTAATTGCAAGCGTAGATCGATCCCCGTTGCAATTCAAAAAGTTAGGTAGGTTAGGTATTTGATCTTTAAGCTTCATGGCTGTATATCGGAGTGTGTTAGACTTTTTAAGGATTGATGAATAAGGAGATTTCTGCATTAGTGGCTTCATAGCTCCTGAAAAGGTGGATCGATTAAAGTGCGTTTTTAAACAAAATCTTGATTGTCGAGATGGTTCTCGTTTATGATTGGTTGAAATTAATGGAGCCGTCTCTAAGATATTCAACTCTCACTGAAATTAGAGATCTCAAATTTCAGCTAAGTCAGTATATGTCCAGTCTTAGTAGCGTTTTTAAAGATTTAAGAGAGTTTACGTTTTTTTTTCATAATTGTTTAATGGGTTAAGCTTACCGGCATGTGACGCGTGTAGGCGCGGCGCAGGCGGCGGGCGGCACGACGATGCGGACGCCGCCGCGTCGCTTCGCCTTCATAGCACCACCGCGAGCATCCACCACGAAAGACACTAGGAACCTGCAACAGATAACAGTCACTTTATTGTCATTATCATTCTTCATTGGTAACATATCAGCCGGCTGTTGGATAAAGGATGCCTTTATCCTCCAAGGATTTCTGTGACGACTAGACGTGCTGCCTTCATCCAGCGATTTCCTTCAATCCTGAAGTTTTTGGGTCCACTATGTCGGGGGCTACTATTTTTACTATTAACTTGATGACCGGAGTATTTACTGTCGGTAAAATCGGTCGATTTTAAGTGCCAAGACCACATCTGGTGATTCATGATTAAGACATATCTGCACGAGCTGTTACTTGTTAGAATATCTATTTCTAACCTGACGTAGGGTGTTACTATTGGAACCATTCACCCGATTTTTAGCAAAGGACGGTTTATATTAATGTGATGTCCCCGAGAGACTGTGTCTGCAGGGTTTTTAACGGCGTGTGGACTTACCCGAATATCAAGCAGCTGGTGAACCTTTTTGTCATTGTTGCTGTTTATTTATGTAGTTGTACTACTGAGACTCACCCGATGTCCAGCGGCAGACGGTCAATACCACTTTTGTCTTTGTTGCTGGGCCAGAGATGGCCTCTGTGAAGCTGTCCTCTAAAGGACTCGACCGGAGGGTTCCTGCCTCGCTTTTCATATTAGTGACACTGTTGTTCCATATCTGCAATGCTCACCTATGTAGCGGTAATGTTAGATACTCCCCGAGTGACTGGATCAGCTGGGTTTATGTTATTTATGTAGCAATACTGTTGAAACCTGACGCTGCCGATCAATGGTGGCTACCTTCAAGCCATTGTTGCTGGGTTCAACCCTGTCCTCTAAAGGACGCGCCTGGTGGTGGGTCCCCATTCATGTAGCAGTAATGTTGGATACTCCGCTAGAGTCTGAATCAGCTGGAGGCCATGTAGGGGTTCTATTGAGACTCACCCAATGTCAAGCGGCTGGCGGTCGATAGTTGCCACTTTCTTGTCATTGTTGCTGGGCCAGAGATGGCCATCCGTGACGCTGTCCTCTAAGGGACGCGCCCGGTGGAGGGTTCCTGCCTCGCTATTCATGTAGCGGTACTGTTGCTGTTGTTGGATTGGACACTCGACTTCTCCTGGAAAAAGAAGTCATATATTAGTCAGCATTTATGCTGAGGTGTGACCTTTTCGTGGCATACACAACAACGATTTTATTTTATTTATTTCTAATATTTCTTGTCCACTTTGTGTATGTTAACGAATAAATTTTTATTCTATTCTATTCTATTCTATATGAAGTTTCATACACAGAGGTGAGGTTTGATAACATCTAGACAGTAATCGTCATTCGTAATCATTGAACTAAATATACTATTTTACACTACCAGCTAAACCTTTTTTTATGAAAATGAATCATTCATAATTTCAAGATCCTCTCTCTTTCGACAAACGGTTCGTTTACGTTGGAGCATATGGTCAACACGTCAGGGTGTAATCAGTCGTTAATTACAAACAGAAATAAATTAAACTAATTGAATTAATTGATACTTAAGACACCCTCTCATCTGATGTTGAATTTTAAGTTAAACGTATTGAAAGGTTATGGGTTTTGTGAACGAACAGAAAATAAAAACTTTGTTTAGAGTAATTCCTTCATAAGCAATTTTAGGAGATGTTCAATTCGTCGGGGATAGTGCAATACCGCGTAAATAACAGCTGTAGATAAAGTTCTCATTTTAATCAATTATTAGCATGGCCTACACTAGTAACTTACGCGGTCGACGAATTGTAAAATTCGTGAACCAGTACAAAAAGGTCGCGTAGCGTATTGGGCAATCTAATTGACACTTTGACATTCTTCATTTAGTATTGCGCATTGCATAAAAATTTGACCCCAGTAATTGAACATAATGACCATAATGCGATTGCTCGAATTAAAACGACCTTATAGTCGTTATTGATATCGGAACTAACGGACAATGCGTACGTAATGATTTCTAATTATTAACGGAATCTATTAATAAAGTTGCAATAATTAATTTGCGATATTCATTCACAACTACATTAAACGTCTACTGCACATCTAGCATAACTGTCATACGCGACTATTTCTCGCGCGAACTAATTACGCGTCTCTTTCTGTGCAGTAATGTGAGAGAGTGACCGGTAGCGTTATCTCGCGCGACAAGAGTCACGAAGCATAGTTATGCTAGACGGGCTGGCTATATAAAATACATCAGTAGGGCTAGCATATCTTGCCGCGACTTCGCTTGTCGCGCGACTTAGCATCTGCTGTCTCGCACGCACGGTATCGAAAGGAGATTCACAGGTAATATTTGTCGCGTGACAAAGAGTCGCGTGTCCAAGTTATGCTAGAAGTGGCGTCATACAAAGCTTTTAAATGAAAAGTCTTCAAATTAATATCGTATAAGTAAATTCAATATTATAATTATTACCTTCACTATTGTTTTTGCATGCTAATATTTAGTAAAATATGTTTGTGTACCGGATAATATAACCTGACATCTAATTGTACCATATTTTAAAGCAAATAAAGAATATTTCATTTCTTTTCCAAAACTCAGGGCAAGCCGGGGTAGATTTCGCTTATATTTTCTTCAGTAGCAATAGAGAATGGTGTTCAATCGTCTTGAACTGGGCAAGCCGTTGGAAATCGGGTTCCAAGGACGCTACCACACTGCGACCTCTACCAGCTTACCTAAGGAAGCTAAAATTTAGCTAGATAGGTTATTTTTTCACTAAGAACACGGCTAGGTACATGTTTCGAATTCCCTGGTTACTATTTTGCTTGTAAGTGTTTAATAGAAATAAACCTAGTGCCTTTTACCTCCTTCGTCCTCGGAATCACTCATGAACGTATCCTGCATGAGCTCGGGTGCTGCCACGCGGTATTTGCCCTCCAGGCCACCTGTAACAAACAAACAAACAATAAATATCGTGTACTTAATAAATAACATCAATATGTACCATTTTGTTTTTGGGAGTCTTCCACAAGTCTTTGAGTCATATGGTCTGTTACCCTTACCATGAGTTGACGTTTATTGTTTATTGTTGTTTATTAATTAAAGTATACAACTTAAATATATACAGTTCCCTGCAAAACTGTTTGTACAGTTTGTCTGCAGGTGTGAGTCTCTATATAATAATTTCAACAAAGTTTACTTATTGCTAAACACTTCAGTGACACTTTGAATACACAACTTTATCACTCAAGTGTCTGTAACAGATGCTTTTTTAAGCATTTTTTAAATTTGGACTTATTTGGCTCATGTCGGATATTCTCGGGCAAACTATTGAGTATGTAGGGAATTCTTTTGCTCAATGTTCTATCTCCATAGTAGTTCCTGACCCTTGGTACCTCAAATTTGCCCGCTGATACCGACCTTGTTCCATGCTTATGTTCTATTAGCATTGGGTTATGTTCTCGATTGCCATGGTTGTTTACTGCTAAAAGATATTTATGTTTTAAACTAACGGGGAGTATATTACAAATTTTAAATAGCTTGAAATAATTACCATTACATTTATTTTTAGTTTTGTACGTGACCGTACTCGCTAACGAGAGCGGAAACGATTTGTATGGAGAATAGCGCAGCGCCCCCTAGTGGTAGCTTTGTAGAACTACAATTTTCCATACGAATCGTTTATATTTAATGTATATAAACACTTTATTGTACACATCAACTGGTTATAAATACATTGATAACAAATGAAACATGTACAAAGACGAACTTATCCCTATTAGGGATCTCTAATCTTTGAGCAATTGAAGGAATAGGTATTTGAAGAAAATAGGTGTACAAACGAGATATCTATATTATACTTAATAAAACGTTTACGGTACGGAGTCGCTAGCGAGCATTATCACTGTAAACTCGTGGTAAGGGTACAGTGGCCTGTTCGATTGACATTCATGTATAGACAAAAGATATATATATTGTGGACGTCGCTATTGTAAACATTTAGTGGTGATATTTCAGAGATGTCATTACAAACATCGAATTAGTCCATAGAGTATACGAGTAGAAATTCTGATGTCTAAAATAGTTTGGAGCTATAAACTAAAATATCTTCCACCAGAATTTCATGAAAATGTAAACAAACAAATATAGACAACGGCTGCCCAAATAGTCTCAGACCAAAACTACTTGGCATATAAATTAACAAAGTTTGTCAATTCCGACTTTGTAATAATCACTATAATCAGGGTTCGTAAAATGCGAGCAAACCTCATTCTCATTCACTCAAGTGCTAGAAGGTCGTCACTCGATGTCATACATCATTTCAATCGATTTTGATCTCACTTTACGATCCCTGTAGTCCCTGTACGTCTAGCATAGGTAACTGTGACACGCGACTCTTTGTCGCACGACAAATACTATTTGTCACTTTCATTTCAATGCAGTGCGAGCAAGACAGATGACGCTGAGTCCCGTGACAAATGAACATATGCTAGCCCTGCAGGTTATAATATTAGGTAATTATCATTAAATTAAATATCATTAATGCACCATTTACACCTTACTACTCGTATTATTAAATGTGTCTAAAAATAGGCCTATAAATGGTGACCAATTAAGTTCTATATAACAGAACTTGCATACTCTAATAAAAATACGTTGGCAAAATTAAACTTACGGGGAAAAAAATGGCGACTAATTTAAATGAGCACATTCATAATCATAATCACATAATCAAAATAATTGCTCTGTAATTATAGCCCAACTAAAATAATGCGTTATCTTCAAACAGATTATGAAATAAAGCGTGTTATTGTCTTTTTTATTTGACCAATTCCTACGGTTATTACGACTATTTCGGATGTTCCCATAGATGGACAATACAACAATGGTGCGAGTGATCATAAAGTTATATTATTTCCTATTTGTGTAAATTATAACGTGGTTAGAATGTTGACGTGTAAAAATCTTTTACCGGTTTTTATCGCAGTAAATTGTGGTCGTTATCAAACAATTTCCTGGACATACTTTGCTTTTAAAATACGTGATATATGTAAGAACTAGCGACCCGCCCCGGCTTCGCACGGGTGCAATTTTGATAAATTATGCATGTATTAAGTATACATATAAACCATCCTCTTAAATCACTCTTTCTATTAAAAAATATGCAACAAAATCCGATGCGTAGTTTTAAAGATATAAGCATACATAGGGACAGACAGACAGACAGACTTTGTTTTATACTATGTAGTGAGACGTAGGTATAACGACTGGGTATGAAGAATAGACTCAAACTATCGTGTGAAATATAAATTGCCGACAGTCCGACGATACAGTATTCGTAAAAAATAACTGGATAAGAATATATCGAAGTATATATAATAAGGGCTAAGTACCGTTTCAAAAGGAATAACAAAAACTTTCCTTAGAAACTTCAACGAATTCCGTCACCGATACAAGAGGGAAGCCATACAACATTTCAATATCGTTTTGGCTGCGCATCTCCTGCTGAATATTAATTAGCTTCCAATATACACATTATACACAAATGCACACGTGAGAAAGGGATGGATAACGTCATTAGTATGTAAGGTAATATCGGCATCTCTGTTCAAAGTTTAAGGTGACTACAAATGGTCAAGTTGCATTGGTTTGCATTTTGTGGACAGTTAAAGGTCGATGGCTTGACGAATCGATTAGTTTGGGACAGTTTGATGGTTTATTTTTATCCGTTAGCTTTAAATGGTTGCGTTTTTATTGGTGTTTGCTTTAGAACTAGTACAAGCCTGGGTCTTGATTAGTAACTCGAACTCAGACAAAGGTGGGTTCGTACTCAGCCTTTGGCCCCAGTAAAGGTAACAAAAAAGGCAAGGGATATTACAAACATACTAAGAGTTAGGTTTATGATACGTGCTATTTCTAAAAAAATAGGTTCCTAGTTAGGTCTATTTTTTTCGTTTTCCTATCGATTTGTCTTATTGTGTTCTAAGACGTAAGATCTTAGGTACTTACTTGACCATTTTTATTTAAGGCTAATTCCAGATTATCTATTTTTAAAGTGATAGGTACATATAAGTTAAGGGTAAAATACCGTGGTAATGAAAACTCACAGGGTAAATCTAGTAAGTAATAAATAAACAAATGTTCCGAATAAGTTTCCACTTTCCTCCCACGGCCGATTTAACAGGTTTCCTAAAATAGCTGAAGTCGGATCGGAACATCAATCGAATGGATTGACACGATACTCGATTATTTAGTTTAATGGGGGGACCAGGCTCGAATTCGAATGTACCAGAATGTCAATGTTTATAAAGACTAGTAAAAGTTCACACTCTCAAAATTAACTCCTTGTACACGCATACGTATCGAAATATCGAAAGCCATAAAAGTATCGTTTATCCAACAATCGTAGGTCATAATTCGGAAATTACGAACTTTACAAGAGTTTTAGTTGTAGTTTTAGTATTATAATTATGAATGACTAACGAAAATTATGCTAAACAATACATTATGCCTATACGTTTTATGCCAGTTTATAGAAATCTCTCCCAAAGACATCTGCAACTTGAGGTGGCCGGTACGCAACGGCTTCTGGACCTCATTAGCCTGTATAGCACAACTATATGGTTCGCGACTCATGTCGCGCGACATAGCATCAACCGTCACTCTCTCACTGTACTGTACAGAAAGAGATGGGTAGCATATCTCGCGCGAGAAAGAGTCGGTCGCAGTTGTGCAGAGGTGTTGATGTCGACTTCTCGAGATATATGCCCAGCCTATTGCCATTTTAACTGCTTAAGATAACAGCAACTAATCGCCTGTTAAAAGTAAACAAACCCTGGAACCTACTGTGCTAACGCGGGTCGAGTCGAGACCTGCAGTTAAGGACAGCCGATTCTTACGGGTACTGTATTAAGTACTTATTTGATGTTGCTGTCTTAATTAAATACAAAGTTACTGCGTTCCTTGGTTGGAACGACAGTTCAACTTCAACTGATCTATACAAATACAACTACTATGGGCATATCACAAATAAGTCACGAGTTTTGCCATATGTAAATTCAATTAAAGTTAGGTCAGTCAGGTGCTATCGTGTCAGCGGATATAGGGCTCATAATTGGAGTCAGAAAGTCAATTGCTACCCACGCGTAGGTGACATCAGACGGCCAACTAACTGAAAAAAAGACGTATGTCTCATTAAAACCGCGTCGTCCAGGCCCTTTTACAATAGTGTGGTTACAACTCATGACGTATGTCACTTAGTAGCGTAATACTCGTATTTATGATACTTCAGTATGGCTAAATCTCACGTCATCAAGGGTGGAAAAGTGAAAGATGGTGTCATGTGAGAATCATTTTCATTAAACACTTTTCTAATACCTAATATGTATTTATAATATTATGTTTTATGACTCTCAATCTGCAGAATGATTTTTCGCCGAATGTTTCATTTCGTTTGTTTTGTTTTATTTTTGACCCATAATAAATGATTTCTGCTTTCGTAGAAAGCATTTCTAACCGACTTCAAAAGAAAAGAGCGAACCCAGGAGAGCCGGCTCAGTAGGCAGCTACACCAACTGCGCCAACCGTGTCGTCAATACATTCTATAGAACTCTTTCTATACAATGTATAAACATTTTATTAGCCCTTGCCTATATTAGTTTAGCCTTCGTTCTATAGCGGGCTTTATGTTGTCCTTATATGACCGAGTTGTAGTTAGAAGTGCAATCACTGCGGCTTGTTCGTCCCAGTATGCTTTGCATATGTATAGTGGCCTCATTACGTACATAAGTGCACGGAAATTGGTTTATATTTCAGTACTGTCACTTTGAATTCGCTTGATATGTGATATGCATGAGAGGACACAGCATGTTTGGTGTGCGTATGAAATAGTTTGAAATACCACAATAGGCTACTAGACCCATTTTCGAAATATATTTGAATTAGTTTATAGTTATCTTGAAGTGCCAGATTACTGAGACTCTACAGTATTTTATTTTTGAGAAGAATAAGTACATTTACGCGACAAGATCAGTATACCAGTACTTGTAAGTCAAACAATAACGTAACCTAATGTTGATTAATCAATTAGCCGTATAAACAACACATGTCACCGTTAATATGCATAGCGCGTAAACAAGGATCATCCCAGCAAACGCATTAGCAACCTTTTGGTCGGTGATGTCAACCGCCACTCCTAATGGCGCGGTGGTCACTTACCCTTATTAGCAGATACTGTATCGAACCGATCGACGATTTGGGCAAGGATGGCCTGTTGATGGGATTTGATTGGACAGATTTCAGTTTGTCAAGGTTTGTCAAAAATCCAAGCTTTCCGAAACGAAACCATGGCGAGCGTCATGCTCGTGAACGGGTGCCGTTTGTTGGGTCTGGTTCACGCTTGCATGCAATATTTATGACCATACATAAATATTAGACTCTTCTAAACGTAAAAGAGTCCGTGACCTAAGAAACCATACAATTGTATTTAGAACAAAGTATAGGTATAATTCATTGATTTATACTTACTTACACGATTTTCTCACATTTATGACAGCAAAATAGGACTTAAGGCTTACGGATTCTAGAACATGGATTTAACATTACGTCCGAAACGTCGAGGTAACTTAAATAATTATAATAATTTAAACGCGATTAAGTCCCGTTTTATTTATAATCATAATGTGACAATACTTTGTTTTCGAGCTATAGTCACGATGTTTTCGACTGTACAGTTCCGAAGTCCGAATAAATCCTTATTCCTTTTCAACCTGTCAATAAGCGCGCGACGTATTCTATTCTGAGAGCATTGATGCGAATACCGAAGCCAACAAAACATCTCAAGTTGATTAACAGCTATCATGTTTTGGAGAATGTTGTACCTAAGACGGAATTTCTTCTACTCTAATGTATACACATTGAAAGTCATAACGTATTGTCATAGAATTGATAGCCATAATTCTAATTTTACAAGAGCTTTGAGTAAAACCCATTGGCCCTTTCCGGACGGTTCGTTAATAGTGATCGTGCAAATGGTGCAACGTAAAAAAAAAACAGACACCCTTTTTTCGTGACCGGGTCGATATCGACCATTAGTGCAGATACTAAAGAGGTGAATTCGGTGACTCTATCGGCTACAAGATACCTCGAAGATAGCAGATTTTGGCCGGGAAGACAAGCCGGTAGTCCGGATTGATAAAAAGTTACGTTAGGTTATGTTTGTTTTACTTCTATCCTGAAATATTAGCAGTGTGTAAGAAAAAAATAGTTTTGCCTAACGATTTTATGACAAACTATGAATTTTATTGCAGTGGATGGGGATACATATGAATATGATAGATAACCTCATTGTTCGGAAGTATTCTTATGAAACCAGTATCGGTATTGATACCGATTAATTGTTCTCCGGCTGGATACCGATATAATTACAATTAGCTATTACTATTGCAATGAAGCGTGCAATTGGAATTGAAAGTGATTAATAGCATATGCGGAGAGATATCACACTGCGATGATCCACGAACGGTCTTGGCTGATTTATTGCAATTTGATCAAGAATTCATATCGGGACATGCATACATTATTCACTGTGACCGTTGCGATGAACAAAAACTGTAAACTACGAGTTTTTGTCTATATATTTATTTGTTCAGTAATAGTAGGAATAACATAATAGGTATATACAGCGGGTAGCTGTTGAAACCTGCGTACATAATTTGCCAACGTTATTATTGACACAGTAATTGACAGTAAGCATCAAATGTAACTGACAATTAATGCATCTTTGGACAAATATGGACGTTTCAATTGACAACTAAATGATCGGAAAACTGAATATTACAGGGTCTAAACAGAGCCCAGAATGTGGTATACATAACAAACAGATATTCTTTCTATCCAATGATATCATACGATCATTAAACACTTCTATTTCTAGCGAAAACATCATGCGCTGTCACTCCTAAAACTACTCAAGACCTTCTTACTTCGTTAGCATGGGTTTACACGATTAATGTAACGGAAAAAAAATTACGGGCATACCTACTTATAAATACAGAGTCTGTTCACGAAGTCAGCTTCGGCATCCCTAGTTTTTTTTCTAAACTAACAATTTATTTGGGCGCAGCGACGCAAAGTGGATCTTGGCCTCCGACACCAGTCCACGCCACGCTTAATTACAGCAGCTCTCAAAAGTCAAGGATGCCCCTGTTCCCTAATTTTTCAAATCACTAACAGATGTAATTGTTTCTAACCTTTTTTAGGGACGGTTACTTTAATGTGATAATAAAAAATATCAGAGCAGGCGTAAAGTAGAGAACCGCGAATCTTATGGCCCTAACTCAATCATAAACTTATGCAATAACCTCTGTCTAATAACATCAGGGACTCATAAGACGGCTATAAGTCACGCAACGTGCAATGGAAAGGGCTATGCTTGGGGTTTCTTTGCGCGATAGAATCAGAAATGAGGATATCCGCAGAAGAACCAAGGTAACTGACATAGCTCACAGGATTGCACGGTTGAAGTGCCAATGGGCAGGCCATGTAGCCGGAGAATGGACGGCCGTTGGGGCAGAAAAGTCCTAGAATGGCGACCACGTATAGGAAAGCACAGCGTGGGTCGGCCCCCCGACTAGGTGGACGGATGACCTCGTGAGGGTAGTGGGGAATCAGTAGATGCGGTCTGCACGGGATCGCACTTAGTAGCGAGTCATGGGAGGCCTAATATGTTCTGCAGTGGACGTCTGTAGCTGATAGATAGATAGATAGATAGATAGAATAACATCAGGTACTCTGCCTAATGAAATCATTAAAGTATTTAAGGGAAACCAGTAGTACGAGTACGCCAGTTGGCTCGCCGAATCTCCCTACTCCGAATACACCATAATTCAATATACGGTACCGATAGGTAGCCTAAGAATAGGTTGTGATTCATAAAAACAATTGCAGACTTGAGCGTTTCACGTCGTAAATACGCGGAGTAAAAAGCATTTGAACTACGTGCTTGTAAAAACAGCCGCTGTTCAGAGGTTGTGAAATATTTTTGTGGAAATATACATAACACTAGGAGGTACCCGCAACTTCGTCCGCGTTTTTTTTTTTTACTGTAGACGGGTATAAAGTATTCTACAACCATCTTCGGATGTCCAGCTATCTCTGTACCAAAATTGGTTAAAATTTGTCCAGCAGAGTCGGCGTGATTATGAGGTCAAAGGAATTTATGAAAACAGATGGCGACAGGTTGGCATGGCGCCGGGCGCCCATACAAAACAAATGACGATCCTACATCACGCTATGAAGATTTTTCCTGAAATCATGACCCCTCTCCATAGAAAACTTATTTTCAATACAAATCTAGAATTTTATAATAGGTAGTATAGATAACCTGTAGGTACCTATACTTTTCATATGTAAGGAATTGGCACGTTTCACCCTCATCGTAAGCGTGTATCTCTTATCACCGGAACAATATACTTTCCGGGATAAGAAGTAGTTTGATGGCACTCATTTCTGCGCTTACCTACAGACTGCGCCAATAAAACCGACCACATTTAAGATCACACATAAAAAAAACACACACACAGTCGGACATAGAATCTCTTCCTTTTTTGGAAGTCTGTTAAAAACTAGCTGTCATCCCAATATTACAGAAACGAAAAATGTCGGTTTTCCTAAAACCCCTTCCGGAGAAGATTATGTTTAATGTTGACGATGCAATCTTGAGTTAGTGTTAAGCCTTTTATATTTTTATCAATAAAAACGTGTTTTAGTTTATTCTATAAGTACCTACTATAGACGTAATATGATAATGTTGAGATATTAATAACCTGGGGATAGCGCAAGCAAGCAACCTAGTTGAGTTTGGGCCCAAAAATAACCAAGAATTTTCAAAAATAACGTAACACAAAATTGAAGTTTCCAGAGCGTATTAAGAAAATGTTCTGACATTACCGTTAATTTCTCACTACAATTTCTTGTTAGTATAGTAATGTAGGTACATTGCTATTGCTACATTGTTAAATATAGAGCAACATTGCTAAATATAGGCCAGTAAGTCGCAAATCACGACCCTCTAGCAGGGACGCAGTTTACGCAGTCCTGTGACTTGGTACGGCTTCGCGCCCTTAATTTGTCACAATATTTCCGCCCTGACCGATTTACCCTTTACCTTGCGTGAGCTGTAGGTAAAAATACATTATAATACGTAGTACGTACTTTACTTAGTAAATAATGGTACTGCCCGTCGCTGAAATAAATATAGGTACTTTAGAGCACAAACGTACTAAGTATGGCTTGGCCATTTCGTAGAGGACCTACCGTAAATGAGTCGAACGGACTGTCCGGCCCTTATGGTAAGGAATTAAGTTATATATTATCATGAAGACATAAACTTAATTTCTTGATACCATATGGGCCTGACGGTCCGTTGGACTTATTTACGGTACTATATGAAACGGCCAAGTCATACTTTTGGAAACCAATAGGTAAGTAAATTCAGGGCTTTGGGGCTTGAAGCCAGTTGATGCCATACTTTTTAAACCAAGGTAGGGTTAGTAAAGTCAGGGCTTAGCGGCTTGGCTTTTCCTGGGATCTGATATTTTTTTTACAGCGAAAGCGTTATGAGCCATGTGAGTCTTGGCCGCCAATTTTACATGAAATGTTTTTGGTGGGTCATAAAGACTGATAAAAACACTAACAAGTCGTCGTTAATAAGAGATAAAACATTATTTATATTAGCATTAACTAACCATTAAACCTAATTCTAGTGTCGTAGCCTCAAATTTATAGCGAGCTAAGTGGACTCTCAGTATGACGATAATTATAAGTTATCTCCTTTGTATAATGTTAGTTTTAAACATTTTGAAAGTTCAAACAAAACCTTACCTTCTTTTACGTGCAGTCGGGTAAATCAGAAACACATACGTAGTTATAATTATAAGGGTTAAATTAGAGAAAAACTCGAATGAAACCACCAAAAACAAAATTGGGACTTGTCCAGAGACAATCCGGATTCATGGTGACTGTTTATCGGTGCCAAGGATCTGTGCAATTTATAGACTACTCCGCTGTGAATAAAAAGTCCTGCCAAATTCTCCCGAAGGTCGCCCTTTAGAGGCAGTTTGGGAACGTAAAACAACAATTTAGCCACCAAACGCCAAAAGAGAATTGATGGTCTGTGAATGCCACTACAATAACCAACGGAATATCATCATGTCAATAACTCGTGTCTTCATTACTCAAATTCTAATAACAAGCAGCCTAGCGATAATAGTGGAAGTTGGTTAATGGCTAATGTGTCCTATAATTAGTAATTATAACGTCTAGCACTAAGAAATATCTTTTAAAAGTTATACTCTACTACTATATATTTAATGTTTGAAATAGTTTTGATGTGTAAGGTAATTTCATACACAAATCAGGTCTTTGTAGATTCTTCTGACTTTATCCTTGACTATAAAAATCAAATTGCGAATGAAATACAATTTTGAATATGAGTATGAGTATGAATTGTATTTTAATGTTAATATCGGTTTCATACCTCTCTAAAGCTCTACCGTGCTCAGTGCCGTGTTTACTCCTAGGCCCAAAATGCCCAGGCCTAGAGCCAGTCTATGGGCCCCAAGTGGTAGGTGGCCTATAATAATTTAATTTGCTGAAAACCGTTTCGAGATAGGGAAGGGGACCCCAAATGCTAAGTGCCTAGGGGCCCTAGCCCTCTAACTCCTGGCCTGGCCGTGCTATCAGAAGACCGATGCCTACTTATAAAGATATCATCATCATCATCATCATCAGCCCGGAGTCGTCCACTGCTGGACATAGACCTTCCCCAGTTCGCGCCACCATACCCGGTCCTCAGCTTTCCGCATCCGCTTCCCGCCACTCTATTCAGGTCGTCGGTCCACCTGGCGGCAGGCCGTCCTACAGGGCGTGTCGTTCGTGGTCTCCACTATAGAACTCGTCTGCCCCATCGACCATCGGCTCTACGACAAATATACCCCGCCCACTGCCACTTCAACTTGCATATCTTTAAGACTGTCGGTCACTTTGGTTCTCCGTCGGATCTCCTGGTTCCGGATTTTGTCTTTCAGAGAAACTCCGAGCATAGCCCTCTCCATAGCTCGCTGAGAAATTTGGAATATAGAGCTATAATATTAGAAAATCGTTGCTTGGATCTGTTTAGCCTACTTAAAAGTCACATGGGATGTGAGACACGCTAGAATTTCTAAACCTTTTACTCTTCAAAATGGTTTAAGCGCTGTAATTGAGGGTTATTTAGGTAAGGAAACATTAATTAAGCCTGTTTCAATGGCCGACGTATTTTTAGACCAATGTTTTGCTATCAAACGCTACTGGGGCCATGTTTAGGTACTCGTGAAATGTAAATGTATGAGTGATGCTTTAAAATAAACTCGGGTACCTTGATGTGGTTTACGTGATATGTTTTGGGAGGTTCTGGTTATTTATTTAGTCTGTCTGTTTAGCTATCATTAACATTTAAATAGAAGTCCTTGATTTATGAAATGTCCTTGAGTTTGCAATGATGGAAAACGTGCATATACGTTTCTATCTACACATATATTGTTAAATTACTATTACAAGTCTAGGTACTATAGGTAAAGGTCTACATTACTATGCAGCGACGACGGCGGTGGGGAATTAAGGAGCAAAAAAGGTGATGTTATTTGAAAGAAAGCTAATTTACTTCGTTGTAATTAGAGTAGGTACATAGTATAAATACAATGATATTGTGCGAAAAAGGACTCCACTCAGCACAATCTCAAAATCTCAGAGAGTATTTCATAACATTACGATATTGATGATGTTATAGCGGCCCTGCCCGCGCCGTCGTCATTGTGTCATTCAATCCTCCGGTCCGCGGGAGTTACTTGTAGTACTGAGTACTTCATCATATCTACATAAAATAAAGTCTGTGATACATATTTACATTTGTAATATTTGTATGAGTGTTTTTATTTTAATTTCTACTTATGAACGTGACGCACGGAAAACAATTATACAACATTTTCGGACACTTTTTGTGTATGACTTTTGAATGTAAGCACAAACTGAATTCTGAGTAAAATGAACCATAAAAAAACAATTTTCTTAACAAAAGCGTTAATGTAAGTTATTTTTTGGAAAACACATAATTGATGTAAACCGAAGCGGACTAATACAATGCATTGCACCATTATACCTAAATCCTCACGCCAAAAAATCGAGAGAATCTGTATGCACAATGCAAACCAACAATGACATTGCACCGACTCGATTTCAAGTTTTTGTGTTCTTTTGCAAAGTTCCTTGACATCTTATGCAGTCATCGTTATTACAATTGTGTGACCGAGACATGTGATTCATTTGTTTTCATCTTCACCTCAATGCAATCGCCTACGCAACAATACCAAGGTATTACATACACTAAAGACGCAATATTCTGACGCAAATTGAATTAGAACCAAATAAGTATTTAACATAAAATATTTTTAGAGACGCTTTTATTTCTGACTGTACTTTCTTAAGCTAATTACTCGTCAAAACCAATAATATGAGCCCCAACACGAAGAGTTTATCTGGTGCTGTTTCTTAAACGGAACAGTTCCTAGTTCTTCAAAAAAAGGATGACAGTATTGCTTAAGTTTTTCACCTATACAAATCCAAATCTTTGCACTAAACAGGAGGCATACTAAGTATATCATCACAGTGAACCATAAAAGTGACAACAATACAAATGGAGCAACATACATGACTTTTAATAGCCTATAAAAACCGTTACAATCACAAATCGCATCTGACTCTGCATGACGGCCATGTCACATGTTTTCGCTAACCTTGCAAATTATTTTTTTCATGTCATAGGAGGCAAACGAGCAAACGGATCGCCTGATGGAAAGCGATTACCGTCGCCCATAGACACCTGCAACACCAGAGGAGTCAAACGTGCGTTGGCGGCCTTTCGGGTGAGAGTACGCTTTCTTGAAGATTTGAAGGTCGTATCATTGCAGAAGTCTGTCTCATCAGTCAGTCTAGCACAACTTGGCTTCGCGACTCTTGTCGCGCGACATAGTATCGCCCGTCACTCTCACAGCACTGTGAAGAGAGAAACAGGTAATATCACTCGCGCGAGAAGGAGTCGCGTGTCACAGTTGTGCTAGAGGTGCTGAGTCCTCAAACTGCTTGGGAGCCCGGACTCCGCTTTCTGGCATTTTCTCCTCCACTTCGCACGGTCTTTGGCATCCTCAGTCGTGAGACATGCATCAGTGATCAGACCGTTGGATCAGTGGTGAGGCCCCCTTCCTAGGCGGAATGCAGTCTAGGTCGACCACTGATGAAACATTCTAATTGCAGCCTGACATGACTAGACCACGACTTATGACTATGTGACCCCTCCCACTTGAAAGCTGGATCCCGCCCGAGTCCTTTGTCCTTTGTACACGTGATCTTGAATGGGGGGAGGGGGTAGCGTTACGATCACCAATTATCACCACGGGGGAGGAGGGGGTCAAAAATGGGTCGAAATATGATCACATGATATCTGGACGAGCCCTGACTGGCGCTAACCTTGCACAAGTATCAAAGACTATCATGACAGTGCGGTCAAAATGTCAATTACATTAACACAACGGTAGGAATTCAGGCTAGATTTGTCCGTGTGTGTTATCAAGATTACATATTACACAATGGTCTGACAAAGGCTGTACTTAATCTTTATGAAACACCTAATTATATTTGCAAGTGTTTTTAACAGTGGTGTGGCACATATTTTACTGCTAAAGCTTAATGTTAAAGAAAATGGTGCTCAAACGCGCTGAAACAATCAAGCCGGTGGAAATTGTGTTTAATGGAGAGGGGTCATTATATCAGGAAAATCTAAAATGAGAAGGTGAAGCAAAAGTATATTATCGTCGACTGACAACCAAAACTCTAAAGTAACAAATACCTACTTAAAATAAAACTCGTATCTCCGTGTTAATTTATTTACTAGATACGAGGTTTTGAAGAGCAGTGACAGATATTTTAGTGAGTTTTGGTTGTCGCCAGGCGATAAGTACCGTTTTACCCCCTATTACTTAGGAACGGGAACGTTACTATTAGCAACGACCTTTGCGATGACTAAGTTACTGACCTTAGATCGTTATTAGATCTTACTGTCTACATAGGTATAGGTATAGTCTCTAACAAAAATAAAATAATATCCGAAGCGACCTTCGAAGTCTTTTAGGGTGATCAAACGTTGACCCAACTGCTGTCTGTCAGGTATTTGTTCCGTTTCAGTGTACCTTGGTTTAGATCGATTTTAAGGCTTGTTTATCGGTATAGGTAGTTTGGTATAAGACCTGCCACGACTTCAACCAATTTTAAACAGATTAAATTGGAATTGACTAAATGACTTGGTTAGAATTAGTAATTTAAATCCAAATGACACGATAAATCTGACATTGAAAATGTTTAAAAACTTGAAAATGAATGGCATAAATCGGAATCTCGTCGGAAGTTGGAAGAAATGGCAAGAGAAAGAGTATTTTTTGGAATTTAGCCATTTCTGGTATCGAGACAGCTATATGCAAGGATATTGTTTTACCCGACTTCGGCAAAGAAATCTTCCTCCTTTCTCTGTGGGTAAGTTACGGGAACCTCTTAAAAGGATGGGTATGTTATGAAATCTCAGCGACCTTGTGATTATGACACATATTCATCCGACCTTCACGCGGCAGATCAAACTGGAAGAGCGAAATCAGGATGTTCAGTTAGCAGCAATTTACATAGCTATTTACTCAAGAGGTGAGATCACTGACATGAACAGCCTCTTAGATGACTTCATTATCTTAAATCTTCCCACGCACTATGGACGAACCCTGACGAAAATAGTAAATAATCATAAAAATATATAAATAATAAAAATATAATCAATGCGTTGGCTCCGCTTCGAACGTGCCGAGCCTAGTCAAATAAAGGCGGAGCGATGGGCGGGTCGGGTCACAATTGGGACCCGTGTAAGTATATTTCGTGACATGCGGCGCGGAGTGAATCCCCCTTGGCTTATATTCCTAACTCCTATCTATTTAGATAAAGCTTGTGATACACGGCGCAGATAAAAATAAATCGCATATGTTTCTCGATGTCGTTTTCAGGAATCAACTCACGTACAATCACAGCATGCGGTATATTTCGCGTCTGCGACGTGTGAGTTGCCTTTACTGCTAACCACAATAATCATACGAACATACGCATCCTATGATTACAGTGATATCTAAATAAAACAGTATAATTATTATAATAATGCTGTTTTATAAGTGAAATTACGTTTATAAATAAAAAGTATAATATATAGGCTTAAAAATTCCTCATTTACAGGCAAATCCCTCGTTCTGTAACACCCTGTATAACTTATTTATATAATAACACTGATATTAGCTTAGTTCGAGCATCGATGTGGCAAAAGGATAAAAGTTGGCAGTTATGGGATACATAATTGATGAAGGGCCTAGTTTTGTGGGAAATATTGGCTACGATATAATATAAGTGGTCTTAGATTTTGATGTCCTTATGTTATTTTCTTTTGGCGTGTTATCAAGACACTACAGAAGAATCTCCGTATTTATTTTCGCAGAAAACGCCTGATGAATTACATTTTATTGGTTGTTTGCGGCGTTTAATTTGACGCAATTGGTCGTTGAGATGGCTAAGAACGTGCACCAAAATTTTCTGAATAACAACAGATCTACGAGTAGGTTTATGCTATTTTGCTTTGACGTGCGATGAACAATATTGTACAAAGATAACCCCCCGACTCCGACATTAGGAGATAGCGCCAAACAATTTCGTGATGGTACAAAGTAGGGGAGAGCGAGGGGTTTTGAATCTTAAAATGTAAGTTGAAACAGCGTTAATTCCTCGATAGTGAAACAGCAAGGATTTACACTGAGGGACCGCGGGCGGTGGTCACGTCTAAACAGCGTCCTTGCCGGCTCGCTAACAAATAAAGATACCGAGATACTAACGTTGTTTCGAATGTTTCAAAACTCCCCGGTCTCCCCTACCATATATTTGCCACCAACTACAACTCCTAATACACAGCCTAGCGATGTCTGGTTTTATTTTCGTAAGCGTGGCTTAAAGAACCGCCGAAGCGGGCCATTACGACACTGCTATTCGGGATGTAAACACAGTATGTAGGTCGGCTGCTACGCCGATCATAATCAGGGAATGCGTTCTGGTGATACAGACAGACAGACAATTTAGTAAAACAAGATTTTTTTGGTAAACAGTGGTATATGATACTGGTTTTTCCCGGAGCTTCGTTCACGTTGAAATCAGGGTACACTAATGGAACCATACATTTTTTACGGGATAAAAAGTAGCCTATGTGGTAAGTTAAGGTATACGCTATCTCTGTTCCAAATTGCATGCAAATCCGTTCAGTTCAGCCGTGTAGAGAAATGACAAATATACACACTCACACCTTTCGATTTTATAATATCAGCAGGATTCTTCAGATGTATTATATTTCGTCTGCGGAACCCTTTTTTCTTTACTGTAATCAAGTTAAAATTATCCCATAACCATCTTACAATGTTACGCTATCTCTCTTCCAAAATTGGTTAACATTCATTCAGCCGTTTTGGCGTTTAATAAAGGCCATACAGAACATTCGCCAACGAGCTTCGTGTCTCCTTTACGTACAGAAGTTTTCAAAATAATATAATAATTTTGTAAGACGATGGATTAGTGGTATAGTGAAGAGAGACCCGGAGAAATAAAGAAACGAATGAGGCTCCATATGGGTAAGGAAAGACCAAAAAATATTTCGAATTTAGGCATAGTTAGCCATACAAAAAGAAAATAAAAAACGACCGTCCAACGTTCCATTAAAATTACCGATACAATAAGGAACCTTAAAATGTGGTAAGCCTTTTGGTTTTGATCCATATCAATTTGAGGCCCTTGACGTAATCAAAATAAAATGAAAATACTTACTGCGTAGTTGCGTTTTTTACCAAGCCCTACAGACTGAGGTTTGGCCCTGTACGTATACGAATGATGTCATAAGTAGCAGATATCGCCTTGAAAATATACAAACAAACACATAAGGATAGTGCTAAGCTGATTTCAATGCAACATTAAGCGAAGAACTATTGAAACGAGAGCTGCAATTGCGCCCAAAACTTTTAGTTCCTTCATCATAAAGAAATTGTATTATTTGATGCTTGACATGAGATTGTTTAAGTGTTTATTTCCATTTTGAAGTTAATTTGAAACGTGTCTTATTAAAAAAAGTTTGAAATGATCACATGTTCAAGAAAAAATATAACCTTCTACTTGGAAAATTACATTCAAGAATTTTTCATTCTTGGTCACACAGATTTCTTGATACTGTGTGTAGAAAAAATCGGTAAGAATTAAATAAATTAAGTGGGCTATACTAGTATTCAATAACCACAACAATCTTTTCAAAACGAAAAGGCCATTGTGACGTCGAGGTATATGTATATAAGGTATACCTACCTATAAAAATATTCAATGGATTTGGATTGTTGTTTGGATGAGATCATCCAGCAAATACAATGTGAACACAAGTAGGCAGATCGTAATGACATTATTTACTACCTCATTCAAATATTGCGACGTAGGAGTATAAAACAGCCATTATTGCTGTAATGCGTCTCGCTGACCACTGTTTGGTGCTTATTAAGATATCTCTATTTATAGTACATTACATAGCGGCATTCGTGAATGTACCAGGTCGCAGGTGTTTGTGAACCGAACCGAAGGTGAGGGCCATACATGTGCGATCTGAGTCTTTACTTAGTTTGTCTAAAGCATTATGCATTATCTTGGTCAGGGAGTGAGATTGTATATAAGCATAGCGGGCAGAAAATCCCACTTACGACCTAGGGTGACGTAAAATTTACAAGTTTTTTTTTTATTTAAACTTTATTGCATAAAATACGCAAGTAAAAGTACAAATGGCGGAACTATAGGACTAAACAGAGACATCAGTATGGTGCAGGGCCTTTTTATATAATGGACATTGAGATCAGGCTATAGAAATATTACCTACATTTTTAGCGCGAATTTTAAATAATCGTGACCACACTTTGTGTAGTGAAACTTATAGTTTTGATAGGTACTATATATATACATATATTCTAGTTTTAATTGTTTCTATGTATTATCTTTAGTATTGTGTTTTAGTAAATATAGAAAATACATTTACATTTTATGAAAATTTTAATTTTTCGTAGAAGCACGCCACGAGCCGCCACGCGCGGTAGCTGTTTGTTCCCACGCCGCTCCGCTCGCCGCTAACACCAAAGTCGTGGTCGTAACAATAAATTAGCACTACTAACTGAACCGTCGTCAAATTTGGATCGGGTTTGACGACAAAACCCGTAAAACGAAAATAAAAGATTGACCGAAAGCAAATAAATCCATCAGATAGCCACACCCCTTATAATAATTCTTTCTTGAAGGAATGGCAACTTGGTCAATTAGATTCGGTCACCCTATTTCTTCGTTTGTGTCCGGATAGTAACCTAGATCTCTAAGATGAATAAACCCTAGAGAATCCCAGGAAAAATTAATTAAGCATTATAGCCGGTCAAAGTGAATGTTAGTAAAAATGTAGCTTCATTAATATTGGTATTGACGTAGTTTTCGGAAAAGAAAATGGCTGATTTCTGACAGCCACTTTCACAATTAGGGTGAGTGTACCAATAATAAAGAGATTAAGTTTATCGGACCGGCCTATCAACCGAAAAAATCTATACCATTAAAAAAACATAGTATCCAAGGATAATATTCAATTTTTATTTAATTGTAAATGTTATCAAATTTTTATTTATATTTTTTATTTTATTATTTATTAGGAACTTAAAATTTTTCTTACGGCTAAAACAATGTCCCACAAAACCAGTGGCAGGTTTGACTGTGGGATCTCTATTTTAGGTAGGTAGATAAGTATATGTTTCTTATATAAAAGTTTGTATTTCTTTAGTGGATTCTTATTATTATATTCGGACGTGATAAAAAACGCGTATTTTTTAAAAAACGCGCACAATATCTATTTGGTTACAAATATCGAAGTTTTATTCCCTAGAACTGGCAGTTAGTATTTTATGCTAAAAGCTTTTGCGATGGTAAAGGCGTGGCATCTTTCAAAATACACAGATATGATAATTTTTCTGCCGCTACTATAACTGGCGACTCAGTATCACAATAGCTGTACAGTCGCCATCAGATATATCGCAGCATATAAGGCGTTCATAAATATTTGAACATGTACTATAACGCCCAGTCAATAAGAGTCGTGATCAGATATTTGTGAACGCCCTATATGCTGCGATATATCTGATGGCGACTGTACAATATGTACACGTGGTTGATTACTTTACATATCCGCCGAATAATGAAAAATAAACACAATTTTGTTGATATACCGTCAACAATTTGTAATATTCGTGTATAACTGTTAAGCGCAAACTGGCAATTTTTGTAAATGAAACTACATATAAACGAGGTGCAAAGTTAACTGTGTGTATAAAATCGATATTCCATTCAAGGCTGGTCAAATATTTTGGTTTACATCATCACGGACTATTCGACGTTTCCGACGACATCCGGACGAAATATTACTAGGTATACCGGTAATCTACTTTTGCGATACTTTATATTTATTTTGTCGAAGTAAACCAGTTATCACGTCACTATGTCGCTATGGTACTTATAGGCACGAAGCGATTTGCTTCATCATTTCTAATGTGAACCGCTAAGGAATGGAGCTCGCCCCATCGTTTGTATTTCCTGAGAATTACAACTTGGGTCTCTTACAGACAAGAGTGAATAGGTGGTTCAGCAACAGAACCAGCGAGCCCGCACCTCGGAGCACACAATGCTGAATAAGAGCTTACACATCCCTTATTCAGCTTATTGTATAAGAGCTGTATAACCGCTTATAACAGCCTGTGTGCTACTTAGGTAGTCACTTGTCATCACGTCTCTTGTCGCACGACATAGCGTCGCCCGTCACTTTTTCACAGACAGCGAAGAAAGAAATAGGTAATATTTCTCGAGCGAGAAAGAGTCGCGTGCCACAGTTGTGCTACAGGTGCAAGTGTTACCGAGTTCATTCCCTGGTCAGTATATGCATTAAAGAAAAGGTGAAAAAGTCCCCGTCATATAAATCGATTGTTTTATTCAAGGCTGGTCAAATGTTTTGGTTTACATCATCACTATCATCAGGACACACTCCGCTGCGCGCGATTGTCCACAACTAATTATATAGACTGTGTGTAATTACATAGGCTACCGCACTTCCGTTTAAAAATAACCGCAGATGATAAGCCAATTTTAGCTGGGGCCAGGTAAAGGGCAATTTTCACTTTACCAACTCGTATTTGCGTCTGGTAGGATCATAACTTTTATTAGTTATAGTTAAATTAGAGTAAATCGTTTCAATGATTGACATTCTAATTACAATAATTGACAGTTTGTGACCGTTGTATTACATTAGTGTTATAGGTGTCAACTACTGAGAAAGTGTAAATTGTCGAGCATTGGGACGTTTACCTTAAAGAAAATATGTTAAGAAATAATATTTGGGTCTTTCTGCCATACGTAAACGTATGCTTTGCTCAGTGCGTCGCAGAATGAAGGAAGACCACAAATCGTCTGTAATAGACTGGAGGCCTATTATGATGAGGAAATTGTGTACTTTTTAATTATTTTATTTTTTACTTTAAAAAATTAACTTTTTTTAATTATCTGGACTATTTAATTCATAGTAGAATATTATGTTGGCATGAATGCCTGCGTATGAATCACATTATCCATTAATTGTGTCACCAATCTAGATAGTGTAAAAAGCTTCAGAATTTGACGGGTCTGAGTACTTCTCTATACTAAATAAGCAGGGATCGTAAAATGCGAGCAATATCGATTGAAATGAGGCATGGCCAAGTAGCAAAAAAAATTCATACAGCCACTATTCAGCTTTATTTAGCGGTATAAGGGCTGTATCAGGTGGTCTTAGGTCTCCCTCTAGGTCTTTTTCCGACCAAGCAGAACAGGAATGGGCATAAAACTGAGCCTTGATGCACGCCCTCAGTGACTGGGATAGATTTCGTGTTTCCCACAACGGTCCGCACCAGCGATTTTGCGTTTTTGTACATGTCGGCTACGATGTTGATGTATTTTTCGGGGACATTTTTCTTTCGAAAACATCATCTGTAATCGAGACAATCTGGTCATCTGGTAAAAACGCTATATACTAAAATATTGAACATTTTACAAGATTTTCGCTTATCATCATCAAAGTCGGACAGATAACTTAATAAAAAATTATTCTTGAACAGTACTGAATTATCGAAAACGTTCTGCGACATGTCACAGTCGTCTCGGGAACGCTTAGGGAACGTTCACGAGAACGGCGCAACCCTAAAGTATTCAATGACAATGTATAGAAAGTCATTGGATTTGTCTTTTTTTCTGTTTTTACTGTTAATGGCTCGCTAATGTCGGCGGTGGATTCAACGACAATGGTGCGGTTCGCTAATCGACATTGAAAGTGTTTTTACCGGATTAGAATTAACTTTTTAAACGAGGTAATAGTGGCGTGGCGTCAAACTTCGGCGAGGGTAAGCCAAAGTAAGGTTGTTTTCTTTTTTGGCAAGCTATAAAACATAGTGCCAGTACCGTAAAATAGGCACGCCGGTGAGAATCAGCTTCTAAGGACGCCACGCCACTGCCCAGGCCTAATATAAAATAAGAATTTAGGCCTTTGCCCAGCAGCAAAAAAAAAATGCGAAATATTATCGACGACAACATAGTGATAAAACCATGAAATTACTTCCCTTCTTAAACCTATCTTCAAAAAACATACAGTAAAATATGGTCTCTAAAAACTTTATTCGAAAAGCCTGTAGGGATAAAAACGTTAAATGAGTTATGGAAACTTAACACAAGAAAGATGAACAAAGTTGACATTTTAAAGTTGAGTTTAAGTTTTAATTGAAGTCCGAACGATTCGAGCGTGCAAATAATTTATAATTTACTTCCCTTAATAACTTACTCGTATAAGTCGTCCTAAAAACATCAAACATGAGTCCTTTGAATAAGTTTCAGAATTTTATTTTTATTTAAGTTTGAAGTGTACTTACAAAAAATCGGACAGCAAAAGATCTTTTAGATTGGAATTGCAAAGAGTGTAAATAAACACTAATATTTAAAAATATTCGAATACAAAACACCGATTGATATTAAAACAAACGCAAAAATTTTAACGCTGATAACAATGGAAAAAGTTTTAAACTTTTGCAATTGTCTTGCGGTTCACAGTAAAGAAAACAGGAAAAGGAAACAATGCTTATCGTCAATACCAACGAATTAAACAACGTTGCAAATCGATTACCAACTCCTTTTCCGTTCGTGAATGGTAATACAGCAATTATAATAAAAAAAAAAAGTCGCAAATTTACCATCGTCCGATGGCGACCTGATGCACTGTAAACACGAAACTTTATTTTTCTTTTTCACTTTCTTATCCTTTTTCGGCTTTCCATTTTCCACATTTTTCTTCAAGTCGTCACCCTTCTTCGCTTTGCTCTTTGAATTTTTAATCACACCCATTTTCACAACACGTTTCGCGCGCTTTCAAACTTTTTAAATTCGCGCGCGGTGACAGCTGCGCGTTCGGAAACTAGTGCCGGACTAGCAACGCTAACTGCGTCGGGCGGGCGAGGAAGTACTGGCTGAATGAGGCTCGCGCTCGCCACCCGCTGTCTATGGTCTACGCTCTTCGTCTATGAGGCGACGTGAGCTCACTCGCCCGCCAAATCGGGCATCCCGTTTGGGAATCAAGGCCAATACACGGATTAATATTCCGTATGTACCATCAATCTAAAACTTAATGATAATTTCTCCTGTTTATTATTTCAAGTGACACCATAAAAATAAAACGACGTGAAAAGAAACAGTCGACTAATAGCTCCATCATAATAAATTTCTAAGTGATCCTCAAAATGTAACTAAATATAGACCATGAATCGATTTTTCAAGCGGAGTGTAATTACGAGCGCTATCATTTCAAGGGCGTTTGGTCAACGGTAGCAAGGAGTTTCGTGATCAGAAGCCATTCTTCTTGCGTTGATTCAGAAAGCGTTAACGAAGTTGAACTTATTTGATTAATTCAGATTAGATAAGAAAGGAAGCGATAACACAAGACAACGCATGGTGTAACATGCTGTAATCGTTGTTTAAAGAGCTGTGTTCTTTTATTGTTGCTTTTATGCCCCATGCTTCAGTAATCTAGCCAAGGTTGCGGCTATTATTTCTGAATAACAAACGCGCACAATTTTCTATGCGATTCTAATCGTGGTTGTAATGGTGGCTTTATCGTTTTCTATTTTTGAAGTGTGTACTATGACATAGTAGTTCTTGCGTGTTGATATTAAATCGATCGAGAACTGAGTCAAGGATGAGTTTCGTCAGATGGGAGCTGTTATGGGATGTAACACATAACGGATTTGTTTCTGCGTCTGAAGATATAAATATCGAAATGTATTGGCATCAAGAGTTACTTCGATCTTGGAAATTCGAATTTAATACTGTGCCGTCCCTCCTCGCATTCAAATACTTATTGTTTGACACGAGATCGAGAAGGATTCGAATTTCGATCTTCGGAGTAGCCCTTCAGCATAAGTTATAAAGCAACTCTAAACAAACTATATTTTTAATATTGGAATGTGTTCTAAAATTAAGAGAAGAATGAAGTTACTAGAAGTCATCCAGAAAGATAGCTCTAAGCAAGATTCTATTCTACTCATGCCTGTACCTTGAGTGAATAGGCTGTTTTTGAATTAGCGAACTGGCAGGGCGCTCGTCACTAAGTTTTACTGAGATGAAACTTTGATTACAAAAACCTGTCAACATCATTATGATTTTATAACGATCTTCAGCTGCTAAGTTACCCGACTTATTCCAATATCCCATCTCTACTAAGTAAGTACCTAAACGCTAGAACATTTCAAATTGACCGAGTACATCGAAAACCAACCCCACCCGCACAAACCAGCCTGCCTACATTTACATATACTAAACTCTAAAAATAGCGTACTACGTGGGCAGCTTATTCAGCAAAGCAAGGGTATTATGACATTTTCTAAACACGCCTTCGAGCAAAAATACACCATTGCTGGCTTATTCCAGTTAATTTCAAGATGAATACACACCCACTCAATACAACGTTATAATCCTGAAGCAACCTACACAGAGAGATGCTAAAATAGAAATCATTGCCCTTATATAAATACGAATTCCCTGTTTATTATTGGTTTACTGTATTGCCTGTAAAACAGTAGATAGACATTAATCCCAGAAAATGAATAGGATCAGACGGGACAAGCCGACAACAAAAATATAGAAAAATAAATATGCTAAGAAGCCTTATACCTCTAAAAAAATGTATGACAAATATATTGATAATTTCAACCAACTTTTTGAATTGAATAATACTTTTCCATAAGTTCTAGAAAGTAACATAGCTGTTTCATGCTTTTATTGCGTGCAATAGAAAATAAGTAAAAAAAAAAATACTGTATTCTGCGTGTATTATGTCAAATTCGAGTAGTTTTTGAAATATAAATTATCATTGAAAAAAATCATAAATTGATATTATGTTAAGAAACATGTTATCATAGAGAAAAATATCTAAAACATTCAGCATTTTTGAACGTATAAGGAGCTTTAGTTACTAAGTTTTGTCGATTTGCGTCTTTAAAACCGGCCAAGTGCGAGTCGGACTCGCGCACCGAGGGTTCCGTACAAACACTTTCCATCCCTAAGTGGTTAAGTTAAGTTTGCACCTGGTATGTATAGCGCCCCATATAAATTAGGTGCAAAGTTAGGTATTAAAAAAACTACTTACTAGATCTCGTTCAAAACAATTTTCGTTGGTAGTTTTTATAGTAATGTACATCATATGTTTTTTTTAGATTTTTCATTTTCTTATTTTAGAAGTTAGAGGGGGGGGGACCAACTTTTTTCCACTTTGGCAGCGTCTGTCACGCAAACTATACGGTTTAGAAAAAAAATATTTTAGAAACCTCGATATCATTTTTGAAGACCTATCCATAGATACCCCACACGTATGTGTTAGATGAAAAAAAAATTTTTGAGTTTCAGTTCTAAGTATGGGGAGCCCCCAATATTTATTATTATTTTTCTATTTTTGCATCAAAATCTTAATGCGGTTCACAGAATACATCTACTTACCAAGTTTCAACAGTATAGCTCTTATAGTTTCGGAAAAAAATGGCTGTGACATACGGACGGACAGACAGACGGACAGACGGACAGACGGACAGACAGACATGACGAATCTATAAGGGTTCCGTTTTTTGCCATTTGGCTACGGAACCCTAAAAAGGAACGTTCGAGTATAAATATATCCGAACCCGAACACACTCACTGCTAAATTACTTGAGTGAGACTGATCTTTGTTGTTTACAAGTGCGCTCTTTGCCACGTAACGCAATCAAAATTCATTTTTTATTGGTCTAAATTACTTTACACACTATGAGTCACTAAAGCAAGGTTTACACTGGTCACTGGTGTAGTGTTTTTTGCAGTAAATCTGTTTGTATTCCGGCCGAAAAAAAAAACATTTTGATAAATTCAGCTATGAAACTGATTCACTTTCAACTTCGATATTATCTTAGCTATTAAGTTGTAATTTTATTACAATCCCAGCATTATTTGTGACTTCTTAAGGCCTAGTTGTTGACTTGGGAATTATTTTAATGTACGTCATTGTATTTATGTTTACATGTATTCATGTAAACTATTTAGTATCCATTTTTAATTCGTATATGTTACACTTTGTATAGGTACTGCAAATTAAACAAATCATGACTAAACGATACGGGATGACGCTTGTCATTTATCTCGTCTTGGCAACGAATTCGCAAACTAGAAAAATCTTACACATTTTTATGAAGGCTTTGAAGAATTCAAAAGAATATCTAAGACTATACCTAACATTGATTTGGAGAATCTATACATCTCCTTTATGTGTACCAATGTAATTAGTTACAACATAAATGTTATTAATTGTTTTAAGTATTATTTACCGAAAAATTTCTTACTGTTGAGTTTCTTTCGGCTTTCTTCTCAACATCGGCCTCCTCTTGGCAAATGCCGGTAGAGTAGATTCACAATCTGACTTGTAAAAGTGCCCTTGTCTTCTTACTGAATAAATTATTTCATTTCATTCCATTTCCTAGCTAGGACAACAGTTCAGTTCACTATATTTACTTGCACCGTGTACACCAGTCTTTTCAAGTACATTAGCCACGGACGATTAGCCCGCGTGTATGAGCCCATACATACCCATAGATACATGTATGGGTATGTAGTATTACATACGCCAGGCTTCCGTGATCTCGCTCAATGTCACGGCTGCGTGATTTATTACGATTCCATACAAATATGCCGAACGTTGTTTACTTTTGTGGCTATTGTTGGTTTTGTTACGTTTGACCGATTTCCCGGTGGACTCCGTGGTCGTGACAATAGTGGTCAGCTGATTCATTCATCGTTATTCGTGTGATGTTTATTTTCATATTTATATCGCTAGTTTAGTAAAACTATTGACTAGGAATTATTTTAACAGATGGCCCAAAATGCGGAGCTTGTTTTTATAAAAGAAATAAAATAAAATTAGCATTAGAAGTATATACGTAAAATGATTATCAAAATAAATGCTTTTACAGGATTAGACCAAAAAGTCTACTATTTTTAACGGGATCACTCAACATTTCCGAAGTTTTCTTTATCCGAAACCATCAATAAGTATTCCGGATTATCAAAATTCAGAAGGTGAAACGGTAATTTTCGCCATGGATCATATGTTACTACATATTATTAGGTTAGGTTAGCCGTTATGGTTTTATCTCCTCGTAACTTCGTAAGGCCCACTGTACAAAACAATGTACAATTTTCAAAGCTACTTTCTTTAAAAGCCACATTCTTAAAAATTAAGGTAATTATCGCTTAGGAATATTGGGATTCTTATCGTTTCTAATTGTAATATTGACATAATTCCATTAATTAAAAAGAAATCAACCTACTTATATCAAAGATTAATCACAAGACCTCATTGCACATCGCATATACTTTCAAAAAAAAGTAAAGCAACATGTATACATTCACCATTCCCGAAAACATACTAACCAGAACACCTGCAGGGTTCTATAAACAACCAAATTACGAACGCACACAACCATAGAGAAAGCAGAAGTTCCAAACAAACGATAAAAAGTTCAATAACTTGTAATTTGCATACACATAGAATTACAAACTTATTTGTTCACTGCGGTGGCGCCAGTATCAACGTATATTGACGAAACGGATAATGATGAAGTTAGTTATATTTTTTTCCAACTGCGCACGTAAATTGGTAAATGTAACGAGGAAGGAGTTATACAGTGACAAGAAGTGGTAATCGAAACACTTGTAACACGCATGAATTGAATTGTGGCAATTTCATGCATGTTGTGTTTGTAAAACACATCCACGTGAAGTTTACAGAAATACCATTCATAAACAGAATAGTTTTCTGTTACTATGTTACATGTTTTACTAACAAAATACTGTGGACCTCGTTCGAGACTTTTAAATTTAAGATCTATCAACAAATGTGTTGGTTGTTAAAGCGAAATATCAATAAAAGACAATACAGCTCGAACCTCGAAATTAATAGGTTCAAAACCATATTTGCACGTATGGAACCGGAAGCCAAGCCACCATAAGTAAATAAAATAATTCATGTTCAAGCCAAGGACAGATACCTACCATGGAAATACTTAACCCATTTGTTAGTTTTTCATCTTGTACATTTTCTTACAAGTGCTGCCATCTGTGCAACAGATCGCGTAACATTACATACTGCAGGTAATGTTTAGTGGCGGCGTCTCTCGCACGACTCAAAAGAGGGCAGCACTGACGTAGTAAACAATGCAGTGTACAGACTTTAAATATCGTAAAATAGTTTTTACCGTATAACATAATAATGACTGTAATAATTTGAGGAAGTTAGCAAAGTAAATATAAATTGAAATTGCAAAAGTACTATGAAAGAAATAAACTCAGGTGCGTTTAACAAGATTAGTACATTTAGTCATGAAAAGTACATAGTCCGTTGTAAATTACAATTGTAAACTTGTAATGTAAGTATGTTTGCAAATACTTTATTCAGTTATAAAGATAAGCTCGGTTCATTGACATCAGAGCAAAACTAGGCAAAAATACTTATCTTAATAATAAAGTCAAGGGCGAAAACATCTGTTATGTAAATAAATATGACTAGTTCCCTTTGCTGAAACTTTCAATATGTATGGAAGAAAACTAAGTATAAGTAGGTATACATAACTCGTGCGTTATCGCGTAAAGGAAACCTGTAAGAAAAGTATCAGAACACCTATATACATTGCATTCACAGAACAGAGGCGCAGTTTTTTTCCGTTTTTTACCTATTATGTTTTTTTTTTATTTGTCTTTTAGCATTTGAACTATTTGGTACCAGCACGTCTAGCATAACTTTGTTGCGCTAAAAATCCTGACACTTTCCATTCAATACCATGTGAGCAAGACAGGGGAAGCTGACTCGCGCGACAAGCGAAGTCGCGGCAAGATAGGCTAGCCCCTCTGTTCTGAAGGATGTAATCGAAAAAAAAAAGAAAATAAATCCAACCCAGAGGGTTTAGGGGGAGGGATAAATTCCACAATTACTACCTATACTAGAGAGCTTAAAACTTTAGTGTTGATTGTTGGCGACTGTTTATACCTAAGATTAAGTCTATTAGGATGAAACGCAGTTAAGAGTTTGTTTATGACTATTCAGTTACTACTCAGTGTATGATCTACGATATATTTAACGTGTGTTTATCTGTACTTTAGACGAAAGGAAACGCATAAAAGCATAATAAAAGCGCTAGGAAGCGCGTAAGCCTTCGTCTGCGGTATTTCGGTGAGCGGGTGAACGAATGTTGAATTTGGCGAAGTTCCAGTTGAAGACATAGGACGTAAAGTTAAGCGTTTTTCGAAAGAAAAAAAATTACGAATATTTTTCAGAAAGTTTGGTTTTTAGGCTCATTGTCCTCAGAATGATTCGTACATTCAAACCTTACACAAAAATTGTCCCATAATTTCTATTCCGGATCATCACGTTTTTGTATGAAAGTTTTTTTTTTAATTTCTATGAATGTAACGCACCGGAAAATATGTTTTCATACATAATTTCGGGACAGTTTTTGTGACGTATTCGCTTATTACATTAAGTAATATGATCAGAGTACTTGGATTAGAAAACAGTATTAAAAATTGCACAGAAGAGGCAAACGACCTCAACCTGCTGTATAAATAATCACTTCCTGGATTTCCCGGGTCGATGCACAAAAATCGATGCGACTAGGGAATACCGGGACTGGTCTACATAGCTTACGTCTACACGCTAGTACCCACTTTCATTTACAAAGAGTGTCAGGAAGAAATACTAGCCTGTTGTTTAGGTAGGTACTTGTATCGTAATTTTTCTAGATATTACTTCTTTCTATCCCTTTCTTTTCGAGGTGTGATATAATATTATATTCTACCCATAGAATTGTGCACTTCGGCATCTTACAGAATATAAAAACAGTTCAACGTTATTGATGCGGCATAGATACAACAAAGTTTTTAGTTGTTCACAACCTGCCCGTCTAGCACAACTAGGCTTCGCGACTCTTGTCGCGCGACATAGCATCGCCCGTCACTCTCTCACAGTACTGCGAAGAAAGAGTTAGGTAATATATTTCGCGCAAGAAGAGTCACGTGTCACAGTTGTGCTAGGTGCTAGTCAGGATTGCGAGAAGCTATTGGATGAGGGCGGCGCACGACCGATCGTTGTGGAAAACTTTGGGGAAGGCCTGAAGGCCTTCGTCTAGCAGTGGAAGTCTATCTGCTGATATCATTGTGATGATGCCGAATTGATTTGGGAGTAGCCTTACAACCTAATACGTGAGAATAAATATAAATAGAGCAATAAATGTTGCCATATCCTTGTAGGGCGCATGTTTAAACTACTTATATTTGAGAATAGGGAAGATGTTACCATCTTTAAATTATTTCATTGAAATTCCTTTTAAGTTATGTTTTAATATCTTTTTCACTTACATATCCGACATTGACTATACAGCAGAAATACATTTGTTATTATTTACAATAAAATACTGATAACTCTTATGCTTATTTTACAATACAGTAAAACAGCCATCGACAGTACCTACTATTCGTCACGACCTAAATCAATATACGTACACTACATGTAAGTAGTATAATAATATAAATCGGTCACACTTGGCCCTGAGTCATCTGAGCGTCATTATTAATACAAACAAAACTATTTGTCATATTTAGGTACATGGCCAGAGATACAGTTACATTTTCCCGTAAATTACCAGTCCCTTTGTTGAGGAGACATATACCTATATATATATATACTAAACCCTTGTACAGATATACTAAACTCTTTTTATAAATGGTTTCACATCAACTCATGTGTTTACGTTTTAGGTATTTCCTTAGATATTTGAACGAAATGTATAAACCTTTACCTTTTAAGTTGCTAGTTGCGACTGGGCTCTTTTTTTCGCTTACAATGAGGTGAAGTGGCGCTAACTATGTTGTGCCAATATAAAAAAAGTCGACAGCAAAACTAAATTACACTACTTATTATGTAATCTCAAAAAGGATATTCTAAACCATTTAAAATGTGATTTTTTGCAACTTTAGAATATCTAAATAACATTTACGTCCTATGGTCGCAAAAAGGATGCCATGGCCATAGTTCGCAAATTGACCAAAAGTTGCCAATGGCGGGATAAAATAAGCATAAAACATCCATTCCTAAACTTACCACAGACAGACAATATTTTGTTTACTCATGGCCAGTATCCGAACGTCTTGTCGGTACGCGAATGTCGCTTCCCGCCAATTTTCTACTACTTTACTAACACCTTGAACCATTTATAGCGAAGAGCGAAGACAATTGATAAAGGGGGACCTATGTCAACTGGATGTCACATCAGACAATGTTGGTAGACTAATCTACACGGTACAGTGGCACTAATTCTTACGGGTATATGGCCAGTAAGGAGCAATGTGATGTGTACAGTGCAGTAACGAATCATTACTACTTGTACAGGCTCATTTATGTAAAATAAGATAGTGTTTAATACTCGGCATAAATAGAAAAACGTAATTTTGTAATCGTAATTTAGGGTTTTTGAGATAATTCTGTAGGAGTCCTAGGTAGAGTAGAATGTAGGTTAATATGAAAATGATTGTAAAATTAAAGAACTTGCTCTTATACTTACTTCGATGACCTGTTTAAGTGGGCTTGTCACAAAATCTGTTAAGTAATTCATCTTATCAGAAATATTAAAGGTATGTTTTCTTTCATACAAAAAAGCTAGCTACCATGTATTAAAGGAAGTTTCCCTGCAGAACCCATAATTCGTTTTCGAACCTGTTATACCTCGTAAACTTACTTATTATACCTATCTATACAGTTAACTATAAGTACCACGGTCATGAATACAAATTGTTTTGGCTACAAACTGTCAGCTCTGTCACATAACATCGTAACACAACAATAGTAAACACTTATACGGTCTGAAACTATTTGTTATTGTCCAATATCTACATAAGCAAAATGGGACATACCTACAGCAAGAACATCTCCTTTATATGACGATGGACAGTCGCATCTTAATTTAGGACTTGAAAATCTGTGATAACAGCATACATAAGGCACTACCAGGCCTATACAAAACAATACAATAAGTACAGATACTCTTTATTGCACACTCAAACATCAAGGAAAAGATAAAACAACATGAGATACATTAAAATAACAGGCAGAGGTAAACAACATGCGGTCCTATCGCTAAATGACAAAACACGTGTTCATTCTTTTCTCATGTTCTCTACTCTAACATACAGTGAAACCTTCCATTTGCTCTTGAACAAATCTCTCTACATAAGTTAGATAATTCAGTGAATAAAGGATTTTGACCTTACAAACGGTCCGGTAGTTTTGAATTTTTGATATGTTGTCTAGGATGGTTAGTCAGTGTTTAAAATGCAAAATGCACAATGCCCCCCCCACCGCGCACGCCGCCATATTGAAAAAACCGGCACTTTCTTCATATTTTTGCTCATATCTTCCTTTAGGAGCTTCCTTTATAGCATAGGGGGGGGGAATTGTGCATTTTGCATTTTAAACACTGACTAACCATCCTAGACAACATATCAAAAATTCAAATCTACCGGACCGTTTGTAAGGTCACACATAGTACTTTAGTCTCTATTCACCGTATTAAGAGGGTTTGGTCAAGTTTCAGTACTTTGAATGACAGTTTCTCCTAACAGGTTGAATTTGGGTAGCTAAAAAAATATGTGTCTGCTATTTTAGACTATAACATATATCATAATGAATCAAATCGGTGTCGGCCAGATGGGTAACCTTCCTTGTTAGACTTTCTATGAATGTTCTATGTATTTATGTATATATTTATCTTTATAAGTAAGTATGTATAATGTCGTCTGGTCCCCTAACACAAGCCTATTACAACTTACAGTGGGACTAGATCGATTTGTGTGAGGTTGTCCTTTATTTATCATTATTACTTAGACAAGTACCAAACACGATTATTTTCCTATCTAAATACCAAATCATAACAAGCTAGTTAAAGGCTCCAATCGCCCAAGACGACAGTCCACCGGAAATACTGAGCTTATAACATGCTCTCGATAGCTAACCAGACGGCAAACTAACACTCGATTATAGTCAGTGAACCGAACTTCGGTTAACCTAAGTCATAACGATATTGGGTACCCAAGTAGCAAACAAGGGGCAGAAGCGCTTATAAAACCCTTATACTCCTAATTTAATAAGCTGAATACAGTCTGTATAAGCGCTCTGTGAGGTGTGAATTTTTTGTCCTGCCCGGTGGACAGGCAGCTTTACATGTATAGTTATAATTATTCAATTCAATAAGTACCGCAGTCCGAAAGCACTTTTCATAAAGAATGCTGTTTCTACTGATGACCAGGCTGCTGCAGGGTTCGGCCGCTATGAGAGAGTATCCAGAAAAGATAAAATGGAAACTAGTGGCAAAAGACACCAAAGGCATTTTACTAATGAAATGGACGTCACGATTTGAAGGTACTCGAACCGCTGGCGCTGTGGCTGTTGCAAAATTAAACAACCTGCGCTATATACAAGTTCAGTTCACGGCCTATAAAATTACTTATCAAATATTTCGACCAGGGAAGCTGCCAGGGTCAATAGAACCATTACGTCATTTAACATTATTACCCAACAGATTATTACCATTAGCAAAAAACTCAATCCTTTTTGTGTAGTGTACAATTATGGGCAATTTTAGAGGTTTGGTTGAGTTACGGGCAAGGCATAAAACAACTGTCATAAGCGACTATTTCTCGTGCGAGATAATTGATTGTCTGTTTCTGTGCAGTAATGTTAGAGGGTGACAGGTGACGCTATGTCGCGCGACTAGTCGCGAAGCACAGTTGTGCTAAACGGGCTGCAGGGCTAGCATATCTTGCCGCGACTTCGCTTGTCGCGCGACAGCGTCATCTGTCATGCTCGCACGGTATTGAAAGGAAAGTGACAGATAGTATCTCTCGTGCGACAGAGTCGCGTGTCACACGTATGTTTGGACAACTTCTATTTTGTTACAATTTGATAGTATTGTTTTATGGCGAATGTTTGTGTATTTATTAGGTCTCACATGACGCAGTTTTTGACCCCACATTTTTTTTTTATATATTCTTTAGCACCTCCTGTTTAGTTTACTCCTTTAGGTACTTATAATAGATTTCAATTTGTTTTGCTGCCTTAGGGCAATTTATATTGAGATAAGTGCCTAGTCTATTAAATTATAGACTTCATATTTTTAATAATAGACTTCATATTTTTTGACGACGCGGTTGGCGCAGTGTGTAGTGTACGTGTCTACTGAGCCGGCGGCCCTGGGTTCTTATCCCGGCCAGGGCAAATATTTGTGTGATGAACTCTATTTGTTACTGAGTAATGGATGTTATCTTTAATTGTATTTATATAATTATGCATATCGTCGTCTAGTACCCATAGTACAAGCTTTGCTTAGTTAGGGACTAGGTCGATCTGTGTAAGATCGTCCCTATTTATTTATAACTAGCGACCCGCCCCGGGTGCAATGCTGATAAATTATGCATGTATTATACATATAAACCTTCCTCTTGAATCACTCTATCTTTTAAAAACCGTATCAAAATCTGTTGCGTAGTAAAGATCTAGGCATACATAGGGACAGACAGACTGTTAAATAGTGATAAGTATTTGATATATTGGATTAATATTGTTGTTTTTATAAAGCTTAATGCTTGTAAAAACGATGTAAGTACTCTTGCCACGTCTGCAGAGCCGGTGCCGATAACGAAGCGGCACTGATTTTGACTATTATTTAAACATTTTTATGTAATTATTCAGTGTTCCTAACCCAGATTTATAGGATAGGACATAGTTTACCTACATGAACACTAATGTTAATGAATACCCAGTGGTCCGAAAATAAGCGGCCTAGGGATAACAATAGACTGTGTGCCGTCCAGTGGATATTGCGACATCATTACATCAACATCGCGGGATATTGGCGGGAAAACTACATCACACTAATATTATATAATATTATAGTATCATTATATAATAATATTATTATTATTATAAAGGTTAAAGTTTGTGTGTGTTTATGTGTATGTTTGTTACTTCTTCACGCTTAAACGGCTAGACCAATTTTGATAAATTTTGGTATGAAAGTAGCTGATACCCTAGATTAACGCACAGGCTACTTTTTATCCCGACAGAATGTAGTGTTCCCGTGGTATGAGCGGGTAAGACAGCGCGGCGCAGCTAGTAATAAATAAAACAGAGGGCGCTACTAATATTCTGGTGGCAATTTTTTTACGCGATTAGCGTAAAAAAGTGATAGCTTTGTTGATAGAGCATTACTCCGGAAAAGTATTATAAAATGTTATTAATATTATTAAATGTTGTGTATAACTAAACTAAAAAATATGGTGTCCTATCGTTTGACCAAAAAACGTTTCACCAAAAAACGTTTGACCAAACAACGTTTCACCAAAATAACGTTTCACCAAAATAACGTTTCGCCAAATGATCATTTTACAAATGGTTCATTTCACCAAATAATCATTTGACCAAATGATCATTTAGCAACGGAGTCATTTGACCAAACTTGAGGTGAATCAATCACCTTTCAGAGCAGATCCGACCCGGCCGGGTTAGGTTAGGTTAGTTTTTTTTTTAATATCCATAGAGGACAGGACAGGACAGGACGGGACGGGACGGGACGGGACGTCTTCATCTTCATCCTCATCCTCATCTTCATCTTCATCTTGAAATAACGTTTGGTTAAATGATCATTTGGTCAAATGATTATTTGGTGAAATGAACCATTTGTAAAATGACTTTTTGTCAAATGATACTTTTGTAAAATGATCATTTGGCGAAACGTTATTTTGGTGAAACGTTGTTTGGTCAAGTGATCATTTGGTCAAACGTTTTTTGGTCAAACATTAGTGAACCAAAAAATATATATATGCTAACAGTAGCTTAAATATTATCTGCTAGTTACATAAATCGGAGGACTGACAAACAAATGGCTAGTAGTAAGCAAAATAAGTTGTGTAAAATTAGCATAGTTTTGGTTACTACTAAGCAGCGGTCAGTGCGGACGGCAATAGAAGATCGTCCGCACGGAGATAAAATAATAACAATATATTTATTGCAACCAAGTACTTATAACTAGGTACAAGGTTGTCAGGGTGTAGCAAAAAGTTAACATTTTTGGGTTCTCAATGCGGAGTCAGTGTGATGTACAGTCAACCAATTTGATTCCTAGGCCATTTCGTACCTCACAGTCACAGTGAACGTCAATATGAACGCCGCTTGAAATCTCATATCATTCTCATTGTGACAAGGTTCTATAGTGGTCTAGAAATCAAATTGGTTGACTGTACCGTGCGGTTTTTGTATACAAATCAAGATTCTACAGTACTAATTACATTACCGCAGTTCGCACCGCGCAGCGGGATGCGTGTGATAACAAACTATGTCTAATATTGCGACTAATATATGTGATACAAAGTACCTAACTATATTTATGTGGAGGTCGAAGTCAATGACAAATGATAACGTTAGCATCCTCCGGCTTTGGTCACACGATTACAATTATCTATCATATTTTTTACTCTTATACTATGAATGTGCAATTCCGGTTTTTAAGCCAGACCGTTTTCAAAATACAGTCAAGGGCAAATAAAATCTGTACACTTCGAATAGAAATTCCATACAACATGTACCCATCGATTTTGCTCTCGGGTGTATACAAGTGTGTAGAGTTGAAAGTACAGGTGAAAAGGTAATGGTTTACTCATATATACAACTGTAACTCTATGATTACCTATATGAACGACATAATTGAGGTGATCTGAATATTTAGAATTTAATCGTTGTATCAATTAACTGGCGCCACATGCAAGTACATATTTGCTCTAATTAAAAATACCTAATAGTCATCATGTCAGCACCAAATTGTTTCCAACAATCCTTTTAGAATACCTATTATGACATTATGAGGTATATCTCGTAACCAATGTGAACATTTGTCTGTCTGTGGCCTTTTTGTCTGTATTACTCAGAAGATTGAGCAAACATACACGTCGTTTCGATAGTCTGTTTTTTTCGCGGTGGTTCTTAACTATGTCGAATTAGTATCATATCAGTCAGCTCGAAAAAGTTGGTTTAAAAACTTTCAACAACCAATGTGTTTATGTTAAAATAACAACAATACAATAATACATTATTTCACACCATTAAAAGTTAGGAAACAACAAATAAAAATCGCTAAAAAGCGATCTCTTCCAGAGAACAAACAACCTCATTAACCTACTGCCGTGTGGCCGGGTAAAAAATACTGTTTTATAGCAAGTTTTTAACTTGCGATCCTCGACACTCATGTCATGTTTCTTTCTGATTTATAGGTGGTTCGTATTTATTTGGAAAATAACTACGTTTAACAATGACTTCAATACTAACAAAGGTGTCAAAAATCTGTATGCCTCGGTCACGCATTAAATCCTAATAGTAAAATGGCGGCTAACCGAGAATAATGCGCTAACTGAACTGATAAGGCTTTCTTATCCGCGATGCGTGTAACTGCCTGAAATAAATACTATTAAACTATTGATATAGAAAAGAAACGTTTAACGTTCGTTAGAAAATAATCGAGGCCTTATTTGGTCAGCAATAAGGGATACTTAGGGAATAGGAGAAGGAAAATGTTAGTCCACCTTATACGACATGATGCTTTTATAATAACATCATACAAAGAAAAATTGAGGGGAAGGGAGGAAGAGGAAGGCCAAGAATAATAATAATATAAAAAATATCGGACAACCTCACACAAATTGATCTAGTCCCAAATTAAGCTCAAGAAGGCTTGTGTTATGGGTACTAACAACCATGACCCAAGCACAAATATTCGAGTTCATCGCACAAATACTTGTCCTGGCCCTGGCCGGGATTCGAACCCGCGACCTGCCGGCTCAGTACGCAGGTACTCTACAAACTGAGCCAAACGCGTCGTCAAAACACACACAAATATTTATTATTGATTAACACCTTACAGTAAACTTCTGTAGTAGGTAATGCTGTTATTGCATAACGGTGAACTCACCTTGACATCAAGGGGCAAGAAAACATTACCGCCCCGATTTGGTGTGTTTTAGGTATATGGTTAAAACACGAAAGTGTTGGCTGGTCAGTAAGCCAACTGTTTACAGACCTAGCGAGCTAAGCGTCGCTGTTTCAGTTTGACCAACAAATATTCGTATGTCCGGTCCGGATGTTCAAAATCCCGTCTGTCCTCGCCTACAGGTCGCACTTCGCGACTCTCATGTTTGTGAGTAGGATCGATAAATATACGAATAGATTTCTTGTCGCGTCAGTTTTTCGAAATTTTTCAAAATGCTGTCTTCGCCCAGCCATTTTGACTCGCGATGTCGACAGCTTACCTACAGAGCAAAAAGTTTTAATTGATTAAGGAAAGGTTTAGGTTAGGTAAGTACCTTAAGTTACCGTAAGTCATTTGTTCGCCAATTGTAATATTTTTATTAGATATGAGAGTATCTTCACAGTTCTGCAACATTGTACGATTCATAAACTTGTCGTGAACTTTGTATACAGTCTAAACTTGCGCGGAAAATTCTCAAACACATAATTTAAATATAACTTTACTGCTATTTGCACAGCTCAGTACGCGCAAGTCTACGATGTTATCTATCAAACCAGACTTACAACCTACATACTGCCCTCAAACACAAAACGACTTATTCCAATACGAAAACTACGCGATTTAAGTCTTTTGATCAATTGAACATATTACTGTTACATAGAAAAAGGGATTAACTGACTATGAGTTTCGTATATAGTTAATGCGTTATTGGGACGGTTAGTGTGGGTCAAACCTGTTTTACGAAATTACTCACATGTGCGCCTGAGGTCAGACTGGCCCTATTACATCACCGAGCCATAATAAATACGGACTCCATAAAGGTTGTATCGGACTTATAGCCCAGCCGAGTTCGAATACTTTGTTTAAGTAAGACAAACGTCAATTCGTCCCCACACTATCTCGAAGTTGACCGAGGCGAAGTTAGCCGAATTATGAGTTTCTGCAGCGAAGTGTCATATTCGCCCAACCTTGGTCAACTTCCCGACTTTTGCGAGTAGTGTAAAGTAGTGAAGTACCGTATCCGGAAACTTTCCCATTTCCCATAAAATAAGAAAATTATGGAAAATTTCGGAAACAGTACATCACTTAGTGTAGAGCCGGCGTTAGACTTGAAACTTATGAGTTAGTAAGTGGCGATAAAGGCAATGTTACAGCATCTTTTCCAAGGTAGTGTCTATTCATCTCTTCTTAAAGACTTATACTACTTTTATACATATTACTACTACTTGTAAGAATTTAATAAAGTATTTCTAACCAAAAGGTTGTCTGAAACAGCGATAAGACCTAACATAATTTATTAAGTTAAGGTTTATATTGTATATTCTATATTCTTGGTCTGCAATAAATAATTGTCGTATTGGTATTGTAAGACGAATCTGTAAAGAAGAAGCATTCAACGATGCACAAAATCTTACTCTTTTGGGTCTGTGTAACTTTTCAAGACTGCCTTTTGGCTTTACTTATGTAATCTCCAATTGATCATTTCATCGCTGATGTTCTCAGTAATCATTGAAAACAGCAATTATTGTAAATCAAGATGCCGGTATGGGAGGGCGCGAAATAAAACAGAAGCTATTGACGTAAGTTTTTTGTAATGACTTGAGCTTCAAACATAGTAAGTAAGTAAGTAAGTTTATTGTATTTAAACAAATTTATACAGTCACATCTCTATACTAACCTATATAATATAAACATACAATAATTAAAGGTCCACTGTTGTGTACACAAATATGGCTTATATAAACTAATTTCATGCACTGAAATCGCTTATCTTAGCTGTTACACTAGGCACAGCCTGTCCCGTAGGTAACCAAGACATGTATGACAAGACATGTAGGTAACCAAGACATGTATGTAAAGTTAAATACAACCCCCAATTTCTGAGGCATTTAAACTAATTCACATATCCCAATTATTCTCTTATATAATTGATTTAAAGTTAATAAACTTTCGGTGCACACAATAGTTCGGTTTCATTAGACTCCTAGATTCATCATGAAGTCGATATAAACAAATCAAACAAAAACTCTATCGTAACTTAGTGAACACGATGCAATATCTTAACCCTTCCTTTTATGTATATTATTCGAAGCTGACAGTACAGGTTTTTCTTAAGGTTCTCATAGTGTTTGCGAAGGTCAGCGTGATGCACTTTTGGCTGAATGGCTGACTTTAAAGTAGGTTTTGCAATGTTTTTGTCGTTTCCAACACAAGTAGGCGTAATGTAAACAGGTCTTACTAGTTTTGGCGACTTTAAGTACAACACAGGCTAAGGAAGGAAGTCTTGAGAAAAATAGAGATGACGATTGACTTCGTCATCGAAATTCTGAATACGTTGAAGTTTGACTCATGGAACAACCATATTAAGAACACAAAAATAGCCCTTGCTAATTCCAACGCGGCGAGAAAATTTAAAATTCCTCCCGCTCCCGGTCTAATAATAAATTTTGGCGAAACGCCACAGACTCAACAGATTGTGCATATACAGAATATTTCATAAACAATGAGTAGACGAATAGCTCGTTTTAAAACATACCTGGTTCCGATGCAGATATCCCTCAATTAGCGCGTCACTAACACACTGTTACAGTTTCTTGTACACCGTTTCACACTGAACTCGATCAACAAAGGAATCATTCAGCAAGTTACATCACCGATTCGCGGAAATCGTAACTGAATCTCACACAACACATTAGCATAAACACACGAACTCACTTCACTAGCGTTCGAAGTTTGAAACTCAAACTTCGGCCGCGTTTGTTTTTTTTTTTAATATTCTGTTCAATATTTTGAACTGCGTTCCTAATTTAAAAATATTAAATATGATTGGTTTATAATTGGATTGCGTTGCGCGTGGTGATAAACGAAAGGTCGCGACTCGACTGCCGTTGTATCATGGATGCCGGCTCACGTGTAGTATGCAAAAACTTTAAACAGAGCTCAGCTCAGTCTCTGACATAAAACCGACGCAATCGGTTAGTCATCCGGCGAGAACAACTGATTTCAGGGTCTTAGGAGCTTTGACTTTAGAGAATTAGAATACTAGTCTAACAATAATAGAAAAGACTTTAAAAACATATCAACTCAATGTGTACTTAGTTTTAATTTTAGTAAGGACACGTTCAAGATATTTTTATCTTATAATTTTATTTTAATCACCATAAGTTATTTAATAGCTTTGCCGTACCATAGTGTGAACATATTTGTATTTAAATGTGTTGAGAAGTACCTACTTTACAAGGAACATTGGCACAAAAACCTATCGCATATACTTAGTTGTATGAACACGTACAGAAGATGTAGGCATAGCTAGCTAGCTGATATTTATTTATAATGACCTCGTATAGTAATTAAACTCTAACTTGATGAATATAAAACAATTCTTATTTCATTGGCCTAAGGTTTTGTCACGACGTTTTAAATTTTATTCGTTTGTTTTTCAAAGCCGGAATGGGATAATTTGCTCCGTATTATCAATGACTCATTGCCGACTTTGTAAATATAAGAAAAAAACATGGGTTGTTTGTGGTCATCGACGACTCAATAAAGATGAGGTCACTCCGTTAGATCGCAAAATACAATGTTTATGTACCACACAATCAAACAAAACATAACATCTTAAATTGGAATAAAGTTTAAGTAATAATACTATCGTGAGACATCTTTAATAATTATAAAAACGGTTTAAACTCACGTAAAAATTGTCAGGAACGGCCCGACATGTTTCGAACTCATTTGGAACTCTTCATCAGGGGCAGATATCTGTGTTGCTGCGCGTTACGCGACCCACTGTCGGTTTAAGTACCTATTTATACACTAACTTTGGATATTTAGACAATGGTTTTGTCGAAAAGGATCAGAATCAATTTTCCCGTAAAGGAAAGAGGTTATTCATGGCAACCACAGAGTATAATTCAATTTTTATTTCTGCGAAAATCTGCAGGTACGGTGACCATCAAACGTAGCTGAGAATTTTATTACTGGCATTTGTCAAATTACATAATAAAATTGTCAACTACTTTTGATGCTGACTGTACTTACAGCTGAAAAAATAAAAAGAAAAAAACTTCTGGGAAGACGCGCAATGCGAATCAATTCAAGCGAAGTAACAACCTGTGTGTACAGAACCCACAATTACTTAGAGGTCTAGCGAGAGTGAAAAACTGAGATGGGATGCATCTCTACATTTTCTACTGACGCTTAGATAAAAAGCAGAAATAAATCTCTTCAAACTTATGATAGTTACCACAGACCATAAGAATAGTTACCGTATGACTTTGTACTAGTTATAAGCGTTGTAAACGATCAAATTATATGATTTCGAATGATCTGTTGGTTTATTAACTATCTTGTCCTTCTTCAGGCACCAACATATTTGTTTAGTAAACAGTTGTATACTACATCGTATTGTATGAACCCGGAAAATGTGCAGTCAAGAAGTATAAGCACTCGTTTGACACGTGCACTAAATGCGGAAAATACATTTATTATATTAAAAAAAACTGAATACTGGTTATTTTTGTTGTCATTTCCTTTTAAAAGTGATTTTAAGAATTGCGCTTCAAAGTTATTGTTCAGTTTTCTAGTATTTTTCTACCAACAAACTATTATAACTATTTCAAGAGCAATTTGCGGTGATATTTTAGTATCTTGCCCGCCCGAACACTTCTACACTCGACTACGGAAGAGCAGAAAGGCTGTGATCTGTGATTGCTTTTTTTTTCCTTGCGAACGAAGGCGGTTCCAGAAAGGCTACTACGAAAATCGAAATTCGTAGTTTGTACCTTGCCATCCCTCTCGATCTTGTGTCAAACAATATTTGAATGAGCGACAACAATAATTGTAGTTCGAATTTCGAACCCTTCAATTGCACTCCAAAATTCCAATATAACAATGTTTGTAGAACGCACGCATGCTATCGGGTCACGCATTGTATGTATGGTGTGAAGTCGTACCGAGTAGCGTGCAGGTATGCCAATTATTCGGCCTCTGATTACACCCATCCATCTTGGCGCTAAATAAATTAGAGCCCTCGTCGAGGACCACTTAGACGTTGTTGGACCGTTTAGCTGTTTCGTAACTATAATATGCGGGTTAGAGGGATCAAAATTTTTTTTTTTGGAATTAAATATTCTAATAGGGATAAAAACTTGCTCTAGTTGATTACGATTAAGATTTAGTTCTACACGATAGCAATCGGAATAGGTTTTTTGCCTCCGCAAGGTCGTTGAAGTTTCCTAAAAACCTATACTAGACCCAAATTTTTCAAAACTCTAACCGCATTTATAATGATAATATATATGATGTTTACTATAGTTATTCTCATTAAATACATAGTTATTCATTTAAAGGAAGGCCTGTTTCTTTCAAATTTAACCTCAAGACAAATCATGCCAAAATTAGGTAAAATAGTAATATGAATGGGTTTTATAATAATAGTTTCTGAATAACTATTATTGTTAATTTACTAAATTTATACCCTCTTAATACTGTTTTTTAATCTTGTGATCGTTAAAGCTAATAATTCCGCATCAGTGTTTTTTGAAAATTGGACTTATTTCCACATTTTTTTAATTCTTTACAGCGATGCGGAGGCAAAAAACGTTATTAAAAAAATATAAAAAAAATCGTCTCGCATCTTTATACTATGCTACAACTTTTAAGAACTATTAGAAGTTAAATATGTAAGGTTTTTTTTTCTCATACAAGAGCGATCCACCCTAATGCGGGTATTGATGGTCACTTGCTGGGTATCACTACATAGTCTAAAACAAAGTCCCTCCCTGCTGTCTGTCTGTCCCTATGTATGCTTACGAGTAGATCTTTAAAACTACGCAATGGATTTTGCTGCGTTTTTTTAATGGGTAGAGTGTAGGTAGAGTGATTCAAGAGAAAGGTCATTACATTCATAATGTATCAGCATTGCATCCGTGCGAAGCGGGAGCGGGTCGCTAGTAAACAATATTGATATGAAGAATAACACTTACTGGAAAGCAATGGAATGAGGGTTGCGTAAACGTACGTCCTAGAAGTATGGTGAATTTAAACAAATGGTACAAAGGGAAAATCTATGATCCAGGCACAAATGTTCGAGATCATCAAACTAATATTTGCCCTTGCCGGGATTAGAACTCAGGACCGCCGGCTCAGTAGGCAGGTGCACTACAAACTGTGGCAACCGCGTCAAAAGTAACTTCCCTGCAATACGTGATTCTATGTTACATACTTCTCTCTTTAGCTGACTGTACACAGAGTTCATATTGTGACGTTTGGAACCTGTATACACCAATCTCCGTAACAGTGGGGCAAAAATGACGTCATCATTGAAGATCAAGGTCAATATATTTTCACCTAAGTCTCAAAAACAATGGCACATCGCCAAATGAAGTCACCGCGCGTTTGAGCTATGACGTCACTAGTCCACAAACAATAGCGTGAAATGCTTAAGAAAAATACATAAATTATTGACTCCGCATTGGGTCTTTTATGAGCAGCGATAAGGTCGGGTTTTGAAATAAAATCAAATTGAACTTGTGTTGTTTTGAGTTGGACGAAGTTTTATGGTAATATTGGTCTATCGTATGCGTATAATTGCTTTTACTGTTACAAAAGAACGATTATTCGCCGTGCAGTTATATGTAAACACGTATTTTGTCAATGATGTCATACTTACAATACAATAATAAAAAAACTCTTATACTACAGCTGGAATATTAATGTCACATTAATAATGTGACTAAGTAGGTACCTATACCTCGTCGCTTTTGATTCACGTAAACGTACCTTACCTTTATTTACACACAGTTTGTGTACCTACAGTTAACAGTGCGATTCAGGATTAAGGATTTGTATGGGATGTTGGTAAAAAAATGTCCTCTTATTACGCCGAAACTGCTGAACAGATGTTAACCAATTCTGGTACAGAGATAGCTGGACATACAAAGATGCCTATAGGATACTTTTTACCCGATTACGGTAAAGGAAAAAGTTTTACGCGTACGAAATATGTATACCTTTTAGTAATAAATAATATTATAAAGGCGAAAGTTTGTTGTGTGTTTACGTGTATGTTTGTTGCTTCTTCACGCTCAAACGGCTGGAATTTATTGATGAATTTTTATATGAAGGTAGCTGGCACCCTGGATTGACACATAGGCTACTTTTAATCCCGAAAAATGTAGTGTTCCCGTGGGATGAGCGGGTAGCACAATAAATAAAGGCATCTTAATCAACGATTCTGAAACTTCACATAAAACGTCAAAATCTAACCTACAATAAAACGCAAACAAATCATTTAAATTATAACAACGTTATAAGGTCCTTTCCACTAAACTCTATTCAAATCGATGAATTCGGATTGCAGGCGGCTCCATAAATAGCCTCGCCATAGCGTACATATTAAAGTATTTAAAGTGGATGTCTAGCTATCATTTCCATTAACTCACTCTATAAATAGATTAGAGAGAGTTTACACACTACAGTTTTTCAACGCGACTAATACTAAGCGACTAAATGCTGCAGGTGCAGCTTCACCAAAATATTTTTTTCATTTCGCTTGAATACCAGGTATTCACACCGTTACAATGAAACAGACCTTACATTCATACAATTTCTTGTGAAGTTATGTTAGTTTAATCTAGGTGTGGCATATTTTCCCAAATTCGCTTATTTTGCCTCTATTTCATTGTCCATCTCAAGCTTTTTACTGAAACCAAAATTGAACTTCATAGGTCAGCTTTGTATTGTTACACTAAAAAAAAAAACAGAAAAAAATTAAACCTAGGTATACGTTTTTTATTGAAATAAAGACTGCAGTAAATTGGTTTAAAGAAGTTTACGTCGAGATAGCCAAAAACGTACTATATTAAAATTCACGCAATCTGTAGTATGTAGTAATCATAGTAACATCAAGTCTCTTTTAAAATTACGTTAAGATATTAGAGAAGTTAATTTAAGTTGGCTTTTCTATAAAAAACGTTCGCGAAACGCGACGAAAAAATACAGTGTGTAAGAGGCTTAATACCTATTTTACTAGCTCGTTAGCTTTCTTTCTTTTTTCTAAAAGTGTAGGGGTGGCTCAAGGTGACTCGAGTGACAGATCTAAAAATACAGCCAATTTTACGGGTGAAGGATTATTTCAAGGAGTATCGAAGGAGAGCGTAATTTAAACCATTAATACAAAGATCAAAGCTTAAAGAAAAATTGAAAATGGAGCTACCTGGTGGAAGTGACCTGGTGGATTGTGGTGTACGTACCCACATATAAAAAAATGAGACATTACATGTTTTATAAATTTATAGGGCGTAATTTAGTTTATATAAACTGTAGTCAATTTATAAGTGCTTAAATATTTCAAAATAAGAGAAAAGGGAAACAGCCGAGAATTTCCTTCTAATTGCACAAAATATTAAAAGCTTTCTCCCGGTGACGTAGAAAGTTGATTTTACTTTCTTACATTAGCGTATCTAAGATTATTTATCAGACGGAACCTAGCCCCTTGGGCCCTTGGTTTTGGCCTATGAGATGAAGACATGGATAACGGTCTTATCGCTAAAGAGCGATCGCTTCCAGAGAACCTTCGGGTAGAGGAAAAACCAAAAAATCAACTAAATATAGTGTTAGTGAGATACCAAAATCCAGTGACATAAATCACATACAAATCACTACATACTATAAAACAAAGTTGCTTCCTGCTGTATGTCTGTCCCTATGTATACTTAGATCTTTAAAACTACGCAACGGATTTTGATGCCTTTTTAGGGTTCCGTAGCCAAATGGCAAAAAACGGAACCCTTATAGATTCGTCATGTCTGTCCGTCTGTCCGTCTGTATGTCACAGCCATTTTTTTCCGAAACTATAAGAGCTATAGTGTTGAAACTTGGTAGGTAGATGTATTCTGTGAAGCACCGTACCGCATTAAGATTTTGATGCAAAAATAAAAAAATAATAATAAATATTGGGGGCTCCCCATACTTAGAACTGAAACTCAAAATTTTTTTTTTCATCAAACACATACGTGTGGGGTATCTATGGATAGGTCTTCAAAAATGATATCGAGGTTTCTAAAATATTTTTTTTCTAAACCGAATAGTTTGCGTGACAGACGCTTCCAAAGTGGAAAAAAGTTGGTCCCCCCCCCCCCTCTAACTTCTAAAATAAGAAAATGAAAAATCTAAAAAAAACATATGATGTACATTACTATAAAAACTACCAACGAAAATTGTTTTGAACGAGATCTAGTAAGTAGTTTTTTTTTTAATATTTTAATACCTAACTTTGCACCTAATTTATATGGGGCGCTATACATACCAGGTGCAAACTTAACTTAACCACTTAGGGATGAAAAGTGTTTGTACGGAACCCTCGGTGCGCGAGTCCGACTCGCACTTGGCCGGTTTTTTTTTTAATAGATAGAGTGATGAAATAGGTAGGTTTATATGTATAATACATGCATAATAAAGCATTGCACCCGTGCGAAGCCGGGGCGGGTCACTAGTCTAGTCTAGGTATAAATATACATAAATAAAAACACACATACATATAGATGGTAAATATGTATGTCAAAGCAGTAAAACGTCTCAGCCATCACAACACACCTTCGGCCACTCGGGCGCATCATTGTAAGCAAATCAATAGATATTAGTGGACAATGAGCATACATAATTCATCGGGCTTTATTTGCTATCGCTGCTAGCAGTGTGATTCACGATTGTGATGCTGATGGGTTCTGTTTTTTACGTAGGGCGACCATGTTGAGTGGAACCCGCGGATCAGTAAACATAAGCATAGTGCAGAACAGACTAGGTGGAATGATACATAGATTCCATAATACTAAAATGTCTACTCCTTAATCCCGCGGTGTTGCACCGTCCGTGCTTATCACTAATTATAATTTAGATATTTAAGTCAGTTTGAGGTAAATAATATTATTAAAGTTATCATACTTATTATTATCAGTGGGCCGCAAGTCACGTAGCAGCACGGATAGCTGCCTCTGATGAAGAACTCCGCATGAGTTCGAAACATGCCGAGCGTTTCCTGACAATTTTTACGTGAGTTCAAAACGTTTTTATAATAATTATAGTTATTGATGCGTGGTGTTCAACATTGTGCAAAATTAGTAACAGAATTAATTATACATACAAGGACAGTAGACAAATAAAAATGATAAACAGCCCGATGGGACCCGGCCTTTGGCTTAAATACGAATAACCCTACATACAATTTGTAGTTAGGATAAGAACTATATAACGAAAATAAAGGTCAAGCCAGCATTAAGTAGGTATTTTCTATTGAATGTAATGAGTTGGAAATGTCATAATATGGCGGATCGAGTACATTTATTTCGTACGCAACATGTGTTTCGTCGCGTAGCTACTTAATTTAATACAAATTAAAATCGAGTATCAAATTGATATCGAATTTAAGAACATTCAAAATTAAGAAAATGCACGAATGACCTTGGCTAGAATAAGGTCAATAAATAATTGGGTACATTCCTGTAGTCGCTATAAATTAAGACTCGTTTGTCATTAAATGTTATTTCTGATCGTACATAGAAAACATATCTGTAATTTAAAATAGCCAAAAAGTAGAAATAATAAATTGGGCATGACTTTGTAACACATTTATTTCAATTTCTAAGCTTTTTGATAGTTTACAATCTGACCTGATATTATTCTATGGTACAAGTCCTGTCCTCACAAAACCGGTGTTGTGGTGACCCTAATCTATTTCTATCGCACTCCCGCGCATCGTTCAATTGCACTCGTTATCTAATCTCGGGTGGCAAGTCACTGGGCCGATGACGTCACTCCTCAAGTCTACTCCTTCAACTATGAATGAACCTAGCCGTACGAACTTTAGAATGAAATTTGTATGAGAACAATATCGTGAGATTCTAGTGAATGATCATTCATAATGTTCATTAATGTCAATTTCTTTGATGCGCCGATTGATTGGGTTGAATTTAGAGACGTTTTGTTTGTAATGTAGAGATAAAGTAGTATGTTTGTACGTAGTTTGGTTAGGATATTTGTTGACTAATAGGGAAGTCAGAACTGTAAACAATAGTTCCCTGTACAGATACCTACATAAGTACCTATAGTGAGGTAATTTAATGATTATTAATATAAAAATATAATGAGAATCCTTTACTATATTTTATAATAATAATAGGAAAGAATTTGTTGTTGTTTTTTAACTGTTATATCCGATAATAGATCAAAATAGTAAAGCCAGAGATATTTAAAAATATTACTTAATTTGCGGCATCAAGATCCGTTGCATAAGTTTTAAAGATCTAAACATACATAGGGACAAACAGACAGAAGGAAGCGACTTTGTTTTAGACTATGTAGTGAAGAGGTCTTGAAACCCACAAGCAGAATAGTAAAAAAAATACTCTCAATAACTAAATACTCCGCGTCCTGATAATTAGTTTTTCACAAAGATATTTGATTCTTCAGTGTCGCACTGAAACGCATATCTATAAACTTAAAACCGAAAACAACAAAGTTATTCGACTTCACATAAATCATCTTCGTCAAAGAGACCGCATTTTATTGAGGAGTTGACCTGAATAAATATCTCGGGAATCATAAATACTGCTCTCCTAATGAAAACGCAGTAAGTACGCATTTATTTTCAGTACAGTCAGTCTCGTAAAGTTCTGCAGTCTTTTGCTTACGTGTTACATTTAAAAATGTGTAAGGGGCTAATATTTAATAATAAATAAAACAGTCCTTTATTTTGTTACTTACTTACAGAATAAAATTCATTATTTAATGATTATTCCGTAAGGACAATTTTCTCCCCCTCAAGAGAATCCTCATATTGTAGGAAATCACCAGATAAGGGCATATTCCTACGTAATTCATGAATGGCCCCTAATAGTAGAGGATTTTACTAGTACAGATCTGTAGTCTAAGAAGTTTACAGTACATACCTAATGATCATCGTACTACACACGTAACTATAGTAAACGTCCCATATCTGAACTGAAGTGTTTAATTTCCTAATCACATTTGGTTAGTATAGGACATATGATTCGTATATAGAATCTCCTATAATTGGTATATTTTGTATTCCTACAGGGGCTTCTAAACGGGCCGTGTTTTGCTGCAATTTGTGGCCGGCCATTATTTGCATCTTGCTCTAGCGTAGGGTGTCAGAGAGGGACGGCCATAGTTGCCGGCCACAAATTGCAGTAAAATATGGCCCATTTAGAAGCCCCATAACAGTTAGTTAGAAATATAAACGAAGCTGGGAGCGATCAACAGTATTAAAGGCAAAAGATTTTGTTGGTATAGCAAACCCTAACTGTCATCTTTGTATTAAGCGAAACTCACGTAAAATTGTCAGGAACGGCCCGACATGTTCCGAACTCGTACGGAGCTCTTCAACATCAGCACGTCTAGCGTAACTTTGACACGCGACTCATGTCGCGCGAGATAGCATCATCCGTCACTATTTCATAGTACTGTACAGATAGAGACAGGTAGTATATCCCGCGCGGGAAAGAGTCGCGTGTCAAAGTTATGCTAGCCGTGCAGCTCTCTCAAGCTCTCGCTCCCAGCTTCGTTTGTATTTCTCACTAACTATTAGGAACATGCAATAAATAGTACATTACATCAGAGGCCGGGAAAATGAGGATTTCCGGCCAAGTAGGTATATACCGGATAGTGATACGAGGCCGGGAATCCGTTTTCACGACGAGGCATGTATAGTGCCTTTCTCAAACATACAATGAAATAAAAAAATATACTTCAAAGAACAACATTTTATTAATTGACAAATAGGGCATTTTAGTCTAACAACCAACCTTTAAAAACAAAACCTGCTTTTTGTCAAACCAGCCAGCTGTGTGAATGACCTTGTTGTTGAAACCAAAAAAAAGTTACTTTGCAGGCCTAGGCCTGAAAAGCAGTATGAAATCCCTTTACAGTCCTCTCGAGTTGTTGCGCCCAAAAAGCGATACTTCCGAGCCTATTATAAGGAACGTAAAGACAATATTTCATTGCATGTTTGAGAAAAATATATTGTACCAAATAAATGAGATACAATAATTAAATATGTCTCACGAAAGTTCTAATAAGATTATCGCCTACCTCTCATTCCCATCCGATGTCTGTTTATGTTTATGACGCTAACTGTATTCACGACAGTTGAGTGCGACGCAACATCGGAGTTCAACCGTCGGTTGGCGACACTCCAGGGGCAATATTATTAGCTATTGGGCGGATATCATTAAATTTAGTCGGTGCAGTGGTTGCACGCTGATCAATCGTGGTGGCACAGCTAAGTTAAACAGATAGTTCACGAATAATGCAAAAACTATAAAAATATTAAAATTCATATTAAACCGGTGTACTCATGATCGTATGAGAGATGAGTAAACCCGTTTCATCGGAGTCAGGGGCGTTTTCTATGTCAAATGGCGATAAAAATTCCCACAAACCTAGACAAAAGTAGATGGTATTCAAACGATTGAAGCAATTTTCTTGATTCCCATCTAGAAGTCTTCTCTTTTTTCATCTACCTATCCACTTGCCAGGAACGACTTTCCTCCACTTTGCGTGATCCTGTCATCTTATTTTAAAATCATAATTCACAGCTAAGAGTATTTTTAACGTAATCGACAAAAGTATTTCGTTTGTTATAGACATTTTTTAAAGTATATCAACCATTATTTTAACTCAGGCTGTCTGTCCACTGAAGCGGCGTGGAGAAAATGAACCAATCAGGCTGCGTTTTTGTGAAGCCCAAAAGAAGAACATTTAAATGTGAGAACTTTGCCCCACGTTGGGCGCCACTATTGGATGACCTTCCAATAGTGGCGCCCAACGTGGCGGTATGTATATAGAAAATTAAAGCAAGGACAAGAAACAAAAAAGTAACATTTATGGTAAGTGCTATTCGCTGATTAATATTTAGTGACTTCGCTGTATTCTAAAACTGTTGTGGATGCAGTCGTCGTGTCGGGCTTCAATAATCCATTCACTCAGTCCCGCTTTATTAAACGACGTATTGTACTGGTAATTGTGGTCAGTTACGACCTTTAGTAGATGGGAGGCCTGTGTAGGTTAAACGAGAAACAATCTCGCCAATTGAATCATACTGGCTGCGCTGTATATATGTATATGTACGATACGTGACTTATTTTATTTAGGTACCTACTAGAGGCATTAAATCGACGTATTTCGGATGTTTCGGGATGTTTCGGGTTCCGTGCCCAAAGGGCAAAACGGGACCCTATTACTAAGAGTCCGCTGTCCGTCCGTCTGTCACCAGGCTATATCTCATGAACCGTGATAGCTAGACTGCTGAAATTTTCACTTTTTTTTGTTGCGTTAACTTTGCACCTCATTTGTATCCTATTAACTTAACCCGGCCAGTTAAGATGTGATAAGTGTTTGTACGGAACCCTCGGGGTGCGAGTCAGAGTCGCACTTGGCCGGTTTTTGTTTTAGCTATCTTGGCCAGATTGTCACTCCATCTTGCTTAACCTTTTGAACGCCAAACGGTGAAGTAAAACACCGTCCCACTGACGTCATAGGGCTTGTGCACAAATCACGTGAGGTTCAATAGGGGGGAGGGGGGATCCCGTAAAAATCACGATATATCAAGTTAGGGGAGGGAGGGGTATAAGGAGACCTCACGTGTATTTTTCTACAGTGAACGAACTAAGAAAAAAACAATATTTTTCTCAGTTTCGTTAAAAATAAATCTTTACTTGTAAAATACTTCAAAATAGCGAGTCTATTTTACGAAATTTTGGCGGAAAAAAATACACGTGAGGGAGGGGGCGTTAGCAAAGAACCTCACCAAATATCACCAGTGGGGGGGTCAAAAAGTTGGCGAAAAAACCTCACGTGATTTGTGCACAAGCCCATAGCAAAAATAAATTACTGCTCCAAAATCAACAGGGATTGAAAAACACTTGCAACGGTGTGAATTACGAAGTTTTTGATCATTGAAATACTGATTTCTCTGATTGGTCCGCACGTATTGGATTGGAGCCAAAGTCGGACACCCAAAATCCACCACCACCAAAACACCAAGAGCGGCAATAATGCAGGTCACAAATGTTTGCCGCACGAGCCGAAGGCGGATACGATAGACACTTGATCCCAAAAACAAGATCCGACACTTACGTCATAGACGAGTTACTTTATAGTAGGAAAATAAATAATAAGGAAAATAATACAGTTACTAATACAAAAAAATCTTTACAATTGCCATTTTCATAGGCCACATTTTAGTTTGTCACTTACGATTTTATGACATTCGTACAGATCAATAAGACAATTGGAGAGCATTTTGATAAACCACTGGCAACACAGAAACAGTGATGACGTCAGCTACCTTATCGGAGTAGCATACATGTCCGTCTAGCACAACTACGCTTGGCGACTCTTGTCGCGCGACATAGCATCGCCCGTCACACTCTCACAGTACAGAGAAGAAAGAGATAGTTAATACTCGCACGAGAAAGAGTCGCGTGCCACAGTTGTGTTAGAGGCCCTGGTGGAGATACACACCCCAACTGGGACTCTGTACTGGAGTCCCGGACATATTAGGTTTAAGATTAGGTTAGTTAGGTTAAGTGTCTTCTCGGCGCCTTGTCCGGAAGGACGAGGCGTGTCAGCTCCAAGACAAGCAAAGGGCCCCCACGGACCCGCAGTCATACACAATAACATAAAAAAAAAATCTATTGCTATGGATAAACATAACTTTTACAGCGTAGTTTAAAACCTATTTCTTTCATGTATTGAAAATGTTGAATTAATAATTGTAATCATTCGAGATGAATTAGATTGTATTTCTGCAAAGCCATGGCAAGTTGCCAGCACGATTGTAAAGTCAAGGATTTGTACAAACATTCATATATTAAAGTACATCGTGATATTCGTGATGTAGTAACACGATTAATACGATTATAGAGCTTTAATGAATCGTTCTGTTAAGCCTGTGGTAACCAAATAAATAAACATTCTATTGCATTTTTGACACCCGTCTCGTCTCTTGACATGAGTTAAAGACTCTTAAACGACAATACCACTATAAATAATTATTTCTTTAATTAATATGAAGCACTAGGAACTGAAAAACAATACTCCACATGATTCAAAAAGTAAAAAACTACACATGACAATTTTTGGCGGCGTTTTTTAATGCTATTATACGTGGCGATGATTTAGCCTCCCTCTAAATCGTCATTACTTTTTAATCGACTTCCATAATGGAGGAGGTTTTACGGTTTACTTTATGTATATTTTTTATGTATGTTCATGTTGTATAAGTATAACGTCCGAAAAAATACGCGACGGCGCCTTAACTTCACTAATTATTTAAGGAAGTACGTTAAAGAAATACCGCTGATATTATCTACCTAGAATAGGATGTTAAATTTCAATACATTTATGATTGAATAGCGTTATGAAACAGTCATGTGTATGTTGGTCAGACTCAAGGTCAGCTGTCTTATGTTTTCTTTACATTGTCATTGCCCATCCCCCGTCCAGTTTAACCTTTTTAGCGCCAAGGACGGCAAATCACCACGCCACGACGTATTTGCCGCTATACAATGCCGTATTAGCTGCTGTTAGCTTGGCGTCTGGGACACAGTTTTCCGTAGACGATCTGGGCGGTCAATACTTTAAAAACCTATGTCTAACACTTACCAGTATCTCCAACGGCTTGGCTGAGCGTGTTCTCAGTGACCGGTCTCAACGCCTCCACTGCACTGATGTATCCCAGTCGGTCGGCTATGGCACACGCTGTCTGCCCGTTCTGTTTACAAATAATTAAGAATTTACTCATCATAGCCATCATTATTCACTTACCCTTATCCGTACACGTAAATTCCCATACACAATCAACAATCGCAATCAATTTCACACTTATTTCACTCACACACACAAGCATTCCCATCTTTAAGCGTTGCAATGGCTAAGTTTTGTAAGGTCCTGGCAGAATACCACCGAAGTGGCTTGCTGCTTCATTATACTGAGTTAGCGCCTTTTCTCTGCTACGACACATGGTTTCTTAAATGTGCTGTAATTGTTTTATACTTGTACTAGTTTTAAGTAGCATGTTTTGATTGTATTTTATTTTTTATTGTGTCTAACCATGTAAGTTGTGGATATGAATAAAGTGTTTATCTATTTATCCTATTGGACGACGCGGTTAACGCAGTTTGTAGTGCACCTGCCTACTGAGCCGGCGGTCCTGGGTTTGAATCCTGGCCAGGGCAAATATTTGTGTGATGAACTCGAATATTTTTCCTGGGTCTTGGATGTCTTCTATATATGTATTTATTGTTGGAAGGTCGTGATGCTGTCCATGTTTGTCTATGTTATATTTTGAATTTGTTTTAGGAATTATATTTAAAAACTGATTGATGTACAGTGTCATGTGAAGTTGTCTATTCTTTCTCATATACAAATATAAACAATGTTTTGTATTTCTACGTTTTAATTCTTTCCAAAGCTAATCCACCTCATCAGTGGTAGCAGAACGTTGAATAATTAGTGGCAAATGGAAGAAAAATAATTAAAACCGTGAGTAAATGAGATAATAAAATTTTCAAAAATGAGCTCAAGTCTAAGAAGCATAGAACCGCTGACAAAATCAAATTACGATACCTGGTGCTTACAAGCACAGGCGATTCTCATAAGATACGATCTGTGGGAGTACGCTAGTGGTGAAAAAACGTTAGCGGCAACTGCGACTGCCGAACAAAAGAGTGCGTTCCTAAAGGAAGACTTAAAGGCAAGGTCAGAACTACTTTTACTTTTATCTCCACCAGAACTTAAGCAAATAAAGGGATGTAACACATCCAAGGAGGTGTGGGATAAACTAAAATCTGTTCACCAAAGTTCAGGACCTGCGAGAAAGGCTACGCTATTAAAGCAGCTAGTATTAAAGAAAATGACTTCACAAGAAGATGTGAGAGACCATCTCAGTAACTTTATGGACGTAGTGGGTAAATTAGAAGACATGGATGTCAAAATTCATCCAGAATTATTAAGCATTATGATGCTATACAGTTTACCTGCAAATTTCGATGGCTTCAGAACGGCAATTGAGTCGAGAGATATTTTACCAAGTCCTGACATGTTAAAAGTAAAAATCATAGAGGAATACGAAGCAAGAAGGCAAAGCGAAGCAAGCGAACCTCAAACTTCAGAAGCATTCTATGTTAAAACAAAGAAAAAGGTACTATATTGCAACAAATGTAAGAAGAAAGGGCATTCCACAGAAAATTGTTGGTCAAAGAAGAGACCTGATAACCCTAATAAAACTAAAGGTCCAGAAAAGACCTACAACATCTGTTTAACAACAGAAACGTCGAAATGTATAAGCAATTTATGGTGTCTGGATAGTGGCTGTACGTCACATATGACGGGTGACAAAAGTATACTCTGTAATTTGATCCCTGCGTCTGACACTCTAAGACTAGCTTCAGAAAAGCATACGACCCAAGTTAAAGGGAAAGGAAAAGCTGAACTCTATACAGAAGATTGCAAGCATAATATAACTGACACATTATATGTACCAGATTTGTCAAACAACTTGATGTCAGTAAGCAAAATTACAGATCATGGCTATGAAGTTTTATTTGAAAAGGAACAAGCCAGCGTCATAAAAGACGGAAGTGTTAGCTTAAAAGCTAAACGAAGAAATGGATTATATTTTATTGAATTCGATAAGCCGGAAGAGACAGCAAATTTCACGCCCAGTGCTGAAAGCGAAATTATGAAATGGCACAAGAAATTAGGTCATGTGAATGAAAGAGACCTAAAGGAAATGGTTAAAAATAAAATGATGCGAGGACTTGACTTTAAAGAAAAAATTTTGGGTACCTGCGAGACTTGTATCAAGAGTAAATTTACCACTCTACCATTCCAAAGCCATGAACAAATAATCTCTACCGAAGTGCTCCAGATAATTCACAGCGATGTATGTGGCCCTTTTGAGCATAAATCAATGGCCGGATCAAAGTATTTCGTTACATTTATTGACGACTATACAAGATACTGCTGTGTTTACTTCTTAAAAGAAAAGAGCGAAGTAATCGAAAAATTCAAAGAGTATAAAAACTATGTTGAACTGTTTCATAAGAAGAAAATTCAAAACCTTCAGTCTGACAATGGAGGCGAATATAGGTCGAAGGCGTTTGACAAATTCCTCAAAGATAACGGTATAAGCCGAAGACTATCTGCACCCTATACACCGCAGCAAAATGGCATGAGTGAAAGGAAAAATCGGTCGCTGATGGATAAAGCAAGATGTCTGATGCTGGATTCCAATATTCCTGCAAATCTATGGGCAGAAGCAGTGAATACAGCAAACTATTTGATAAATAGAAGCCCTGCAAAAGCTCTCAAAGGAAACTCCCCATATGAGAAGTGGGTAGGAAGAACACCATCGGGAAATCATTTACACGTGTTTGGAAATAGAGCATTTGTGATGAACAAGAACCGAAGAGGAAAATTCACAGCCAAAGCGACAGAAGGAGTATTTTTGGGATATGCGAATAATACCAAAGGCTTTAGAATCTACATACCGGAAAAGAATGACGTTGTTATCAGGGAGGCAGTGGGAAGTTTACTGTACCTGTCTACCAGAACTAGACCAGACATCGCACAAGCGGTCAATCAAGTTAGCAGGAAGGTCGAAAATCCCACTAGAGAAGATGTCACAAAACTGAAGAAAATATTTAAATATTTGGTTGGAACCAAAGACAAAGGCATTTTGTACAAAAGAAACACGCCAATAGAGAATATCGATGCATACAGCGACTCGGACTATGCTGGAGATCCATTGACGCGAAGAAGCACTTCTGGCTCCGTGCTCATGATAGCAAATGGACCAATCGTATGGGCATCCAAGAGACAGCCTATAGTAGCGTTATCGTCGACCGAAGCCGAGTACATAGCCGCAGCAGACTGTTGCAAAGAGGCATTGCATCTGAAATCTTTATTGAAGGAAATAACCAATATGGATATAAAAATAAATTTACACGTTGATAACCAAAGTTCGATTCAACTTGTGAAATCTGGATCCTTCAACAAAAGGTCGAAGCACATAGATGTGCGATACCATTTTATACACGAACACTTTGTGAACGGACTGATCAATATCAGCTACTGTCCAACTGAGATTCAGTTAGCTGACGTAATGACAAAACCGCTGTCAAAAGTAAAGTTTGAAAGACACTGTGCAAGATTAATGCACGTATAGAAACGTGTCTCAGCAACATGAACGAACATCAGGAGAAGGTGTTGGAAGGTCGTGATGCTGTCCATGTTTGTCTATGTTATATTTTGAATTTGTTTTAGGAATTATATTTAAAAACTGATTGATGTACAGTGTCATGTGAAGTTGTCTATTCTTTCTCATATACAAATATAAACAATGTTTTGTATTTCTACGTTTTAATTCTTTCCAAAGCTAATCCACCTCATCATTTATATATTATGTATATAGTCGTATAGTACCCATAATATAAGCTTTGCTTAGTTTGGGACAAGGTCGATTTGTGTAAGATGGTCCCTTAATATTTATTTATTTATATTTATTTGGTCGGTGTAACATGTTTTTTCTTGCATCTTTCCCTAATAATTAGAAATAACTGTTTAAGGAAAACAATCTTTCGTAAAAACCCATCTAAATAAATTAGGCCAAGAGGTATCGCCCCAGTAGGAAAAATAACTGAAATTCACAGAATTGGTTCTAAGGGTGTATACACACCGAATTATTTTCGAGGCACGCATTAACGCACCATCAACTGACTTTGATTGGTCATGTGGTGTAGGGGGGTTACTCCGATGTTCGAAATTCGAACTTCATATCGTCCCATCCCGCTCATCCAACTGTTGTTTGACGCAGTTCGAGAGATGGTACAATCTTCGAATTTCGATTAGAAACTATCAATCAACACCAGCCAACCCATTCTCTCATAGATTGAACATCGATCGATGTGGTAACTAACACTCTATAAGCATATTTAACTCTTTAGGCTCACCCTTCAGAAAAACAAGAAATATCGGACCACACACAAATCAATCTAGTCCCAAAGTAAGCTCTAGTAGGCTTGTGTTATGGGCAGTAGGCGACGATATACAAATACATAGAAACATCCATAACCCAGGAACAAATATCCGAGTTCATTACACAAATCTTTGCTGCTGCCGGGATTCAAACCCAGGATCGCCGACTCTTTAGGCAGCACTACCACCGCGCCTAATCGCGTCGTCATATTGGCACAACATGGTAGCTCCATTTCGCCTGATGGTAAACAAAAAGGAGCCCAAGTCGCAATGGCAACCAAGAAACCATCGGTGCCATGTCAGTTGACACTGCCATGCTGGCCCGAGAGATGCTTCTTCACGCTTCATTTGAAGAGCCCCATGTTGTAAGAAGGAAGGAAATACACATGTGCTGGCAAAGAGTTCAATTTTTCGGGTTCCGTACCCCAAGGGTCAAACACAGGACCCTATTACTAAGACTCCGCAGTCCATCCATCTGTCTATATGTCTGTCTGTCTATCCGTCTGTCACCAGGCTGTATCTCATGAACCGTTATAAAGAGACAGTTGAGATTTTTACAGATGATGTATTTCTGTTGCCGCAATAACAACAAATACTAATAAATTCCGGCCAAGTGCGAGTGGGACTCGCGCACGAAGGGTTCCGTACCATTATCTGTAAGTTTGTTGTATGGGAGCCCCCCTTAAAAATTCATTTTATTTTTAGTATTTGTTGTTATAGCGGCAATAGAAATACATCATCTGTGAAAATTTCAACTGTCTAGCTATCACCGTTCTTGAGATACAGCCTGGTGACAGACGGACGGACGGACAGCGAAGTCTCAGTAATAGGGTCCCGTTTTTACCCTTTTGGTACGGAACCCTAAAAACAGAATAAAATAAATATTAAACTGGGGCTCCCATACAACAAACGTGATCGGTTGCGTTCACTTTGCACCTCATTTGTATGCGGCGCCATCAATACCAAGCGCAAACTTAACTTAACCCCGCCAGTTAAGATGAGAAGTGTTTGACTCGCACTTGGCCGGTTGTTTTATAGTTCGGCAGATGAAAATAAGAAGAATATAAGGTAAACTTACAGCAGACACCGCGTTGGGATCAGCATTGCTTTTCAGCAGCAACTGGATGATGAGTGTGTGTCCTTGCTGCGACGCCTGATGCAGCGGTGTGAACCTGAACACAAACAGTCGATAAAATAAAACAATTCAAACTGATTATATCGCGTATATTCATTACTAGCTTTTGCCCGCGACTACGTACGCGTGGAACTTGATAAAAGGAATTATTAAAAGCGCCTAAGCAAATGTAAGAGCAATTGTGCTTTTGGTCTAATAATTACATTTCCTACAGGGTCACCGCACCCCAACAGAAATGTTCACTCACTTTTCAATCTTTTTAGGTATAATTTCCAGGATGAAAACTATCCTATGTCCTTCCTCGGATCTTAAACTATCTCTATGCCAAATTTCATCAAAATAGATTCAGCTGTTTAAGCGTGAAGAAGTAACAGACAGACAGACACACTTTCGCATTTATAATATTAGTATGGATTTGAGCCTCCCTGATGTTTCGGTAATGAATATACGCGATATAATCCGTTTAAATTGTTTTATTTAATGTGTGACAGTCGCCGAAACCGAAGAAAATATTACAAACAGTCAATGTTAAGAACGGACTATAATATGCACCTATTATTCCAGCATCATAGTCTAACAAGCCTACCAAGTGTCGACACGGCCCAGGGATAGTGGCGCTGCAAACAATTTTCATACGGCAATAACGAGCACACGTCATATATTTGCATTATTAAATGTCAGTAGCGATCGGTCAAGGATTTGTCATTATCCAAATACTTCTTCTTCTTCCTGGACCTTGTCCCATTTACTTGGGGTCGGCCTTCCCTGTCCTTTTCTTCCATTCTGCACGATTAAGTGCTATCTTTGGGTCTAAATTCAAAGATTTTAGGTCTCTTTGGACCGTCGTCCACCAGGTGGTGGGGGGTCTTCCGCGTCTACGCGTCGTCGAGGGCAAATCCAGAGCCACTTTGACTACGTGGTAGCCGTTACCTATAAGTCTGGATTTTGACCCTCCCCACTTGGTCTCTTGCACACGACATGCATCGACGCGTCGTCTTTTTAGGACTTCGCTGAGTTCGGCGCTTCGACCAGTCATGGAACCGAGGTTCCAGGTCGCTAATCGTAATGTATCGCATTTGTTATCGCATGTGTCGCCTTGACCGTCGCTTGAGGGGGACGCCCTAGCATTTATATTCTTTCTCTTATTTGTACTTTTCATATTTGGACAGGGAAAAAGGTTTTGGCTATGGGGTTTTACAGCCGGCTGCCGCCTGACGCCAAGGCAGTATCCCTCATTGGAAGGTTGTGGGTGCCGCCGGTGGACTTCCGTTTGTCTCATGCGCCGCCATCCCTACTACGCCATCCTGACCACTGTCATTATCCAAATACAAAATTGATAATAAATACGGTATCCTATTGAAAAAAAAACTCATATCAAATGTTGTTATATTATATCAGACGTTTTTATATCTATCATTTCACACGCTGTGCGGCCTTAGGAGGCAGCTAGGTGGACTGGGGTTAGAGTAGACATTGTTACTCGCTAATATGACGTAGATACTCACCCATGTTGAGCGTGTAAAGGTGTATATCCCGTGTAAAGGTATATCCCGTGTAAAGGTGTATATCCCGTGTAAAGGTATATCCCGTGTAAAGGTGTATATCCCGTGTAAAGGTGTATATCCCGTGTAAAGGTGTATATCCCGTGTAAAGGTGTATATCCCGTGTAAAGGTGTATATCAATCGCGTGTACGGGCACCGCACTGTCCGCCGGCGGCAAGCAGGGACTTGAGGACTGCTGTGCGACCTTCGGAGGCAGCTAGATGAACTGGGGTTAGAGTAGATACTCACCCATGTTGAGCCCTCGCTGTGACGTCAGCACCGGCTTCAACCAGCGCCCTGGCGGCTGCGTGGTGGCCATGGTGTGCCGCGGCATGTAAAGGTGTGTATCCATCGCGTGTACGGGCACCGCATTGTCCGCCGGCAGCTAACAGGGACTTGAGGACCGCTGTGCGACCTTCGGAGGCAGCTAGATGGACCGGGGTTAGACCTAGAGAAAATAACGGTTTATGTTGATGGTCAGTACTGAAAGTGTAAAAATCCCAAGTTGTTGTTTTAATCTTTAATCCTTATTTTCACGATTATTGCTCTGGCTATATCTGGATATAAATACATATTTTTTTATCAACTTTTTGTATTTATTCCTTAATCAGAATTTATAAGACTTTTAACTGAACGGAAGTTTGAACCTGCGTTTCTTTTTTATTATGCAACGTTTATGGTTAAATTGACAAATCATGCGATACAAATCCTTTTTCCTTTATTCTTTATTCGATACCAACACTATGATTTCTCAATTTACCGACATTTAAAAAAAAACCGTCAAAAAGTATAGATTTTTTTTCTTTTTTATTTAGGTTATCTTAGCTTAGTGCCGAGCATAATATAATTATTTTCACTCAAAACCTGTATTAACTGTATTATGTACCTACCACTTTTTTTTATTATCAATAAAGCCCTCGTCGTTACTGACAACTAACGAAATGGTACAATAATTTCAAATATATAATGACAAATTAAAATACTCTAAATTGCTCACCATTGCTGGCCGGAACGTTGACATCAGCCCCCCTCTCGATGAGCATTTCCACGCAATCTTCGTGTCCCTCTTGCGCGGCCATGTGCAGCGGTGTGAACCCGGCTTTAGACTTAACGCTCGGGTCCGCGTCTGCGTAAATAGAATTGCCAACATTATTTTTTTTTAAATAGTGTTAAGTTTAAACTAATTTCATTAGTTTATTATCACGGAATCCAAAACTATTCTACTCGTATTTATTTGGTTATATGAACTAGTTCTGAAAATATTAATAAACAAGGTGAAAGCAGCGTCGTCTAAGAATAAGCACTCAAATGACGACACCTTGTGGAAAAATGACAGTCGCAAACTACAAAAAGGACAGTGGTACAATTTTCATACTAAATCCGTCTTAGTAATAGTCCGACTGTAAGTTTTGTGCGCTGTGACTAATTACTTGTCGCCTACGCTCTTTTAGAATGAGAAACTTTTTAATCATAAAGGGGTATTTTAAACTGTTAAAATGCGGATCTATTTATCTTTTATCCATTTAAACATCTGGTTAAAAAAAATGTTGTCAATTGCATTACTTATATTGGGGTCATATTATGATCAGAGATGGGCATTATTCGAATAAATTATTATTCGAATAAAAAATTATTCGCCTTTTTTTCATTCGCGAATAATTTATTCGCGGATGATTTCCGCAATCATCCGCGAATAATTTATATAATATTTAACACGACTCGTTTTTAGGGTTCCGTACCCAAAGGGTAAAAACGGGACCCTATTACTGAGACTTCGCTGTCCGTCCGTCCGTCCGTCCGTCCGTCCGTCCGTCCGTCCGTCCGTCCGTCCGTCCGTCCGTCCGTCTATCACCAGGCTGTATCTCAAGAACGGTGATAGCTCGACAGTTGAAATTTTCACAGATGATGTATTTCTATTGCCGCTAAAATACTAAAAATAAAATAAAATAAATATTTAAGGGGGGCTCCCATACAACAAACGGGTTGGTTGCGTTAACTTTGCACCTCATTTGTATGGAGTGCTATACTTACCAGGTGCAAACTTAACTTAACCTCTTAAGGATGTAAAGTGTTTGTACGGAACCCTCGGTGCGCGAGTCCGACTCGCACTTGCCCAATTTTTTTTTACTGTATATTTAAGTTAAATGATAAGCACAGGTAGTATAATAAACGAGCGACTGGCGTAAGGCGGTTAAATCTGACTTATACTCCTTTTTACTAGGGCCACAGAATTATTCGTGACAATTCATTCGACGAATAATTTATTCGAATGACGAATAATCATTCGTGGTTTTCATTCGTCATTCGCGAATAATTTGGTTATTCTTATTCGTTATTCGTCATTCGAATAAATTTTGCCCATCTCTGATTATGATACAACGGAAAAAAATAGTGTGATTCTACAGGTGTTTCAACCTCCGTCAATCCGCGGTCATATTAAAGCAATGGACCTTAACATGCTTTAAAATAAAAAAAATATTATTTATATAAGAAGATCGTTTAAAGTATACAATTGCATAAAGATTGCAGCTTGATGAAGCTCAGTCTTTCATAGGGCAATTTAACCCATTATTTGTAAACTCTAAGATAATATAAAAAATTGGGCAAGTGCGAGTCTGACTCGCACATGAAGGGTTCCGTACCATAATCCATAAAAAGTTTGTTGTATGAGAGCCCCCCTTTAATATTCATTTTCTTTTATTTTTAGTATTTGTTGTTATAGCAGCAATAGAAATACATCATCTGTGAAAATTTCAACTGTCTAGCTATCACCGTTCTTGAGATACAGCCTGGTGACAGACGGACGGACGGACAGCGATGTCTCAGTAATAGGGTCCCGTTTTTACCCTTTGGGTACGGAACCCTAAAAAGCACATCGTCATAACATAAAAATAACTTCATGCTGGACAACTTATCTTATAACTTCAGTTATTTATTTAAAGTTTAGTTAGTAAACAACGTACCTATTTATTGCGATTGGGTTTCACTTTTATATCACAATCACAACTACAATCCACAGTTCAGTTAAAATCATAGATGTACAATAACAGTTTTGTAATAATTGTGATTAAGTAGTGTTGCTTTTTAACAAAAAAAAACTTCATAAAGGAGGATGTCCTCAATTCGGGTCTATTTTTATATAACTTTTTATTATAACTGAACCATCCAGGTTACCACCGGTAAGGAAGAAGGAAGTAAAGCAACTGATTTGAATAAGGATAAACCGAAAAAGTTTTTAATGGCAACTGATTAGATGAATACTCATTAAAAGGAATGACTAATCAGTCATACGAGTAAAAACTAGTAACTAATGAAAACTGGTTTTTCTTAATAACCCACATGCATGCATCCGCTAACGTAACCTATTGAACGCCACAGTAGGCCGCCGACACCGGAGAATTGCTAACGCTCGACGTTAGCAATTAAACAGCTACAAGTATCTCTCAATCCCTGTTGATTATGGACATCACCTGTGCTAACTCGGGGCACGTTCGATATATCATCATCATAAATTTAAGAGCTAAGCTCTTGTCGGTGGAGTAATTTCCAGCTTATTCTACATTCCGCCTTCTCTTTTACATCTTTATACAATGAAACATTTATTTTTTTCCTTTTTTTCGATAAATAAATCCATACTAATATTATAAATGCGAAAGTGTGTCTGTCTGTCTGTTACCTCTTCACGCTTAAACCGCTGAATCGATTTTGATAAAATTTGGCATGGAGATAGTTTAAGATCCGAGGAAGGACATAGGATAGTTTTCATCCTGGAAATTAGCCCTAAAAAGATTGAAAAGTGAGTAAGTAATTCATGATGACATTGATGACCCTGTAGAAAATGTAATGATAAACCCAAAAGCACAATTGCTCTTACATTTGCTTAGGCGCTCTTTTATTAATTAAGGTAATTAGGTGGATATCTATCGTGTTGTACGAGGTTGCATCCATACTTCCAAGTTCCACGCGGACGTAGTCGCGGGCAAAAGCTAGTATGATAATATAAATACATGTAATTATTGAATATTCTCGATTACTATAAAAAGTTCGATATCATGGTCTAATAAAGTGAATATTTTCATGTGGACGGCAATCTTTTATACCCACGAATATGGAAAAAATATTTATTGTATATATATGAAAACTATGTTAAAATAGACGAATAATAGACTTCTTTTTTTTCGAGGTTTCAGGGGCGCGAATTATAAAAGCTATATATACTATTTCAGTCACGATTCAGATTCTAATCGGTGAGCTTTTGTTTGTGCATATTAGTTAACAATATCTTTACCGTTACGGAAAAAAGTAGTCACTCAAATGTATTAGCTTTTTGGTTACACATTTTCAAGTATTATTCACGACAAAACCTAGTCGAGTTTGGTAACGTCTATAACGAGCAAGCGTGCCGCGGTAGCGGACGGCGAAGCGTCAGAACCGAACTGCTATGAGTAAAGTAGGTTAGGTTAGAACTGCGACCACAACAGCGCGCCTCCTGACCATGAATCAACTATTTTATCACGATTTCACACTAAATATGGCCTAATAAGAAGTACCTATCAACTGAAATCATTCTAAAAGTAAAAAAAAGCTTAGGCATTGTTAAGTAATTTGCATGAACGGTAATTTCTTTAATACAATCGGAGTCGTTACTAAAATATTATTCACGAATTAGATCGCAACAGACGGGTATTTGTACGAGCAATGTCCGTATGAATTTAGTTAATAAAGTCTATACGATTTCAGTAAATTTCTGTAATATACCAGATTAGGGTTTTGTTAAGTTTTGTTCAAACAAAAGCTAATCTGGTTCAGTTCGCATCTAAACCCTATCAGTATAGCCTTTGTTAACACGCGTCAGGGGCACGGTGAATTGCTACAGCGCTTGGCGTTTAAAACATTAAGTTTAATTAGAGATAAAGGTTCAATTGGAGTCCATTGTGACATTTAGATCGTTTTATGAACATACGGCTAATTACAGGCCCAAAACAAACCTAAATGACTAAGAAAGCAAACCAAGCAAATAAAATACTTGTCATACAGTCGGCATGAAAAGTATCTGACAATAGGCGTGTACAGCTGCCGGCAAACTTTTTGAGCATAACCTTGACTGCGCAGTAGCCGATTTACGTACAAGTGTACATGCGCAGATCCGCCATTTTTGTTCAAAAAGTTTGCCGGCAACTATAGACAATTCAGGCAAACGATGGAGAACCAAAGTAAATACGTACCATGTTCGAGAAGCGCGAAGGCAATGTCGGGATGGTTGTGGCGACAGGCGATGTGCAGCGCCGAATGCCCGTTCTTCGCCAGCGAGTGCGGCGAGGCACCTACAAAAGTCATCTAGCTTACTGAGTACTGCGGCTAGCTGTGCGTAAAGAATTGGTTATGACTTGAAGCTGAGATTTTAAGAAATTATGTCGTAAAACCCCTTCAATTACGTAGGGATATGGGTCACTGAGCGGTCGTTAACTTTTTGAGGGGCAAAACTTTCCATCGACCTGATCTGCCGTCTTGGACGCTCAAAGGGTATATGAGTTTTTCTTGTATTCTCTATTTGAAATTGTAGTATGTTTATTTTGTACATGTATGTAATTAACGCCACATGATTAATGCTCATTTCATCATTAACATAATCTTGATAGGTCAGTTTAATTATGCTAATTTAGTAAAGGGATAGTAAACCTTACGTATTTTTTGGGACAATCTCTACAACTAAAATCTCAGCTTCAAAATTTAATACGTATATCCAATTCTAACGCACTTAAGATCTACATTTTGTAGGATAATGCATGAATGTGTGTGTGTAGTAACACTAGATATAACATAGTGTCCATGTCATAAAATGTGTGTTATTGTGTTACGTTACTTCATTACAAAAGCTATATTTTCCGCATTAAGGCGTCATAATGCCTGTTGAGTGTGAATTTTAATAAAAAGTAATTCTGGTCTGTGTACAGTCTAAAATAATATTGAGCACTTAGTACTTCGTCAAAGTAAATTTGACACAAAAAACAAAACAACTAAGAGAGTCAGTTGTCAAATTCAACATGACAAAGTCCTAAAAGTGCTCAGAATTTCACAGACTTACAGTTCGTGAGCTCTTAGATTGCGATTTGGATTTGGGTGAAGGGGTTCTAATCTGGAGGCCTAGCATATCTTGCTAACGCGATTCATTGTCGTGCGACAAATGCTACCTGTCACTTTCTTTACAATACAGTGCGAGCAAGACAGGTGATGTTGAGCCGCGCGACAAAACAAGTGCCGTCGCGGCAAGATATGCTAGCTACGCAGTATCGCGTAAGAGCGAGTGAGACAGGTATAAAAAATAAAAAGCGAATTGTATTCTATCAGCTCACGTACTGTAATTTTCTTTACGTCACCCTAGGCCTTAAGTGGAATTTTCTGCCTGGGGAGAAAATCACACTTCCTGGCCAAGACGAGACGTAAAACTTTTAGACAAACCACGGGCGATAATTCGTAAAGCCTCAGATCGCGTATTTATCGCCCTCACCTTCGTTTCAGGCCACAAGCATGCGATCTAAGCCAATCACGTCACCGCCCTAGGTGTACTATTAAAACATAATCCGCCTGGTGACAACTAAAACTCACTAAAAATGTCTGTCACTGCTCTTCAAAAGCTCGTATCTAGTCAGCAAATTGATACTGAGATACGAGTTTTGTTTCAAGTAGTTATTTGTTACTGAGTGAGTTTTGATTATCGATATACCTGTGCTAACTCGGGGCACGCTCTAGGGATTTGATATCGATAAAAAAGATGTCGATATATATTAATACATGTCACATTGAAAGTTCTCGATTACTATAAAACGGTGCGATATCATGTCTGATGAAGTGGATATTTTCATCTAGACGGCAATCTTTAATACCGACGAAGATGACAATTTATTGATTGTATCCTTAATACTTATTATGAAAATTATGTAAAATAATCAAATAAATACACGTTTTAATTTGTTTATTGTTTTCATTCTAAAATGAAGAGAAAGAAAATACATTTATGTTGTTTAACATTTAGATGTCGACAGTAACATCGATATATTTATTTGTCGATAAATTATTTTGCTACATTACTTTAGTATCAGTGCCCCGAGTCAGCACAGTGATTGTGAACCGTCAAATATGCCACACGCACCTTTATCCAAAAGCAGCAACGCGATATCCGGGTGGCCATAATACGTGGCCATGTGCAGGGGGGTGATGTGGCTCTTGCCGGGCGCGTCGGGCTGCGCGCCCCGCGCTAACAGCAGGCGCGCCACGCCGATGTCGCCGTACTTGGCCGCCAGGTGGAGCGGCGTGAACCCCTTGCGCGTCTCGGCTTCTATTGGTGCGTTGTTGTCCAGGAGGATCGAGGCTACCTCTTCTTTGCCTGAAATAAAAACATACCAGCTGTTACATAAGAGGCCTTTAAAATAGTACATTGCTGCAGACGCTGAAAAAGAAAAGCGAGGGAATACGAATAGTGATACGAAGCCGACAAGCCCTTTGCACGGCTATGACATGTATAGTGCTTTTCTCAAACATGCAATGAAATAAAAAAATACACCACTCAAAATAGTATTTTATGCAACAGTTGTATAAGAAGGGGCAAAAAACGCGAGTGGCATAAGTTCACTACGCTCACATCGTAAGAAAGATACCACGAGCGTTTTTTGACCTACTAATACAACTTTGCATACAATACTTTATCTGCGACTCGACATTTTAATAAATAAAATGCTAAAAAAATAGTCTGATAAAAAACAAAATATTAACGTCCATCTGTCAAAAAAATATGAACTTATACCTAAGGGTATACGTTCACTATACTATACATGCATGCACAGAGGATAAAACTATTTTTTTAAGTTGACAGCAATGCATTAGTACAATAAGTTTTTTTTTTTAATTGCAAATTGTTCGAATGCAGTTGTTTATTTTGTAATCTGTGATACTAAGTAATGCTTTTTTGGCGACATAATAACATCGTTTAGCAGTGTTTTTTTGGGCAGTAGAGTATAGACTTTTACAGACTTTCATAATTTATGTCTTTATATTAGAGTTAGTAACTATATAAATGACAGAAAAAAGTACTGGAGTAGAAAAAAATATAATTCAGCTGTTTAGCCTGTTCATAAACACAGACATATTTGAAACTTGAAACTTTGGCGACCGAGGTTTTCGTAGCGCTACGCGTGTAGCCGATAACATGGAGAAATGCGTATGTAGCGAAACCTCGCTACGAGCACAGTGCCCACGGAGCGGGTTCCCGGTGTTCAGTGTTTAAAAAAAAACTTCCCAGCCTTCAATTTTGTATGAAATTCCTTTGCAGTTCTTTCGAGTTGTTCCGCCCGAAACGTGATACTTCGAAACCTGTTATAACGCACGTTATGGCGACATTGCATTGCATGTTTGAGAAAAATGTATTTGTTTCATATTATGACAAATATATTGAAGATTTCAATCCACTTTTTAAAGCGAATAATACTTTTCCCTGAGTTCTGAGAAAGTAACATAGCCATTTCATGCCTTCATTGCACCTGGAAAACGTGCCAGCCTCAGCCTACCTTCCTTAGCGGCAATGTGTAGCGGCGTGTAGTGGTCCTTGGTGGCGGCGGCGACATCGGCGCCATGTTGTAGCAACAACGCCGCGATATCGCCGTGCCCCAGCCGCGCGGCAACGTGCAAGGGAGTCTGTTCCTCGCGCGCTCTCGCTTCCACCTGGAAAAATACGAAGTGTCTGTCTTTAAATAGGAATTAATTCATTAACGACGGATCCGAACATGTTATTCAATCTTGATCATGTTATTCACGAAGGACTTGTAGATGATAAACCCGTCACTGCCCTGACATTGTATTAAGCGGCTTACACTCACGTGCAATCGTCAGGGACGAACCAACATGTTTCGTACTCGTATGGAGCTCTTCATAAGGGACTGTTAACCGTACACTGGCACGGCATCTTTGTCACTGATTATTTGATCGATACTCCGCTCTAATGGCGCGCGCCGACGGCGCGGGGGCTGCTTGCAAGCTTACAACTTGTCCGTCCGGCACTAAAAAGTCACTTTTGTCATCCATAGACATTACGCACACTTGACTAATGGTGTCCACGGGATTGTCTAAACGCCGGCCGTTCCTGACATAATAAATACAGTAATTAAATATGTCTCACGAAAGTTTTAAAACGATTTTAATGTTATATATTGTGTTCTGGCCATCCCGCTGAAAGATCGCTTTATATTAAATTACTTCGATGTACCCAATTCCTTTTCTAATATACTGGGTGCCTCTTCACATACCTTAGCGTTATTCCTAAGCAGCACTCGCACCAGATCGGTCTGATGCGCCCTCGCCGCCAGGTGGAGCGGGGTCTCCCCCCGCGCCGTGCAGGCGTCCGCCTCCGCGCCCGCGCCCACCAGCACCAGCGCGATGTTCATGCAGCCCATAAAAGAGGCCACGTGGAGTGGGGTCAGGCCTGACTCTGTGGTCGCTGATTTACCTGAAAAGAAGTTACGTATACGTCACAAATATGGTTTAAATTATCTATTCACTAAGCTAACTAACCAATGCTTGTTCTATGGTACCAGACGACGAAATATAATACATAAACCTCCAATATTTAAGGAATACTTACAATACTCATTCTTGCTAACTTCCACAAAACCACACACACTCATACTCATATTAAACGGATTTTGCACGGTGAAATGGCAAATTACTTGTAGTCTCCATATAAATATCGACACTCAACATATAATGACATCACGATTCGGTGGCCGTTTGTATTGAGCGCATTTAGGACTCCGTAGGAATGTTGAACATTGACGGTAATTTCTGACTTTTAGAACAGTCTAAGAGTAGTTAGTCCTATATAGACATTTGATCCCAATAAAAAAAAAACGATTGACATCCACAAAAAAATTACGTCATGCCTATTCTATGGAGTATGGACACTCACTGGCACCATATTTGAGCAGCAACTCGACGACCTTCAGCCTGTTCTTCTTGCAGGCGATGTGTAATGGAGTGAATCCGTTCAGGGCGCGAGCGTTCGCGTCTGCGTTTCTGTCGAGAAGTAGTTTCGCCACCTGCAAACAAACAATAACAGTTGTAAGTGAAACAGCTAGGCTAGACAGACAGAATTAAGTAGCAAGCTGGCTGGCTGACATGCCATGACTTTGCGCGACAAGAGTGAGCGGGACGTGTGTCTCGCTCACTCGTATGTACGCCGCGCTCGGATCTCTCGCTTAACCGCTCGCCGCGCCGCTGGCTTTTATAAATAATGGTGTGCACGGAGTGCCACAAAAAGAGAGAAATGGAGAAGTAGTACAAAAGCCGTGATTACTGATTAATATAGCACGACCACTCTGACAAGTGTGACGTGAGATTAGTTCGCCTTACGTATATTGTTTTGAAGTTTGAGAGTTGCTTTTGTGTACAATAAAGTGTTTACATACATACATCCGCGAGTGTACACCTAAAAAGATCACGAATGATTTGACACCAGGCCGACTGTAAGAAAAAAAGAAGAAGAAAGTCCAGGGATATGAGAAATAAGAAGAAATTTTAGATCGGTTTACCTTAACGTGCCCGCAGTGCGCGGCGACATGTAGCGCGGTGAGGTAGTCGACGGTGACGTCGTCGATGGGCGCTCCCTCCGTGAGGAGAACCTTCGCCGTCTCCACGTGTTCGCCTTGGACGGACATGTGGAGAGGCGTCAGCCCGTTCTGGAAAAGAAACAGCAAGATATCAATGCAAATGTTTGTACAGTAAACGGCGATAAAGAATGCACATCGGCAATCATCGCATTTCCGAATACAAACGAATGCTAATTTCCATGTACATCAATTATTAGATTAATCGTTCATCAGAATTTGAATTTCGAACTAAGTACTTTATTGTTGTTTTGTTTTGATTTCACGTGGAATATATAGAGCTGTAAAACTCGATAATTATATATAGTTATTGCTATAATGTTCTTGTTGGGGAAAAATAATATAAATTCAGGCACACATTCCTAAAAGGGGTTGACTGAGCATTAGCAACTGATGTTATACTACTAGGATACTTAAATGTGGGTTTAAAGATCGACAAAAAGTGTAATTACTTACATTAACATTCTCATGTTTTTTTTTTAATTGGTCGGCTTCAGTTACAAATTATTTATAAACATTGTAGATAATTTCGCGTGACTGGCAAAGTAACGGCTTACCTTTTTTCCCTATAGATGCCATAGTACAAATTTAATTTTGTGTAAGTTTTATCAACTCTATATATATCTTGACTTGGATATGCGACTGCACTCTCTCGCATTTGAACCACGACTGACAAAACAAACGTCATGGTATATGCGACACAGATATCGCTATAGGAAGTCGAAATTAGCCGATTGCCTCTTTCCAAAGATCGATGTGCAAACTTTATCGCCGTTTACTGTACTAAGTTGAAAAATGTGACGCTTTCAATGGGATTCGAAGGCACACGAGCTAACATGCTAGTTTTTCGTTTCTTATACGCCTAAGGCTGCATTCGACTCGACCAAACTTTTATTCCAAGATAATAATATGGCCTTCTGACATTACTATCCGAGAGAAAGCGCTATTCTTGAAATAAAAGTTTGGTTAAGCGCAGCCTAAGGGAGGCTTTGTTAGAAATGGCACAACTAGATTCGGGGTCAGGCATAATAGATCGTAGTGGCCCGATGAGCCTAGCCTTTCTCTATGATCAAATGAAATAGCTATCGTCGGGGATAGTGCAATACCGCGTAAGTAACAAGTATCGATACGAAGCCATATTCAATTATTGAAATGAGAACTTTATCAACTGATATTTACGCGGTATTGCACTATCCCCGACGCTATGTTATTATATAGAACTCAGGGAATAGTATACTCAAAAGTCACTTTAATAAGTTGCATGAAATTATCAATATATTTGTCATAATATGAAAAAAATAAATTTTAAAATGTATAAGGATGTATAAGGATTTTATTTTTACCTTCGTTTTGCTAGTGATTGGCGCACCGTGTTGCAATAATCGCGACACCACGTTGCTGTGTCCCGAGCGCGCGGCGCAGTGCAGTGGGGTAAGCCCGTCGCGAGTCACTGCCGCTATATTTGCTCCTGAAACATTATAATAATGATTAAAAGAAAGATCATTTGAATTTATTCATTAACTAACAGAGATTCTACAGAGCAAACTGCGTAATTCTGCATATATTTTAGAATGGTACCTACCTATTTAGATGTACCATCAACCATCCCAAGGGGCATTTTGAACGAGAGCCAACAATACCAACATACATCAGGCTAGCTTGTGGTTGGAGATCCACACGCAATCCATATCCAGTAAGTAATTTTTTTATACTTCCTTAAGGGTCTCTTCTGAATATCTTTATAAGACTTAAGAGAAACATTAGTATCCAAGCGCCTCGGTCGATGTTTACAAGCCTTGACCCATTGTTCATCAGCGTAAGAAACTCTATTATATATGCAGTAATGAGTTACTTATATTAAATTACATCCTCTGAAAGGTACAAATATCGACTTGAAATTTAAAATACATAATTATATTGGATGTGATTGAAGTGATCCTTACCATTCTCGACAAGCAAGTCAACCATCGCCAATTGCCCCCATTTGCTGGCAACATGTAAAGGCGTGATATTGTGTTTGGCAGCGCGACCAGAATCCGCGCCGGCGGCCAGTAAAGCCTTCGCAACGCCAACGTTGCCGTAGTGTGCTGCTATGTGAAGTGGTGTAAATCCGGACTTGGAACATGCGTCAGGGTTGTGTTCGTTCTGGAATTAGAGATAAAATCGGATTCACTTATGGAGATGATGACGTCTCAACTTGAATAAACCCTAGCTAAAGCTATATTAAAACTGGTCACAGTTATTAAATAAAACAGAAAAAAAATTACTAGTTACATCAGCAGCGCCCCTCCCTGTACGTATAGAATTTTTTTTTTCATTTTATACGACATCTAGGCCAAATTACATCCTAATTGAACTAAAATTCCCGCTCCAGACTCCTGCAATGGTCTTCACTTGACGATTATTACAATACTAATATTCCTAGTAGGAGAAGCACGACTTCGAAGTTCTATCGCATAATGTAATCCTGCAATCACATAGGTCTCCAATTTTCTATGGCAAGGTACCAAAAGAAAAATGATCTGTTAATTTAGGCATTTCTTTACGGGTATTTATTTACCTCAAGCAACAATGTAGCAGCTTTGACGTCGTTCTTTTTAGCGGCGATGTGCAGCGCAGGCAGTCGCACTTTGCCCCTCGTGTCAGATTCCAGTAGTTCTGCGACTACTCGGTCGTGTCCCTGCTGCATGGCCACGGCTAAGGGGGTGAAACCATCCTGAAAAATGTAAAGTATTTCTATAGCTGAACTGTGGCTTGGAAAAATTAATACAGCATTTCTAGCACAACGTGACATGCGACTCTTATGCGCGCGAGATAAATTACCCATCTCTTTCTGTGTAGTACTGTGAGAAAGTAACGGGTGGCGCTATGCCGCACGACAAGAGTCGCGAAGCATAGTTGGGCTAGACGGGCAGGTATATTAATAAGGGTATAAATACAAGGCATTAATAACAGATGCAAGACATTCTCCGTGGCTTCATGGATTATTTAGTAAACCTTTCATATGGGCTTTTATATTGTATGGAAAACCGCTTATTCGAGTTCACTAAAGAGTGTTGTATATTTGTATTCCTAGTGGACCCAAATAATGTGAGAATGATCAAGTTCATAAAGATTCCCTTAAAAACGGCCCGAATGTAAGCTAAATACTGATGAAATTAGTGCTCTATGTTCGTGGTGGTTCTTCTGCTCTGCTGCGGACAGGGAGGTGAAACCAACGCCAGGCCACGCTTATACCTTCGCACAAACACCAATATTCAAATCTATTGAGATTTACCTCTGTGGCCAGGGTCTGGCTTGCCCCCGCAGCGAGCAGCATCTTTACACAGCCCGCATGGTTCTCCTGAGCAGCCATATAGAGTGGGGTAAAACCGGCGGCGGATTGCGCGTCGGCCTTTGCCCCAGCGCCGAGCAACGCGCGCGCCACCGGCTCTTGTCCCGCCAGACATGCTATGTGGAGTGCTGTGTTGCCTGGAATAAATAGAAAACCGATTTTTATTCACAATTATAGTATTATTTCAAGACACAACTGAATAGACTGTTACTGAACCACCACTTTGTTATGACGTCATGTAGGTATTCATGTCTTACCAAGAACTGAAAAAGAACGCATGATACAAATTGCCGGCGACTGCTACACCAACAAGAGCGATACTAACAAACTCTTAAAAAAAATAGTTTGATTCATTCATAACGTAAGGGTCCGTAGGGGGTTCATAAAATCGCTACATGCCCCTCTGGCAATTTCCAACACTCAGTATGACTTTTTTTTTTAATGGGGGTAGTTGTGGTCTAAAATTAGTAAAATCTTCCTCACGTAATTAATGAACGGCCCCTAAAGAACCACAGTAAGTACCTTTCTTGGTAGCAGAGTCGACTGTAGCCCCTCGCTTGAGGAGTTCCTCCACCACCTCGATGTGACCATCTTTGGCTGCCAGGTGAAGCGCGTTCAGCCCATTCTGGAACAAGCAGAAATTTACATCAAACACATGAGACAGGAGTTGATTTTTGACTTACTAGAAAATATAAAAAACAAAAATAGTACCGTAAAACTACCCAAATATACCTAGTCCAATCATCCAACTACGGTCTAAAACAAAACTCGTTTATTATTATCAAAGTCCATATTCTATTAGTGGTTTTAAACGTTTTTATTGAAGTTTGTTTAATTATGTTGTCACCTTAGAGTTTAATATTAATAATTGTCAGAATATTAACGAGTAATTTTCCGATTAAATTGGACCATAATTGTGTGGACTGGAGTTTTACGGTACATTACTGTAGACGCCGGGATAGAAGAGCTTCCCGGGTGAGTAGGTATAGACGGATAGTGATACGAAGCCGGCAAGCCCTTTTCACGGCTAAGGCATGTATAGTGCTAAGCTTATCTCAAACAAATGCAATGATAAAAAAATACACCACTCAAAAAAAAAACATAGCTGTTTAGCCTGTTCATAAACACAGGCACCATTTAAAAATAAATACTTCCCGACCTAGGCCTTCAATTTTGTAAGAAATTATTTTACAGTTCTCTCGAGTTGTTCCGCCCGAAACGTGAACGTGATACTTCGAAGCTTGTTATAACGCACGTTATGACGACATTTTATTGCATGTTTGAGAAAAATAGTTTACCAGATCAGTACACCGTTTACGAGTAATTGGGAGATATACATAAAAAATATAGAAAGAACTCCCCGATGAACTGAGAACCTGCACCTCTAAGTATATATAAAAAAATAGCATAATGTGACTTGATATACTACCTGTCACTTTTCTTTCAATACCGTGTGAACATGACAGATGATGCCAAGTCGCGTACAACTAATCGCAGCTCAAGCTTATGAATTGCGAATCGATTTGAAACATGACGAGCGCTATTGTTGGACGGCGTAAGCAACGTAACCTGTTTCATAAGGTCCTCCCTTAACTTAAATAGTTGCACTTATCACATTTACGAATAATGGGTAAATTATTCGTAAACGAAATTCCGGCACATACATTATCACATTTGCTAAGTGCAACTATTTATATTAAGGGAGGACCTTATTTGGACTCTGGGATATTCAAACATTATGCTATGCAAATAATCCACCTCGGCAGCACTGATAGGCAAATGGACATACAAACAGATGGAAATTATACGGCTTCCATTATCTGATCTAGTTAGCGGAGAAATGGTTTAATAGCACAGCGCATCACATATACAGAAAGGTCACTTGGCGAAAATTCGCTTTTATATTTCAAGTCTCTTTATTTAATGTGAAACGATAAACGATACGAGAGACATATTATACTACATATTATTGAATATGTAGGCCAGAAATTTCAAGAGTAAGCCCTGCTTTCCCGCAAACCCACTGTCGGATTCGGATATGGAAAGTTAGTTAAATAAACAGCATCATAAGTTAGTTTCTTTTCAACGTGGTAGATAAATAGATGATCATACTTTATTTTATGGCTTGTGTTCAACTCGTACATGTGATGTGTCAGTTGTCAACTCCTCATACTATCCCTAAAAACATACGATTGCGGAACAAACTTAGGGAGGTCATATTCGGCGACTTTTTGTAGCGATTCAATCGCGCGACTGTATCGCAACATGTAGCGAGACTATCGCAGTGCAGTCGCGTTGTTTTGATTTAGCATCGCTTCTGCATCATACGCGACTAATTTCAGCCTAATACCTCTGCGCATTCCCGAGAAAAAGAGTCTTGACAACAACGTAATCCTATAATATTATTCCGTTTCTGCCGACTGACTGAGTTAGCACGACACCTTTCTTTTCTACAATTTCAGAATACTATTGAATTGAGTGCATCCTCTGTCATAATGCTAAGCTGGGATGATAATGCACATTTTTCAGTCGGTATTCCGCGAGAACAAATAGCAGCTAGAATAACGCTTCATTAAAATACTTCACTAATGATCCTATCTCACAATGCGTGCTATCGACCTTTGTTCATTGGAATAAACAGTTATTCTAGAATATTTTTTCTCGTGAAACTAAATACGTAATCGCTTTTTAAGGTATACTTGGTTGTATAGCTACGGTTTGTTAGGCTTGTTAAAAAATACTCAATGGATGCGTCACCACACTTAAGTACAATACTTATTTAAAGTCAATACAGGTTCAATTAGATACCTATATTTTATTATTACCTTCTCTGCCTAGATACTTTTGGTATCTTGGTTCTAGCCTTTTTATGAGATTAGATTATTAAATGTGTTGAAATAGTTTAATGCAAACGGACTCAAAACCCTAGCATCTGCGTACATAAATTTTACGTTGTCTGTACCTATACTGATCTGTCATCTGTCACTTCGTCATTATAGTTAAGTTTATTGGTATCGCTGTGTTTCATTTATAAATATTAAATTATAATTCCATCCGCTAAATTCTCTAAATAAAGTCAAAATACATTAAAATGTTTTATATGTAAATAAATCGGGTGTTAATTTCATACCCACCCAGAACTTTCCCTGTGATTCAATTAAACACCAGTCATCTTTGATCCACCATTCTCCTTGACAATACGGATTGGTCACGCCGTATCTAACTTCTGACAGTTCTAATGCGAATTAAACGTACATAGATAATATGCCTCGTTATACTCTTGGAAGGTTACATTTCAGTCTAAAAAAATACGTTGGTTTTAAAAATGTACCTACACCTTAATTTGTTTACCCCTGAACACGAAATATCCAAGGGTCAGCAATTAATAAGCCCGCTGGATACACGACACTGGATTTTACTCCGCATGTACATTTTCGTGAGTGATTGGGGTTTTTTCATTGAAATTTACTGGACTAAATGAATACATCAATTTGAAAAAAAAAAATACTTAGGTTATTCTCTTCATCACTTCAAATTTATTTTTTTCTCATTAGGTATGTGTTATTTTTGTGTGTTGATATTGCGGCAATAATGATTTACACAACAAGACTTGAGAGGCCGCGTTAGAACAGGAACGTAACTACAAGTATTCCCCGTGGCTTCGTCCGAATATTAGTGGGGAATACTTTTTACTTGTCCTTAAATAACCGTGCGTTTTCCGAGATACCTACTGTCAAATTCTGCCTAAATGCAATAAATCACGACGTTAAGTTGGTCCGATGTTTTGTAAACGAAGACAAATACGCAAAAACACTTCCGTGTTTACGACACGATTAAAGATAATTTACAGAAATGTGAATTATGAAACTAGAAAATAAAAAAGAAAAGAGCACACGTTGCGACCGTAGGCATAGTACGTATACGAGTACCTACGCACTCGGTTTTTATCAAGTACTAGTAGCATATTTATGTGTTTTAATGTAGATTATGAAACTAATACACCACACCGACCAGTGTAAAAGGATCCTAATGAATTCCCAGCCGAGCGTAACGCATTCGAGGCCGCCGAGTCGCCATTGATATTACAAATTGAATATTGCTATTATTCATGTCCACGAGCAAAAACAAAATTGATATTGGGGAAGGTAAATGACTACTACTTTAATATGGTCGATCTAAGACAAAAAGGTAAGAGCTATTCTGCCACAATATCACAGACAATAAAGATTTAGGTTTAGGTGTCAGATAGGTTGTCAGGAAGAGATAGCTCTTTAGCGATAAGACCGCCTGTTGTTTACCTCTAATTGTAATTTCTTGCATTTGTTGTACTTCCCCTTTATGTTATATGAAGGGTGCAATAAAGAGTACTTGTATTATTTGTATTATATTGTGTTGTATTTTAAATATTATTAAGACTATCGTGAGACTATTTTAATAACTATACAAACACTAAACCAGTGCAGTGGGCCGTGAGTCGCGTAGCAGCACGGATATCTGTCCTTAATGAAGAGCTCCATATCAGTTCGAAAGATGTCGGGCCGTTCCTGACAATTTTAACGTTAGCCTAAACAGTTTTTATAATTATTAACGATAACTTCTAACACGCTGTTATTAATTTCCTTTATAACTAAGTTTGTTTGTTTGTAAGTAACTAAATATTTGCCTGAACAAAATTGCCTTGAGCTCCATATAGCCCCACCTTACAGTACTATTATCGTTATTATGTGGTTTTTATTTATAGTTCAACTGATTAACCATTCAAAATACGTCAAAAACTCTATAAACATACTAAATTGTACTATGTCTAAAAATGGGCCCCAAGGCTTTGTACCACAGACGCAGGAATCGCTATTATTTCTGCTATCTAGACACGCGGCAGCGTGTCCAGCCAAGTTCACCGCAGGAACTGGCGAGCAGCAGCCGTGTGTTATATTACACGAACCGTTTGGAGCCACTTTTGACCCCCCAATAACTCCAAATCTATTTAACATAAAAAAATGAAATTTGGCTTATGTATTAAGATCGTTTAGAACAAGTAGAACCCCAAATTTCATTAATATAGGTTAAATAGTTATTAAGATATTTAAGTCCAAAAAACGGTATTTTTATCACTGACTGACTGACTGACTGACTGACTGACTAGTAATCAAAAACCTAACCCACTTCCAGGTGACCTAGAAAGGTGAAATTTGGCATCCAGCTTAGTAATTGTGTGTGTATACAACAGTGATTTTTTTTATGTTTTATTATTATTCACTCATTTAATCTTGTTTCTTAGGATAGGTATTTTTTACAATAAATTTATATAAAAAGTAAAATATATAAAATACATTACAAATATAAACACATTATAAAAAAAACCTAACCTAGGGTGCCGCCGGCAACGGGGCAGGGCCCAGGCTACCGGCGGTTAGGGCTGCAGAGAGAGGAACCTCCTGACAATGCGCGCCGTGTCCAGGAGTACCGCCTTCTGTATCTGACCCTTGATCCAGCCATCTAGCGAGAGTCTCTTAAGATGTTTGTCGAGACTCTTCGCTATAAGACCGTTCGCCGAAACGACTATCGGGACAATGATCGTCGAGTCAACATCCCACATGGCGGTCACCTCGTGAGCCAAGTCAAGGTACTTGCTGAGTTTGTCCTTCTCGGTTTTCACGAGGTTCTCGTCATGTGGGATGGTGATGTCGACGAGCACTGCCTGGCGCTTGGATCGATCTACCAACACGATATCAGGCTTATTGGCTACAATAGTCCTGTCCGTGATGATAGATCGATCCCAATAGAGCGTGGCACGACCATTCTCGAGAACTGGCATCGGTGCGTACTTATAGTACGGCACCTCAGACCCCACAAGACCGTATCGAAGAGCAAGTTGCTGGTGAATGATCCTGGCTACTAGGTTATGTCTATGCAAGTACTCGCCGTTAGCAAGATGAGAACAACCGGAGATTATATGCCTGAGTGACTCGCCGGGACGGCGGCATGCCCGACAAATGTCGACCGTACCGTCCTTCAGGATATATCTCCGGTAATTGTTCGTCATCATTACTTCGTCCGCAATTGCACAGACAAAACCTTCGGTTTCCCCGAAGAGATCCCCGAAGCGCAGCCAGTTCACCGACGCGAGCAGATCTACATCGGGCCCCGTAAGGGCCTTGTAGAACCGCCCGTGTAGCTCCTTGCTCTTCCATACAGCCCTGCGGTCATCAGTGCTAAGCACCTTTGGTCTGCGCCAGTTCTCGTTTGCTAAGGAGAGAGAGGTGAGGCCTTTGTCAACTGCTACTACATCGCGATGAATCCCACACTCGTTGTTTAGGAAATACTCCCTAAGACTGCACACCTCGCGGTTATGGAGGTCCTTGGCGTTTAAATAGCCACGGCCTCCACACTTACGCGGGATGTACAGTCTCATAACTGACGAGCGTGGGTGCCTCATGCGGTGTGTAGTGAGTAGCTGACGGACCCTCGTATCCAGGGCGTCCAGCTCAGTCTGAGTCCACTTTAGTATGCCAAAGGAGTAAGTGAGCAGAGGCATCACCCAAGCGTTGAAGGCGCGCGCCTTATTGCCACCGGACAAAAGACTGTTAAGTACTTTTGTCAAACGACAAAAGAAACGCTCCTTCAACGCCTGTCTAATGTCTCCGTCCGCAATACCCAATGACTGTGACATACCAAGGTACTTGTAGGTTTCAACTTCGGAGATAGACCTGAGGGACATTGTCTCAGAAAGCTGTAAGTTCGCGGAATTTACGACTTTCCCCCGCTGTACATGCATGACCGCACACTTGTCTACACCAAACTCCATTTTGATGGCGCTACTGAAGGCTTCAGTTACTTCCAGTAGTTCCACCAGATCCTGGCGTTTTGGTGCATACAGCTTAAGATCATCCATGTACAGCAGATGAGAAATGACCTCACCTCCTCTTCGAAGCCGGCAACCTAGTCCTGAATCCTTCAGCAGAGTGCTGAGCGGATTCAGGGCTAGGCAGAACCACAGAGGACTCAAACTGTCACCCTGGAAAATACCTCTCTCAATCCTTATCAAGTCCTGCGGGCCAGGAGGGCCATCCCCGCCACCTGGTTGACGAAGGACTGTGGTCCACTGCCTCATGTACGCGCCTAAGAGGGATCTCAGAGCTGTATGAATTTTATACAGCTCTAAGATCCTCTCCAGCCATGAATGAGGCACCAATTATTATTATTATTATTGATGGTTGTTGCCTCAGAACTCTGTCATTTATAAACCGATTTGGAAAATTCTTTTTTTGTTTGAAAGATATACTAGAATAGCATATACACTCACACGCACACACTTACACATACATGCACATAAAAATCCAATACGTACTAACCGTTTTGGAAAATTCTTTGTTTGTTCAAAACTTTCAAAAGATGTACTAGAATAGCACACAGAACTAATTAACAAATAATAATTAAGTAATTTACACATCATAATAATTTCTGTACAAAAAGTAATGATATCCCATCAAAAACATAAATGTAAAATGAGAGCCAAGTTCAATATCGCGTGCACTTCGCCGACAAAAGAATTGAGATCTGCAAGGGCGCCAAGTTCTTTGCCCTAAAATTTTTAGATACAAGGACATGCGACATACTCAATGCATTTGTTTTACTTGGGGTGTAATTCAATATCAAGACGTGACTTGGCTAGTTTTAAAATATAAATTTATATTATAAATCAAAATCAATCAAATCATTAACCTATTTTCGTAAAGGTAAGTACGCAAGTTAGTGTACGTCTTGTTACTTATACTGTTAGCTTGATAATGAACTATGACTATGTTACTTTTATAAAATTTAGTTAGTTTGTGAAAACTAACACCCAACCTCGGCCAACTTCGCTAGTAGTGTAGAGCTAGTATATTTCCTTCCCATTTCTCAGGCAGGGCAATAAATAAAGAAACGTTAACGGCACCTTGACTATAAATTACGTCACGATAAAATATAGTTCTCCGAGTTTTCGTTTATGCATACATTTGTTACATTTTGTGTAACATGTTTTACTTGGCGAAGATTCGCTAGTTATCGTTGTTGTTCTTTATTTGTGACATAGGTAGGAACGTAGGAAAAATATATAAACAGCTAACTTTGATGACTTTATCAATCGAATTGATATTATTATCAATATAGACTTCACGTCAAGTTTTCGTTACGTTTACGTTACATGTCACGACCCTAACGTGCAATCGATACTTAGGCTAACTCAATTTGTGCGACAATGCACTGTAGGTACCATTCAAATAAAATTATTATTATGCTGTATATAATAAAATTATTTTTCAAACCCCGACAAAATAGAGGGGTGTTATGAGTTTAACATGTGTATCTCTGTGTCTGTCTGGGGCATCGTAACTCCCAAACGGATGGTCCGATATAAATGCGGGTTTTTTTTTAAATCGAAAGCCTTGTCTGTCGCGATGGTTCTTAGCTAAGTTTGGTGAAAATCACCGCAGCCGTTTCTAAGATATTCAGCTTTGTTGAAACAAGTGACAGGATCACAGGCAATATTGAATTCCTAACATTTTAGTTATGATCACATTTAGTCTTCTAAATGTGATTTTTAGAACACTTATTAACTGACTGATCAACTACTAGGATTAGGGGTTTTTGAAATTTTGAATTTAGGTTATAAGTATTGTATGTTGAAAACAAAATCTACGATAATCCATGAAGATTTAAAGTCAAACATCTAATCTATGTAAAATCTAGGTATAGGTAGATCAAGTTGCAAATCAACTTTAATGTATAAAACATCGAAGGCATATGTATGGATAAAAAAACATTCATACGATAATCAAAGTGTCCTAGCAAAGATTATCTGACGAAACAATTTCCCCTATAATAGATACTGGAAACCTATTAAAAACCCTTAAGTTAACGTGTTTACAATGCTTCACTAACTCCGAACAGTCTTAGTTATCACACTTTGGCTTCTTGTAACAGATATTGGGGATACCAGGTTAGACTACTTTAAAGTAACCAAATCCCCAAGGGGCTTTACAGTAGATAATTTAGCGCTTCAGTAGGTAACTTTCGTCTTGCGCAGTGTAGCATGCTTTTATAAGCAATATTATCGAAGGAATAGTTGAAAGAAGTGAGGCACGGGAAGACCAAGAATAAGCTACATAAAACAAATAGGTAAAACAAGTAAACGAAGGTAGTGAAATCAAGGTGATGTGGATTTCTGCAAAGTGACGCCTGATTCAATTTGTACACATGTATTGTTTTTGAGTTTTTGTCAATATAGTGTTTACATACATACATACTATTATACCTAGTATAAAATAGATAGCAGGGGTAGGTAGTAGACTCAATGGCTAATTCACTTTGCGTTTCTATTAAGGTCGTCAAAAGAAACTTTTGCCCGCATAGAAGAAAAAAAGATAAACTAATGTTTATTTCGTCAAATACAACATAGGAAACCTAAATATGTACATTTTCAGTTCATAAAAGTAGAAGATGGCTGAATAAATTGAAATTGAAAATATGTTTTTTATTCTGTATTTTGAAACGCTTAAAACGCTCTCCGCCATTTTCACCCTTGATAGTGATATCAAAATACAGAATAAAAATCATTTTCATTTTCACCAATCCGGTAAATTAAAACTAAAAACGTCATTCGCGTCAATGTTAAAGACGAAAATGGCGAACGGCGTTTTTGTCTGTTCATGAAATTTCTATTTTCAATTAGTACAATTAAGATAGCCCAATAAAAAATACAATTATTTTTTTGTGCTAGTAAGCTAATTATTAACCCATCCATCCTCCTAGCCTTTGTCCCATTTTTTGAGAATAAATTCTCAATCGGGGTCGGCTACCTAAATCCCAAGATGTGGCGTAGGCACTAGTTTTTACGCAAGCGACTGCCATCTGACCTTCCAACCCAGAGGGGAAACTAGGCCTTATTGGGCTTAGGTGGTTTCCTCACGATGTTTTCCTTCACCGAAAAGCGAGTGGTAAATATCAAATGACATTCCGTACATAAGTTCCGAAAAACTCATTGGTACGGGCCGGGTTCGAACCCGCGACCTCCGGATTGAAAGTCGCATGCCCTAACCACTAGGCTACCACCGCCCTAAGTAAGCTAATTATTAACCATTCCAAATATATTACAAAAAATGTGTCAAGTAGCCTATTGACCGTTATGACCCAATTTCTACTGCACCGTTGCCTCTTAATGCGTCTTACAGATTGCACTTGCAACATTAAACTCGCCGTTTGCCCGACATCGATCCTTAGAAAATTGTCTGTACCAGGCAAAAATAACCTTTTAAATCTAGGACGTAAGACTTTTATCATAAACCTTGCATTTTACCGTTTACTGTGTAACTGACACGTATTTATTTCTTTAACTGCGTGAAAAACAAGTTCAATGTGCTATGGCATTGTACAGTCAGTATCAAAAGTACCTGACAATTTTGTATGCAATTTGACATTATGCCAGTAGAAAAATTGGCAGTTTTTCTGCTGACATTGTTTGAATATTTATTAATATAATTATATACAGGCTGGAACATTTCTAAAGACTGGGGTGACAGGATAGTGTCATCTAAGTGATCTACAATCGACCTATTATAATTGTATAGCTGGATTTAAAAGTAAAAAAAAAAACATCAAATAAAATATTTGAATATCAGTGACAACCCTACTTATTTGAATTTGACTTATTTGACATTTTAAATTGACACCTGTACAACTTAAGCGATGTTCAAAAGTTGGTAGGGTTGATATATTTGATGCAGATTTTTACACTAACGTTTAACAAACTGTATCTCAAAAACGGATAGAAATATTTATATAGTTTATTGATGTAAATTAAAGTACTCGGCCTGGACAATTTCCTGTTTGCTTAAAAGTCCCTCAATCTGTTTCACCCTGTTTAACACAGAAAGGCTTGAACTAATTTATAAATGAAATATTCAATAAACTGTAGCCCGGCTAGTCGTCGGGAATAAAAGACGAGCCGTGGTAGTGTGAAAATATATAATAAAGAATAAAACTATATACAATATAAAGATGACGGTATTCAGTCAGTACGCGGCACTAACGGGAAACACTGGCCTTAATGGAGCTGGGCAGGATGGTAGGTAGGAAAAACAGGGTTTCAAGGGTCCGCGTATCTCCAGCTTCCACGCACATCAAGCAGGAACAACCGCCGGTAGAGGTGCGTTTACCACAGCACGCAATCTTCAGCCAAGTAAAAAGGGCTGGAACAACATCTCACTTAGTTGGTGACACCAAACCAATCCATGCCTTATTTCGTATTTGTCAAGACCAGTGAGAACGAAATAAGACTTGGATTGAGTTTAACAATATAAATAAAAGGAAAACAAAGAAAAATAAGTATATACAAATATTACCTGCAAAGCGGCAGCCCTTACAAGTGTTAGAACTATCAGCAATATATGATACAGCGTTATATTTACAGTAATTATGCACAATTACGTAAAACTCGTAACACCACAATACATAAGCAATCTCAGTATTACATTTAATTTTTAAAATATACAAGTAATAGCCATTCAGACACCAGTTCGTTCAGCACAAGTCCAAGCGTGTCTGAGAAAAAAGACAAAAGACGAGCGTGGAACGCCTGTCTTTTTTTAATGGCGTTTGTAAGCGGCCAGTGCTGCACCATGGAGGTTTGCCGCGTTACAGTACCCCGCGCGCCCAGGAGATTTTTCCAAAAGAGAAAACGCAGGAAAATTCCAACAAAAGAGATTAAGATAAAAAAAAAGGCGATACATACAACTAGCTTAAAGTTCTAACCTATATTTACAATTTTAAATCTTTGATGTGCCATTTACCAATGGCACGGCCATGGTCATCGGCCAGTTCGTACACGAGAGGTGACAATTTTTTCAATACTGTACACTTTACAAATTTAGGAGCTAGTTTTGCAGTAAAATATTTACCAGCGTCACTTAATTGGTAATTACGACGCCATACAATATCACCTTCATCAAACTCGGCCTGTTTACGCCTTAAGTTATAATATTTACAATTTTTTACATGAGCATCCCAAATTGCAGCCTGCACTTTATCTAAAATAGGCGACAAGTGGCCTAAGTTTTCAGCGTAAATATCACGCGGCGCAAATATAAGGTCGTCATAATCGACGTCATTAGAGTCAGCGACACCATAGAACGACCCGCACGGAACGAGTTCTCTGCCAAAAACCAGGAAGGCAGGGCTAAACCCCGTCACTTCATTAACGCTGGTATTTATAGCGAACTGGATCTGCGGAATATTGAGATCCCAATTTCTATGGTCGTTTTCAACAAACGAACTAATTGCAGTCATAATAGTACGGTTGTAGCGCTCGACAGAGTTTACTTGCGGGCAGTATTTGGGAGTAAAATGTACCTGTGGGATCTGATATTTAATAAAAAGTTCCTGTAATTCGTTGCTGATAAACTGCGTACCGTTATCCATTATAATAGTTCTTGGAAAGCCATGTACCAAGAATATGAAGTCTTCTAGGATCTTACATATTATATTAGAAGTCGCCTTTTTTATAGGAAATATCAAACAGTACTTTGAGAAACAACAGTTGACGACTAATATATAACGGTTCTGTTTACGTGTCATAGGTAATGTGCCAACAAGATCGATTGAAATACACTGAAATGGCCTAGAACATTCCTTAGGTTTACCCATTATTCCTAGAGTTTTTTGTATTTCTTGAAGTAATTTATAGTCGTAATCAACAATACCAAAATCATCAAACAGTTTTACTTTTAAGCTATCCCACGTGGTAAAACCGTCTTTATAAGCACGAAACCAATGAAGTGCTGCGTCCGTGAATATCTCATAACAATGAGTTAGCAAGGTGCTTGTTGGCAAATTCCTAGACAAGGCAAACTCCTCAACCTTTTGTACAAAGCTACGCGGACAGCCTTTACCCGAGTACGAGAATTTTCGAAACTCACTGGTCACCGCACGGTCACACTGTACAACGACTTTATTCTCTGTGCATCTTTCAGAGTTCGCTGTTACAAATGAAGCGGCTGAACTATTAATAGAACTGTTATTTTTCAAATCAAAACGCGTCTTCAACGCGCTAAATTTTGTAACAAGATTTTTGTACATAGCACGGTGATCGTCATCATCCGAGATGTCTATTCGCTGAAGACGTAAGTATATATGTACAAGAAATGATTGAATTTTATTTACAAGTTTCGAGTCACAGGAACTTTCATACAGAACGATTTTATCCTCTATAAAAGACATAGATTTTTCAGTGCCGGCCAAGTCATCGGCAACTGAAAAGCTAGTCGGCAAATCCTCAGCTACATATTTACCCAACAAGTCACTCAACTGCTGTCGGAGCTCCGCAACCGTATCGCGAGGCTTTTCATGCCTAATACTTACTTCGTAAGCAAGTTCATTTTTATTTAACATATTTACACTAACGAATGAAAACTCCATATTTACTACCTACTAGAACCTTTGTACACCGCAAAAAAAAATGTCTATTTACAAAACATACATACACACAAACATGTACATAACAAACACCTTCTGTAGTGAAAAAGTAACGTAAAGTGAAAGCTGCAGCCTGTAACCGATGCAGGTCAACCTACCAAGTAAAACAGATCTAGCCTAACTTTTACCTATACACAAGAAAAAATAACACAATAAAACCAAAATGACGGAAAATTTAACAACCTTAGCTATGTACAAACACGTATAATATTTACAAGTATGTACATAACCCAATCCAAGTCTAAAAAAACCCACGTACTGACTGAATAAACCCTTGGGCGCCAATGTAGCCCGGCTAGTCGTCGGGAATAAAAGACGAGCCGTGGTAGTGTGAAAATATATAATAAAGAATAAAACTATATACAATATAAAGATGACGGTATTCAGTCAGTACGCGGCACTAACGGGAAACACTGGCCTTAATGGAGCTGGGCAGGATGGTAGGTAGGAAAAACAGGGTTTCAAGGGTCCGCGTATCTCCAGCTTCCACGCACATCAAGCAGGAACAACCGCCGGTAGAGGTGCGTTTACCACAGCACGCAATCTTCAGCCAAGTAAAAAGGGCTGGAACAACATCTCACTTAGTTGGTGACACCAAACCAATCCATGCCTTATTTCGTATTTGTCAAGACCAGTGAGAACGAAATAAGACTTGGATTGAGTTTAACAATATAAATAAAAGGAAAACAAAGAAAAATAAGTATATACAAATATTACCTGCAAAGCGGCAGCCCTTACAAGTGTTAGAACTATCAGCAATATATGATACAGCGTTATATTTACAGTAATTATGCACAATTACGTAAAACTCGTAACACCACAATACATAAGCAATCTCAGTATTACATTTAATTTTTAAAATATACAAGTAATAGCCATTCAGACACCAGTTCGTTCAGCACAAGTCCAAGCGTGTCTGAGAAAAAAGACAAAAGACGAGCGTGGAACGCCTGTCTTTTTTTAATGGCGTTTGTAAGCGGCCAGTGCTGCACCATGGAGGTTTGCCGCGTTACAAAACTAAAAAAGATGTAAAAAAGTTGTTCCCCGCGGCATGGTCCCAAAGAAGCTGGCAGCATTTCCTCGCTGAATCGCGATGCTACATGCGTTGTGCCAGAAAGCTGCCAGCTCAGTAGTTTAAATAAATAAATAAAATAAATAATCTTTTAGTAAGGTCCTTATAAAGTTTGTTGGCGCTGGGACTCTACGGACCTAAGGTCTCTACATCGAAAGGAATAAAATTATATTCACGCGCCGCGATTGTCAGTTACTTTTGATGTTGACCGTACTACAGAAATAATTGTTTGACACCAGATAATAAACGTATTTGCGAGAATTACTGTTTTACACCTTTTTGTTCAATTTGTTTGAGGCTTGACTGATCGAACCAAGTTTAATTTAACCAAACTGGAACGAATCTTATTCGAACATTAAGTAACAATGAGCCACTAATTTAACACGAAATAAAAGAGGCACGTAATTTTCGATGTAGATTCTAAAGTTAAAACTACAGCATGACCTTAAAAGTGTAAACAAAAAGTTTATTTGGAATTTAAACGTAGCCAATGCCTCGTCGAATTAAGACTATACAGGATGGCCTATTTAGATCGGTCAGTATGGGAAAGTCTGAAACTATAAGACATAGGAAGATCTGTTCTTAGGAACCATGTCATCGATTTAAATAACAAGAAAAACTGCATTCATATATAAAAAAAAACTGTACTCAGCTCGCGAATCGAAACTGGACGTTTTGAAAAATAACACTACAATTATTTCTACTTGAACATCAACTACGCAGGAAGATATTGACACAAATATATCGTACTACATCGAACTATATTTCAGAAGCAGAAAATGTAGAGCGATCGCGAAGTAGCTTAGTAGTACTTTTAGGGAATCAATGTGCTTCGTCACTATAAACGAAATCCACCGCTGGTGTTGTGAAACACTTCTCATAACGATGACCAGCAGAAAGACGAAGCGTTCTCGTTTGTATTGTTTTCGCGATTCCTTTTTAAATCGAATCCCTATTTGATCAGCCTCGGAGTATTTTCAGCCCCTTTACTGAACAAAGATTCCTTTATTTATCATAGATTCAACGTTGAGAAAAGCGCCAATTCTCTCACGGACCTTGCACTTGCTGTAAAGCAATGGGGACTGGGGATCATGCGTGTAAAGTTCTAAACACACATCCTAATGCGCATTGCGTATAAGCATTTTAAACACATGACGCAGAGGGCGCTCCAGTAGCGTAGAATTATGGAATCAAAGATTTGGTGTGATGGACGTAACGATGTGATAGTTCAGTTGGGAGAGTACTACGCCGGAATCGTAGGGTCGCTGGTTCCAGTCCTGCTTACATTGCAGATTCTTAGACAAAATTTACGTTTGGAGCAGCCACCAGGGGCGATGAAACAGCCAGGATGATTGGTGATTTTATATTCGGTGTGAGATTTTTAATATAATAAATGTAATTTTTTACTCGTTTATATTGATGAGCGGACGTCAGATAGCAATGATGAGTTGTCAATCTCACAACGTACTTTGCAAAATGCTTCTCAGTCACCCTAACATCTTTGCTCGCTCAAATGGGGACACGACTTTAGGCACTCCTGCGAACAAAGAAACAAGTACGCTTTTTTGTCTCCTCTAAGCCGGCAGGATAAAATAGCAAAGATGACGGTTGTGCGTTTCTTTCATTGTGAATTTCGGAGCAGTAAAATTTATGTCGGCTACCTATATTTTCGGCTGCCGTTTGCGAAATTATGTGGCAGTGGTATTTTCCGTACTTTCAAACGAAATACGAGAAAGATTTTCCGTATTCTATGAGATAGTTTCCTCTGAGAAGAAATTAATGATCCTTACTGGTGGATATCTGAAGAGGCGGGGTTGGGTGGTGCAAATTTGGATACTTAAAAAACAAGACCCCACTTTTATATAAGAAATCGCAAAATATAGGCAAATTTAAGATATTATTCTATCTGTCAGCGTTTGTTTTTCTGCTTAGTAAGTAATTTTATTTTATGATCACGTCAGATAATACTTTTTCCTGCCAAACGGTAATGACAAGTGAAAGTCGAAAAATTCAATATGAATAACTTATCACAAGTATCATTTATTTTAAAAATCCAATTATTTAGTGCGGCATAAAAACCCTATTCCCAGAAATGGGTTCGGAATTAATATAGGTTATAAATAAAAATATGTTCTTATTTCCTGATGTGGTCTAAATAAAATAAACATAGGATCGGTTGTCAGGTTGACGTAACACTGATTCTCTTTCATAGTGCTGATTGCAGATTGCACCTGACGGGATGCAGTAGGGGAAGCGGCCATTATCTGATGATGTCACCATGACAACGACTGCACAATACTAACTGATGGTAAATCAGACCATTTTAGTGCTTGCAATATAATAACCAAATTTAATGGGAGAGCCATGACACTGTTAGCAGTATTTTCCCAGACATATTGTGTTTTGAGCGGCATTCAGTACTCCATAAGATTTTTTAACATTGAAAATGTTTGTATTCATGGTCGAGACAGTGACATTTGCGTGTAGTTTCGCAGATATGAGAGGTACACGAATACGCCCGAATATACGCGGTTCGACGTGCATCTGACGGAGAGAAAAATGCAATTTGAATTCCCGAAATCAGTCGGTAACTTAAAAAAAAAAAAAAATGCAAATTTTTGCTGACTTGGATCGAGAATGTCCCAATAACTTTTTATTGAGCTCGCTATTCAAGAAACGAAAAAATGAATCTAGAGATTGAATTAAGCTACAGTTTGTGCCATCTTAGGAGGCGGGCGGACAAAAAATTTGGGCGGTGGCGACATCGTGCCACGACACGACGTCATGTCGTGGAAATGCATAAACCCAAAATGAACTTTATCTTCATGTGACAAGATGCAAAATTAAAATTCATTTTACAATCTCACGACGTCGCATCGTGGCACGATGTCGCGTCGTACCACGATACTATGTCGTATCTTGTAATTGTGTTTTGGCCCTTACGCTCGAGGTCAGAAAACAAATTTGTCAAATAGGTATATCATGATTAAGCACGTGATAATATATATTACATTTGCAATGCCTCTGTTGCGTTATAATCACAACGCAGTGCGAGATCTGTAGTTTTTTTTTTTATCTCTGGGGTATCCTACTGGATATCACACTAATATTATAAAGGCGAAAGTTTGTGAGTGTGTTTATGTGTATGTTTGTTACTTCTTCACGCTCAAACGGCTGGACCAATTTTGATAAATTTTGGAATGAAGGTAGCTGACACCCTGGATTAACACATAGGCTACTTTTTATCCCGAAAAAATGTAGTGTTCCCGTGGGATTAGTAGGTAACACCGCGCGGCGCAGTTAGTATCTGATATCTCTTAAGCTTGCGTTTTTCTACATCAAACCATGACTGAATCGGAAGTAATAACGTATACCGGTGCCCCAAATACCACGGCACAAAGGATGAATGGGACAATATCATGTAAACCCGGCCACAGTACACAATCAATAAACCGATATGCACATATTGTAAAGCCTTCGTCTATCTATAGCTACAATTATAGCATAGTAGATATCAAATGTCTATAGGACCACTAAGTAGAAAGATATTGATATTTCAGAGGCACTGAAATAGAAAAATATTCTTTGGATGTTTTCATTGTTGGTCATTTTTATGCAGTGATAGTTGGGTATCCGTATCACCAGTATGTCATAAGGGACAAACGAGCAAACGGATTGCCTGATGGAAAGCGATACCGTCGCCCATAGACACCTGCAACACTTAGAGGAGTAAATATGAAACAATTGACAACCATAATATTATGGCTGTGCCACGAAAGAATCCCACCTCAGCATGATGTTAGCTCGAGAGCCAGCACTGATCTTCCGGTGGGACCATCTGTTCAAGTGTTCATAGAAAATGCTCTATGAGTTTTTCTTCTGCGCGAACGAAGTCTAGCTTTAATGAGTCTTCTTCTTATCAGTTTATTTCTATTAATCCACTACTAATTGAGATACGACTAAGCTCAATTGAGCCGGCTAAGCTAAATTGAGCCGGCTAAGCCATCCCGGCTTGTGGTTCAGATCTTTGTTCTATAGAAATGCATTGAGACGGTTACAGTATCAATGTCGTCAATTTCCACTCCTTCCTCCAAAGGGATTGCATTGGTCTGCGGTAAATGCATCGCAATAGAAGTAAACCTATTCAGCTTATTGAACTTAGCTTATTATACGTACACTATTTGCTAATGTTTAACATGGAATGATGAAATGACAGTTTTATGTCACTGCAAAGTTGCAAACGGTACTAATGTGGTCCCTAGGTGATACGCCACTGGGTTACCTCTTAGAATAATAACGCCTAGAATGATAGTTTCAAACGGCCGAAGCGTCACACGTGAGACATAAAATGGATTCATGTAGTTGTGAACAACTCGTATTTACACGCGCCGATACGCACACAAAACACACCAATAATGTTGCTAGCGCAATCACATTCCCCAGAAATTGGCGGAATACTCTTGCCAGTGGTGTTTGGTTACTTTCAAAATTTTAATTGAATCTTAGACCTGTTGCTGAGTTCAAACATCATTAAATGCATTAAGCAAAAGTTTTTTATTTATTATTTTAATTTAAAATGTCAGTTATGATGTAGGTACAGTCAAATCTGAATATGCAATAGAGCAAATCCTGAAACGGCCAAAAATTACTTTACAGCTAGCTGAAAACGATTCTAAATCACCTTTATCTTATCTTCTTCTTCTCTTATCTGATTCGTTATCTTAGCATGTTTATCATTTTTATCCGATGCATGCATTGTGACACCCTATCCTTGCACAAATCGTCATAATAATTGAAAATGTGGGAGCTCTTTACACCTGTCACGCGTCCTTGCAACTGAGAAGCCGATCGGCGCTTTTAGCCATTTCTGGCTTACTTTTAGTGGCCTCACCGTTGCGCGTGAACTGGGTTTCTAGGCGTTATTATTCTAAGGGTTACCTATTACCGGGTCCCCCGAGTGCGGCGACCTTCACTCGTCATACAAACATTGTGCGCAATTGCAAAGCTATCGGTTAATGGGTTTGTGGCACTTAGGTACTGTTATACAATATGGAACAATGTTATGATCATTATTTAAATAGAATCCTTTCATTGATTCTGTTTTTATTGTGGAAAAACCACGTTTTATTTTTATAAATATTGACACTAAGGTAAATTATGTGATTCACTGCAGCGTACTTAGGACCCTACGTTTCCGGCGTAATGCTCTCCCAACTGAGCTATCAAATCGTTACGTCAATCACACTAAATATTTGAATCCATAATTCCACGCTACTAGAACGCCCTCTGGGTCATATGTTAATTAATCTAATGCGCTTAAGCATAAAAATTATCAAATAGAGTAACCCTCTAATCAAAATCTGGGATTAGAAAGAGTTCATTCGACACAATTCTTTGGTAGGTCAAGATTCAAAACATCTTTAAAACCGTGACTTACAAGAAGTTGTGTTGTGCGAAACGTATTATGGTTGTATTGTACATCCCAATGAAGAAGCAAAATCGCAATCATCAGTTTCTTCCAAAAATATCATAGACTAATATTTAAAATTGGAACTCTTTGCCGGCTCATGTGTTTTCTCCTTCCTATAACATGAACACCCTTCAAATCAAAAATGAAGCGCGAAGAAGGATTATCGGGCCAGCATGGCGGTGTCAACTGACAAGGCACCGTTGGTTTCTTGTCAGTTGACTTTACTTGCCATGACTTTGGCTCCCCTTTTTGCTTACCAGCAGGCGAAGTGGCGGCACTATGTTGTGCCGTTATAAAAAAAACGAAGACAACTTTAAGGCTGCATCTGAAACGAAACTTCCCTAAGGACACTCGTATATCTTCCGTAATGTAAACGAAGTCGTCTCTCGAGACCTTTACTCTGTTTGCGGCTTAGAGTCTTTGCAAATCGAATCTTATCTGTTTATGTACAGTCGCCATCAGATATATCACAGCATAAAAGGCGTTCATAAATATCTGAACTATTGACTGGGCGTTACAGTACATGTTCAGATATTTATGAACGCCTTATATGCTGCGATATATCTAATGGCGACTGTACCTTAAGAAAAGTAAATGAAAATAAAGCATTTCTGGGAAGTGTTCCTAAGGACCCGGATATTTTAAGTCTAAATAAGCTCAGGAAGTCCATAGTTCATTTTAGAGCTAAGCATGATAAAAGAGGCTTAGCCCTCTAGGCGTGAAGTTAAAGTGTTTTAGCCCTCTAGGCGTCAAGAGTCAAGGTGAGACTTAAAAAAAGAGCTAAACAGCTAGTAATTTGGGACACTAAATGTACCTGGGTCTTAATATTGGTGTTTTTATGACATCTGGTCCGTCCGATTTCAATCAAATTAGGCACAAGTCCTGTCTGAAATTGAAAGTTTCAAATCATGCAAGTTTATATCAACATCAACTGGTTGTCAACCTTTGACAACCAGATATGTTTCCCAACTCGTCAAAATATCGTTATGACAGCACCATCAACACACACCGTTACTGCGGACAGTGAAATACGTCCCGAGATATTGCCCGTAAAAAGGGTACGGGCAGATTTGGGCCGACGAGAACACATAAATTTCACGCCTCACAAGTTTACCTACTTACATTGCAACTGATAACCTTTAGGGAGCAAAGTTGTCGCTACATGTGTAGAGGTAATATTCGAATATATGCATCAGACACCGTAACACAGAACGTTTAAATCCCCAGCGCGAAAGAAGGTTCAGGCGACAAGTTCTAGGAATCTTGAATGTTGTTGTTGTTGTCCTAAGGCACCCCGGAGGTTCAGAGGGCCTTCATAAGCTCACGCCTTTCTATCTTCAGCTACTCTTTTAGCCACGTTCCAGCTCAGTCTGTTAGCTCGCAGCTCGCTTTCAACGGTGCGCCGCCAAGAGTGTACTGGGCGTCCACGGCTACGCCTTCCGTCCGGCGGCTTCCACTCAAAAGCGATCCTTGCATTGTTCGTTTCTACTATACGAATAATGTGGACTATACATCTCCATTTGCGTATCTTGAATAGGTACCGTAAAATGGGCAAACCGGTGAAAATCGGTTGCTACGGACGCTACGCTATGCCACTGATAAAACTCAGACTGACAAGTCTCTCGATGGTGGTGATCATGAGTGGACGGTGTTGCTCTTATATTTCGTTGAAATACTGCGTCTATGTTTTAATATTAAAGCTGTGGCGGTGTAATTAAAGGTGTCCTTGGCACAGGCGCCATTTTGTCGCCCTGAGCTCCGCCCGGAGCACTTGAGCCCTTCCTTAGTGGCAGTTACGATCAGCTTTGCCGGCACAGTCCAGCGGAAATATTTAAGACCCAGTGGCTTGACGTCAAAGGCTTATTTTTTCGTTAAATAAGAACAAACGAGGTGCTCGAGTGCTGGCGCAAATCCCCTTATAAGGACGTTACGACACTTTAAATTTTATCTTCGTGCACGAAGGAGAAAAGAAGTCATAATCCTTATTTTTGTCATGTCGGATAAAAATCATTCTGTAACCTTCCTACCGTGTTAAAATCTGTGTACCCTTATTGACATGGTGTGACTAGAATGTAATATACAAATACATCCATCTTGTTAGTGGGTATTGGGTACTCACTCTCGAATTTCAATCATTTTCAACCGGGCGAGCGGAGCGTATCCGTTTCAGCTTCGGCGAAAATTCTTTCGTATGCCCGTTTGTCCGAATTTATTGTTCTCGCCTATAGGTCGACAGGTGTCGTAAATTTGTGAGAAGATTCGATAATAATATAGTTTTTTTTGACGATACAGTTTTTCGAAATCTTTCACAAGATATTAGGGATGCGAACGCAAAAAAAAGTCGTATATCAATAATTTCGAAAAATTATATCGAGGTATACTCACAGAGACAATGGTATAGACGGATACTTAAAACTAAATTACAAAAATAAATACGTATGGAAGGCGTTATATTACCAGGATAACATATTCACTAGGCAATTAAATGTAATGATCCGGACGGGGTATGGCTATCGTAAAACGGTACTCAAAAGGATCCTAATGCCTTAAAGACGACGACGACGACACGATGGCGTCTACGGAGGACATTTAATTAAATTCCAGTAATATTAAAAACACAATTTCTTACTAATCTCTATTCCTATTCCTATAAAATATATAAAAATATTATAAAAACCTTAGTGGTTAGGGCTGCAGAGAGAGGAACCTCCTGACTATGCGCGCCATGTACAGGAGTACCGCCTTCTGAATCTGACCCTTGATGACGACGCGGTTGGCGCAGTTTGCAAGCACCTGCCTACTGAGCCGGCGGTCCCGAGTTCGAATCCCGGCCAGGGCAAATATTTGTGTGATGAACTCGAATATTTATGCATGGGTCATAGTTGTTCTATGTATTTAAGTATATATTTATCAATATAAGTATGCATATCGTCGTCTAGTACCCATAACACAAGCCCTCTTGAGCTTAATTTGGGACTAGATCGATTTGGGTGTGGTTGTCTGATATTTATTTATTATTTATTTATTTATTGGTCCAGCCACCTCTTGCCAGCGAGTCTCTTGAGGTATTTGTCGAGGCTTTTCGGTATTAGACCGTTCGCCGAAACGATTATCGGGACAATGATCGATTCGTATCAGTTGTAAATTGTCCCAATTAGTTGAGGCAAAAGAACAATACTTTTGTTCGAGAATAGCTATTAATATCAGAAATAGTTTTCTCCTCAGTTTTCGTTACTGAAAACAGGAAAACAAGATTTGCAATTAACTTTACAATTATTTTACGGTCTCCAGAATTGCATTAGTATATTAAACTTTTTATGAGGCCGAGTGTGCGAGAACGACAACAACTCTAGGCAAAAAGTCCGTTATTCAACGGTATACCTACAAAGCCTAGGTTGTTTTTGCCAAGAAAATATCGATTACATGCTTGCAGATTGCTTTGCAATTTACATTTTCACTTTAAAAGGCTTTATATAAATGAAAATTACTACAGCTTACCTTTGCTGGGTTTCTTTACCGAGCATTTTACGCTAAACGCCGTTAAATATCTTGATGGCTAAGACGCGGTCAAAGTTACTGATTGCTTTAAGTAGATATTTTTGTAGTCTGTATAATTTTATTTATCAAACTATTTATTAAAGCAATATCATTGTATAATGTATTTATGATTATTTATTTAAGTGAATCTTAATACGTTATTCTTTTTTATACCTGAAACACTGAGAATCCTAGTTGAGCCCCGAGTCATATTATCTTGTCAAATAGAAGGCACTATGTGTTTCCTCCATCTTACAATATGGGACCCTTCAAGCGAAGCGTGAAGAAGCATCTTACGGTGCAGCATGGCACTGTCACGTTGGTTTCTTGTCAGTTGCCATTGCGACGTGGGCTCCCCATTTAACTTATTATCAAGCGAAGTGGAGCCACTATGTTGTGCCAATATTAAAAAAAAACTTAACGTAAACAGATAAGTACGGGAAAGGGTGAAGTCAGACTAGCGTAATTTGAGTCGCGTAATTTCGGTCGCGCCATACATAATGTCACGTGATCACGTCACACTAGTATGGCTCGACCGAAATTACGCGACTCAAATTACACTCGTCTGGCTTCACCCGAAAGGAGCAGTGATACATCCCTCTTAATGAGCCTAAGCTCTTAATAAGTCGAAAATCGACTTACCGAATTGCTGGTGTTGATGTCTCGGACTGCGCCTGAGTCGAGAAGGTCTACCACGGTCTCTAGTTGGCCGGCGCGCGCCGCTCGCAGGAACGCTGTGTTCGGGTCTATCTGTGGACGAACAAACATAAATTAATTAGAAGTCTTTCAAAGAAACAGTTTCGAGAACTGGCCACACCTAGCTTGACGCTTCGAATGCGCTGTGACTCGTTTGCGACACACAGTACAACAATGACTTAAGATAAGGTGGGGTAAGATTATCACCGGGAGAAACTGCCATCAGTCAAATAACGTACTAACTGTTAGTGTTACCCCATTAGACAATAAACTATGTCAGTCTTCCCAACTTTACTTTAAGGCGCTTAATAGTAAGTGTGCGCAAGACTGATGTTGCTAAGTTGCGCGTTACGCTAGCGTAAGCGTAAATAGCGTATCTACGGTAGACCGGTATATAGCTACGTAAACACATGGTCAGCATCAGCAGGTCGAAACTTCAGATGCGATTGCTAGGTGGGCCAGCGAGAGGTAGGTAATTTAAAAGTTTGGCTTTGCTCCTATCTAAATTAGAGAGGACAGTTCATAGAGTGATTCCGACAACTGCAAAAATGGCATTACTTATCTTACATTTGCTATTTCGGTAAAAATTTCAAGGTATATGCAAGATACGAAATTTGTTGGCATCTTTATACTACGTACAATATCTATCAACGTGTCCTTACGGAAACCCGAAAAATGGTACCTTTTACTAAACACTGTCACATATATTTAAGAGCAAATACTTTAGCATCTGAATAAAAATTATGATCAAAACAGACGAGGAATAAAACTTCCTTGCAAACAGCGTCGACCTTGGAAGTTTAAGCGAAAACAAACCCTGCGAATAAATTTGAGTAAACACGGGGACTGATTGCTATTAGGCACAAACGAGCGAAACATTACACCCGACAGACCAATCAGAGCTAGGTTTCAGTCGGCCATTACCACTGTTCCTATTTGTGGGACAGTATAGCTACTACTACACTACTGTCTCACTAGTCATCGTGCTTAGGGCTGCTATCCGTCCAGGTTTCCCCGAATTCGTCCTAGTTTAGAGGCCGTCCGGGTTTTTTTAAGTCTTTGTCCGAGTTCGGCGAACTTAAAGATGATCCTTCGTGCTGGGATTTACGAGCCACGTCCACGCACACGCCAGAATCAGCTGACAGGTTGTAATGTACCTACTGTTGACGGATACGTCAAGGACATCATCCTATTCGGAATAGTAAGTACCTACTTGAGTGAATCGGAACAACAGTGAAACAATAAGTATTTAAATGCCAAGTAATTGCTGAAAGTGCTGAAACTATAAAAAAAACGACACAGATTGGATACTGTTTAAAGTGACAAACGCTGAAAAAAAAGTAAGCTGCTTGGTTACATAAATCGGAAGACTGGCAAACTGAGGGTACTAGTACCCAAAATAAGTTCTGTAAAATGAGCGTTATTTTGGGATACTACTAAGCACAATTTTGCTGTTTCTTAAGTTGTGACACTACTTCAGCTATAGTACATTACATCAGAGGCCGGGAAAATGGGGATTTCCGGCCAAGTAGGATATACGGCCGAGCGAGCGTGCGAGCGAGGCCGGATAGTGATACGAGGCCGGGAATCCGTTTTCACGACGAGGCATGTATAGTGCTTTTCTCAAACATACGAGTACAATGAAATAAAAAAATATACTTCAAAGAACAACATTTTATTAATTGACAAATAGGACATTCTAGTCTAACAACCAACCTTTAAAAACAAAACCTGCTTTTTGTCAAACCAGCCAGCTGTGTGAATGACCTTGTTGTTGAAACAAAAAAAAAGTTACTTTGCATGCCTAGGCCTGAAAAGCAGTATGAAATCCCTTTGAGAGGGCTCGAGTTGTTGCGCCCAAAAAGCGATACTTCCGAGCCTATTATAAGGAACGTAAAGACAATATTTCATTGCATGTTTGAGAAAATATGTTTTACGATATTGACAATGCTAATCCCGAAAGGCATTACATCATTACAGACGTTTATTATGATGTGATTATCAATACATAAAGTAGCATATTATTAAAATGAAATGAGTTTTAATGTACAAAATAGGGGTATGTTTCGATTTTTTTTCTATCGAGCGAAGTTTGTCCAATTATGTAGCGAGTACCCGAGGTGCCTACAGAAAGGTCTCAAAAGCAACATAATTTCACGTGTTTAATCGTTACCATTTCTAAGTAAAATGGCATTAAAAATCACGTTTCTTCGAGGTACCTCGCCTTAAAATACCGGGATGTTTTTATGGTTAATCCCGGGTTCCCGAATGGTTTATACAAACTATCCCGGGGTGGAAAACCTAACCGGAAGGTATCAGAAGTGAGTGCCAAATATAACAGGTTCAATATATAATAAGTTTCTGTCAAAAATGACATTTTAGTGGCAAGCTTTTATAGCCGACTGTACTTTTCTTTAGATATCCATCAAATGCTCACTGAGACAATTCTAAAGAGCCCAAGCTCGGTAGGATTGCTTTTTCTATTATAGAGTTCCTATGGCCACCTTCCGGCTCCATCATCAGATCAGCCCCATGGTACCATATTATTGTATTGTCATCAAAGTTAAGTAAGTATGCAAAATTTTAGCTCAATCGGTTGACGATATCTGCTTCAAAATTGAGTTGCAAGATTTCACCCGAACATACATACTTTAAACATACCATGCAAGCTAAATAAAAGCTTGTAAAATTAGGGTTGCTTACTTTGCAAGTAAGAACATTGCATAAGACTATTTGGGTAAGGTTGCGGTGTGATTCGACGAATTATTCATAGATATTGTGGTAACGCTGTATTTTCGCGTCAGAATTCTGATGTACGGACAGCGATGAATTATCAAAAGGAAATCTCATCCTGCAAATACAATGAATAATTCAACACTTTAAAAAATTTACATTCCTAGAGAATACCGACGCCGAACGTAAAAGTTAACTGATATATACCTATAGGATACCTGCATAATAACATCAATAACTCATTGTTTCATTTAATTTTTCAAGATATTGATTCATATACTTTTCATAGAAAACCGCATCTATTTTAGCAATATTTACAATTGCAATTAAGGCAATTAAAAAATAGTCTGTTAAATTAACTAGCTTTTCCCACGACTTTGCGTGACGGAAGAATAGTACTTATCCCACGAGAACTTTGTCTTTATCGCTGATAAAAATTTGCCTGTAATTTAGGTATTATGATTCGAAAAGATAATCGTACAATGACACTTCTTCCGTGTCCATATTCATACTGATATTGTACTAGAAATTATAATAATATAGGTATAAATAAATATGAAGGGACAAAACCTACACAAATCGACCTAGTACCAAACTAAGCAAAAGTTGTACTATGGGTACTACACGACGATATACATAATATATAAATACAAATATAGATAACATCCATGACCCAGAGACAAATATTCGAGTTCATCAAACAAGTAAGTATTTGCCCTGGCCGGGATTCGAATCTAGGCTCAGTAGGCAGGTGCAATATAATCCGCGTCGTCGAATAACATTGAAGTGAACATACTTTGAACGGGATTTTAACCCACGTCTCTATGGCACATCCCGACGGACGTTACTGCTTTAATAATAAAATAAGATATTAATTACGATCTATAGTCTATGTGTAGCCTGACAGGTATTTTAGTAGCCTACTTATATAAAATTTGGTAAAGAAGCATCGATATATATTTAAAATTGTATATTTTGACTACGCGAACGAATGTGTACCTAATACTTGTGTAGGCTCTATTAGATTCAGTGGCGGATTAAGGGTCGAGAGCGCCCTAGGCAAACACATCATCGGCGCCCCTCAAGCGACCATATATTAATTTGCTAGAGGATAGGAAGCTTAATGAGGTGAAAACGCGAGCGTAGCGAGCGAATTTGGAAGGGACGGTTTAAGACAACACGTGATAAGAATGCGAGCGTAGCGAGCGCGAAATTTTTCGAAAGGAAGGGTCAAAACAGCTCTGTTTTAACCCTTCCTTTCGAAAAATTTCGAGATGAAAACGTGAGCGCCGAGCACAAAATTTTTCAAAAGGGTAAAAAAAAATCCAGATGAAAACGCGAGCGTAGCGAGCGCGAAATTTTTCATTAGCAATAACGTAAATTGATTTTCCGCACTAGCATCAAAATTAAATATAATTTTCGGTCCCGACGGAGAGATCTTGCTACGAGCCGAAGATCGAGTCGAATCACAAAGCTTCGTCAACCGAGCGAGCGAAGCACCTCCGTTACAACGTGGCCAAACATTTTTTCGTATGTCCGGATTGTCCAGTTGTCCAGACTGCCGGCTGTTCTCGCCTACCGGTTGCATTTCCCAACCGATTCTCATGAAATTTTGTCACTATTAGGTTCGATAATTAATTCTTCGATTTAGTTTTTCGTTTTCTTTCACAAAATGGCGGCAATATTGGGGCTAAAAAAATACAAATTTCAGTTATTTGGAAACAAACTCTTCTTTCTTCTCTTCGGCTCACAGAGCCACTAGAGTAGCTCTATTTTTTTTTGCATCTAGTTTTATGGACCAGTTCTACTTCGGTACACTCGTCGCCACTCCTTTCGTTGAATCATCTTCCGTAAGTTTTACCTACTGACGGTATCTGACACACTGACGATTACATCACCGATCCCTCTAGCCCCTGATGGCCGTCTACTCTCCCTTGCATACTTATTACAAACATTTTGTGGACGAACTGGAATGGATTGATATTATTACTTTCTGAATTAATTGAAATATGACAGGTGACTGGACAATATTTTTGCATGTCTTTTATATTGTGTATGTTGTCGCAAACTTACTAACATATTTAATTTTATGACGTTTTAATAGGAAAAAAAAAACATGTTTTTCTTAGTTATAATACTGATAATACTGGCAAAGGCGCGCGCTGCGCGCGCCCCTTTGGAACCTCGCGCCCCTAGGCACGTGCCTACTTTGCCTTAGGGATAATCCGCCACTGATTAGATTTAAATTGCAGCTGACAGCTGTCATCTAATAAAGAAACATCAAACATCCCATTCAAGGGATATCAACCTACCTAACTTACAATTAACAGACAGTCTGTTAATAGTCGTTAGTCAACTTTCATACGATTTTACCACAGAATTACGCGTCGTTTGAACAGAAAGTTACACTATCCAGTGATATACTCGTTCACTATTACACTTTATTCCCAAATATAGTTTATACCAAGGTTTATTCGAGTCATGGGCTACCAACAGGGCATCAAATCATAGTAAGCACGTTTTCATTATCCACGGATATAATAATCGTAACTTGAACTGCATTCACGAAACGACATATCCCAATCGAAATTGGTCATCTTTTAAGTCCTTTTGTCACCAGCTCAGCTGACTTGCAATGGATACTTAATGACGTATGTTGTTCTGTAATGTGTAGCTGTTAAGTCTTTTTGTTGCGTTGCAGAGCTGGAAATTGTCCGGGAAATCGTGCCATCGGATTTCATGCCGCGAATGACGATACCCTTACCATGTTGACGTGACAGTACTCTAGCGACAGCGTAAACGATTTGTACAGTACTTTTATCTCACGAGCGCGGGTGAGCCATGTTTGTGTGAGTAGATGTACATGCACATTGGCTCTGTGTGGGTGAGCTCGGGAGCGTTCAGTGCCGGCTCACCCACACAGAGCCAATGTGCATGTACATTACTCACACAAACATGGCTCACCCGCGCTCGTGAGATAAAAGTACTGTACAGAGAATAGTATAGCGCCCCCTAGCGTTTACTTTGTAGAACTACAATTCTCCATATTAATCGTTTACGGAGTCGCTAGCGAGTACTGTGACTGTAAGAGTACTCATGGTAAGAGTACTGATCAATGCTTTATTTATTTGTTGCTCGGTTTTTCAGTGAAGGCCGTCATGGTTGACTATTGTTACACGCAGGGATAGATTACAGATATCTTCAATCAAGCATAGTGCTTTGACATAGTAGTATAATTAATACACATAGACATACGAGTATATACTACATCTTGACTCGTGTACCTAGTAAATACGCAAATCATTGATTAGGTCAGGCTCAGGAGCGTTTTGAACGCTTCTTGACTTAAGTTAGGATTATATACTATGAAAATATGCTTTTTATTTGGGTTCCGTACCCAAAGGGTAAAAACGGGACCCTATTACTGAGACTTCGCTGTCCGTCCGTCCGTCCGTCCGTCTGCCACCAGGCTGTATCTCAAAAACGGTGATAGCTAGCTATAGTTTAGCTAGTTGAAATTTTCACCGATGATGTATTTCTATTGCCGCTATAACAACAAATACTAAAACTAAAATAAAATAAATATTTAAGGGGGGCTCCCATACAACAAACGGGATTGGTTGCGTTAACTTTGCACCTCATTTGTATGGAGCGCTATACATACCAGGTGCAAACTTAACCACTTAAGGATGGAAAGTGTTTTTACGGAACCCTCGGTACGCGAGTCCGACTCGCACTTGACCGGTTTTTTTGTTTTATTGTTATATGTTTCGTTCAGTATACAAATTGAATATTATACCAATTAAATTTATTTCAATGGAGCCTATGTCTGATGAGTGTTATATCTATTATAAATATGTTCTATTACTTACCCCATAAACATACTCACAAACTTTCGCGTTTATAATATTAGTGTGACGCCTACTCTTATGTCAAAACCGCATAATAGCTTCACATTTCTATCCGAGAAGTTTGGTCGCATCCAGTCCAAAAGGAATTAAATATTTCAAGTTCGAATCGAGTTCAAGCAATCTAAGATAAAAAAGATAGCTCCAGCTTCTCGCAAGGCGATACGATCGACTCGAATCGTGACCGTAAACGATTTATCGAGATGTCATCGAGAATTTAATCGATTACAATTCGGACGCTCGTTTCCGTCACTTTTTGCCGTGTCAAAGTTGCAGATTATGTATCTCGTGAAGGAATTTTTGAGCTGATTTACAAAACGGGAGCTTTCTTATCTTATATTACTTGACAGACTTGTAGTTTTAAGATGTGGATGAGATATAAGAATTTAACAGGTTATTGGCACTTGCGAATTCAGGTATCTATTACAGGTTTTTATTTAACTTACAGTAATTGCGGCCGAATTGAATCCAACGGATCTGTTATTATTTCAGCTTGGCACAAAATTCTTTCGTATGTCCGGATGTATATGAATGCCCAGATGATTTACAGCTGTTCTCGCCTAGATCGCATTTCTTACGCGATTCTCGTGATATTTTGTGAGGAGGTTCGATAAGATTTTTTATCGATTGAATTTATCGTTTTTTTTTTTCAAAATGGCTAACATATCATATCCCGCCTTGCTAGTTTAATGTCACATTGATGAATACCTATGTTTTGATAGTTGTATGTCACTAGATTATTATTTTAACCCTCTAATGACTTGATTCAACCGTACAGCTATTTTTTTAGGAACTTACTTCTTTTCTTAGGTCTCATACAATGTCCCACAACACCAGGTTTCTCAGGTACAAAGCCAGGTCATTTTCTTAGGTAGAAAAGGTTTTACGGTACTAAGCTCGTATTAAATATGAATATGTTACACCAACTTCTATCCAAACTCGCCGCAGTAACGAGCATTATCTACTTTTGCGTATGTTCGTTCCATACGTTCTAAATTTTCGCAATCTATCACAGTCCATAAATTTACGTCTGATCTCACTAATTATTGTCGATTTGACTAGCGTAGCAGGTAATTCAATATTAATTGTGGTTTGCACTAAAATGTACCTTGTGATTTATGATAGGAATCAAGCCATCAATATCCAGTCTTTCGTTAGGCAATCTTCCAAAATTATTGAAGAAGAATACCTTTTTAGGGTTCCGTAGCCAAATGGCAAAAAACGGAACCCTTATAGATTCGTCATGTCTGTCTGTCCGTCTGTTTGTCCGTCTGTATGTCACAGCCATTTTTTTCCGAAACTATAAGAGCTATACTGTTGAAACATGGTAGGTAGATGTATTCTGTGAACCGCATTAAGATTTTGATGCAAAAATAAAATAAAAAATAATAAATATTGGGGGCTCCCCATACTTAGAATTAGAACTGAAACTCAATTTTTTTTTTTATCAAACACATACGTGTGGGGTATCTATGGATAGGTCTTCAAAAATGATATCGAGGTTTCTAAAATATTTTTTTTCTAAACCGAATAGTTTGCGTGACAGACGCTTCCAAAGTGGAAAAAAGTTGCCCCCCCCCCCCCTCTAACTTCTAAAATAAGAAAATGAAAAATGTAAAAAAAACATATGATGTACATTACCATAAAAACTACCAACGAAAATTGTTTTGAACGAGATCTAGTAAGTAGTTTTTTTTTAATACCTAACTTTGCACCTAATTTATATGGGGCGCTATACATACCAGGTGCAAACTTAACTTAACCACTTAGGGATGGAGTGTTTGTACGGAACCCTCGGTGCGCGAGTCCGATTCGCACTTGGCCGGTTTTTTTTATGTTAGGGGAAAATCTTACACAATTCGATTTAGTCCCTAACCAAACATTTCGGGCCGTTCCTGACAATTGCACTTGAGTAAGCCGATTCATACAATAATTAAATACGTTTCATGAAAGTTTTCATGTAGATAGAATATTTGCGTTTCTGAACTGAAGGCAAGAAGGGTCAGCATGCGGTGAGATTTCAGATCAACCTTCAAAAAATGTAATTAAGCATAAATAAAATTTATACAGGGTGGAACGAAACGACGTTATTTCCTTTAACTGTGGCATTATACAGGCTTAGAATATTATTTTCTCCAAATAAACTTTATTAATATCTCTCACCGTTTTCCAGTTATAGCATGTTAAACTTTCATACGAAAAAGTGTGTGTGTACAACCCTATTTTAGAGTGCAATGACCTCTTCATAACACAGTTAACTTTTGTAAACAAACTTTTTACAAATTGCCTAGCCATTTCTTATCGGTTTAAAAACCTTTGAAAATACCCTTAAGATTGTTTTTAGACTTTTTAGTTGACATGATTGATAGACGTTACATTGACTTTTTGTATCGTATGCTGTGTGCAAAAATGCCGGAATTAAACGCTATTTGAATTTGCTTCTTTTGTACGCGGAGTGCGATTACAATACTGGAGAGACTTTGCGCCAATACCGGAACAGGTATCCTCCTCCTCACCCAACACACTCTAGTACGATATTACGCGCTCTTGACCGTGTTGGTAACAATCGTCCTATTGTGCCACGAACGGGTCAGGATGACCAGCGCGGAGGACGCGTTATTCAACATGATGTCAGATTGGAAGAGAGAGTGCTGCAGTACTTCGAAGATTATCCGAGGTCAAGTTCAAGACAAGCGGGCCGACATTTTCGTATGACTCATACGAAAATACTCAGAATACTAAAACGTGAGGGCCGTCACCCTTACAAAATACAAAGAGTCCAGGCATTACTACCAAGAGATTGCCCCGTTCGCGAAGCCTATTGCCGGTGGCTACTGCAAAAGGTGTTAGAAGACCGAGACTTCATCAAACACGTAATATGGAGTGATGAAAGCTTGTTCACACGGAACGGTATGTGGAACAGGCATAACGAACACGTGTATGCCGAAGAAAATCCGTTTGCCTACCGTTATACGGGACACCAGTATCGTTGGTCTGTTAATGTTTGGGCGGCGATACACGGGGATACAATAATAGGCCCTGTATTTCTGCCTCAGACTTTAAACAGACACGGATACATGGCTCTGTTGAGGATAGAGCTCGACGACTATCTGGATGAGTTGACGCTGGCAGAAAGAAGACGCACTTGGTTCCAACAAGATGGAGCACCAGCTCATTCAGTAGTCGAAGTACGTGAAACACTGAATAATGTGTTTGAGGATCGCTGGATCGGCCGATATGGGCCGCACCGTTGGCCTCCTAGGTCTCCAGATCTCACACCCTTGGATTTTTTTCTGTGGGGCACCGTAAAGGACATCGTTTACAAGACTGAGTGTGAGACGGCTGAAGAGATGAGGGAAAGGCTAAGGGTGGCCTTTGAAAGTCTTCGCAGAAGAAATAACCGACACAACATCTTGTCGAGGGTGCATCGCCACACGCGGGCACGAGCAGCGGCGTGTATCGTACGCCACGGCGGTACTTTCGAACACCGGATGTAAATGTAGGTAATTGTAAATACTCCCAAACGTCAAATAATAGTTTAAAAAAACTAGGGTTGTACATACATTAAAAAATACAATTTTAATCGATTTTCGTTTTTTTATTATTAAAAGAATTTAACTATTGCAGGTCGATTCTACATGAAATACATAGCATTATAGTTTCAGGAATGAACATCGCTTCGTTCCACCCGGTATATTCATTCAGGTACATCACCAGCACGGTGTAACACTCCAAACGACGAACACTTTTGAATACGCACCATCAATAAACTCCTGGCTTTGGTAACAAATATTTATTACATTCATCATCGTATAACACAACCCTACGTAAATCCGAATCCCACATAAATCCCGTGTGGGTCATTAAAATAAATAAATAAATATTAAGGGACAATCATACACAAATCGACCTAGTCCCAAACTAAGCAAAGCTTGTACTATGGGTACAAGACGACGATATACATAATATGTATATAAATACATATATAGATAACATCCATGACCCAAGAACAAATATTTGCACAAATATTTGCCCCGGCCGGGATTCGAACCCGGGACCGCCGACTCAGTAGGCAGGTGTCTACAAAAAATTGACAGTTCAAAAAACAAAATCGCCCCTTCGGTGGTCATAAGTTAAGAGCTTGTATGAATCTAGGTTATGTTGCCATTACATCGGATTATAGAAGAGGGAACGTTCTTTAATCTCACAGGCATTTTATCAGAAAATGAGGACCTGGAATCCTTAATTTCGCAAATGTCCACCGGAAAGACACGCACTTAAATCTGACAATGACCCGTGTACATGTTAAATTTTTCGGAGAAAATCTTTATCACTGAACCAGATTTATTAGCAATTCAGCACATTCAGTACTTATTGAGCTTTTCCTATCGCCGTTGATGAAATAGCGTAACTTTTAAATCCGACACGTATTTCGTTATCGCGGGTTGGTATTCTTTATTTTTATCACGACTTGACAATTTAACACGTTTAACAATTTTCAAAGCAATTTCACATGTTGCTGAGCGTAAAAAAAAAGTATAAGTACCTACATGAACTATTTTTCTACAGAAAATTATTTATATAGGCTCATCTAACTCAGCATCGGCAGTACATTCGGAACTCATATAAAAAAAAAATAGCCAAGTGCGAGTATGACTCGCGCACCGAGGGTTCCGCACAAACACTTATTCCATTTTAGCTGGCCGGGTTATCTAAGTTTTTCACCTCGTATGTATGTCGCCGGATACAAATGAGGTGCAATATTAACGCAACCGGTCACGTTTGTTGTATGGGAGCCCCACTTAACACTTCTTAGTACTTATTGTTATAGCGGCAACAGAAATGCATCATCTGTGAAAATTTCAACTATCTATAGTTATCACGGTTCATGAGATAAAGCCTGGCAGACAGACAGACGGACAGTAGAGTCTTAGTTATAGGTTGTCTTTTATCCTTTGGTTTTGGAAGACATATTTTTCCAGAGCGTTATGTTAACAGACATTAAAAAAACATTCATACAAAACGTGACGATCTGGAATGGACATTTTGGAACACTTTTTGAAGTGAAACTTCTAATGCGACTTCCAACAAGATTGCGTTAAACGTTTAACGTTTAACGCTACCGTGGAGGGGGTAGGAAAGCACTGTTGCGTTAAACGTTCAACGCAACAATGCGACGGATTTAAGGTTATGCCAAGGTACGTCTCTTGTGAATATCAATTGATTGTTACTCTTTTGAAATTACAATTTCTACCCTTTCCTATTTTCATGTCCACATTACGAAGTTCCACTTCTTCCGCGCAGAGGGCCTCCATGCACTTTTTTTTCTTGTATAAGGTTCGAATGTACAAACGATTCGGAGTACGATAAGCCTAAAAACAAATTTTAGGAAAGAATAAGACAATATAAGTAGGCTAGGTAGGCAAATTTGACATAAACCAATTGTAAATTGACAGGTTCTTTTACTACCTTACTTATTTTTTTTATGGTCAGATATTCTTTTTGCCGCCGCGGTTGAGATCAACAGATAACTGTCGAACAATAATTGATAACGGTATTAATTTAATTTCTTAATTAGTTGAAGCAAAAGCTGTCCATGTAATTAGTGTCTTAACCTTAACTGAATCTAATTAATCGTGTTTGCTATAGAATATGTTTAATGTCTTTGGTTGGATTTGGGACTTCGTCGATTCATTTTGATTAGGCGAACTTACATTCCTAACACTACACTACACAAATACACTTTTTTGCATCTTGTAAATAAGAATTGAAAACATAAATTCACTTCACTTTGCGCAAAAAATGAAATACTTGAATGTTTATCAGATAAACACGTTTCTAACACCACAACAACGCTTTTTTGCATCTTGTACATAAGAATTAAAAACATAAATTCACTTCACTTTGCCGACAAAATTGCATTCGTATTAATTTTAAAAACACAAATCTAGCACATCAAAATACACTTATTTGACTAAAACACCATCTTCCAAATAAAATTTAAAAAAAAAATAGATTCATTTCGCTTGCTAATTTGTGATGCCCTTTAAAGTAAGGAATGTTTTAACTAAATAAAGATATTACAATTTAAAGATGAACGTATCGTTTAATGCGTTTTACGAATGAAAAAAAAAAGTTACTCTAATATTTCGTTTTTGCGTTTAAAAAACAAATCTTGTGTTGCTACTATGAAGTTTTTCAAGGTGTAACAATTATTTTTAATGTGGGACAACACATTTTTTTCATGTTGTTTATAAACACGTTATCACATTGGATCGCGTTCATTTTTAAATCGTTTTTTCTTGTTTTTCTTTCAAGACGTTTACCACTAGCGTGATGGAGTAGACGCGGCGCTCTAGCGGCAGTATGCGCGCGCCGCACCACACCGCCATGACGGCACTGCGCGCGCGCAGGTGCGCGTGAGTCGGAACAGTGGTCAACTGAGCTATATTCCTGAGCTGATTTCCTGCTTAATTGAGCTATATTTCCGATTTTTCATACTCAAAGTTTGCCGCGGTCCTATAAGGTTTATTTCATTTGTTTATTTACACCGCCGTGAGACAGCGCGCGAGTTGGTACAGAGTTCACAAGATGACATCCCGAACTGTTTTATTCATTAACTTGTTATCACACAATATAATAAGATATCGCTTATCGTACAAAAAGGGGTACTTTAATACCATAGGTCATTTATCATTCCCTAAGGTCTTTTGGGCAAAGCAAATTAATAAAGTTCACGCAGCGAAGGAAAGCAAACTTCGACTCTTACGACCGAAGGGTTTATTAGACACATGTTCCCAGAGACACAGAGACACATGCAGAGACTGTTATCAATATGCCCGGCTAAATATCACTGAATTCTATCTTACTGACATATAAATAAATAAATATCTATATCTCACACAAATCGATCTGGTCTGGTCCCAAATTAAGCTCAAGAAGGCTTGTGTTATGGGTACTAGACGAGGATATACGTACTTATATAGATAAATATGTACTTAAATACAAAGAACAACCATGAACCAAGCACAAATATTCGAGTTCATCACACAAATATTTGTCCTGGCCGGGATTCGAACCCGGGACGGGACCGCCGGCTCAGTAGGCAGGTGTCTACAAACCGAGCCAAACGCGTAGTCATATGTTTTGACATAGCTCAATAATTTAATAGAATTCAGTGATATTTAGCTGGGCTGGGCTGCCGATCTCCTTATGGTTTTCCATACTTCAGATTTTATCAAGCAAGGAAACACCGTGCATAGTCGTTGCAGCAGCCTTATTTCCTGTTCCATTTACGCTATGTGACAGTCGAAATGGAATTTTGGAAATCACCGTAGCCTCAGCGAGGATGACGCTAATTTACACAAAGAGTAAAGACGGGAAGCGTTAGCGTTTCTTGTTAACTGTCACAACTTCACAAGCTATCATCGCGACAAAAACTCTCTCGTCTGTGTAGAAACTAAACTTAATTGTCAATCGACTAAGAGCGTTTCACACGGGCGTTTCTATGGCTTGCTCCCGAAACACCCAATGACTCTTATCGGTTTCCTTGCAGACGTATAATCCGTACTCTTAAAAAAACTTAAAAGCACACAAAATACCTAATTCAAAACGTAGTATCCATGTTTTTGTATCAGACTTCTTCCTTGCTAAGATGCAAAGATCCGCTCTTCTCTTCCTGGCTATGTCCCACGTGGTCGTAGGGTCAGTCTTCCTTTGACATTGTCATCAGATACGTTGCATTCTTTGTCTTCCAGCAGCACACAGGGGACTGGATGTTTAAAATGTTTAGGAATAGCCTCCCCACACTCCAAGAGAAACAATACAGATTTCTTCGTGGCTTGAATGAAAAAAAAAAAAAAAACATCTATAAGTACCCCATTGTCCACGTGGTTTAAGTTTTTTCATCCACGTGGCCTAAGGTATCCCTGTAGGTCTTTTTCCGAACGGATAAATCGAGCACTTGGTTGTCAACGTAATCGGGCGATCCCCTCGGGAGATACCCAATTACCCATACCACTTCACTCTGCTTTCCTATAACTTACACAAGGATAAAATGCAAAAAAAAAAGAAGAGATGCCAGTAATTCGACACCGAATGGTCAGACAAGCAGGATTATATAAAGTTACTATAAGATACAAAAACGACCAACACACCCAACCGAGATTAGCAAGGATCCGGTATTTTAGGCTAAGTTAGTTTGTAAGTAGGTTAAGTTCATCCCGGCGGCTCGTCCCAAAGGAGCTGTGTCAGTATCAAGCAGTGCAAAGGGCCCGCAAGCAAATAGAGAAAAAAAAAAACAAATACGACCAAATTGAATCAGATCGGATGCTGTGCGTAGACGCCCTAATAGACTGGTAGAAAAATCCAAATATCGGCTTCCTTTGCCGTCCTAACGGCATTTTGTGAGCCATTTTGGCAACATGACTTTTCCGATGTAAAAAAGCCTGCTGAATTCGATTCCGGATGTTGCCAAGCCGAATTTTGCCCCGCTCCCCCCATTTCCCCCCTTTTTACCTCAAAATATGTCCCTAATCACGGTTTTTACGGTTTTATACAAAAAGTATTACAGCTAGAAAAAAAGTGTCAAAGACAAGACTGATCTCTATAAAATTTGCTATAACATGGTGTATAAACTTTTTTAGTAGGCCTTATGGTTTGTGAGCAATATCTTCCCGAACTTCATAGAATGGTAGAAAAATCTAAATATCGGCTTCCTTTACCGTCCTAACGGCATTTTGGGATCCATTTTGGCAACATGACTTTTCCGATGTAAAAAAGCCTGCTGAATTCGGTTCTGGATGTTGCCAAGCCGAATTTTGCCCCCCTCCCCCCATATCCCCCCTTTACACCTCAAAATATGTCCCTAATCACGATTTTTACGGCTTTATACAAAAAGTATTAAAGCTAGAAAAAAGTGTCAAAGACAAAAATGATCTCTATAAAATTTCCTATAACATGGTGTATAAACTTTTTTAGTGGGCTTTATGGCTTGTGAGCAATACCTTCCCGAACTTCATATATATTTTTTTAAATTGATATACATGGTCAAGGCAGTGAAATGCACTTATTTTGGGATAATTGTTATCGCACAGGATCCAGCCGCTCTGCAGCTCTTGACGCTGACATCCAGTTGGCGTAATGCTTATTATATGTCAAGACTTACGAGGCTTTCAGTCATAAGTATTCGTCAGATTTACACGCAGAACTGTATGCAAGTCGGGCTAAAAGCGACGTAGAAAATTAAAAGTGTATACTTCTGACCGTGAAGTCATTCAAATGCTCACGCCAGATTCTCCAGAAACGGGCCTCAGAAATGCAGTTACCCAGGATCTTGCAGCAGAAAAAAATGGCATGGTCCTTGAATCAATCTTCTTCCGGATCTGGCGAGCGGATAATTACCGTTTCTGTTTCGTTGCAGCCGTAATGTTAATGAGGTGAGCATCCACAAGTGATTAAATAACTTGCGGATATTCTACTGTTTCGGTGATTAGCCTGAAAACATTAGACCTTTTCCCACCCCTCAGGGATCCATCCGGGATGTAAATAGCCATGGAGACAGCATATAGCTCATGATTCAAGATCTCTAGCAGACTTAAAGTTCTCCCAGCCTTGTCAACAGCTGTTAAGCGTTGTTGGACGCTACGGTTTTTCTAATTTGTAGTTTTAGCAATGGCAGATTTTGAACGACCTGCTAAGGCAGGGGTATTTGAAGGTCGGGCCTTTGTTAATTTTGACCTTAGCGCAGTTGCTTACCTGCTATTGGTGAGCCTTTCGGAAGCAAACTTCGTTACGTGGAGTGAGCCAAGCTGCTTGGCAGTGAGAAGTGACACTTTATTTTTTTCTGATGCAAGATCCTGGGTAACTGCATTTCTGAGGCCCGTTTCTGGAGAATCTGGCGTGAGCATTTTGAATGACTTCATGGTCAGAAGTAAAGCATTTTTATTTTCTACGTCGCCTTTAGCCCGACTTGGATACAGTTCTGCGTGTAAATCTGACGACTGCCTATGACTGAAAGCCTCGTAAGTCTTGACATATAATAAGCAGCACGCCAACTGGATGTCAGCGTCAAGAGCTGCAGAGCGGCTGGATCCTGTGCGATGCCAATTATCCTAAAATAAGTGTATTTCACTGCCTCGACCATGTTTATCAATTTAAAAAAAAAATTATGAAGTTCGGGAAGATATTGCTCACAAACCATAAAGCCTACTAAAAAAAGTTATGCACCATGTTATAGGAAATTTTATAGAGATAATTTTTGTCTTGGACACTTTTTTTCTAGCTTTAATACTTTTTGTATAAAGCCGTAAAAATCGTGATTAGGGACATATTTTGAGGTGTAAAGGGGGGGATATGGGGGGAGGGGGGCAAAATTCGGCTTAGCAACATCCAGAACCGAATTCAGCAGGCTTTTTTTCATCGGAAAAGTCATGTTGCCAAAATGGATCCCAAAATGCCGTTAGGACGGTAAAGGAAGCCGATATTTAGAATTTTCTACCATTCTATGAAGTTCGGGAAGATATTGCTAACAAACCATAAGGCCTACTAAAAAAGTTTATACACCATGTTATAGCAAATTTTATAGAGATCAGTCTTGTCTTTGACACTTTTTTTCTAGCTGTAATACTTTTTGTATAAAATCGTAAAAACCGTGATCAGGGACATATTTTGAGACAAGAAGGGGGGAAATGGGGGGAGGGGGGCAAAATTCGGCTTGGCAACATCCAGAATCAAATTCAGCAGGATTTTTTACGTCGGAAAAGTCATGTTGCCAAAATGGCTCACAAAATGCCGTTAGACTTGAAATTTTTCATTTGAACTACCAGTCTATAACGCGGCAGCTTTAACACTGCGCTTGCGTCGCTTGTGTTCTGTAATTAGTGTTAATTTCCGCGCATTATCCACATTTATAGCTGAGCCTAACACTTAATTCATGTGGGGAAAGTTAGTTTATTTTTATTCGTTACTACAAGCTGTGTCCATTTCTAACATCAGAGTTACGATGTATACAATATTACAGAAATGTGCCAGCAAAAATGTTTCAACCCCCTTAAATCCGCCATTTTGAAATTTTTCGAATAAATTAGTGGATAAAAAACTATAGGTCTAATTATTGAACCCGCTCACAAAATTTCCCGGGAATCGGTAGAGAAATGCGACATGCAGTCGAGAACAGCCTGAAATCTGAACAACTGGACAGCTGGAATACGGACTTATACGAAATATTTTTTTCCAAGTTGAAACAGATGCTTCGCTTTGTGCTCGCTCGGTCGATCATACAGACTTAGATAAATGGTATTATGTATATACAGGAATACAAATGATAAAGTCGTTATTGAATCATTATCAACTAATCATAATGATAACCTATAAGACCTTAATTTCGTCTGTTTTGTGGCCACAACAGGCATTACCCAGCGACTTCAATCACAGAAGATTAATACAAATTGGTCTAAAATTGAATTCTGTTCTGACCGATGGATCATGCTTCTTGTATGTAATTTAAATATATTGGTTACAAAAAACGAGATAATAAAACAGCATTAAGGTTTATCGAAGTTTGGTTTAGACTAAAGGACTCTGCAGGGCTAGCATAACTTATCGCGGCTTCACTTGACACGACTCAGCATCACCTGTCTTGCTCGCACGGTATTGGAAGGTGACAGGTAGTAGGTATATGTCGCGCGACAAAGAGTCGCGTGTCACAGTTGTGCTAGAGGTGCTGAGCTGCAGACCTCGCGAGTCTGTATGAGCCGGATTTTGTATTTTTCGCAATTTAAAAGAAAATCTAAAAACTAAATACCTACTTACAAAATTTCATGAGAATCGGTTGAGAAATGTCTCCAGTCGAGAACAGCCGGAAGGCTTCTGGACATCCAAACACGTCAGTCATACGAAAAAAAATTATGCCAAGCTGACGCGAAGCTCGTTCATAAATACAATATGGTGCATTTGAAAATTCAGGCAGAACCAAAAGTGACAGATAAATAATTATAACGCAATCCCTTATCTCATTAAATCTCTTATTTTGTGTTTAGTCTGCAATTTTTATAACTGAATGCTGACAAAACATTACATTTTCGGATAAGTTCATAAATACGTATTTATGAATAAGGACTACATTTCGGGACTTTTTTAATTCTACTCAATGTGTAGTGTGCGAACAATGTTCATTGAGGATAAACGTAATTTAAAAAGCATTAACGTAGTTACTCATACTAATTAATTACGTGTGGTTTAAAGTTTAACATGAACAATAACACAAGGGACGAAATAGCGTAATAACAACACCGTTAACCAGCAATGTATTCATTCCGGGCTCATGATAATGTTCAGGTTTGTTCCAAAAGTGTATTTTTGGGGGTCGACGTAACAAAATGGCCGTAAAGCGTGAGGTCATAATCGTTGTCATGACGACCGCAAAGCCGCATTATGTCTTATTTTCGTTAGTTAGGGAGCTTATTTGAGGTTAGGTATATACCGCAGTGACTCAGGCCGAAAAACATCGAAGTTGAAAAATAAAAGAGAGATACGATTAATGTTTTGGTCCTAAATTACTAGCCAGGCTGTTATTATCTATCTATCTATCAGCCACAGACGTCCACTGCTGAACATAAGCCTCCCCCATGACTCGCTACTACATGCGATCCCGTGCAGATCGCATCCATTGATTCCACGCTACCCTCACGACACGACAGACAGACATAAGAATCTGTTATTATATTGGTAAAGAAATTATGCTTCGCTAGATGGCATTACGACGTCCACTAAAATGAAGACGTGTGTGACGAAGTTACCGAGCCGCTGTACGGGTACTGAAGAGCTGCATACGAGTTCGAAATATATCGGGCCGTTCCTGACAATTTCACGAGGGTGTTAACCGCTCAATACAATAACCACAAAAAATTGGTAGTGTACTTCTATTTAGTAGTGTACAGAGTGTTCTAGTTGTAAAAGTATACATGTATTAACCAAGAGTTACTTAGTTTTAAGAAACTTTTTCTCCCTGCCCCAAGGAACTGCCCATTTATAACTGTTTGTAATCGTGACGCCGCTAACATACCTATACCTAGAGTTTAGCTAACTTTAAAGCCAACTAGACTATGTTGCCATTCATTATCGTTAAACATTTATTCACAGAATATAAGTTGGGTCATTGTCAGTTCAAAAAACAAAATTTGTCCCTTCGGTATAGATGCGAAGCTGGTTGCTAACATTTCTAGCCCAGCGGCTAGAAACGGCTTATTCTTATTTGGCTTATTATCATTTCTAGCGATAACAAGCGGCTGGAAACGGCTGCTTACATTTTATTGACATATTCACATGATTCAATGTTTGTTTTTGTTATTTTTCTTTTCATTTATTTACTATAGGATCTATTTAACATAAATAGACATAAACAATGACATTTGCATCTGTATTAAGTGTTAAAAACTCAAAATTCTCTTACAAAATGTGAAAGAGCAGTGGAATAGGACTATTTTAATAATTTATTTGTGAGAGATGAATTGGAAATAGGTATTTATCAGTTACCTAGTAATAGTAAGCATTTAGTTGTATTTCTATAATGCACCAACGCAACGAGCCTCGCGCACTCATCCCCGCATGCCCCACGCACCCCTCAGCCCCCCACCCGCATTTATCCTGCCGCGCGAGATTTCCGCATTTGGTTTACAATGATGATTAGATCCAAAATAAACTGATTTAGCTACCTTTATTCTTATAATTTTCATACACCGCCACCTGAACACAAACGTTGTTTCATAGTTTACTTTTCGTATCTGAATTAAGTAAATTAGTAGGTACAAAATGGTGTCTTCGGGGTCTATTTTTTTAAAAAAGAACATAATAAGTGCTACTGTATAACAAAAATAAGAGTTTAACAAAAAAAAAATTAATAAAAATCATTTCTTTATTTGATGCTCAAGTCGGGTATCTACCCGGTATCAAGCGGCTGGTTATTCGTTTCTAGCCGCTGCTTTCGGTTACTACCGGCTTACAAGCCGCTGGTTTACAACTATACCCTTCGGTGGTCAAAAGTTAAGCTGGAATCCTTAATTTTGCAAATGTCCACCGGAAAGACGCGCACCTAAATCTGACAATGACCCAGTTGCATACGTACATAGACTGTTATTTTTATGCTCTATAAAGTATTGACACTTGATGCATTCAGCCCTTAGGGCCGGTACAGCCGGACAGCTTTTCAACTGCAACCTAGCTGCAAAATGACCGCTCGAGTGCAGTTTTGCTGCAGTTGCTGTAACTGCATCAAAACTGCAAACCGACTGTGCAGTCCGCTTACAGTTGCCGTGCAGTCCTGTCTACCGCACACCGACAACAAGCTGGCTGGTTGTAAAGTAGTTGCATGGCAGTTGGAATGACTGCAATAAGCATGTGGAAATTTTGAAAATTGTATCCCTAGCTTGACACTACTCGCGATGTTGGTCGAGGCGAAGTTGGCCGAAGTATGGATTTACACTATCATATTCGCCCAATCTCAGTAATTTTCGCGAGTAGTGTGGTTCCGCAATAAGTAAGATATGGCATTGCCATGTGGTGGCATCGGATGGAAATTGGTATGTAATTGGAATTGGCTTCCACTAGGAATCGATTAGGTGGCGGTACCGTGCTGCAATGCGGAAGAGGCAGCGTTGCTTTTCAGATTTGCGTTTACTTTTTTCTTTATTTACATATTAAAAACATTAACATTGCTTAATGTTGCCATAATAGCGGACGAAACTCAAACGATTTAACTGCTGTTGTGTTCGTTCGGTTAAATATGGAAAACATAATTACTTAAATACAATAAGGTTAGCGTCCCAGTATTCAACGTTGACCCAATAGTTAGTTGAATAGTTATCTTAGTAAACTTCACACTTCATGATTGGCCTTTTACATCTATAACATAACAGATGATTTATGCAGCGTCTAACAAAGTGCGGAACTTAAATAGATGGCTGGATAGCCCGATACGAGAGCGACATCCACGGCCGAATCATTGACAATACAGTGTAATATAGAACCTTCTCCTTTTTTGAAACGGTTAAAAAGTAACACTGTCTAGGATACGTCCCTTCTTATAAATGCTTATGTACAACTCACTGTAAAACCCGCTTACTATATAACTTTGGACATTCTCATCGATTCTAGGTACAAACTTATGATAAACGGGTTACACCAGTCCGAATCAATCACTCCTGTGGCGCGGAGATAATCCCATTAGCGCGTTATACTCCCACACAAAGTCCGACTCACTGGTAGTGAGGGCTAAACAGCCCTGGTACAGTTCAAGTCATGTTCTAAAAAAAATTTGAATATACGAGTCCGAATCGTATATCGCCGGTTTTTGTATTAATTTTAATTATACAGCAGAGAGAACACCAATCAAATCCCCTTCAGCTACTGCAACGGTGAAAGTGCAAACTCATAATCACCCATAACGGGCCCGTTACAATAGAAATGAGCTATCAATTGTAAAACATCGAAAAATTCAATCAGGCCCTATAGGTTAAGTTACTTAACAAAAAAGATCATATGTGTGACTTGAGCTACGATAACTTACACCCTTTTGAAACTGGGATATATTTGTAGGGCGAAGCAAAGCAGTTCTGGTCCGATACCGCGTCGCAGACCGCTTGGTCATGCTTACAAACAATACCTATTTACCACTAAATAAACCGATTTAACGGCAAAACAGGCTCTAATGCAATTGAGGTAGAACTACTCCTCGACTATGTGATAGTAGAATGTTGGTGTGTTTTTTACAATCGGAAACGAAGAACGGTCAGTGATCGTGTTTTCTTTACTTTATTGTGGAGAGACGAGATTCAGGGTCATTTAGGATAATGCTCCTTCGCAGCAAAAAAGGGAACAGAAATAGTGAGTTTCGGGAATTCTTTGGTTAATACTTATATTTGGGTAAGGCCGCGGGAGTTTACCAATGTGACAGAGAAGTAACATAAAAAGATTTACGTTATGTTATCATAAAACGTAACATAAGTCGTTATAAAGCTTAGATCATACTGGAAAATATTCCCATTAAATAACGTAGCTAAGAAAAAAATCAAGTTATAAAATTATTAGCTTTATATTGCCTGTAAACAAAATTTTCATGGCACATTAAAATCAATATAATCAAACACGCGTGTGATGGAACTAATGAAACCCAAACCGCTCTAGTGTTTTAAAGCCTCTCATTTTGTACCAGGTGGCATTAATTACTATTTGTTCACTGCAGGTACCCAATACTAGTAACCAGACGACCGTATAACAATAAAACAGCTTTAGAATCAATGATTCTTATGTGAATTGAGGTCGAAAATAAATTATTTTCTTCTTAAAACAGTTTTTTTTTATTAAGATGTTGTTTTTATTTATTTTGATATTGTACAGGAGTTTTGTTCGACTTTGTATATTTTCGTGTCATTAAAAATCTAATAAAACTCATTTAAGTTAGTATATTCTGTGTGCACTTCCCTTTACAACATTTATTCGTTATGTTACGTAGAAAATACGTAACATTTTGCAAAAATGTAACATATTCGTAACGAAAGTGTAACGTATTTTTGAAAAAAAGTGGATTTTCATAGTGAAATAAAGACATTTTTAATACAATAATACGTGTCACTTGCTTAAAAACCGTTAAGCTATTGTATAAAAAAAAACTGATTAAAAACAATCACTCCTTACCTTTAAAATCACACACGACACTTTGGGGGTACTTTCACGAAACTATGACTGTGTCTACTTTGAATTGAGTTTGTTGACAAACTGACGGATTTGGACTTGCTCATCGGTGTTGCCCTACTAGAATATGAGTTGCCAGTGCACGTAAACGTATTTTCGCCAAAAAATATTTAAAAACAAGCTACATAAAGCGTCACGAAAGTATTCGTGACACAAGTGTGGAATCATGAACCATTAAAGTAAAGTAAGATAAAAAAATAAAATTATATTACCATAATTATTCTATAATCGGTATTACTATCGCTATGTCATAAATTTTAGTTTAAAACAAAAGTATGCCCATGAAAGTTGAAATATCATAAAAATAACAGAGCTTTTAGTACTCGTGGTCGAAAAATTTAACCAACTTTCGTTACGTTTTGGACGGAAATATATTTTTAGTATTTTTATAAAGGGGTTTATATTAATTATCTTACTTGCGACCATGAGAATTCCTATATCTACATATGATAAAAATACTTTTGAAACAGTAGGGGTAACCAATTTTTTTTAATCAGCTGGGTAAATTTGAAACGTCCAAATTGGTAACTTTCCGCGGCCTTACGCATTTACTGTTGAACTAATATCATTCCGTGGTTCATAATTAACAAGTTTTCCATTATTTATTTTTGTTTTGTATGGGCGCGCGGCCAGTCTGGCGCCATCTGTTGGTCATAATTTCCTTTGTCCTCTCATCACGCCGAAACGGCTGGACAAATTTTAACCAATTTTGGTACAGGACACCAGGATAGCTGGACATTCAAAAACGGTTATAGGATACTTTGTAACCAAATAAGGTAAAGAATAAAAGCCGCGGGTAAAGTTGCGGTCACCGCCGAATTTCTCAAGGAGATACAATCCTATGTATAGTCCTGTTACAGGAACAACTTGATCATACAGGAGTACTGTATGATCATATTGTCATGTCTATTTCTGTATTTTCAGATTAAACCTTAAAATAGACAAATCGAAGGAAGGACGCATCGGTCTTAATCCTGAGAGTCCAATTGTGACTTCCACCGCCACCGGTAAAGTTTAACGGGTAATAAACGGGTAAGCAATGCAATACAGTACCTTTACCATGAATTTAAAATATAAAGAATTGGATAGATTGGATAGAACATCTTTATTTGTGGATAAAATGTGGTACAATAGATGGTATACATTTAGAAGTTTCACACATTTTACCAGTATCTGGCATGCATCAAAAAATTAGAATAGTCACAAGTTTAAATGTTGGTACAATAACAAAATACCCAAATCGACGGCAAATAAATGAACAACAGTAGCACTTCGGATGCAACACTGCCTGTAACTGTCCAACGAAAACGTTTCTTGTACAAAGAGAGGTAGTATTATTCGTCACTATAATAGCTTTACAGTGATCGTACTCGCTAGAGACTCCGTAAAAGATTTGTATCGAGAGTTGTAGTTCTACAAAGTAACCGCGGTCACGTTATCTCATGATAAGGGTACTGTACTTTTGGCAAATGCAAATGCGACGAACTGGACGAAATTGGCGTTTTCTTTCCATAATCGCCCGAGTGAACGAACTAACCGAGTGAACGTTTCAGCTTAGCCAGAATATCTTTAGTATGTCCGCTTGTCCGGATTTTCGCCTGTTCTCTAGAGGCCGCATTTCTCAATCGATTCTCATGAAATTTTGTGAGTAGGTTTGTTAATTAATTGTAAGTACCTTTTTTTGTCGAGTCAGTTTCGAAATTTCTAAAAGGGCGGAGATTGGTTGCTGTTGATGGTTGGAAATGTAAAAAAAGGCATACCTATTTCAGCCATTTCGAAAAATGGTCGCAACATCTACAGGTCACAGATATAAAAGTTTATAAACTGACCAGCGAATCTGATCTGATGGTAAGCGACTAAGTTGGCTACGTAGTCCAGAATCCCATTCATCTTAAAGGATTGAGAGAGTCTTGAATGACAGATTTGGTAACAAGGATAAAAATTACGACGCTACTTTATCCCGAGAATGTCTAGTAATCAACTTGTTTATGTTACTTACATTATTAATAATGTGATCATAAGTCTCATAACACATTCTAGTATCAAAATCAATCTAATCATGGCTTTGATTAGACGTTATAATAATTTTATGACTCAATAACAGCTTTATTATTATTCATTGTATTTTTACGATTTACACAAGGCCAAGAACGGTTAGTTAGGGGATAGAAACTAATTTGTAGAGTTTAAAAGCCTTGTGTTGCATATAAGAAAAATCTTTATAAAAAAACTTAAATATTACCAGAGACTATGCCTAAACAAAAATATGCCTAAACGAAAGACAGATGGAAAAGCGGCCGAGTCACGTAAGAATATAAATCACGAATCGAACCTTCCAGAGTTGAATTATTACAGGAAGGCCGAATAACAAACAGAGAGAACTTCTAATCCTTATAAATTCTAAAGAAAGCGATGTAATCATTTTACTACTCAATACAGCCCATCTAACGTTTAAGGTCGAAGACAAAAAAGCCAGAGGTGGAAACCCGAGGAGATGGTCGGACCAGATCTCCGAACAGCTGGAGCCACCAGCACCGCCCTCTACCAGGCGACGGACCGGATCAGCTGGAGACAGACCACTGATCGATTATAAAGGAGTCACGATCTCCCTTCTGGGGATTAACCGAGTAATAGGGGAACGGTTAAGAATAGAGAGAGATCCAATCTGGTGATCAGCATATTTTAATGCAAACACACTCACAAACTATCGCCTTTATAATATTAGTTTTAGTGCGATAACAGTGGTTAGGCCGTTGGACCAAACTATCCACTGAGTGGTCACAACAGGTTGGCTACCGAGGAGGTAAACCAGAACGCTTTGGGAGTTCGACAACGCTTGGCAGCAACTTGCTTCACCGTGACGACTGGCGAAAAGGAGGGGAGCAGTGGAACACAGATACAAGCTAAAGAAAAACAGTGATTAGTATAGATATGTAAAGATAAGCTAAAAAATAATAATAAGCTCTTATTAGCCTTGGAATAGAGCCTTCAAATACGGATGTAGGTCGGGAATCGAGTTAAGCGGATTATGACTGTAATATTAAATTAAATGCAATTCATGGGGACGTTAATTTAGTGCATTTGCGATTTAAAGTTTAACGTTTCAGAAATGGGTCAGAGAGGGATGAGGTTAACATTTCCATTTATAGCTATTTTGAGAAAATATGCACAAGACAGGGAATATATCATTTCCTGCCTCGCACAACTGCATTTTGGAATGAATTGTAGCTTGCGGTGCTTCCGGACCGATACGACCTTGAAACCTTCAAGGAAAAAGCGTTCAAGTGGGAACCTGAAAGGCCGACAACACACTTGTAACTCCTCTAGTGTTGAAGGTGTGCACGGAAATCGGTATCCATCAGACGATCCATTTACTAGTTTGCCTCCTATGAACATATGTATCTGTGTATCCGTGTGTCTGTCTGTCTAATGCCACCATTATAGCACCCAAACGGGTGGACCTATTTGAGTGTGGTTTTTATGAATCGAAAGACTTTAGCTATATTTGGTGGAAATACGACCAGTAGCTTCCAAGATATTCAATTTTAATTTTAACAAGTGACAAGATCTCAGCCAATATTGAAGCTAAGAATTCCAAATTTTGTAGTTATGTTCAGTTTTAGTAGCATTTTCCAGCTACTTGTGTGGTGTTTTAATTTTTTTTAATTTAGGTTATTTATAGAACTTTTTTTCGGAAATATACGACATTTTCTCGATGAAGTCTTATTTTTCGTGCAAAAGTGATTATATATTAATGAATGTAGGACACTTCCTCGTGAGTACCGGTCACCGGACACGCGCCACCGATACCCATGGGACGGAACCCGAGCCGGCTAGCGGGCCGTATCCTTCACTTGATCTTATACCTGTTATTGCCTGGTTTACCTCTGTCAGATGTAATAGTTACATGTAATCAATCATGTATGTAATCAGTAATCGCTTTATTGTACACAACAGGTACATTCATAACATATAAGGCATCTACAAAGGTGAACTTAGTCTTATTAGGCATTTCTTCCAGTTAACCTTTGAGCAGTTGAAGGAATATGTATTCGAAATAGGCAAACTACTCGTACACTGCGTCGTGCGTACAAAAGAAATATGCTCTACAATGCTATATTATATATCTACTACACATATAAATAAGTAAATAGATACAGTATTCAAACAAAACACAAGTCATCGAATCTTTAAATTTATCATTATCAAAAGAATTAATCAATTTATCTAAATTATCGATTTGTGTAAAGATTGATCTAATATTTATTAATTAATTTATATTAAAAGATGTCGGGCCAAAAGAAATTGAGACCACGTTTCTAATGGAAACTTCTTAAAGTGGGGTGTATTTCTCGGCACTGTCGTTAGGTACGAGTACATATAAACAAAATTAATGAAAAGCTTTGCAGTGGCATCGTTTAATTACTGCCAAGAACATCTTCTCTTTTAAATCATTTCAAAGCAGAAACTGAAGCCATTTAAGTCACAGACAAACTTTACGTTTGTGCCGTCTCGATATGATTAATTACCCCGGACTAAGGGTGCGTCTCCACTGGAGCGGAACGGAGCGGAGACTTGCGGAATCGACCAAATCACAAAAGTAAAGCGAAGCTGAGATATCGATTTCAGCTCAGGTGATTGGTCTATTCCGCTAGTCTCCGCCGAAAAACGCAATAGAAAGTAATTTTTATTCGAAAAAATATAGTTAACAGTAAATATTACATTTATGTTGTAATTAATTAGTAACTAGTGTACTAATTGATGTGTAATACATAAAGCACGACATGAGTTTCATTCGGACATTAGGTGTTCTTATTTTCCACCAAAAAAGCGTAGGGCAATTCAGCTACTTCAATAATATACCTACCTACAGTTGCCAAAAGATTTTGCTTTCAAGAATCTTTCCATTAACATATTTTTTACATATTTTTGCGAAACTGACAAGAATTGAAGAGAAAACTTACGCATTATACAGAAATCGTAAACCAAAAAGGGGCAGTTTAATTATGCAAGCAAACGTTTGAGAACAATTCAATTGTAACTAAACTCGAAAACTTGGATTTCACGATTGTTTGCTGAAGTTATGAAATACTCGGCGGTGTAATCAAATTCTCGTTTTGAAACGTTATTAAATTGAAAACTTAAGTTTCAAGAGTCGAGTTATGTTTGTCTGCTGCTATTCAACACAGTATCATGAATTCTGCAATACGTTTGCTCCGGTAACTTTGTTATGTGTTATTATTAGCACTGAATAAAGCACTATAGAAGTTTCCCCCTTTTGATTTTCTCAAAATCCGCCTGTATTTTATTGGTTATTTGTGTAGCATAAGTCGCAATTGGTCATCGGGCTTGGCGTCGTGCACGCAACAGCGAGGAGCTATGAACGCGCGTCTGAGGCGAACCAACAAAAAAGAAAGGTGGAGCCTAGCCCCAAGGTGCACGCCAGCGTGAAATCTATCCCTAGCTCTACACTCCTCGCGACGTTGGCCGAGGTTGGGCGAACATGATAGTGTGGAGGGGTACTTCGCTGCGGAAACCCATAATTCGGCCGACGTCGGTCAATTTCGCGAGTAATGTAGTCTAGGGTATGTAAGAAATTCGCGGCACGAAGTTCTCGAGTCATTCATTGAATTTCACACCGATATTGTGGTACAATACAAGTATGCTTGCCGCATGAATAATTAACGTGACATTCGTCTTTTGTTCATTACATCAAGCAATAACAAAATACAGCAGCGGTTTCCAGCTAGGGTGCCGTGCTCCCGGTTCTCTTTCCATTCAAATCCAGTACCGCAACCGGGTATTCCCGGTTCTTGCCATACGAAATCAGAACCGTGAGCATTCCCTACCAGCCAGTGGTCCGTAGTAGAACGTAGGTATCAAAATATGGTCAGTGAACGGTTTCAAAGTCCCTTAAAATTTTAGATGTTACCGGATACGTTGAAGAAGATGCCAATTGATACGTTGATAACATGACACGTTAGACCGGTAATCCTGAGCCGGGTTCGATTCCTGGTCTCTTCCGCCAGGTACTTTATGCTTTGATCTTTGTATCATTATCAAATGGTAGAATTTAAGTTGAAATTTCTGTTGTCTGATTGATAGTTCTATAGGTCAATCAACTTTTTTTCTGTAGCACGTTACCATAGTGATGTCCCCTGTGTCACTCTTTAAAATTAAGTTTTTCGGCGGTTATCTTTACGAGCAAAAACTTACTAATTGAAAATATCAACCATTTTTTAAGTACTTTAATCACTATTTTCCCCCGGGTCACAGGACAGTATTCTGTCTGTTGTTGTTATAACAATAAAAAAATATACCTACTCTTCTAGTGTGGAGACAGCATTATTCGTATTAAATTTATTAATTATTCCCTTTGTTTCAGCACTGTGGTTGTCACAGGAAATTTGGAGCGCGGCGCCACCATAGAGTATATTTGTATAATAGGCGCCACTACCCTAATGCACTTAGCTACAAATTGCGTGTTCTGTTATACTTTAGGGAATTTGTAAAATGGAAGTTACATTTTACTGTTTTGACTACAGTAATAGGGAATGGATGAAATGTTTAGGTTGCCGCGGTTTTTTTTTATTATTCTAAATAGCCATGCATTTAACCTTGATTGCACCTGATGTTAAGTGACAATAAGGCCTAAGATGGAGCATGCTTGGCTAGAAGATGCCTATTCACTCTCGACTGATGCCGTTGCGATGCCCGTACAAGGCGGGAAAAAACATTTTCATCAGTTTTTTTAAGCTACAGAAAAAACTAACTAGGAATGATGATTAATTCCTACATATAAACAAAAAATCGAGATTTTAAAAAAGAAATTCCATTTGTATACTGATGTTCCCATTGTATGGGGCCATTGAAATGGACCAAGAGTTGAATTAAACAGGGCACAACATTTTCAGACTGTTATAGAAAGTCCAAGAAAGAAACTGGTGATTGTTATACCGACAAGAGCTCCGCTTAAATTGAAGAAAAAGATAGCTGTACCTAAATTTCTAACTGTCTTCATAACACTTTATGCTCTCGCGGTTTGAACACATAATTAAAACTTATTGAACCGGGTCTATCGCGATATTTTGATTTGAAACCGTGTTGAAACGTCAGGCAATGAAGGTAAATCAAAATATCGCAATAGACCCGGTTCAATAAGTTTTAATTATGTCTTCATATAGTTATTGCATGATGTTATTTATTAGCGTGAAGCCACACGAGGGTAAATTGAGTCGCGTAATTTCGGTCGCGCCATACATCATGTCACGTCGTCACGTCACACTAAGTATGGCGCGACCGAAATTACGCGACTCAAATTACGCCCGTCTGGCTTCACCGTTACAACATCATTAGAAGCACAAGGAGTTATTCGGGTAATACACATATTTGAGAGACAACATCCAGACTGTCAAACAGCAGTATTAAATTTAATGAACGTTTCTACGACTGCCTTAATAAACTGATTAGCAGTACCGCCAGGTGGATATTAAGTTATAAACATTACACGTGAGATTTACAATATAATTTATGTTTATTCGTTCCTCGGTTAATAAAACAAATTTACTAGTAGTTAAATTTCATACCTATGCAGATTTTCTCCACTCATTATAAGCGATACTACTCGTATTGCAAGAAACAATTAATTAATTCAATCTATAAACAATATGCCTCTCAAATAGAAGTTTTACATTTTGATGATTCTTCGCGTCACAAATATGGCGTCATACGTTTTTTTTTCATTTATTTATTTAGCCATAAATTGTGATACAATTTACCCGAAGGTGTAGCTAGGAATGTATGCTTATATCTAACATTTAATTACCTTAATATTTAAGTCATTAATTATAATAACAGAAAATTTGACAATATAATACATTAACCAATAATAATAGTAATATAATAGATTTAGAACAATTCAATCGATACGGTAATAAAATACAATTAATCAATTTGGTTACATTTAGACTAAATTAAGACTGTACGGTAATAAATAAATTAGACATCAAAAAACAAATACCTATTAAGAGTCTACATTTGATTATTGATGAGCGTTGTAAAACTCATCAAGACTATAAGGGCATAAGACAATCAAGTGTTTTTTTAAAGCATTCAAAAACTCATAATCAGTCAATGTCTTGATGTCACCTGGCAAGGAATTATAAACTTTAGGAGCAACAAAACTCGGACATCGTCGATACCTGCTTGTTTTGGCAACGGGGACACGGACATCGCAAGAGAACATAGAGTTTAATCTGTTGCTTCTAAAGTCGGTTTTTGGTGGATATTTTTCAGGATGTCTTCTTACCAACTTGCACAGCTCGATGATGTAAAGCGATGTTAGAGTAGGTATTCCAAGTTTTATGAAAGATGGTCTACATTATATGCGGTTTGACTTAATTCCGTCCAGAATTCTTACACATTTCTTTTGCAGCTTGAACAATCGATCTATATCTACACAACCACCCCATATCGCCAGACGATAGATAATGTGGGATTGCACGAAGGCATAGTATGCCTGGATTGTCGCCGCTTGTGTTGCGGACCTTGCCAAAAACGTTTCTAGATATTTTCGAAATTCGAATTCACATTCACACCAGAAGGTTTCGGTGGGTTATTTCGAGATCTATGGAAACTCCTGGCATTCGGAGCTCCAGTAGTACACAGATGAGATGGAAGTCTCTCGAAGATAAACGTGACCAGTCAGACCAGGATCGTGTCAAAAGCGATACCCGATGAAACTTGATTATTACGGAGCATAATTAAATTGTTCTGAAGTTCTTCTTATGCTCTGCGATCCTTTTAATTCCAACATAGGCTGCTCCTCACGGCGAGCATTTCGTCCGTAATACAATTAAAAAAAATTAGATGTTCATAATATTTTTGTCACATTACAGGTGAATGCTGGCGATGAAGAAACACCCTTAAGGGGTCATTTGGGCCGGATTACTTGGCCTTTCATCACGCCGAAACAGCTGCCCGGATTTTAACCAATTTTGGTACAGGGACAGCTGGACATACAAAGATTGTTGCTGAGGTGCCAGTGGGCTGATCATATCTGTCGTAAAGCCACTGGGGCAAACGAGTTCTGGAGTGGAGGCCACGAATCGGTAAAAGAAGTGTAGGGCGACCTGTAACAAGGAGGAGCGACGATATTCGTAGGACAGCGGGTGGTAACAGGAGGAGAGCTGAAAATCGAGGTGGCGTGCCATGGGAGAGGCCTATGTCTAGCAGTGGACTGATATAGGATAATCATGACGGTGAAAAATGTTTTTCTCTAACATGCAATGAAATGTCGTTATAACGTGCTTTATAACAGGCTTCGAAGTATCACGTTTTGGGCGGAACAACTCGACAGAACTGTAAGGAATTTCATACAAAATTTAATGCCTAGGCCGGGAAGTTACTTTCGTTAAACATGAAACTTTTTAGGTGGTTTATTTTTTTATTTCATTGCATATGTTTCACGAAAGCACTATACATGCCTTAACCGTGAAAAGGGCTTGCCAGCTTCGTATCACTCACAGACCACCCCCACTAGACGGAGCATGTAAGGCGAGTATTAGGCGACCCGCGCGCACCAACGATATGGTACGGCAGAACATTAAAGTATCAACACGGCGGCCACCGTTTAGTTGCGTCCTTGTTTATGAGGTCTCTACACCACTTAACACTACAATTTACCATGTTATTTATTTAATTTCTTCTTTCGTTGACGTACGCGGTACGCATGGATCATAAACAAGGACGCAACTAAACGGTGGCCGCCGTGTTGATACTTTAATGTTCTGCCGTACCATATCGTTGGTGCGCGCGGGTCGCCTTACATGCTCCGTCTAGTGGGGGTTGTCTGTGGTATCACTATACCCGGCAAGCCCATTCCCGGCGCCTGCAGTAATATTACGCGAAGTTGCGACGACCTTCTAGCAATCTATATTGTACCAGATTCGACGCAGGTGTGAATCGAGGGTAAATTAATAATGAACATATGGAATTATGTAATAACCTCGCCCTTGCGGACAATATAGGGCGGCTCGGCTCATGTTACGGGTCAAGCGACACCGAGCGCGGGATGAGACCTCGTAAATATGCTCGCTCGGAGGTTTAATTGTTTAATTATTCAAAGGCAGAAAATTTGGGAATGGTTGTCATTTGTTCTGTCAACATCGCGTTCATGCATGAGAACAGAGATTCTAGAGACATTTTGTATTGTTGGTATTTTTAGGGTTCCGTAGCCAAATGGCAAAAAACGGAACCCTTATAGATTCGTCATGTCTGTCTGTCTGTCTGTCTGTCTGTCCGTCTGTCCGTCTGTCCGTCCGTATGTCACAGCCATTTTTTTCCGAAACTATGAGAGCTATACTGTTGAAACTTGGTAGGTAGATGTATTCTTTGAACCGCATTAACATTTTGATTCAAAAATAAAATAATAATAATAAATATTGGGGGCTCCCCATACTTAGAACTGAAACTCAAAATTTTTTTTTTCATCAAACACATACGTGTGGGGTATCTATGGATAGGTCTTCAAAAATGATATCGAGGTTTCTAAAATCTTTTTTTTCTAAACCGAATAGTTTCCGTGACAGACGCTTCCAAATTGGAAAAAAGTTGGTCCCCCCCCCTCTAACTTCTAAAATAAGAAAATGAAAAATCTAAAAAAAACATATGATGTACATTACTATAAAAACTACCAACGAAAATTGTTTTGAACGAGATCTAGTAGGTAGTTTTTTTTTTAATACCAAATACCTAACTTTGCACCTAATTTATATGGGGCGCTATACATACCAGGTGCAAACTTAACTTAAACACTTAGGGATGGAAAGTTTTTGTACGGAACCCTCGGTGCGCGAGTCCGACTCGCACTTGGCCGGTTTTTTATTTGTCAACCCTCTAAGAAAAGAGGTGTTATTAACCCCCGACGAAAAAGACGGGTTTTAATAGTACATGTGTATCCATGTAGGTATGTATCTGTGTGTGTCTGTGGCATCATAGCTCCCAAACGAATGGACCAATTTTAAGTGAAGTTACTTTTAAATCAAAAGACTTGTCCATCGAGATGGTTTTTAGATATTTTTGGTGAATAAGTATATACCACCAGTAGTTTCCAAGATATTTAGCTTTAATTGGGACAAGTGACAAGATCTCAGTCATCAATATTGAAGATAAAAATTCCAAATTTTGTAGTTATGTTCAGTTTTGGCAGCTTTTCCATATCACTCAATGAATCAGCGTCTCGTGATGACCTACTACTACTGTAGCTACTTGTGACTTGTGATGGGGGTGTTATAATTATTTTATTTAAAATTTAAAGCATAACAGCAATAAAGCCAGGAACACGGCAGCACCTTTGAGAAGTCGAAGAAATGAACGATTGGCCAAAAATCTGTAACTATTTTCAAGGAAACACGGGTTATTCCTATCTATAAACAAGTTTTCTTTTTTCATCTATTCCTCATTGAAGGCTCGTTGAAAGTTACAACTTGAAGCTACAGTTTCAACAAAAAACAACAGAGAAAGCATTTCGAAAGTACTGATACGGAATCATTATTGTACTCAAAATAAATTGCGCGAAACCGCCATGAAACCATGTTACACTACATTTTAAGGCCATTACATTTATTCGTTTAACAAAACAGAACAACCGCAAAACGATTAGAGACCCAGCTGTACCCTTACCATGAGTTTCCAGTGAGTGTACTCGCTAGACGCGACGCTGACGCTAGCGAGAAGAACCAACGTATAGTTGCCGCCAAACTTTTTGAACAAAAATGGCGGATCCTGCGCATGTACATTTGTACGTAAATCGGCTACTGCACAGTCAAGGTCATGCTCAAGAAGTTTGCCGGCAGCTGTAACCGACATAGCTCACAGTATTGCACGGTTAAAGTGGCAATGGACAGGCCATGTAGCCCGGAAAGTGGACGGCCTTTGGGGCAGCAAAGTCCTAGAGTGGCCACCACGTGTAGGAAAGCGCAGCGTAAGTCGGCCCCCGACTATATGGACTAATGACCTCGTGGGTATAGTATTTCCTTTCCCAACAAATTGAGACCTTTCTCGTTATTTTAAAGTCTGTTTTAGCCAAATCACAATTGAGCTAATGCGAGATTGCGAGTGTTTAAGCTATTTGTTTCCACGCCTCATTGCAGAGAAATTCACTGCAGGTGCAGTCCAATGCTAATTTAAAAAAGGGCAAGATCCAAAGGCAGTCATAGCTACATGGTACATTTTCAATTTAACCGTATAATGCAGTCTTTATATGGAAATGCGCTGGGAAAGCCACAATCACACGGTAGGGCAAATGTTACAGTGTTTCAATAAATGTGCTCAGAATTTTAATGGTACCTGCACTTAACATGTTTGTAATTGTAAACTGTGTCACACAATAAAAGAGCGTATCTGAAGCAGAACTGATAAGATGACGATTGGTTTTTTTTTCAACTCTTCGCTTCATTGTTTACCTACTTATTTAAGATTATAATATGAAATTTGATAGCCTTCTACAAATATACCAAGATGGAAATATTTTATGCGAAATTAGATAAAATAAGTATATGCTTGCCTGTTTTCCCGGAAAATGGAAAGAAAATTTTACTAACATACCTTGTTAATATAAGCATCAACAAAAATTAAGTTTCTTTACCTGAAAAAAAGCATAAAAGAGTTTTATAGTTATTGAATATATTTTTTTTATAATGAATCAGTGGACCGGACTCATATATATATATATTTTTTATGTCATAGGGGGCAAACGAACAAACTGATGGAAAGCGATTACCGTCGCCCATAAACACCTGCAACACCAGAGGAGTCACAAGTGCTTGCCTACCCGGAGGACGAAGATAGAATGCCTCTATGCTAGTAATTTCACCGGCTATCTTACCCCCACACCGGAACACAACAATGCGAACATTGCTGTTTGGCGGTGGGTATAATATCATCAATATAGAAACATCATAAGTGCACTCGGCTAACTCCGAAAATCGGGCTATTCCGAAAATGACCATTATCTACTAAACGCAGCTATATTATTTGCTCTGGCTACACTCCCTATGACGTTCAGGTATCTCCCTTGCCGCGTCAGTTAGCTTGAGACGCTAGCGACGAAACTACGCGTGTGGCGCATCAGATTAGTGAGCGTGTGAAAAATTCCCGCCTTTTTGACATTCGGAATTAGACGACCATCGCTAACTCTGTAATTTGGTGAGTAAATGAATTGTCTGCTTTTGTGTTTAAGAGATTTTCGTTTTTTAGCCATTTTAAATAGAGTTAATCTATTGTAGCTTGTATTTTATTAAATTTTCAGATTTATCCGAAGTGGGGAATTCCGTGGCCGGAATTATCCGACCTTCTTTTTTCAAAGTGACAGCCAGTGGTTCTCAAACAATCAAAATTAAGTCATTGCCGCGATTAACCTTTCCCGCTACAAGTACTTACATGCCGGTCCCCAGACCAGTGTGGCATATTCAGTGGCTGCCACGCTCTGTCTCGGAACGCACGTACACGATACTAGCGCCCACGCTCTACCGATTTACGTCGCAAGTGAACGTGCCGCATTTGTCTTTTTATACTAGTGGTGAAATTAATAAAAAGATAGTTAAAAACATTTGCATTGTAGCGGGATGCAGGAATTTGCTCGAATTACCATATACCACTATTAAATTTAACAACCACCAATTTTAACCATTTGTAATGTGTCATGTATAACTATATTATAGCGCGTTATTAATTTAGTACTTATCGTCCTTTGTAAACGAAATCAGTATTTTTTTTATTATACCCATAAATATAACCATAAAAATAACGCAACCACAGATCACAACTAGTGTACTACCTAACACCAATAACAACTGACCGATAAATTAACCTATTGACCGCCAAGCGGTCTAGCAATTTACCGTGCCACTGACGCCAGAGTAAAAAAAAAAAGATGTGCCCCAAAATCAACAGGGATTGAAAAATACTTGTAGCGGTTAGAATTACAAAGTTTTTGATCATTGAAATTTGGACGGCTGTGGCCGACGTGGCGTCAGGGGCACGATTTTTTGTTGACGGCCACAGCCGACTGTGGCGCTCAAAAGGTTAAAACAGTCTAACAAGATTATTTTCATTCAAGCAAGTAACGCAAATAAAATGTGCGTGTAGGTAAACATTAAGCACGCGTCCGACCGCAGCGGCCTGTGCGACTGGGCTGGCGGATCAATGACCGGCCAGTACCGTTATCTGTCCCACTCCACGCGCCTGTGTTGTACCGTAAAGCTTACATAATACTGTTTGTGATACATTGTGTGTTTTACGGAAAATGCTATTTTTATGCGATTTTTCATGAAAAATTGTTACCGGAAGAGTTCGATTAACGGAAAAATAAAGAAAAAATTAAAACTAGCGAGGAAAATTTGTGAATTTTCTCAAAGAAATTTCCACGATTTTCTAGCCCAGAATAATGGTCTGAAGCCATGGTTTCAGTTTTCGGTACACCGTCGGTTACACCCTGTATTGTTCAAAAAAAAAAACAAGATTTTGTATTGCAGTGGTTCGCAGCAATACCAATAAAATGTGGCATGGTGTATTCAATTTCTGTAAATTTAGAAATTTATCATTTTTCAGTTAAATAAATAGTGAAATAATATTATATAATGTATAAATAATATAATTTTCTCTCTATATTGAATGCAACAAATAAATGGTCAATACATTATTATTTTATTTAATCGTTGATAACCCTCGCTAGCGTCGATGCGACAAGTGAGCCAATTTATTTTCACCGTTATTACACAACCTCAACGTTCCGTTTGGCTTGAAAGCCGTGAAAAGGGCTTGCAGGCTTCATAGGTATCACTACGGGCGGCCGTCTATACCTACTCAGCCGGCAAGCCCTTATTTTCCCGGCGTCTGCAGTAATGTACTATTTTTTATGCCAATCCAAAACTTATATGGGCCAAAGAAAAAATTCCGGCTAGAAAAGCCACTAATCGAAGAAAAAATTTCACATCCAATTTGTGTGAAAATTAAAACTTTTATTATTTCATCGCTACTTTTTTCTCTTATAGTAAATGGCAATGGCATTAAGTCCGCCTTTTGTACGATAAGTATGTTTTTCATTTGTGCAATAAAGATTAAATAAATAAATTCTGCTCCACATGTATGGAAAATGTTTTCTTTAATCTGTATGTGGATTTTAGTAAGTACATTATCATTATTTTCACACATATTGTATGGGAAGGGAATGTTTTCCTGGATTGGAAAAAAATAACAGGGTTCAAACTTAGGTGCCGTTAAAAATAATAAAAAAATCTAAAAAATGCAAAAAGATGGTCAAGAAATATTTAATATAGGGGGCTATACATCCAGACTTTAAGGGTTAAAGTTTGAGTACCACAGATTCCTGATCGGGTAATTCCGAAATAAAAGCTTGACAAACACATGTATATGTACTTCTATAAGCCTAATCGAGTAAAAAGAGCAGGGAGGGTAATTCCAATCAAAAAAGTAATATGTCCCTTATGCAACAAGCGCATAAATCTCGTTTTCAAGTGTATTCGGATTTACCCGAACCAATTCGGAATTGTCCGTTTGCAACGAAAAAAAAAACTAGATTTGAAATGCTTGTATTTTAAAAAACTTACATTATTTATGAAAAATTCTGTAATCGATTGTTAGGCTACATCATCTAGTAAGTAAGTTATTCACTATTTCCGTCTTAAAACCTTGCTATACTGACTGGTTCATGGAGACACTCACACCTTATCAACTAGTGCAAAAAGCATTCGGAATTACCCGAGTGCACCTTAAATGAAAAATGCATGCCATTTAGATGCATATTTTTTAAAAAGTGGCGGAATTTGGCCATTTTATTTATATATATATCTATTTCAATATTAGGTATGTTTACAGCATAGAGCCAAAACACATACACATTAAATACAGAAAAATAATAAAATTAAAATAATAATCACAAAAACACAATAAGAATTAAAAATAATAATTATCCCACTATAAACGTTACCCATAATACCTCAACGTTACCATCATAATTCATAACGTCGCTTACCATAGACAGATTTGACAAACGCAAATGTCTTAGTAATTGCACATAAGGTTTTATATCTATTAATTAAAATCTTACATATATATCAGTTTTGGAAAGCGCAACGACGATAAGACACCCTGAACTCCAGATTCTGTAGTAGAAATAAACAACCATAGCAACACTGGGGCACATTCATTTTTAACTTAGTTTCAGATAAAATCCTTAATTTCACAAACGGCAGAACGCGATCAACCACGGCACCCACTGTCTCACGAGCTTAATTACATATAATTGCCCCTTTCTGATGAGTGCGGGGCAATGCCCAATGATTTAACACTTAATTCCAGCCTTTAGAGTACCGCGATTTCGTTTTTACTAATTGCCCTTATTAATCACTTTAAAAGCCGTAAATTTTGGTGATATTTGAAGCTATTACGATGAGTGTCTCGTGTTGTCAGATTTTATTTAATCATTAAGCAAAAAAATGGGTGCCCTTCGCTTGGTCTAAAATTTTATGTTCTAAAATTGTTTGGCCGAAAATATTTGGTACAATATTTAATGGTATACTTATTCTTTAGCATAAAGATTTTTTTGCATACATATTTTTTGTTCTAAAACATGTTTGACCTAAAATTGTTTAGTATATTTTGTTTATGACTAAAAGGCTAAAAGTATAATATTGTTAGCTATAATTATTCTTTAGCCAAACATAAAACCTCCTAAAACCCATATGCTGAAGCGAGGTTAGGTTAAGTTAGAACTGCGTCTCCAACAAAAATAAGGCGCTCCCAGAACAGTAGGTTAGGTTAGGTTAGAACTGCGTCCCTAACAAAAATAAGGCGCTCCCAGAAGAGTAGGTTATGTTAGGTTAGAACTGCGTCCCTAAAAAAAATAAGGCGCTCCCAGAACAGTAGGTTAGGTTAGGTTAGAACTGCGTCCCTAACAAAAATAAGGCGCTCCCAGAAGAGTAGGTTAGGTTAGGTTAGAACTGCGTCCCTAACAAAAATAAGGCGCTCCCAGAACAGTAGGTTAGGTTAGGTTAGAACTGCGTCCCTAACAAAAATAAGGCGCTCCCAGAAGAGTAGGTTAGGTTAGGTTAGAACTGCGTCCCTAAAAAAAATAAGGCGCTCCCAGAACAGTAGGTTAGGTTAGGTTAGAACTGCGTCGTGGGAGGCGGTGGCCTCCTTCTGTGAGTCAATCATCACACAGAAGGAGGCCTCGGAACGGGAGCGCGAAGAGAGGGCAGATGCGCTCCCGATCCGGCGTAGACGTTTGGGGCGGAGGCGGGCACAATATGCTGCTCGCCAAAACCCCTAGTGGAGTTCGTGGGTTAGGGGCCCACGAAATAGACTCCACACGTCTGGGGGAGGGATCGTAGCGTATTCCGATCCCTCCCTCCTTTGGCGCGGGAGCCCTGGCAGCAGCCAGGGCAGCCGGGGGGCGTCGTGGTAGAATGTCCGCGACCCCATGGCGCCCCCACAAACGGTAGTGCGGAGAATCGCCGGTGTGGTTTTAGTGGGTATGCCCCTCCTTATGAGGGGTGAGTCCCACATAACCCCCCACCTTGGCTTCCCTAGCCTCGGGGGGTATGCGTAACGCATTTCCACACCGACAAAAAAAAAAAAAAAAAAAAAAGGTTAGAACTGCGTCCCTAACAAAAATAAGGCGCTCCCAGAACAGTAGGTTAGGTTAGGTTAGAACTGCGTTCGACCAAACAATGTTATTCCATACAAATGTTAGACTAAACAACTTTCGGCCAAAAAAATATATGCATAACAATTTCGACCAAACCATTTTCGACTTAAAAAACAATCGACCAAAGATTATTAGGCCAAAAAATATGTGCCGAAAAAAATATCGGGCAAAAAAATTTAGACCAGCAGATATAGACCCCAAAAAAATATATACATTTTTATTTAAATAAAAAGAACTAAGAAAAAATGGCAGAAAGAGTAGGTACTAATTTTGCAACAAAGTTTGGCCGTATTTGGTTTTAAAGTGTCTAAGGCGCAAAATCTACTTGTATGTAGGAAAGCTTCGCAATCCCACTTAACAACTACCAAACAATAAAACAAATCGTAGTTTCAACGCCATTGTTACTACGTATGAGAACGTAATATGGAACCAGTCATTGGTTACTAATTGTATCAAATACAATCTACTCCGAACCGTGTCAAGAAACCTAACAGTCTTACAACGTTACTACGCACGCCTACGTATTACAAACGCTACGATGTAAGCGTGAGATTTTGCCATTGGGGTTTCTCAGGCGTTACCTTCATTGTCTTCTGTTTACGTTATTTACTTTACGTCACACGAGGACTTTTAAACAAGTGTCACTAGATGGCGTCACTTTTGTCGATTAGTCTGCAATCAATAAATAAAATTGTTCTAAATGCAAGTATTTCTCAATTCGAAATTCAAATATTTAAAAGTAAGAGTAAGGATACTCTTTGGTGCCAATGAAGTTTTGTACATCTGGCCAGTTTTAAATATTTGAATTTCGAATAGTGTTTCAAAACAGAATATAGCTTTTAACAGATAATCGATTGCCATTGATCTTTTATTGGTTACGGAAATTATAAGTGAAAACCACTTGTGTGTCCCGTGTAAATGGTTTTGTTTAATTGTGTTTTGAATTGCTAAGTTCCTTGATTTAATTAATTCCGTCCCCGCCTAATGCCTGTGAAGGCGCCAGCGAGGGATCATTCTTGAATTACGGGCCATTTACTCGCCACAATGTTCACGACGAGTGGCATTTACTCTCTTTGAGTACACTTTATTTATTACACCCTTAACAGAGCGAACCTGACCGAACCTGTAAGGCCGGCAACGCACTTGTGACGGTAATCGCTTTCCCTCAGGCGATCCGTTTGCTCGTTTGTCCCATATGACTTAAAAAAAAAACACGAATAGTATGTTATTCAGTCGGGGGGGGGGGGGGGGGGTTTACGGCGTCAACGCAACATAACACGTAATCTTGATGTCTACCATGACAATTCATCCAACCTAAAAATTTGATAATGGCGTGGTATTTACCAATATGTACGAAAACTTAAAAAAATTATATCTCGTGAAACGTGAATTTCCGCAACTTGAAAACTTGAGAAAAGCTTTGTATTTATAGTCCGTAAGCCCGCTCCAAGATTGCCTACGTAATATGACATCACGATAAAATGCATGACACACGGTCGAAAAAGTTGTGCTGAGCGAGAATCAAACGGTTATCGCACAGAAAATTGGCCGGAAGTTTGAGAAAATCCTCCACTTCCGGTCAAAATTTTAGGGGTGTACTTACGTCATGTGACATCATTACGTCCTTCAAAAGTGATTTTTTAGGGTTCCGTAGTCAAACTAGGAACCCTTATAGATTTGCCATGTCCGTCGGTTCGTCTTTCCGTCCGCGGCTTAGCTCCGTGACTATTAGTACTAGAAAACTAAAATTTGGTATGAGTATATGTATGTATCACGCCGACAAAACGGTAAAATAAAAAGTTTTTATTTCTTTTCGGTTAGGTACCTCTCGTATGTATCTCGTAGGTACACCTAAAGTCGGGGTGAATTTATTTTTCTTTCCAACACTAGTGTGTGGGGTGGCGTTGAATAGGTTGTCGGGCCACGCTCAGTGTAGGGTCCGTACTTGCCCATCCTTCACAATCTTCTTCTTCTTAGTCGGCATCTTCATTGCTGAAGGTCGTGTCTAACGTGAAATATTAATTCGTCACTTGATGCACCATGCTTTTCCACTCGTTTCTATTCTCGGTGATCTTGATGGCCTTAGGTATTGACAGGCCAGTGAGCGTCTTTACAAGATCTGACCAACGGGCAGGCGATCGACCGCGCGGTCTTTTTCCGTCTACCTGATCAACCACCATCAGCTGTTCCAGATTATCCGGGTTCCTGCAAGCGACGTGTCCGAAATAGTTTAATATCTGCTGGAAGCGGATAGCGGACAGCCTCTTGGTTATTCCGAGCTCTTTGAGAATGGACACGTTGGTTCGGCGCGCAGTCCACGGGATTCGCAACATACGCCTCCAGCACCACATTTCAAAAGCGTCAATCTTCGCTCTTTCTTTCTGTCTTATTTTCCAGGATTCGGCGCCGTAGGTGAAAATTGAGAAAATCAGCGCTCGCACTAGTCTCACTTTGGTTTTGCGGGATATATTCCGATCTTTCCATATAGTAAGTAAGTTTAGTCATCGCTGCTTTGGACATTTGGATTCTCCTGGTTATCTCCTTTTCACTGCCACCCTCGTTGTTAAGAAGAGAGCCAAGGTAAATGAATTGATTGACAAATTCTAGGTCCCTGAGTTCATTGGAACGAATTAGCGTACCCGACCTATCTACTACCATCACCTTGGTCTTAGCCTTATTGATGCTGAGGCCAACTAATTCACTTTCCTTCTGTACTCTAGAAACGAGTTCAGCCAGTTCTTGCTCGGATGACGCAAATAGGGTAGTGTCATCTGCGTATATCAAGTTGCTGATTTTTCTGGTACCAGTGGAAATACCGCCTTCCCAACCTTCCAAGGCTCGTCTCATGACGTATTCCCCGTAGATGTTAAAAAGAATCGGGGAGAGAATACATCCTTATCTGACCCCTTTTTGCGGCTTGAAAGGTTTTGACAAGACATTATTCACCCTTACAACCGTGCTACCATCCTGATAGACGTTTGCGATGAGAACCCCTCAACCCCTTTACCCCTTCTCAATAGACGGGCTTAAATCCCGAGCTCCTAATCCCGAGGTTTAAATTACGAGAGATTTCGTTCTATAAAAATGTCGTAAACGCTATAGTAACTGTAATTACTTATTACCTTCTGGAAGTTATCGATTATACGCGCTAGATTGAGCGGAATGTTTTAATGCAGTATGGCACTTAACTAATATGTGTAATGTTCGAAGTATAAGGACACCGCGCGGCACTTACGTCATTTTAAAGAAAATTATGAAATTTTGCGATAATTCAAAAACGACTCAACCGATTTTATTAAATATAGTTTTCATTAAAATTACTTATAGGTCATATTTTCATGAATCTTTCTATATTTTTTTGACTCAATGTTAAAAAGTTAGAGGGGGAAGGGGACGCTATTTTTAGGATTTTCGGAGCGAATATTTACAAAACTGCTGACTTTATCAAAAAATAATGTTTAGAGACCCCTACTATCTTCAAAATACCTATTCAACGCCACCCCACACACTAGTTTTGGAAAGAAAAATAAATTCCCCTGCACTTTAGGTGCAAGAGATACATACGAGAGGTACCTAACCGAAAAAAAAAACTTTTTATTTTACCGTTTTGTAAGCGTGATACATACACATACTCATACCAAATTTTAGTTTTCTAGTACTAATGGTCACGGAGCTAAGCCGCGGACGGAGAGACGAACCGATGGACATTGCAAATCTGGGTTCCTAGTTTGACTACGGAACCCATTAAATCACTTTTGAAGGACTTCCGGCCAGATATGTCTTGGCAGACTTATTTATTTTTAGACACTATTACATTAAAACATTTATAAACAATTTTGTCAAGATACCACAAAACGTAGGAAAACGTATCCGATGACCATCCTTGACCCCGTCTGCCAAGCACTTCCGGCCATTTTAGAACTGGCAGACTTATGTTTACACTCTCTACGATTAAAGGGCTACATGATGCCATCTGTCACGTAATGATGTCACATGACGTAAGTACACCCCTAAAATTTTGACCGGAAGTGAAGGATTTTCTCAAACTTCCGGCCAATTTTCTGTGCGATAACCGTTTGATTCTCGCTCAGCACAACTTTTTCGACCGTGTGCCATGCATTTTATCGTGATGTCATATTACGTAGGCAATCTTGGAGCGGGCTTACGGACTATTATGAGAACTATCTATAAAAAAAATGAACTTTCAAGTCAACGGTCCATAAAGGAAAGTTTATCCGTCAAGACTAGTTTTACTGAAATTAAATATCACATTACGGATCCTTTCTTTGTTTTCTATGGGCATTGGGAACCCGTACTTAACCTAGTTTCCTATCTGTCTTCCATCATGTCATGTCCGCCATGTTGCCTAATGAAAGTTTCAAACGCATCGATTGAGGAAGCACTGTGTGTTATTGTAAACTAGCATTAACCCGCGGCTTCGCTCGCGTGCCTATATAATATACATCATCCTACGGGAACAATGCTCTTTTAATCAGGATTAAAAGTAGGCTATTTGTTAAGTTAGGGTATAATCTGCAATCTGCATTTCCCTCATGCATATCCGTCCAGCCGTTTTAGCGTGAAGAAGTAACAAACATACACAGACTTTCGCTTTTCTAATATTACTGGGAAATACTTTTTATGTTATCACAACTCCACTTTAACAAATCAAACCGAAAACTCAAGCACTCAAATCAAGCGATCTCAGCTTTTACTGTATCCAAATAAAGTTCACTTGAAAATTCATAACTCGAAGTGAAGCGAAGACACCGGGATATGTGTGCATTTTATTTGTATAAAGCTTTTATAATGTCCCGAGCCTCCGCTTATCGACTTGGGATATTCGAGATTGGTTTAATGATTCTAAGCCATGTTCTAAGTTTACGTCATGTTCTATTGTAAGATATTGAGGTTCTCTTCGTTGATGAATGAAAAATGTATTAAGTATTCAGAGCCAGATAAACGTAATTCAGAATTCTGAAATGACTAAACATAATTATTGAAAAGCTTGAATGTATTTATTACGAATGCAGGAAGTTTCCCGATCATTACTCCTCCCGTCCCAACGCGCCGCCCGCGCTGGCCTAGGTACCGATTGACGACGATCGAGATGCCACCAAATACTATTTTATAATCTATTAGGATAACGCGGGTCTCTATCCATACCTCAAAAGCAAAAATAGAACCCCCTTATAGGATCACATGTAGCTGTCTGTCAGTCCGTCTGTTACAACCGATTTGCTGCAAAACTACTGGACCAATTAAATTGCAATTTGGCGCAAATGCATTCAAGATTTTTTATGTCCACAATATAAAATTAAAAAAGCGGTGGCATTTTCGTAATTAACGTCCCAAGAAACCATAAAAATTACACCCATACTCATATTTAGTCATTTCAACCCCATCGCACCCCAACAGGCGAGACGGAATTTCACGTCCAACACGTTTGTTTTTAAAATCGTTGTTGTTTTGGTAATCAGCGACCCGATAAACCATAGAAACATTACCCTTGTTGATTTTCAGACTTTGTCACCATATTCTCCTCCTTTAGGGTTGAATTCTCAAAAAACATGAAACACTTGCTTACTCATTTATCGTAAAAAATACTCCTGTGAAGTTTCGAATAAAATAGTCTAACTAATCTTGTTTCCCCATACAAACTTTTGAACCCCATTCCACCCCTTTAGGGAGTGACTTTTGACAAATGCTTATTTTATTGCACCCCTAGATTTTATAAGGACACGTAGGTTCCAAATATGGACTCTCTAGAACCAGCGGTTTAGTATTTAGACATTTCAATCCCACTTCACCCCAACAGGGGAGATGTTAATTCACGTCCGCCACGTTGGATTTTAAAATCGTTGCGGTTTTCGTAATCAGCGACCCGATAAACCATAAAAGCATTACCAATGTTGATTTTCAGACTTTGTCACCACATTTCTCCCTGATAGGGGTTGAATTGTCAAAAAACCTGAAACGCGTGTTTACTCATTTATCGTTAAAAATACTCCTGTGAAGTTTCTCATAAAATAGTCTAACTAATCTTGTTTCCCCATACAAACTTTGGAACCCCATTTCACCCCTTTAGGGGGTGAGTTTTGAAAAATTCTCTCTTAGTGGACCCCTTCACCTTATAAGGAACCTACGTGCCAAATCGGACTCTCTAGAACCAGCGGTTTAGCATTTAGACATTTCAACCTCAACAGGGGAGATTTTAATTCACGTCCGTCACGTTGGATTTTAAAATCAATGCGGTTTTCGTAATCAGCGACCCGATAAACCATAAAAACAATACCCATGTTGGTTTTCAGACTTTGTCACCACATTTCTCCCTTTTAGGGGTTGAATTTTCAAAAAACCTATAACACGTGTTTACTCATTTATCGTTAGAAATACTCCTGTGAAGTTTCGAATAAAATAGTCTAACTAATCTTGTTTCCCCATACAAACTTTGGAACCCCATTTCACCCCTTTAGGGGGTGAGTTTTGAAAAATCCTTTCTTAGTGCACCCCTACACCTTATAAGGAACCTACGTGCCAAATTTGACCTCTCTAGAACCAGCAGTTTAGTATTTAGACATTTCAACCCCATTTCACCCCAACAGGGGAGATGGTAACTCACGTCCGCCACGTTGGATTTTAAAATCGTTGCGGTTTTCGTAATCAGCGACCCGATAAACCATAAAAACAATACCCATGCTGATTTTCAGACTTTGTCACCACATTCCTCCCTTACAGGGGTTGAATTTTCAAAAACCCTGAAACACGTGTTTACTCATTTATCGTTAGAAATACTCATGTGAAGTTTCGAAAAAAATAGTCTAACTAATCTTGTTTCCCCATACAAACTTTGGAACCCCATTTCACCCCTTTAGGGGGTGAGTTTTGAAAAATCCTTTCTTAGTGCACCCCTACACCTTATAAGGAACCTACGTGCCAAATTTGACCTCTCTAGAACCAGCAGTTTAGTATTTAGACATTTCAACCCCATTTCACCCCAACAGGGGAGATGGTAACTCACGTCCGCCACGTTGGATTTTAAAATCGTTGCGGTTTTCGTAATCAGCGACCCGATAAACCATAAAAACAATACCCATGCTGATTTTCAGACTTTGTCACCACATTCCTCCCTTACAGGGGTTGAATTTTCAAAAACCCTGAAACACGTGTTTACTCATTTATCGTTAGAAATACTCATGTGAAGTTTCGAACAAAATAGTCTAACTAATCTTGTTTCCCCATACAAACTTTGGAACCCCATTTCACCCCTTTAGGGGGTGAGTTTTGAAAAATCCTTTCTTAGTGCACCCCTACACCTTATAAGGAACCTAAGTGCCAAATTTGAACTCTCTAGAACCAGCGGTTTGGGCTGTGCGTTGATATGTCAGGCAGTCAGTCAGTCAGTCAGTCAGTTTCTTCTTTTTAACCGACTTCAAAAAAGGAGGAGGTTCTCAATTCGAACTAATTTTATAATACTTAGATGGGTAAATTAACTAGCGTTCTAACCGCGCGGTTCTAGCGTTATTCCTTTTTCACGATTATTACCACAACGGAAGAGACAGTGGTTTTAATTATGATCTAACTAGGATCGCACTCGGGTGTGGCCTCGGGGTTCATAATAAATCGATTTTCGACAATCATCTATTTCAACAATATTTGCAGAAATGGGACTGACGAAAAAACGCCTTACAAACGCTACCCACCCAAATATCGACCTGTAATAATAGGTTCGTCACAAAAGGGGTTGAACTACTTACCTAATTTGATGGGTTTTTGTTTGAAAACATTCAAGTATATTGTTTACAAACAAAACTATACCGTGTCATGGCAGAGCATTAAGTACTTTGAATAAGTTTTTCTGTGGGGAAAATGTTGCTTATTTATCAGTGTTTTCCCAAAGTCTATGGCACTTTTCGTCTCCTGCCCTACATAAGTATGTGTGTGTAAAAACTGTCCAGGCCAGTTGCGTCGTTCCATGAAAGAAAAACAGATTAGATCAATAAACCAACAAACACACTTTTGAATTTACAATATTAATGAGACCGGAGGTTAGATTGCTTGCGGAAGAAAGGGTTAGTTTGCTTGAAAAAGAAATAGCGTAAGCAATCAGCGCAGCATATTGCTTATACATGTATGTATTATGTAAATCAAACGGGGTTAGTGAACTACGAAATAATAGGACTCTATTATTTCAATCCATTAACGCGATTAAAAGCACAATCGCTCCAATCTTTATTAATAAAACTAACGTAAAAGTTTTTATTTCTCTGTAAAAGGCTTTAGAGAAATACCTAGTTGGCGAAATAAATCTTATAAAAATAACCTAACCTACTGGGTTAAACTGACTAATAGCAAGACAAAAATCAGGAACTGAAAATGACAAATGCGAAACTTTTACTTAGGTAAAATGCCGTCATCTCTTTTTATTTTTAACACAAAATAACCGATATCAATGAACGAAATGGGTATATATATATTGTTGATTTTCTCAAAAAGCGCTAAATCAGTTTCGATAACATTTTTACCGGACCCCCTCCGAAGTATGATCTACCAAAAGAAAAAAGAAGCATCAAAATCGATTCATATGATTGGCGGAATGATCGCGTAACATACATACAAAGAAAAATTAAAAACATACAGTCGAATTTATAATGTCCTTCTCTTTTAGTAGAAAAGGGAAGTTTGCCTCATAAAGAATCTAGTGCCGTTCTTATTATCGATAGTCAATCTCGATAATCAGGCCACCGGCCAATGATTGGAATTCCTGGGACATGACTGATGGACTCTGATGGATCGCGGAAATAATCGACCATAATTAATTGGTAGCAGTCTTGACAGATGACATCCTTTGCGGAGTCGGTGAAGTTATAATTATAACCGCAACTGTCGGCATCGATCGATATATCTATTCTACGACAAAATTCTAAAATTTTACTGTCAAAGTCAAATCATTTCATTCAAAATAGATCCATGATACAGAATGCTTTTAAAGGTCACAGCTAGCTTAACATACAATTAAAATCGTTTTATAACTATATAATTGTTCAGTCTGATTATTTGGGTGGATCAACTTTTTCTTGTTGATATTCTGCCCCGTCACCCAGGAGACAATGGTGATTAAACTTCTTATAAAAGTGTTGACAATTTATAATATTGGTATTTTTATATTAACTGCTGCATTTATAACATTTTTGTTGAAAATTGCCGCCGAAAATAGTAGTTTTATAGAGTAACCCAGGGGACATCACCATGGCAACAAGCAACAGAAAAAAGTTGATTGACCCATTTATACAGTAAAAAAATCATATTTTTTTACTTAGCCCGTTAGTGCCTTACTGCTGGACAAAGGCCTCTCGGTTAGATCTCCACAACTCCTTATTTACCGTTGCTTCGGGCCAGTGCTAAGGGCCAGGTTTACAATTACGTGAAATTGTCAGGAACGGCCCGATATACTTCGAACTCGTATGGAGCTCCTAATCAGGGACTGTTTACAGCGGCGCGGTAACTTCGTCACTAAGAAGCATTAAGCCCGCCATTTATCCTTTTGTATATACGAATATAAATTATATGTGTAGACATTTACCACCTTGCAGCCTCTCCCAAGTGCGTAATTGGGTCAGGCTATATGCAGCCTCAGATTTACTGCCGGCGAGGTTTACTTTCATCGCGAATTTATCGCTCCTATCGGTTCTATCTCCTAATGCGTTAATCTTTGTCGCTATCTCTCTATTGAATTACGTTGCATCTATAATGTTACTATAAAGTGTGTAATAAATACTGTAGCTTCATTCATTTGTTCTGTTTATTTATAAGTCTGTTAATTTTACATACTTTCGTTAGTCAAGTTAAAAATAAAGTGGTATGAGAAAGATTTCTCGAGTCTTAACTGCAGGGCTAGCATTTCTTGCCGCGACTTCGCTTGTCGCGCGACTCAGCATCACCCGTCTTGCTCGCACGGTATTGAAAGGAAAAGGACAGGTAGAGTTTGTCGCGCGTCAAAGAGTTGCTTGTCAGAGTTATGCTAGATGTACGGGTTTATAGTAGGCATCATTTTTTAAAGCCCAGATTCACTTCGATTTGTTCTAAACTTTGTCATATCTAAAACTGTGGTCCTAGTGAAAGGGGTAGATGTCGAATTTTAACCAGAAACAAAAGGCCATACGTCATAACTTTTATTGTGAGACTTAAACTCCTTTGCTCCTAGGTTAAAATCAGACTTACACCTTTTCACTAGGGCCACAATGTGCTGCCACAACTATTGTATAGAAATACAATTTTCTTCGGGAGCGGATCATGATTTCGGGAAATATTTCAATAGCGCGATGCAGATTGAGGTCTATGTTGTAGAGGCGCGCTGCGCCAGCGTCACCACGCCATCTCTTGGTAAAATCTTCTTTGTTCTCTCATCACGCCGAAACGACTAGACGAATTTTAACCAATTTTAGTACAGGGATAGCTGGACATCCGAAGGCAATGATAGTGTTTACCCGATTATGGTAAATAATAAAAAACCGGCCAAGTGCGAGTCGGACTCGCGCACCGAGGGTTCCGTACAAACACTTTCCATCCCTAAGTGGTTAAGTTAAGTTTGCACCTGGTATGTATAGCGCCCCATATAAATTAGGTGCAAAGTTAGGTATTAAAAAAAACTACTTACTAGATCTCGTTCAAAACAATTTTCGTTGGTAGTTTTTAGGGTTCCGTACCCAAAGGGTAAAAACGGGACCCTATTACTGAGACCTCGCTGTCCGTCCGTCCGTCCGTCCGTCCGTCCGTCCGTCTGTCACCAGGCTGTATCTCAAGAACGGTGATAGCTAGACAGTTGAAATTTTCACAGATGATGTATTTCTATTGCCGCTATAACAACAAATACTAAAAATAAAATAAAATAAATATTTAAGGGGGGCTCCCATACAACAAACGGGTTGGTTGCGTTAACTTTGCACCTCATTTGTATGGGGCGCTATACATACCAGGTGCATACTTAACTTAACCACTTAAGGATGAAAAGTGTTTGTACGGAACCCTCGGTGCGCGGGTCTGACTCGCACTTGCCCAATTTTTATAGTATATATAATGTACATCATATGTTTTTTTTTAGATTTTTCATTTTCTTATTTTAGAAGTTAGGGGGGGGGGGGGGGGTTAGAAACCTCGATATCATTTTTGAAGACCCCATAGATACCCCACACGTATGTGTTTGATGAAAAAAAAAAATTGAGTTTCAGTTCTAAGTATGGGGAGCCCCCAATATTTATTATTATTTTTTTATTTTTCTTCTTAATGCTGTTCACAGAATACATCTACCTACCAAGTTTCAACAGTATAGCTCTTATAGTTTCGGAAAAAAATGGCTGTGACATACGGACGGACAGACGGACAGACAGACATGACGAATCTATAAGGGTTCCGTTTTTTGCCATTTGGCTACGGAACCCTAAAAAGCGGACGAAGTTACGGGCACCTAGTGTAGTATGTCTGAAAATCCTACACGTGTACGTGTACGTGTTTACATAAAGCCCGCATTTAACCCGACTTAGTCTAGATAAACGTTAGACACCCCATTTGCATTTTAATAAACATCCTAAGCCTGGTTTCAACAACAAAGTTAACACGTTTCTAAAAAAGACGTGGAGCGATTATACAATGTTTACAAATACGTGTGTAACGAAAATAGAAGTTTAAAGTATAGGGCGTAACAAGTACGCCATTAATAAAATAATCGTTAAAATAAGCCCTCGGAAATCGATTGAGGCTGAAAATAATTTCTCAAGCGGTTGAAAGGCGGTTTAGAGGCGGTAAATCATTCGTTGCATCGTACTTGATTTGTATTAAATGTTACGCAATCAGACTGATCTTGGTTCTTAAGTGGAGAGAATTTAGGACACTTATTTTAAGCACTTTTCTGCTAGTTATCAGAATATGATGACGCGGGTGGCGCAGTTTTCAGTGCACCTGCCTACTGAGCCGGCGGCCTGGGTTCGAATCCCGGCCAAGGTCATGGATGTTATCTCTATATGTATTTATACATATATTATGTATATCATCGTCTAGTATCCATGGCACAGAATAAAGACACTACCCATGGTACAAACTTTGTTAAGTTTGAGACTAGATCAATTTGTGTAAGATTGTCCCTTAATTAGTTAGCGTGACATTGAAACTGATGGCTTTCATTTATTGTAATTTATTATTTAGAGTTATTTTAGCAATTGTACATGCATAGAAGCTGTAGTTAAATATTGTACGCCAACTCTGGCTGATTGTGACGGACATAAAAAAAACATAGATGCTATGAAATATGAATAATTTATTTTATACAGAATAATCGTTCTGTTATTAATGATCTAGTCTTGTAATATTGTTTAACGAGCTTATAAAGTTGCAAGAAACTTCAAATGGATGCAACTTAGAACAACTCGGGATAGGGACAAGTTTAATCGAATATGTCAAGAAGTTGAGACCATCTTCTACATCCCCACAGACTGTTTAATTAATTGGAACAACCCAGATTGTACACAAATTGGGAAGACGTTGCGTAAACGCACGAACGCGCAAACAAACCGGCCAAGTGCGAGTCGGACTCACGCACCGAGGGTTCTGTATAAACACTTCCCGTCTTAACTGGCCGGGTTAAGTTAAGTTTGCACCTGGTATGTATTGCGGCGCATACAAATGAGGTGCAAAGTTAAAGCAACCGATCACGTTTGTTGTATGGGAGCCCCACTCAAATATTTATTGTTCTTAGGATTTGTTTAGCAGCTAGACTAGGTATAGCGGTTCATGAGATACAGCCTGGTGACAGATGGACAGACAGACAGGTCGACAGCGGAGTCTTAGTAGTCTAAAAAATTGCGCTTTGGCGTAAATATAGTGCTTTATATTTAGTGCGATGTATGCTACGTCGGGGTAGCTCAATGCTTGTACCAACCTTTGATACCAATGTACAAAAAAACGATATTATCTATATCTGTATGAAGATTGGCAGACATGAAATTTGGAACATATTCAAATTCAAAACTTGGGACGGAGGATTCTGAAACTTGGGACGAAATTTTGCATGAAAGAGTTGGTATGGTAAAATCTACGCGAATTAATAATAAAAACCTGATGCTATTGAAACTGAAATTTCAGGATTATATATCTTTATTCTGTGGTGCCTTCTCCACATTCATTTCATGCATTCCACCATAATGGCGGGCACGTGACGCCATTCTTTTCATATTTCTGAACAAGTTAGGAATAAAATTATTGCTAAGTCAATGTTTTATAATTTGGTCTTGAGTTGGTTATTTATTCTTGGACTTTTTCTTCCTCTTGGACTTGTTTTTTAGATATATCTGTCATCCAGCCATCTCGTGTCTTACAAAGTAGACGTTCTGGCGGAATGCCCCCTAGAGTATCCGACCTACCTTCGCTTTACTGTTTACTGTTATCGAAAAATCATTATAATTTCATCAAACAAAACCCATTCCATTACATGTCAGGATGGAAAACAGACTCAATAAGTACCGTCGAACGGACGTCGCTCGTTGAATTGTCTCGCCCCGACTTCGTCAATAACTTCGCACCCACTTTATTGAGCTGGTCAAGGTCAACGTACATTAAGCACGACAAACAGTTTTTTCAGCCCTGGGCTTTTTTTGACGGAAAATTGGACATATTGTGTGTCATTTAAATGGTTAGCAAATTAATTGCTGGCTGGGCAATCTAAAAAAAAAACAGGTCAGACCCTGAGACTGTTTGCTGACCAAATCATTAACATTTCGGAGACCATATAATTTATTTCCCTTTTTTGTATTCACCTCGTTTTCCAATCGTTGTTGCATACCTGGAAAAGAGAAAAACATTCGATTATTTAAGCAATTCGTTTAATAGAACTTCATTAAATATTCATATTACGGAAATAATAAGGGAATATTGTCGCTAAAACATGCAAAAGCTTTTACTGGCACAACTAAATATATAATTAAAACCAGTTTTCAAATTTATATATTGAAACGCTTCGAATGCATTTCATTTAACACATCATCATCAATTAATTAGTCATTCACTCTTGGCAGAGTGGTCGTGGTTGCGGCAACGGTGTCCACATTTGAGTTCTCATCATAATCCTTCCTTTGGTAGACAGCAGCTCTCGCGATGCATCTCCATTCATAACATATATACAATGTTTCATATTAAGAGAGACAGACGTATAATAATTCTTTAACAGTTTACACCTTCAGATTGAAACTTCATTTAGAGCCTTATCACACTTGCGATTTGCGAGCGTATTTTGTATGAAGGCGATCGCGCAGCGTGTACGCCGCGTCGCTTATTTGTATAGAAAATACGCTCGCAAATCGCAAGTGTGATAAGGCCCTTAGACTCAAGATACAATATTGCTAGGTACTTATTATATTGTTAAGAGTGATTTCGTAATGATCACCTATTCCAGTGTTCTGCAAAGTGTGTTCCGCGGCACGCTGGTATACCTTTAGTCGGTGTGCCTGAGAAAAACTACACAGCTGCAAATCACATTGGTCATTCGTGGTGTACCAGAATTCCAAAATATACCGACTTCCTAAGAATACCCTGAACACAAAATGTTTGCGGAGCACTGACCCATTCTACCACGCACGAGACATGATTATAACGTAAAAGATACATTCAAACATTCTCTAGTGTTCGATGAAATCACAATCATGCTGAAGATGTAATATTGAAAGGAGTGATTTGATATTGATAACTGAATCAATAACTCCTGTGAAGTAGGTCAAGCTATTTCAGAGGTCATTGCGCTGATTAGTATCAACATTGAGGTGCATGTTGGGATTTCGGTGTTCTGAAGATAAAATTTGACAGCTTGAGATCTACATTTCAAGTTAAATCAAGTTGTTCTTTTAAAAGTTATCAAATCTTGATGGTTGCTCTCATTTTCCCGGCTTAGGTAAATTAACCGCATTTTTTTAGAAAGCCACTAGTTTTTTTTAGGAATGCAAAAAGCAACCAATTTTATTCATTGATTAAGACTCAAGTCACTTTGTCAAAAAATGTACGCTATCGCGTTCTGTATAACTATGGTCAATTAAACATTAACGATTTTTACATTTAATACAACTAAATGAAAACAATTACATTCCATTAATATAAGTAAAATAGTGTAAAATATAATTTATTTCACCATCATGTCATATATTCCCAGTGTCTTCAATACTATGGAAGTAACACCACGTTTGAGACGTCGAAGAAATTCCTTCTTATAGGCGATGGAATTACGTTTTCATCAATAATTGTTCTTCTTTCTCATAAAACTTCTCAAAACCTCTGAAAAAATCCTATCCTCTGTGAAGGTTTAGCATTTGTACCCCTAAAATGTAGTGCACCAAATTTATATTAAAAGTAAAAAATGGCAGTGAAGTTGCTGGTAGAGCCAATCGCCGTTGTGACAGAACAAAGGTGGCAAGCGCTTACCAGAAAGCCGACAACGACAAGGTGAACCGATGATATGGTTAAAATCATCGGATAAGGTTGGCGCACAACCAGTCGTTGTGAAGAACCTTAGGGGAGGTATTTTCCAAACAGTGGATGTATTCTGGCTGATATATGATGAATTTATGTAAAACACTAAACTTAAATAAAAGTCAGTTAGGATTTACATGCACAGTAATAACTCATGCCGTGCGTGAATGAACAGTTTAGCAGTAATTAATTAACCGGTTTAATTATCTCACCACAGTATAGCTCGACATGTAATGGCTACGGTAATCCAGTATTAGAGTAAGAGGATTACTTTACATGTAAGTTGTAGATAGCAGGGGCGTGGAGTCCATAGAATAGAACGCAATTTTCATCGGCTTGCCTATTTCAGGGTGTATGCATGTATTGGTCTGAAGGAATAAGTTAAATCTGCTATCGGTCTTGGGATTGTTCTATTAATTAACAAAGTAAATTAAAGATAATTACTAAGTAATAATGTGTTTAATTCCATTGTAATATCTTTTTACGGATTGATCTTGCACGAAATTTTGGCCTGTTCGAATGGTAAAGGATGCCATTTGGTATGAAACACGCCACTTTTACATTCCATTTGTATGATATACCTAGTTAAGTTGAACGTAACTTCTTAAATCTTACTCCATCATTATTTAAGTACCAAGTTGTCACTTGGTTTAGCCTGTTAAACCCACGGAGTTACGGAAAAACCCACAATACTTAAAGCAGAAAAATCAAATAAAAAATTTAAACTCGCGTATAAAAATGTTTTACCATAAACTAGTGTCTAGCGATAACGGGACCAGTACAATTGTGCTCAGGCAGGTGGAAATGCGAACCAGCGAATTATGAAACTGAGCACAGTCAAAAGGCAGACAAACTTGGCGTTTCCATTAATATTCCGAGTGGCCGAACCACGAAAGCAATTAGTTTGCGGTTACTACTTTTTCCAATGCAAATGTATGATTTCAGAGCGTTCGATTAATATAGGAAGCGATTAAAATCGAATTCTCACATAAAGGCACGATTCAATGATCCAAATATGCAACAGACCGAAAGTCGTAGACATCTTTTAATTATCTTATAGTATTTTTTTGCCTTATTCGGCAATTGCTATGATTGTGGGCCCCGCAGTTCGTTACGGTAATAGAAAACATTTCATAGTTTTAAGACTACAATTTTAGTAGTTTTCTGTATTCCGCTTAAAAAAGGAAGTACTGCTTTTATTTTTCCCTGAGATTACTAATTATTTGCAATTTATTTATAAACATTTACTCATTCTAAATGTAGCTACTTCAATGGAAAGATTTCTTTAGCCTGGTACCTAATAAAAAAAAACAAATGACGTTAAGCTTGACATTGTTGACAGTTTTTTTTTGTCAGATACGTCGAAGACTATAACTATAATATTATACAGCTCTATGAAGGCATAGTTGTCGTAGATTTTGGTTGTTTTACGTATTGTCTCTCATATTTCTTTACATACAGAAAAAAAAATACAAAAGATTTTATGGTGTACACAAAGCTCTCTCGATCTCTATATTAATTCCACCTGTTAGAAATATATGAAATGTCGTCAATTGTCAAAGAGTGAAGACAAATTTAATGAAAAGCCCCTAACGTCAATAATTTTACACATACAATGCGCATACGTCTATCTATGCTTATCAAATGAAGGTCGCTAGTTGTTCTTTATAATACGAACATAGCATGATTGAGCGATAACAATCACATAACGCTTCTTTCATTCCGCGATTTCTCATTAGCTTTAAATAGCAAGAGTGCAAATAGCATGCTTAGAGCAAATAGCAAAATCAAATAGGTAAAAAGCCTATATTTTTTATCAATTTCTCATCTGGGGGACATCGGTTTTGTTAGTTAATTTTATTTAGGTTAAGTTGTGTACTGTTAATTTTTACTTGTGTTTCGTTTACTAATAAATATTTACTCACTTTCAAAATGTGATATTTTTTTAATAATATTCTTTTTATACGAAAAATATAAATATTTTTATGAGGGGGCCTTTGCTTTGTCACTCATTTATCGCGTGATAAAAGAAACCATCCTAGGCACGCTGGCTTACAAAAATGTTGATATGACACCGACGCTCTTACAAGGTGAATTTTTTAAATGTCCAATGAAGTGTCCCAACTAGTCCTAAGCATCATCACCCGCCGAAACAACTCTCAAGAATCTAACTCTAAGACGTACTCGTAGACCATTAATTAAAGTACCTGTACAATTAAAACGGTCAAAGATCCGCCCACGTGCATCCATGTACATTGTTCGATTGCGCAACGAATCACATCAGCGCCGGCGCAACCTTGGCAGTGACATTTGTTATTTAATTGGTCGTATGGAGCTATGGTTTACAGTCGACGGTTCCAAGGACCAATAAAACGATATGAATTACGTGAGTTTTTACTCAAATGCGGCAAAGCAAAACGGAAGGGTTATAATTTCATCAGCAGTTGATTTATTAGTTTTTATGTTTTAGATTTTAGTAGTAGATTTAATATTTTTTGTAATCATTGGGGATGAAATAAATCTATTATTATCACATTCCATCAGTCTATATATATGTTGTATCTTATCCTTAGAGATGGTTATTAGCTATGTTTGGTGGGAATCGGACCAACAGTTTCCGAGATTTTCAGCTTTAATTGGAACAAATGACAAGATCTCAGCCAATATTGAGCTGCTCTGCTTGCTAAGAATTCCAAATTTCGTTAGAGTTATGTTCAGTTTTTTTATTTATATTATTAACTACAAAGTCTGAGAATAATCAGTCATTTTGTTGTTTCAACGATTACATTAGGTACATTAATCATCATCATTGGCCTTTTACATCTACAACAGATGAGTTAAGCAGCGTCTAATAAAGTGCGGCTTTTTACGAAGATGGCTGGATAGCCCGATACGAGAGCGACAGCCAGGGCCGCATAATTGACAAATAAATGTTGCGCCTGTAGTACTCCTTTAGGCACAATAACAGTATTCACTGGCTTGATACCACACCAATGTCAGGCAGACGTTCACTCGCGCCCGCGGCTCTCACGTGACTGAACTACCCACATCCGTGTGCTCAAGACAGCGTAGCACTATAGCTACTATATCTGGGGATAGACAAACACTACATCCCTTCCTTATTTTAATTTTTATTTTTCTATTTTTATTTAAACCTTTACCGCATACGAAACCATATATGGCAGATATGAACTTGGACCTTATTGGCATAGGTCAAGGTTCAAATTCAAACAACTATTTTTTTTCTATATGCGGTAAAGGGTTAATCAATTTGGTGAAGGAATCATACATTTACTTAATCAATCTGTTAATTGTCACTTTCATCTAGATCATCTTCTTTTCTTTGGACTTCCCACTGCCCTTCGACTTTCTTCAAATGAAGCACATTACGTCGCAATGTTTGACCAGTTTCTTCGTTTCTTACAGTCACATCTCCGCCTTCAGCTCGTTCTACAATGTGAGGTGTTGGTTTAAAGTTGGCAGTTAATTTGTTCTTATGTTCCATTTCCTTAATATATACCTTCTCTCCTTCTACAAGTGTACTCTCCTGTGCTCTTCTTTTCTTGTCTCCATACTCTTTGCCCTTTTCTTTTTGAATCTTATCCTTGTCCCTAATTTCCGAATCCTCTGTTCTGTTGGTAACATCAATGAAAGAGGGAATTTTATCCCGATTTTGTCGGCGATAAAACAGCTCGGCTGGGGTTTTACCAGTCACCGAATGCGGAGTTGAGTTATACATCATTAGATATTCCCAGACACTTTCTTTTGGATCAGTCTTCTCAATCTGACTAATTTTTGGCCTTTTTAATATGTCTCGGTTCTGTCTCTCTACTTCGCCATTTTGCTGGGGCCAGTAGGGGATCGAGTTAAACAGTCTTATGTTGCACTGTCGACAGTATTCTTTGAATTCGGCACTGACAAATTGGCGGCCATTATCTGCCGTAATCGATGTTGGAAACCCTGTTCGGCTGAAAATTTCTTTCAGAATCGTAATTATATGTGAGCTTGTAATGCTCTTCGTGAATTTTATTTCTTTATATCGGCTATAGTAATCAACGATTACTAACAAGTATTCGTTATTGGGTAGCGGGCCTAACAAATCCAATGCAACGCATGCTTCTTCAGGGAGTTCACGACGTTTCATGGGGGCTGGAGCGCTTGGTAATCCGACTAGAGTACATGCTTTACATGCTTTGACAATCCCTTCGGCATCTTTGTCGATTCTGGGCCACCAAACCTTTGATCTTAATCGACCCTTCATAGCGACTATGCCTGGGTGTCCCTCGTGCGCTGCGTTCAAAACTGTTTTCCTTAATTCACGAGGTATGACTATCTTATTTCCTTTTAGCAAAACGTCATCATAGAAGCAAAGTTCGTTCTGAAAGACTTTGTAGCCTTTGACACTGTCATCCCAGTCGTTGTTATAGATGCCTTTATTCACTTTTCTTATTTCCTCATCTTTTTCCGTGCAAGTTACAATATCTGTCATTGGGACTGCACATGGTCGAGCCTGCTCAACGATCTGATTCACATAATCATCAAAGTGACCAGATGGTGCAATTCGGTAGTCGCATAGTCGAGACAAAGGGTCTGCGATGTTTGTTTTTCCTGGCCGATGTACAACGTTGTAGCGATATGTCTGTAACCGTAGCACCCATCTTTCAACCCGAGCACAAGGTTTCGATTTCGGTGCAAATAGAAACTCTAAGGGCTTATGGTCTGTGACAAGGTCAAACTGCTTTCCAAATAGGAATATGTTAAAATGTTCCACCGCCCAGACTAACGCCAGTGCCTCTTTTTCTGTTTGGCTGTACTTTCGTTCCAGCTCCGTTAATGTCCGGTTACCGTACGCTATAATCCTTGAGCCTCTGTCATCACTCTGTACTAATACAGCCCCAAGACCTACGGGACTAGCGTCCGCAATCACCTGTGTTTTATCGTCTACATCATAATACCCTAATGTTTCAACCGTGGCAAGAGCTTTCTTTAATTCCTTGAAGGCTTGGTCTTGTTTATCCGTCCAAAATTCTTTAATGCTAGCTTTTTTTCCAATTTTTTTCCTTAACAATGTTTTTAAACTTTCTGTTTTAGTTGCTAAGTTTGGGATCCATTTGTTGATGTAATTCACTAGTCCCAAAAAACTTTGGAGCTCTTCTATTGTTGTTGGTGCTCGGAATTCAGCAATACTAGTAATATATTTTTTTAGTGGCTTCACGCCCTTTGGCGTCAACTCATGTCCTAAGACGCTGATTGTCTGGGCTTTGTACACACATTTTGTTTCATTGAGCATGACATTATTGTTTTTTAAGACTTTCTTTAGTTTTGCCAGCCTGTCATCGTGTTGTTCCTCATTCTCGCCATAGACCAAGATATCATCTATGAAATTAATGACACCCTCCAAACCGGCGAGCATATTTTCCAGAATTTTCTGAAATAATTCAGGGGCAGTGATCCCGAACATCAATCGCTTGTATCTGTACAATCCCTGTGACGTGATAAATGTTGTTACGTGTCGTGAATTAGGATGTATTTCTACCTGGTGGAATGCATTTTTGATGTCTAATTTAGAGAAATAAGCGGCCTTTCTAATTTTAGGCAACAATTTATCCATGCAAGGCAACGGATGGTTTTCTCTCATGATCGCGGCATTGGCGCGTCTCATATCAACGCATAAGCGTAAATCATTGTCGTCTTTCAATATCGGGACTATCGGTGAAACCCACTGTGAGGGTCCATGTACTTTTTCTATGATGTCGCTCTCAAGTAGTTCATTAATTTTTTGCTGAACCTTTTCCTCAATAGGGATCGGAATCCTTCGATACGGCTGGGACAAGGGCTTACATGTATCGTCCACCGGAATTTCCACTAATACGTCCTTAAACTTTGGAAAGGCTTTATCGGTCTGAGCGATTTCGTTTACCCCAATCCCTAGTTTTAGAACGCCAAGTTTTACCGCTGTTTCCTTGCCTAACAAGTCTCTTGTGCCTCCTATTATTACATATACGATGGCACGTTCTGATTTTTCGTTTACTTTAATCGTGCTTTCAAATGAGCCTTTCACTTCCAAGGGAATTTTACTTCCATATGCGTATAACATCTTCTTTGTTCCTTTAGTCTCGCTCAAGCATTTAACCTCCTGCTTCTTCAAATATGCCCAAGATTTTTCAGAGATTAAATTTAACTTGCATCCCGAATCTATAAGCATCTTCAATTTTATTCCTCCCAGTTCACATTCAACAGTCGCGTCATCATCGATATTAAATACATAGTGTACTTCCTTTTTTACATCTGAATCATTTTCCGATTTGATTGAATTTACTTCTTTACCATTTCGGGGCCGTTTATTTTGTTTGAAATCATTTTGCCTTTGAACTGATTTCCGTTTCTGCGCTTTAATTCTGCATAACGCACTAAAATGCCCTACATTTCCACATGAATGGCACTTCTTCCATTTTGCCGGGCACTCTTGCTTATTCTCCATATGCGACGTGTATCCACATTTCCCACATTTGTTACCATCATTTTTATTGCTATTTTTTTTTTCTCGTTTAACCTCTTTTGTCGAATGTTGAGTGATTTTATTGACGTCGCTAGTTAATTTATTGTTCTCATAACCACTTAACTGTTGGCCAACTACTTCTAGTGTGTTTGCCTCTGTGATAATCTTATCCAAGGTTATTTCATCGCCTATGGTCAATATTTTTTTCCGGAGTTCGGGCATTGCACATTTTTCTACGATCTGGTCAATTAGATTTTCATCAGGTATTGCAAATTTGCACTTGACTGCCTGGTTTCTTAATTTTAGAACGAATTTTTCAAACCGTTCTCCCTCTTCTTGCTTAATTTGACGGAAGATATATCTCTCGTAGATCCTATTTCGTTTGGGTTGGAAATAATTGTCCAACTTCTCAATAGCAGTTTTGAATATGTCGATTCCTTCAGCCGGTTCCACAATTGCTCCAGGAGTATTATAGAGTATCTCCTGTAGAGCCTGCCCGCCAAGCAGTAAGAGCGTTGCCCTTTTCCGCAAATTGTTGGTAATAGTTTGCGCTTCCAAATATATATTTAGTTCACGCTTCCACTTTTCCCAGCGATCAGCAACAGTCGCATTATCTCCCTCGAGATTGAGCTTCTCTGGCGTGGGCAATTGATTTGCCATGATGTGGAGCAGATTTGGGGCGACCTGGAACCAACAATCGTTGGTTATATATTTAGTAACCTCCGATAACTAACCCCCCAATCCGATCGTTCACACCACTTTTTGACATATACTTATGTACCCGTAACACATTCACGCATGGTTTACATTCTCATGTAGGCCCATACAGCCGTCTCACCCACGCATAGTTTACATTTTCATGTAGGCCCATACAGCCGTCACACAATCATGCATGGTTTACATTTTCATGTAGGCCCATATACAGCTGTCACACAATCATGCATAGTTTACATTTTCATGTCGGCCCATACAGCCGTCACACAATCACGCATGGTTTACATTTTCATGTAGGCCCATACAGCCGTCACACAATCACGCATGGTTTACATTTTCATGTAGGCCCATACAGCCGTCACACAATCACGCATGGTTTACATTTTCATGTAGGCCCATACAGCCGTCACACAATCACGCATGGTTTACATTTCCATGTAGGCCCATACAGCCGTCACACAATCACGCATGGTTTACATTTTCATGTAGGCCCATACAGCCGTCACACAATCACGCATGGTTTACATTTTCATGTAGGCCCATACAGCCGTCACACAATCACGCATGGTTTACATTTTCATGTAGGCCCATACAGCCGTCACACAATCACGCATGGTTTACATTTTCATGTAGGCCCATACAGCCGTCACACAATCACGCATGGTTTATCGAACCTAAATCTGACAATGACCCACCTACACTTCCCCGATATTCGCACTCGTAATTCAAAATATAATCGTATGATAATATGTAAGTACGTAAATATGTCACTGTTTATTTACAGAATTATCATCGTAGACGATAAAATAGCCCTTATGATAGGTGTATGCCTATATACGTGTACTTCGTATCTGTTCTATGCACAATGACAACGCGTCATAATATAAATGTAGATACTACTATCATGTCGATTATATCAGTTGAACTCCCAACTAAGTTATAGTTATAAATCGACACATCTGGTAAGTGCGTATAATAATTCTATAGTACGTAGTTATACTGCAACACGCACATTCTTTTTTTTCTTTATCAGGCAACTGTTTTATTAAATTTCTACACTAACGTATTTTAATGTAATAAATGCGCATACACTTAGTTTTTTGTATTACAGCTTTTAACTAAATGTACGAGTATTTTTAACCACAATACCTACTTCTATGGGTATCAGAATAGTCACAACAATCGTAAGTTGTTTCTCTAAGCAACGAACGACACTAATAGTAAACAGCACAGACGGTAGTCTGGTGATCTATGTTTATAAAGCCTGTTGTTTACTTGCAATTGGTAAAATACTTAGATACTTACTCGAATTATTATTTTGACAAAACCACGGGTGTTCGATTCTATGGTATATCGTTTTATGCCAGTTTCCAACAAAACAAATAAATATTAAAGATTTTGTAAATACTTTGTAGCAATTACTACTTTTGCCGTGATTTACTTAATATTGTAAGATATTTATTTGGTTACCAGGTTATATAACAACCTGGGCCCTATTCTTTTTGTGAGTCAGTACGTCACTAAATTTACCGAACAATATTTCTTTATTGTCGTGTATTAGCGTCAAAATGGTTACTTATTATTAATATCCATTATTGCGATTAATGTGAAAGTACTCTGAAATGCAATTTGTCGAACAAGTTGGCAATTTGATTTTATTCTACCGTCATTGTTAGACATTAAAAACATAATATTACACTTAATTGTAAATTGTAACATACCATGACATATTTGTAAATTACAATTGTCATCGAAAGCGACAGGCGTTTTTTGCAATTGTAAAGTTTTATTGAATAGGGCCCTGCCTCCCTCTCTTTTAAGCGAGAAGAGAAAAAAAAATACGTACATTGTGTAATTACGTACTTTATGTGCCTGATGAGGTTTAAAGTAATTCCTTTTAGCTAACCTTTACCCTCGTCGCCACTTGTAGTACTCCTTTAGGCACAATAACAGTATTCACTGGCTTGATACCACACCAATGTCAGGCAGACGTTCACTCGCGCCCGCGGCTCTCACGTGACTGAACTACCCACATCCGTGTGCTCAAGACAGCGTAGCACTATAGCTACTATATCTGGGGATAGACAAACACTACAGCGCCTATTGATGAATTATTACATTAACTATTTTATATATAGTAGTAGTAGTCATAATGTAGATAAGTCTTGTATAGATAAATTAATATCAACAATAAATGACATTGAAACATCTGGCATAGGTAAAATCATACTGTGTGCACTACCATACTCACAGAATATGCCATATTACTATAACAATAGAATAGCACACCTTAACTCCATATAATACAATGCTATATGTTTCAATAAAAAGGTGCATTTCTTTGACATAAATAAATTTATCAAGCGCTTCAAATTGACCTCTGAAAAGATAACTATGCCTAAGAAATGTATTCTTACACTAGTGGATCTTTTAGCTTTTAACATAGAGCCAAATAGATTTTATACCTCAGTTAGTGGGCTCAAACATGTCTGCAGTGGCAATACACCTTTGTCACATTTAAACTAGATTGTAAGACAGCGGAAACATCTCTGAATATTAACATTGTTCACCAGAATATTCAGGGTTTTTCCAGCAAGGAATTAGAAATAGGCTTATTCTTAGATAATAAGAATATTCAAGTTATGTGTATTACTGAGCATTGGCTGAGACGAGAACAGTTGATTTTTAATTTTGTTAATTTTAAATTAGTGAGCTGTTTTACTAGAACATTTTTCATTCATGGTGGGTCTCTTATTATTGTTAAAAGTTCCTTAAAATCCAAAGAACGAGAAGATATTGTTAATTTTTCAATAGAACGAGTCATAGAAATTGCTTGTGTAGAATTAGAGAATTATGTAATTATATGTGTTTACCGACCACCGGCTACTGATTTTTATTCATTTGAATCAACTATGGAAAATGTTTTAAAAATTGCATGTAAAGGTAAAAAACATGTTATAGTTTGTGGAGACTTTAATGTTAATTTACTTGAAATGACCAGTGATACTGTTAAGCTGTTAAGTTTGTTCAAATCTTTTCATTTGGTCAATATGTTCCTGGAGCCTACCCGGGTAGGTGTAACTAGTAAAACCTGTTTAGATAATATTTTTTGTGATTGCGATTACTTAGAAAAGGAAATATTTAAGTGTTTTAATTCAGATCATAGAGGACAGAAAGCTTCTTTTCCTAACACTTTAAAGGAAACACCACAAACTATAACATGCAGACCCATTACTAGTTATCGTTTGGAATCATTCAAAAATGAAATTCATAATGATCTTTGCATGTTACCTCTTTCATGTAACGACTTAAATAGTACTTACAAAGATTTATTTGGCATAATAATGGATCAGTTCAATACACATTTCAAAAAGAAAACTATTTCTGGGTCAACTACAAAAACAAAGTTTAGTGAATGGGCTACTGTAGGTATTCATAGAAGCAGAACCAGGCTTTATGAACTGTATGGAGAGAAGGAAGTGAACAAGGACGCAGTTTTTTTAAACTATGTTAAGAACTATTCAAAATTGTTTAAGCAAGTGTGCATAGCTGCCAAAGCAAATTATATTAGTTCTAAAGTCAAAATGTCGGACAACAAAGTGAAAACTATTTGGAATGTTATTAACAGAGAACTCGCAATTGCCAAGTCAACAAAGTCAGAGAAAACGGGCAGACTATGTCAAATCCTGATGTTGCCTCGGCATTCGAGGATTATTTTTCCAACATTGCAGTTAATACCACAAAATGTTTACAATCATCTGCATCCGAAGCCCATAACTTACTTTGTGCTAATTGTAAGAAATGTGATGTTGAGTTTCAATTTAAATACAGTAGATGTTATTAAAACATTTAAATCACTCAATTTAAAGAAAACAGAGGATTTATGGGGAGCATCAGTAAAAATAATTAATCATATTATAGATTCAATTGCGCCTTACCTAGCTTTGATTTACAATAGTTGCATAGAAGAGGGAGTTTTCCCAAATCTTATGAAAATTAGTAAAGTCATACCTCTTTTTAAATCGGGTGATTTGAGTGATCTGACTAATTTCCGTCCGATATCTATACTACCTGTTTTAAGTAAAGTTTTCGAAAAATTAATGTTGAAAGATCTACTAGGACACTTCAATAGAAATAAATTACTCTCTAGTAAACAGTTCGGTTTCACAAGGGGACGTTCCACGACTGATGCAGCATCTGTACTTATTAAACACATTTATGATAGCTGGGAGGAATCTTGTGATGCGATTGGGATCTTCTGCGATCTTTCTAAGGCATTCGACTGCGTTCATCCTGGAACACTCATTGTGAAATTAGAACATTATGGTCTGTCTTCAAATGCTTTAAGCCTTATGTCTTCATATCTCAGTGATAGAATGCAAATAGTGGATGTAAATGGAACCCAGTCCAATGGAGCTATAGTTAAGCTAGGAGTGCCACAGGGCTCTATTTTAGGTCCATTTCTATTTTTGGTTTATATAAATGACTTACCATCTGTAGTAGATAATCTTTGTAATATAGTACTATTTGCTGACGATACATCATTAATTTTCAAGGTTAACCGGAAATCAACCGACTATGCAGAAATTAATTGCACACTAGATAAAGTGCTTAACTGGTTTACTACTAATAATCTTCTATTAAATGCCAAGAAAACGAAATGTGTTAGATTTGCTTTACCGAATGTTACGGCGGTAGATTCTACTATATTACTAAATGGTGAATGTTTAGAAATGGTGAATAAGGCATTATTCTTAGGTATAACATTGGACAGTAATTTGCAATGGAGTCCACATATAGCAGTGCTTGCAGGTAAATTAAGTTCAGCGGCGTACGCTGTTAGGAAAATTAGACAATTGAGTGATGTAGATACAGCTCGCTTAGTTTATCATAGTTATTTTCATAGTGTCATGTCATATGGTATTCTGGTTTGGGGCAAAGCAGCTGACATTCAGACTATATTTGTGCTACAAAAAAGAGCGATTCGTTCTATATATAACCTGAATTCTCGTGACTCCTTAAGAGACATTTTCAAAGATATAAACATCTTAACTGTAGCGTCCCAATATATTTATGAGAGTATTATGTATGTTATTAAAAACCTAGATTCATTTACAAAAAATTCCGATGTCCACAATTTTAACACTAGAAATAAAAATAAAATTGCTATTAGAAAGTTTCGTGTTCGTAAAGTATATAAATCATTTTTAGGCCAATGTATTCATTTTTATAACAAGTTACCTGATCATGTTTTAAAATTAGCCTTTCCATCTCTCAAAAATTATTTAAAAAAATCTCTAATGTCAAAAGCATATTATACAGTAGAGGACTATCTGACAGACAAAAATGCATGGCCTGAACCAGAAACCGAGTAACTGACTCCTTCTTAGATTGTACCTGACTAGTTTAAGGGACACAGTTCTAATAAGAAAGCATATCAAACGTACATAAATTGTGATAAACCGTCATACTTTCTTGTAGTTTCTATATTTCATTCTTAAACGTTTGCTTATTTATATCTTAGAATACACTTTTAATATGTTTTCTTCGAGAACTATGTATAGTTAAGTTCATATTACTGTAATAGTTAAGTACTTATCCTTTATGAAAAAATGACTGACTGTTGAGTTTCTTTCGGCGTTTCTTCTCAACAGTGGTCTCCTCTTGTGAAATGCCGGTAGACTCAGACATGTAAAAGTGCCCTTGTGGCCTACTTGCAGAATAAAGTTCATTATTTCATTATTTCATTATGAAGACGATATTCTAAATGGCTTCATACTTTTTTAAACATGACTTGAACTTTAACAGGGCTGGGTAGCGCTCACTACCACTGAGTCGTACTTTGTGTGGGTGTACAAACCTACTAAAGGGAATGTCTCCGCGCCACATAAATGATGCTCTTATTAAAATTCCGTAAAATGTAATAATTTAAATTACCTCTTTAATATTCCCTTTCGATAAAAGCCCTGAGACAACGTTATTTAATTTTTCGTATAATGGCAGGAGAAAGCGTGACACCCCATAAAATATTAAAAGCTTTTGCCGTTCGACAATGTATAGCAAAAACGATGGTACCTTTAACCCATCAACCGAGCGTGTGTAAAAGCAGTAGTGCTGTATTTTAGCAAAAAATACATTTGCACTGTACTGTAATTAAATGGAACAGAAACATCGCATGCGCAACGTCATCTATATGACTATTATAGACGAAGCTGTAATCGTCAGTAAGTATATATGATCTAATACATGTACATTGTAGTACCTAACTATGTTAGATTATAAGTATTATAACATCGCGTGAATTGCGAGGAATAAGCGAATATTATTGCATTGTCACGGAATCTAGGTTAACTTTTTTTGACAAAATAGCTTTAAATAGTACTTTATATACTTGGTTAGGGCGGGGAATTCGTGAATGTCTCAGATCGCAGGTGTTTGCAGGGCCATATGCGATCTGGTGCTTTACGAATTACCGCCCGCGGTTTATTTAAAGTTTTATGTCTTGCCTTTGCCAGGAAGTGAGAATTTCTCCCCGCGTAGTAAATGTATTTCGATTGGTCAGAGCGTTTAGATTATATACGTATATCTTTAAATTAATATATCTGTTAAATATAAAATGGCGACCGGAAAGAGAAAACTAGGATAGGGTTTTCATAATGACTATTTTACAGCCAGTAGGTATCTTTTTTAACCCCCTACAAAAAAGAGGGGTGTTATTACAAGTTTAACATGTGTGTGAGATATGTCTGTGTATCTGTGAGTCTGTTTGTGGCATCGAAGCTCCTACACGGATGGTCCTATTTAAATGCGTTTTTTTATCGAATGCTTTGTCTGTCGAGAATGGTTCTTATGGTCGGGGTTTTTAACATTTTGAATTCAGTTTATTAATAGAGGTTCTTAAATAGCATGCGTATATTTTGACTGTTAAAGTAACTGCAGGTACCTCATATTTATATTATAAGTCACCTTTCAGCGATATCGACCGCAAATGTCCAAAGTGACGTATTCCGAACGTGTTACGTTTGTTTTATTTATAGACTGGAGGTTTGTGGGTGTTTTGGCGGTCATTATGGGGTATAGTATATCTACTACAAATATATGTATATGTTAAGGACGTCTTATTGTATACAAACATAAAATTGTTACATATACTTTTGATAGATGTGATATCATGTTGTCATGCATGACACGGATATTGCGAGGGAGTTCGTTTTTATTACTTGATATTTAATAAACTATGGTTGAATCAGTTGACTGAAAGTATACTTGGTGTGATGTTTTAGCGTAGTTAGACGGGATTCGATCTAACTTTGAAATACTAAGAATAATGCTTAGTAATTTCAAACCAATATGGGGGTTCGGTTCTGGGGTTACTTTCCAATATCCGTGAGTGTCATTCTTGGATTAAAAGTTTGGTCAAAACAGTAGGTACCTAATCTAAGGGCTTTTGGATACAACGACATTGAGTAAAAGAGTACAGAGGCGTCTTTGTTTCAACTACCTATACAGCTAGTTTGCATATACAAAACGCGACGCCATAGGTATGATGAAAACTTTTTTTTTATATTGCCTAAGGATCAACATTTTTATTGGATCAAATGTCGGTACAGGACTAACTTACAGACGCGTGTGTACCGCCAGGACAACTTATGAACGCGTGCTGATTTTATCCGAACAGAGGCGGAAGGCAAAGCAGTCTTGGCTATCCCACCCATTACGCATACACAACATATATATACGGTAACACATACGTATATACATGAACTTTTACTTATAGAATCGAATATCCCTATAATCTATATTTAGAGCAATGTGTGCCTAGATATGTGCACATCTCTATGTGTGCCACATCACATCTTGTACACATCAGTATGTATAGTCTCCACTCGAGTTCAATATTACATCAATAACGTCTGACGTCTAATAAGAAACCAGTCCACTACCAAAACTACGAATAACATCGGAAACCAGATAGTTCTCAACTAGTTTCACGTTTCCATAGCTTCTAGATAGAATCAAGATGCGATAATGGCTTGGTCATATTTCTGCTAAACACCGCCAGAATTGACACTACCGCATTCACTTTTACATAAGGTAAGGTAGGGTAGGGTAAAGTTATCACTGGGAGAAAACTGCATACAGACCGACCGATAACTTGGTCTTACACCGTGAGACAATAAACTATGTTAGTCTTACCTAACCCCACCGTAACATACAATACATTAATACATCAATACTTTATTGCACGCCAATAAAAGTTTACAAAAGGAAACAAGACAAATACAATTTATAAATAACGGTAGACAACAGTCGCTCTTATCGCTAAAAAGCGACCTCTTCCAGACAACTTTGGGTAGTGAAATTGATGAAAAATTTAACTAAATACAGAGTAGGAGCAGCAGAAGGCGAAGGGAGCACATAATTAGATACTAACAGAAAACGTATTTAACGTAACATTTAGGTAATTGACAATTAAAGTTCCTGTATTGCTGTTTATCATTTGTTGACAACCAAAACTCACTAAGTAGCAAACCTACTTAAAACAAAGCTCGTATTCGCATCTCAGTATTAATCTACAAACCTGCCCGTCCAGCACAACTATGGTTCGCGAATCATGTCGCGCGACATAACATCACCCGTCACTATCTCATAGCACTGTGCAGAAAGAGACAGGTAATATATCTCGCGTGAGAAAGAGTCGCGTGTCAAAGTTATGCTAGACCTGCAGTTAAGAGGTTTTAAGGAGTAAGTATAGACAGAAATTTTAGTGAGTTTTGTTTGGTTGTCGTTGTTGTTATGACAAAACACTTATAATTGATCGCGTTTTGAACGCGATTAGGTAAGTCTCGTTTTGTTATAATAATGTGTGAAAATCGTGTAAGGTTAAATTTGGAGTTATTGACAGGTCGAAAGTGGCTCCAAAAACGGTTTGTGTAATATAACACACGGCTGCTGCTCGCCAGTTCCTGGGGTGAACTTGGCTGGACACGCTGTCGCGTGTCTAGATCAATATACTTACTTATAATTGAGTTTTTAAAATGATAATTGCCTAAAATCATACATTACACAAAATAGTGAGTTATTTTCCTATTTATCGGACAGCCATTGAAATAATGTTGTGAATTTAACCCGGAATGGATTTATTTGCAAAACCTTTGACTATAAATACGTCAGACAAAACAAAACGGCAGACAATGCCAACGCCTACATTCGAATCCTGCCCACGACGCTCAGTCTAAGTCTAACTTAAGGCATTACTTGAACCCTAATTAAATTAATCGTTTAAAATTTATTTTACACCTACCTAACATTGATTTGGAGAATCTATACTCGTACATCCCATCAAAAACATAAATGTTAAATGAGAGCCAAGTTCAATATCGCGTTCACTTCGCCGACAAAAGAATTGAGATCTATAGGGGCGCATCCCAAGTAGCAAAAATATGTCATACTAGCGGACGCCCGCGACTTCGTCCGCATAGATTTTTGATGATGACAAAGATATTTTATTCTTAGTTAATTCACCCCCTTAGGCGCAGAATTTTTTAAAACGCTGAAATTACTTTTTTTGTATTTGATTAAGTAAGCTTTCTACAAAGTTTCAAGTCTCTAGCTCAAAAAAAAAAAAGTTTTCCCCATACAAACTTTGCACCCCTCTTAGGGAAGGTATTTCCAAAAATCCCTTCTTATCCCTAGCCTACGTTGTAAAAGTAACCTACTGTGCAAAAATCAACTCTCTAAGATTGGTAGTTTCGGCTGTGCGTTGATGAGTCAGTCAAGACTTCTTCTTTTATATATATAGATAGAAGATAGATAAGAAGTTTCAAGGAATTTCTAATGTATTCAAACTTTCAACCCCTTTTTAACCCTTTTAGGGGACGAATTTTTGAAAACGCTGAAATTACTTTTCTTGTATTCTAATAGTGTACCTTTAGACAAAAATTCAAGTCCCGCGCTCAAAAAAATACTTAATCTCTATACAAACTCTTAACCCCTTTTTTACCACCTTAGGGGGTGAATTTGCAAAAATGCTGAAATTGGTTTTCTTTTATTTTATTTTAATACCTTTTTACAAAGTTTCAAGTTCCTAGAATGAAAAAATACTTGTACCCCATACAACCTTTCATCCCCTTTTTAACCCTCTTAGGGGAGGTATTTCCAAAAATCCCTTCTTATCTCTAGCCCACGTTATAAAAGTAACCAGCTGTGCAAAAATCAACTCTCTAACATTAGTAGTTTCGGCTGTGCGTTGATGAGTCAGTCAGGACTTCTTCTTTTATATATATAGATAAAGGTTTATAAAGATAAAATAATTATTCTTATACAAGCCATATAAACGTTAATAAGGGTGGCATTGGGCCCAAATTATAAGATATTGAACCTTATAATTACCATATTCCAGTTTTATTATTTGCTAACTTATCTGATACCAGATGTGTTACGGTTAGCAATAAGTGTAATTCCCTTGTAATTGCCAATTGTAATCCGTTTATATGTTCATAGTCCTTATAATCGAAATTTATAAAGCTTGCATAAAAAGGATTAACTTATAATTGCTATGTAAACTCCAGTCGTAAGAAGCGTGTTCTTGTAACCGCTATGTAAGGATCGTTTAAAAGGTAATCCAACTCATAAACGTCGCAGCAATCATACAACAAGAATTATCGTGCGTGTGACATCGATGAATAAAATAAAAGATCAACCATTTTGAAAAAGGTAATATAGTCTGTGTCCATTTTTCTGATGTTACTTCTGTGTCTTTAATAATCGAAACTAAGTGGAAACTCATTTTTATGAGGATATGGGGTATGGTTTTCAATTCATTTTCAACGCCCCCATGAATTGACAATGATTTGTGATGAAAATACTTTGGATTTTTTTTAATTCCTTCGTTATTGCTGCTATAAGTCTTTAAGAAAATTACATAAACTCTACAAGGTGTTTACAAGAAAAAAACATTTATAGAGGTTATGTTTTGTCCTAAGTATTCTCCATCTTGATACATTTTAGGGTTCCGTAATGACGTAATTAATTAAAGACACTTCTTTCCTAGATTTGCCGAACTGAAAACTATGGTAATTTTTATTGATGTGGACCGGTTTCTTAGAAGAGAAGATTTATATCTTGTTCATAGTTCAATTGCGAGTTGCGAATATACATTGTGTTTTAGTACCAAGTTTATAACGTCACATTTCATCATGGAAGACGATACTCAAATTTTGTTTACTGAATATGATGGCGATCAGCAGCAAACACTACAAACAACAGCTTCACATTCAGCACAGACATCGACGACAAACCCAAAAGGTAAGTTAAATAATTTCATTTCACAAAAATAGGTGATTATACCAAGGCAGGTATACCAAGAGACAGTAATAATAATACTCCATCTGCTTAGGTAGGTATTTAACATACTGTAAACAAAAAATTATCACAATCAATACATAGTAGGTATAAATTGGAGTCGCCCTCCACGTCTGTCTGTCTGTCTCTCTGTGTCATTATAGTAAAATATTAGCGTCGCAATGGTTTATGCGCGGTGAACTTAAATGCGCAGAGTAAAATATTAGTTTTTTACGTTGCCGACAAACTGTGAACGGTAATAAGTTTATCTATTTATTATTTAATAGGTAAGTACTTCATGAAATTGCACTAATTAGTATAAATGTCCCGCCCGATATTTCGATGATACAGTCGTTTATAGGTACTGATTTAGGCATATTAAACACGTTGTCAAGTAGGTAGGGTATATAGATTTATTTTTGGTCCGCCTATTCAAAACAGCGGCTCGCGCGCTTTGAAGGTCACGTGGTGGCACGAGCGGCGTCGTTGTCAAAGCTTTTATGATTTGCCGCGGGAGTGCCAGTGTAGGAAAACTCCTTCCAGCGTGCTTAGCAATCCTATTTTAAGTAAAAAAATTGTTTTTTATTTTGTTACAGCACAACATAAAGGCACTCAAACACGGGAAACTGAAATAAGCTTTTCCAGTACGCGCTCAAAAAATGAGATTGTTTATTCCACTCGGGACTTACCCCAAATAAATAACTATCCCGGTCAGTGCATTTCAGATCCTCGAAACGAAGATGTAGCCAGAATAATTTTATATGAGTTGGAGCGTTTGCCTGAAAAACACCGCATTAGTGCTTTTGCCATAATTTTCAATGATATAAAAAAAATTCACGATGAAGTGTCTTCTCAGCCTGTTGTTACTGATAGCAATACTCGTGTAAACGCTGAAGGGGCCAGGAAACGTGACTTACAACAAAGAGTTTTAAGAAACATGACGAGAGTGCTTGGCGATGAGGAGTTAAAGTAACTTTTGTGTAGGTATGTCACGTCTCACGCTCAAGTAATAGTTAATAAATTTTGTAGTCTCATATCAAGTGTTTCACCAAATTTTTTTTTTGTTATAGACGGAGCTTCTCATGGAAAATTGGAGTGTGATTACGGTCAATGCACAGACATAGATTTAAGAAATTTTGAACAGGAGTATTTAAAATTCATTAAAAAAAATTCTGATGAAGAAAATCATGAGCCTCCTATTGATGATAGATGCGAAATAACTGGCGTTAAATTAGTTGTACCAGAAGACCCAATTGTACCTTTAGCAACAGTGTCCTCTTCTCATAATTTCACGTTGATAAGAACCAATAATGCCCAGCAAACAATTGATGCTGTATTATTCATAAAATCTTTCTCAGAACAAAATTCATTAGTCTTGCCAGGCCGCGTTCCAAGTTTTCATAATCCTGACTTACATATTTTACCCAGTTCAATGAATAAACGATACGTGTATGATAAGTATCAAGAAGCGAGCAAATTGTCCGAAAGAGATGCTGTGAGTTTAAGAACTTGGTACAGATTATGGCAAACCTATGCTATCATTTCCTGTTTTATTTATGTAACGTGTGTACTAAAGGAATAAAATACAAAGACATAGTATATGTTAACGCTAAAGTGTACGTATAGTGGCGCTCTCATCACTTTGATTCTTGATTTAAGTATAATAATACATATATATATATATATATATATATATATATATATATATATATATATATCGATCTAACTTGGCAGATTTTAATTTTACAAGATAAATCAAACTATAATGAGGGTGTCACTAGACGTAGCTTCTATTAATTAGGTGAATTTTTGTTTCGGTAATTAAGTTCCGGATATTAAGTTAACTGATTGTGTAATAGTAGGTAAATTACACAACATGTACGGCAAAACAAAGAGAGCTCGAGATCGCAGGTGTTTATGGCCCGAGCCGCAGGCAAGGGCCGTAAATAAGCGATTGAGAGAGTGTACGTATAATTTTACATCTTCACTTGACCTAAAAGTGGGATTTTCCGAAGGCGTAGCGTAAGGAAAAAGCCCATTTTTGGGCCTGGTAGGATGTTAAAAAAATAATGTTGGGTATTTTTGTTTACTTTTTAAAGTTTTATTGTTTTCTAATTTTTAATGAAAAAATTTTAAGTTTCAAACACTTATGCAAATTATTGGCATGAATAAAACTATAATTTCTTTATAATTTCCTGTTTTATTTATGTAACGTGTGTACTAAAGGAATAAAATACATTTCAGAATCGTATTGAATACTAACTAATTTACATTTTATATCATCAATTATAAACTCGCTAATATTGCTTGACGTCGAAACAATATAATCTGTGCATTTATAATACTTTCGTCCACATCGTAATCACTACTCTGTTCCCCACTGTCATATTCCAAATTTTCACTGCAATAAGTCTGCTCTAAGTTATAATTTTGTACGGAACCACTTGCACTTTCGGATGTGTTGTCCTTGACAAAAGAAGTGTTGTTGACATCGGTAGAGGTTGTAGGTTTATTAACGTCATTTTTCATTTTTTCGTACATCCTTTTCACTTTCCTCTTGTAACCACCACTTCTCTTGAACTTTTTCCACTCTTCCAAATCCATCATTTGTAATTTCACTTACGCAAACAAACTTTTATTCGTATAATGGCTGACTTTGTTATATAAACAAAAGTACATGACAATCATAAGAATTACACACTTATAATTACTATATAGCAAACTAACCAAGACTTCAACCCTTTTAAAATTCACATAAAATGACATGTATACCATTGCTATATAAACGTAAAAATTCTGACTTCTATAAGATAAAATGCTTTATAACAATCCTGTGTATTTTCTTTACAAGATCAAATAGCCTTCATGCTAGCCTTTATATGGCTGCTACTATTATTTGGCTAAAAGCCCGTATAATTAGCCATTATAAGATAATTCATAATTTTAGGCTTATAGTAGCCATATTATTTCGTTTTGTTGTCGTTTACCTAACCGAATTATAAAGGTTGTAACCTTATTAACTAAAGGTTTTATAGTAGCCATATTATTTAGGTTTGTTGACGTTTACCTAACCAAATTATAAAGTCAGTAGCCATATTAGCTGAACCCTCTTGTAAAGTGCATTTATACGATATTTTGACATAAACAATGCCTTTAAATGACGACTATAAGAGTTATGGCCATATAGGCCTTTCGTTATAAGGTAATTTTGCTAGTTGGGATGTCCTTGTATCTAAAAAATTTAGGGCAAAGAACTCCCCCCCTCTTAAAAAACAAAGTATATGATAGTGTGGAGAGGTACTTTGCGGAGGACACCCATACTTCGGCCAACTTCAGGCAACTCCGCGAGTAGGGTGGCCGCAAGGTCTAACTTACAGCAAAGCTTGCAACTTCGCCCGTGTGAAAATTAGTCATAACCTTCTTTTTTGAATCCCCAGTCGGGTGCAAAGTGCCCTATAACCATTTGTGGACCAGGTATCAGTGTTACCTACCAAAGGTAGTCGAAATCCGTCCGGTCGTTTTGTTCTTCATTTGTACTCGTACTTTGTCGATATTACTAGCCAATTGTTAAATTACGCCTATCAAAATCGAATATGTATATTCATCTCAATGAGAAACGAAAACGTCATTATGAACTTCGAATACAGCACATGGGTAAAGTAGATGTAGTGACAAGATCTCGCACAGACGTCATTAGAATCGAATTTAGCCCCAGCAACTCTAGCACAACTATGACACGTGACTCTGATGCGACCGCTTACAAAGTGGCTTGAATCGAACAAATACAAAACTAGCGCAATCCTTTTTGTCGCCCGTGATGGATAGAGATCTTGAGCGAGTAAAAACTTCGACAAACGTCCGATAAAACCACGTCTCGCATCTGTGTCCAGACTCAACCACATATACTTACGCTTCTAAACCTTTATGTAGCTGCTGCAGTACCTAAATGTTACTAGTTCAGTTACATCTAAATTTGTACGGGGTGGGAGAAGGAGTATACCGAGTACCGACAGATTTTAACCAAAGCTTCTAGTGCCTATTTGGAAAAAAAAATAAACATTGCTGGATAAAGCCTAATTTTCGGGATATTCAATTATTTCAAAAATTCACAAGTTGGAAAATATCCATAATTAGGTAGGTAACATTTATTGGATACCTACCATGACACACGAACAACCCATGCAACTAAATCAACCTTTTAAAGATTCCTATTCCCACTTCCTATATAAGTAATGTTTACAAAGCTCTACAGAACAGTCATTGTCCTAAAAAGAGCTTTTGTTGTGCAAACGCAGCTGTTTGTTGTACCATAAACACGAAACTAGGCCGCATCGTAATTTTTAGTTCAACAGATTGCTTTTGCATCCTGCGCGGAGCCGAGATTCAGTGACGCAACTATCGCGAACTTTTAGAGATAAACCTACACTTGAGTGTTGAGCACATCTTGTCCCACATTCTGTGTATCTCGAGTTCAGAAACAGACAATGCTGCTGTGAGTTGTATTGTAAGACTAGATCTCTAAGATAGTATTATTCATTATATTCTAATACTAGAACTTTTGACGACGTGTTTGGCTCGGTTTGTAGACACCTGCCTACTGAGCCGGCGGTCCCGGGTTCGAATCCCGGCCAGGGCAAATATTTGTGTGATGAACTCGAATATTTGTGCTTGGGTCATGGTTGTTCTATGTATTTAAGTATATATTTATCTATATAAGTACGTATATCGTCTCCTAGTACCCATAACACAAGCCTTCTTGAGCTTAATTTGGGACTAGATCGATTTGTGTGAGGTTGTCCAATATTTATCTATTTATTTATTTAGAACTAGATGCCCGCGAACTCCACATAACCCTCCTTTAACCGACGTCAAACGGAGCATGTTCTCAGTTCATCTCGGTTTTTTTATGTATGTTCCCCGATTACTCGAAAACGGCTGAACCGAATTGGATATTTTTTTGTTTGAAAGAGCTAGTCTACTTTCTAGTTGTTCCCATTATAATAAAACATACTTCGTTTCGTTGTCGGTTATTACAATGAGATTACTTATTTATTGTAGTTGTGTGAAAAGTCTTCTATAATCATACGTGGATGCCCAGCTACGGGGTACCAAAATTGGTTAAAATTCAGAATACTAAGATATTCCAATAAATTATGCTGATATCAATCCCATACGAAATAAAAGCCAACGTGCAACGTACTATTTAAGATTTTTGCTGAATTCATAACACCCACCCCATATAAAATAAAATAAAAACCGCAGACGCCTACCTAAAACCAACCTGCGGATACTTCGCAATCAACAGAAAAGTGACATAGTGATTTAAATTTATTGTATTCTAATAAGTATGTATGTATGTTAGTCAGTAAGATCTGTCTGTCATCATTTATCTATGTCACGTAGCCCGAAAAAGATATTCAATTCAATAATTGGTTTTCAATACATTTTTTAATAATATAGTATAGTGGTACCTATCATCATCATCCGCTTGCCCTTATCCCATTTGTTTGGGGTCGGCGCAGCATGTTTTCTAATATAGTAAAGTGGTATATTTATAATGTGCAAATTGTGCCATTTCGTCCGCGTAGAAAGAAAGGTTACCAACTCCTTAATAGCACATTAGGTACCAATAAAACCGTACATTCCTACTGTTACTTTATGCCGCTAATAAAAACGGAAAGAGTAGTTCAACGCTCTAAAACCGGAGTGAAAAAAGCCATTGTCTCTCAACAGGTTCAGCTTTAAAGGATTAAAAAGCGACTCGGAGCGCATTCTTTCTTTTGTCGTGGTAAAAAGTTATTTCACCCACGTCGATTCGGACAATGTGGGCTTTAAGCTTCATTAATTGCTCGAAAGTTCCTGCAATTAGTAAATTAATGGCCGGTATTAAAAGCTTGGTTGTGCAACAAAAGCTCAGGATTCATGCGCGGAGATTTGGGTAATTTGAGCTGTTTAATCTCGGAACTTATCATCCTGTAAAGAGATGTTGATTGCGCGCCGGGTTTCGAGATAATAACCGATCGCATTACAGTGCACCATGGTACACAGCTTTGCCTTCCACTTTTTTGGGCAACTCGACGCGAGTTCGTAACCAGTCGCGCGCATCGGTTGGTCACAACCAATAAATATAATTCTCGGGCGGTTTTTGAGTTGATCAAAAGAGACAACATTCTTTAATAACCGAGTGAACAAAGAGTCTCCCTTTCAGCTTGGCCTAAAATTCTTTCGTACGTCCGGATGTCCGTTTATCCGGATATCCGGCTGTTCTCATTCTCCGACCGATTCCCATGAAAATTTGTGACTAGGTATTTTTTTGTCGATTCTGTTTATCGTATTTTTGTCAAAATGGCAGAGACATGGAGGTTGAAACGGAAAGAAAGGTTTGAAACCAACTCATAGCCACTAACTATTACATGATTCAAGTAATTTCAGGTCTGTAAAGTAACTTACCATCCTGCTAAAAAGCGTAGTTTCAATCCTGTTTCACTCCACGCTATAGGTAGGTATCGAATGGTAACGGAAAGGAAGACGCTAGAAGTTTCGCTGTATAAGGCAGTTTCCTAAACGGAATCTGGAGTTTCTACGTGTGGCTGACACTTTCTAAGTAGTGGCATTCGAATTGTATGTAGTAGAGTGAACGTTTGCTGAATGTAAATACATATAAATTCTAAAATTTTATCCAAAGCCATTTTCTATTAGGCTGGATTATCTCTGGAAATTTAACAGGGCGGTGGAAGTTCTTTTATAATTTCTAATCAACTTTCTGATCAAAATTCATTGCGATTTGTGGCCTCACGGTGGAAGTATAGACATCTAAAGATTATTATATATATTATGGGTATATTTTGGAGACTGTTTTTCCAAGTATGCTGCAGTTCTTTTTGTAGAGAAAGCTTCACGAACATAGTTGCTAAGTGTAAAATAATAAAGTCTGAATTGGAGTGTACATTATTTCTAGAGGTAGGACCTGAGTATATCCCTAGCTCCACACTACTCACCGAGGCGAAGTCGGCCGAAGTATGGGTTTCTTCAGCGAAGTGCCCCTACAAACTATCATATTCACCTAACCACAGCCAACTTCGCGAGTAATGAGAGCTAGAGTGAGGCTGAATACATCAAATAGCAACTACGGTTACCAAAACAACATAAGTCAACATACAAGCTCACACTGCATTTCGGCGCGGTCCTGTCCGATCCGAAACCGGTTCCGCATATCACCGCCGCAGCGGACATTCCCAGCTAAGTGCATCCGAATTACCAGTGAAATAACCGCTAATATTTCCTTGTTTTTAACCATTTGAACGCCCCAGTTGTCTATAGACGACATCGGAAAGTTGTGCCCACGACGCTATTCTTCGACGCGAAATGAAGAAACAAGCAATTAGCAATGGTCTGATCGTATAAGGCAAAGAACTGATGACCTGAAGATCATGAAGGAAAACGCAGCGTGGGTAGGCCTCCCACAGGATTGACTGAGAACTTGGTTAAGCCGTTAAGGTTGCCGGAAGCAGGCCGATAAAAAGGCATGAGATCATTCGTTCCAGGACATTTCATTAAAAAATCAGCATAGGAAAAGAGTCTAATCTAAATACGATGGCAATTGTTTTCAAATTTCATTTTTGTAAAATCCTTTTTTATAGTATGTACTTTTTTGAACATCCATCAATTCCTCACTGCTCACTGAGACGATTCTAAAGACCGCAAACTAGGAGGTAGGTGCTTTATCTATTACAGTGTTTCTAGGGCCACCTTCCGGCTTCATCATCAGACCAGCCCTATGATACCATATTATTGTATTGTTATCAAAGTTGGTAAGTAGGTAAGTTAGAAGTGTTTCAAGTAAGAAATTAGGAATGCAAAATTTCAGCTCAATCGGTTGAAGATATCTGCTTAAAAATTGAGTTCCAAGATTCCACCCGAACAAACATGGTTACATACATAGTTTTACATACATAGATTACATTGCAAGTTCAAAATAAAAACTTGTATAATTAGTTTACCATATCGATGCCTTAGAGCACAATTGTACTAACTTTTCAACAACTCTATGTGGTTTAAACATTGGAAAAATTATTGTAATTGTAATTACTTAGTACGAGTGTGAACTAAATAAGGCATCGATATAACTAACATAAGAAAAAGCAAGTCAGGGCTTAATGATAATGGCGTAAAACTTAACAGCTATCCCACTAACAGGTTGAGACCTTGTTTTTAGCATGAACTCGTTCAACCCTAATAAAGCTTGGCCGTAAAAACCACTTCTATACACGTTGGAGGTTACTCAGTTGATTAGGATTCGAAGCGACTACACCGCTGAGTCACTAGACACTACACAGCTTTACGTAGTTAAAATGACGCAACTGCTAATCGTTTCCTTGGCTTATAAGTAATTTTTAAACTAAGGTGAGCCACAGGGTTGGCAGACTTGTATGCCCACGCATGATGCTTCGAGTCGTCTCGTCTGATCCCTCCGTACTAAATGGAATTAACTGAGCCTAATTTACAACAACCTTATGACCTTTTGTAAGTAAGCTGTGTCCAGCCTGTTCGTCAAAAGATAGTACACAGAACGGCACTTTGTAACCATTTAACTATCTTGGTTTGTTGACTAAACTTACACCGATGTTGTGATAAAAATGTTGACTGGATTACCTGTAAACAAAACAAGGAACACGTTTTAATTATGTAGTTGCCACTTAAAAACCGTAATAGGATCATTAATTCAATCTCATCGGTAAATTGATTCTGCCTGGATTGTTAAGGCCTTTTAAATCTTAATAGTTTGTTTTCACGATTTTATTAGCTTCTTTTATAAATAAGTTTTTTTTGCGTACATTTCTCTGATATCTCTTAGATATTTAAGAAGTAGCTATATCTAGTACGTGTACAATTCCCCAACCAGCCCGTCTAGCACAACTACGCTTCGCGTGTCTTGTCGCGCAACATAGCTTCACCTGCCATCCTCTCACATTACTACTTAGAAAGAGACAAGCAATAATCTCGCGCGAGAAATAGTCGCTTGTGCTTGTGACATTTGCGCTAGAGGTGCAGCACGTCTATAACTGTGACACGCGACTCTTTGTCGCGCGACAAATACTTCCTGTCAATACCGTGCCAAAAAGATAGGTGACGCTAAGTCGTGCGGCAAGCGAAGTCGCTGCAAGATTATGCTAGCCCTGCCGGTCGCGTTAAGTTTGCGCACATTTATATGCGACGCCATAGATATCAGGCGCAAACTTGACTTGAGAATAGTAACGTGAAATGTCTTTTAATGCAGCTCGAATCGCAAACATCGCGCTTTAATGATAGTTAAAGGCGATATACCTGAGACAGCGGTTGTCTCGAGATATCTTAAAGTATAGTATAGATACACTGGAATTAGCGCCCAGTTCTAATATGTACTCGTAACTATTAATTCAGCTCCTATACTCGTATTTAAAATTACCAGTTACACTACTGCTCAGATATGCAAATGGCAGACTTAATGCTAAGCAGTTTCTCCCATCATGACGCCACGTTACAATATGCTAATTCGAGATAAACAGCCTCATCTAGATTTAGCCAGACCTGACTTTTGCCACAAATATCTACACGTTTAAGTACCTTCTCGCGTTAACTCACTATGAACTTTCGTACGGCAGCTCCTTAATGATTTTAAACCGACAAAGTCCTTAAGTGTGAAGTCATATCTTTAGGTAGCGATTGAACAAAGATAGTCTAGTCACGATGGCTGTGTAGAGAGAATAACAAATACTATTCTAAGAAAGGAAAATAAGGGGTTTTACTGAGTTTAAGACTTATATTTAATTTCCTCAATGTTTATCCTCGATAAAGAGGCTGATTTAACTTGTAATCTTAGAGTGCGTCTCCATTGAAGCGAGCGAGGATACGAGTGGAATAGACCAATCACCTGAGTTGAAATCTGTATCTCAGCTCCGCTTCACGTTTGTCATTGGTCGATTCCGCACGTCTCCACTCCGCTCCCAGTGGAGCCGCACCCTTAGATTTCCAAAAAACGACGGAACTTCCGACTACTAACAAATAGATCTCGCTTCCGTGACCCTTAGACAGAGTCGGTCTTATCCCCATTGGCGCCCCTGAGAATCCATTATTTGTGTGAAATTGTGTGGCGTCTTAGATGCCCTAGAACTGGTTATAAAAACTCCCTTTAGTAGCCAGCGCCCCGGGCGGCCGCGGCAGCGCGTGTTTTGATATCTTCCAGACAACCTTAGTTTCAGTTCATTAGTCACTAACTATCGAACATAAGAATGAATGCTTGGCATTTTCACTTCATTTTTCATATCTTTTATTCATTCAAAAGTGGAATTGTGAATATTAAGTCATAGCATTCGATGTCCAACACACAACACACGACATTTAACAAGGACTCGGGGTGTGGATGTCTATCCACTTTAAAGACCTCTCCAAAAGATGCCACATTTGTCTAACTTTTTGTCCACACACCTACAAACAACAATGTCTCCATACCACACGAATGAGTGATGCCAGTCGGGCCCATCGATGGACACGTAAAAGGTTCGTTCCACCAGAACGACAATGACAACTACCCTAAAACATACAGAAAGTCCAAGAATTCACTATCTACAAAAGCGAAGTTTTCATATATGGACATAGCAAAAATTTTCTTTCATAACTCCTAAACGGACGATTTTAATCGTAAGACTTGTCCGTCGAGCTGGTTCTTAGCTATGTTTGGTGGAAGTAGTTTTCAAGATATTTAGCTTCAATTGGAACAAGTGACTAGATCTCAGTCAATTTTTTAAAGCTTTTATTTAACTTGCATGGTATGTTTAAAGTATGTTTGTTCGGGTGAAATCTTGCAACTCAATTTGAAGCAGATATCGTCAACCGATTGAGCTGAAATTTTGCATACTTGCTTAACTTTGATGACAATACAATAATATGGTACCATGGGGCTGATCTGATGATGGAGCCGGAAGGTGGCCAATGGCCATAGGAACTCTAAAATAGAAAAAGCAATCCTACCGAGCTTGGGCTCTTTAGAATCGTCTCAGTGAGCATTTGATGGATATTCAAAGAAAAGTACAGTCGGCTATAAAAGCTTGCCACAAAAATGAATTTTTTGACAGAAACTTATTGAAGCTAAGAATTCCAAATATTGTAGTTATGTTCAGTTTTCCATACCACTCATTGAATGAGGGTCTAATGATGACTAGCTTCTTGTGTCGGGGGTGTTTTATTGAGTTGAGAGTAAAAAAAGTACAAAGCCGTTAACTGCCGCTTATCGCAAATAAAAAAATTGGGCAAGTGCGAGCCCGACTCGCGCATGAAGGGTTCCGTACCTATACATATATATATAATCTGTAACAAGTTTGTTGTAAGGGAGCCCCCCTTAAATATTTATTTTTAGTATTTGTTGTTATAGCGGCAATAAAAATACATCATCTGTGAAAATTTCAACTGTCTAGCTAACACCGTTGTTGAGATACAGCCTGGTGACAGACGGACGGACAGCGAAGTCTCAGTAATAGGGTCCCGTTTTTATTTTACCCTTTGGGTACGGAACCCTAAAAACGAATATTGGACAGAAATAATAAAGAATATAACGGCGAAAAACGTTTATTAAATTTAGTTCCAATAGAATCACTTAAGGATGGTAGACGGAGGCAATTCCCGAAATCCCCAATTAAGTGGGACCTATAAAAATGGAGGTGTATTTTTGCGGGGTATTTTCGCCCGAGCACTCCCTAGGTACACTGAACTACAGTACCTACTCTATAAAATTCGGAAAACTGTTTCATGAGCAACGTTCATTTTATTCCACAAATAAATAAAGGTGCGAGCATGCGTAAAGTCAAACATTTTATGTAAGATAGCATTAAGTACATAGGATTCGGTATTTCTATTTAAACCAAATATAACTGAAATCCATATGAAACGGGTTTGCTCACGTCGTTTAAGTTGAGTATTGCTGAATAATAAGCATTATTCGACTTAAATCATGTGAGTAAACACGTTTCAAAAGGATTTTAATATGTCTGAGAATGGGAGTTTTAAATAAGTCAAATATGAGTCGATTGCAAAAATTTAAAGCTTAGTTAACAAAAAATCACGATCGCTTCCTTTGTGTGACGAATTTTAGTCATAAAAATGTATGGGTAACTTTCGACACACAAAGGAATCAATTAAGTTTTGTTATAATTAAAGCCCTTAACTATGTACAATTTTGTTGGAATAATATTGTAGGAACTCTAAAATATGATCAGTATCAGCTGTTATTCGATAAATGAAACGATACCGACCAAACTCGATTGTCATGTAACAATTTTGGGTAAGGACCAAAAAGCTGGACGTAATTTAGGCGGAGTTAGCCTTAAAAAAAAAGCGAGTGGAAAACGTTCCGTTGTGCGACAAAAAATAACGACACAATAGTGAATCTAAAAATAGTACCTTAAGGTATATTATTCGATGGTTAATTTGTCGTCGTACAAGCGAAAAATTTATACAAATATTAATTAAATAAGTTAAAACTTTTTGGTCTTCACCCTTTTAACGTTTTATTGGCAATATCACGGACACCGATATTCCCAAGCTACCAAATAAAAGTAAATAAAACATTATACGTACCTATTACGTATAGGCGATATTTCAAATATCTGTCATTAGAGAAACGTAGAGTTTAGTCTATGAGACGAGAACTACCATCAAGAAAAAAGAATGTTTCACTGATATATTTTTCTAGAAGGGTAAGGCTAAAGCCGATCTGGTAAAACTGCCGATAGACAGGCGAAGTGATTTTTGCCCCAGGAATTACCAGCTCCAAAACGCGGTTAAGTGTGCTATGCTTTATCTATGTCCCGTGCTAAGCCCAACAATTGTCATTGGCAGAATTGAGCACAGTAGCCGAAAAAAAAAAGTGAAGCGCAAGGCTCTTATATATTATCAACAGTCAGCCGTAAATTGACAGTTTGGTCAATAAACCAATATGTCCCGGATGCAGGCGACGAATTGATGACAGCCGGCCCCTGACAATGAAAGGGTCACGATCGAGGATAATGGACCCCATTTCGAGTCAAATTAACGCAAGCATGGACCATCAAACCGGCCACGAAAGTGTACCCTAACGAGACCCCCAATAAATCTTCTGCCACGCCGTGAGATAATGAGTTTCTTTCTACCCATTTTTTAGGGTTCCGTACCCAAAGGGTAAAACGGGACCCTATTACTGAGACTTCGCTGTCCGTCCGTCCGTCCGTCTGTCACCAGGCTGTATCTCAACAACGGTGATAGTTAGACAGTTGAAATTTTCAAAGATGATGTATTTCTATTGCCGCTATAACAACAGATACTAAAAATAAAATAAAATAAATATTTAAGGGGGGCTCCCATTCAACAAACTTGTTATAGATTATATATATGTATAGGTACGGAACCCTTCATGCGCGAGTCGGGCTCGCACTTGCCCAATTTTTTTGCCTATTCCTCGCCTGATATAATTAAACAATTTTTATTATCCTCTTTATTACTTTTCGTAGATTCGGTCCTAAACCAAAAATAGGTTATGATCATTTCCAGTTTGCCTTGACGTACTTATTCATAGACAAAAAAGGGCATCAATCTGGCCAGTTTAATGCATGTGATCACACTATTGACGTCAAGAACCACAGATGATGTACCGTAATAAACACAACATTGAGTATAATCATAATCTTGGAGAGAACTTTAAGCGTCGATCAATCTTAGTTGTCAAATCATTTAGCTTGATAGATGGTTTAATACAACAGATAATGCTTGAGAATAAGGTTTTAGAACGTAGACAATGAGAGCAAATACACTTTCTCTCTTAATATCTTAACTTAACTCTAAAAACTACCTTTAAAATACAATACGCCACAATTCGGAGTCATGGAAAACAACACACGCATACCTCTATTGACATAGACAAAAGTAGAGGAAACGTCATGTCATTATAGAGACCCTACGGTTCTGTCAGGGCTGTCACTTCAACGTAACTGTATCTAATGCCTTTTCATCAACTTGTATGGAGGCATCCATACATACTCGTAGATGTATAACCACATCTATAGAAATAGTACCGGCACGTTGGTATAATTTTGCAATGAGCCGTTTCTAGGTGCCACTGGCGAGATGTGTATTGAATAATTTATAAACTCATGATAAAAATCACAGTAACAGTAAATTGTATCTCCGCCGCCAATGAATCCGTCACTTATAAATAAGAACATCAAGAGATAATTACAAGGGAATTAGGGTTATCACAGATTTTAAATTGGAACTTCTAATTATAGCTCTCATACATTACCTGCTAAATAAGTCAGAACGGTCATTACCAGCTTTCTAGTGGCGCCAGCATTGAAAATGCAACACCAGCTAGCCATTTAAATGCGACCTCTATGAATAATAATTTCCCTTCGGTTACCTTTTAGTAATGAAGATGCGGAGATGTAAGGGAGACCAAGTTACGTTGGTTATATGTTCAATGAAGTGAGTCACTCCGGTGCTATTACCCGCTTCGGAAAACGAAAGTGTTTGGTCATCGAAAGTGCTTGTCGATTATTCTCAACAACATGCTCTCTGACAAACGTCTTTGATTAAGAGCGTAGGTACATTAAGCAGGTAAACATAGACCCGTTGTTTAGATTTTCTTTTACACTTTTGTTCTTACATTCCAAATTTATATCAACGTCTCTGTTCTTCGAATCTTTATAACGGTTCCATTCGTATTTGGAATGAAAGAAGTTTTCCAATAATTTAACTAAGTTTGGGAAGCTTTTAATGTAATTCCCAAGTATTTTAATTCTCATTTCTCTCTCATTTCAAAGGCAAATTAAATGTTGATATACCGAAGCTCTTTCTATGTTCGCGATTGTTCACGGTCGGTCTTCACGGTAGTTTTGTTTTACGGCACATATTTATGGCTGATGCCATGGTTTTCTTGGAAATAACAGGGTTATGTTCAACATTTCCGTATCATAAACGTTTATATTTGCGAGTTCAATTGTTAATTGACACGTTTTTTTACAGCAGAGATTTTGGCATTGGTAACGCTCCTTCTTATATTCTTACTACTTCTTCGTGTATTTTCATTTCGGTATTATAATTATCAGAAAACACTACTAAATTGAATCATTACCGTATAAGAAGTCCAAAAAGTATCAAAAAGATTTATCAATAATTGAAGTCTGCCTTTAATACTGCTAGAGAAAGAACCTACCTACATTTAACAATCATCTTGACCTTTCAAACCTCAAAGATATGCTGATTAATTTGTATTCCTATTAAGTTAAATAAAGAGAAAGGACTTACAGCAAGAAAGTGTGAGTCCGCAATAACAATTTATCATCTCTATCAGATGGTTCCGCAACTAATGAAAGATAGGGTTACGTAGAAAGCAACGTTCTCTCGAATCCTTCATTGCTCTTAACTTCGTGATCGCTTCACTATAGGTTTCGACAGTCGATTTTCCATTGCAATTTATTGCTATAGATTAACCTTAACTTTGTCTTTTCACTATCCAGATATAAAGTTTCACGTTTTAATAATACGTAAAGTTAGAATATTCACAGCCAATAGAATTAGGTTATTTGAATTTAAAATACGTATAAGATAAGAAGACGCCTTGAAGCCTAAAACGACGCGCTAGTTTTCTTTTAAACCGAAACCTGTTCCCATATCGTCCTATTTAAGGAAGACAAATTCTATGTCAAGCAAGAAAAAATAGAAGATCGCAGGATGAGAATATAGATAGGTATCAAACGAATATGAAACGGGTTTACTCGCGTCGTAGAAGTCGAATATTGCTCGACATGTTTCGAATCGGTTCTCGATTTATCCTCAGGAGCATCGACCAGTAGGGTTTCATGTTTTTTTAAAATATCTGAAACCCACGGGAGTTTTCTATGCAAAAAATTAAAAAACTCTTTCAAAAACAGAAGCTTTCGAAAAACAGCTGACAAAAAACGTCGCACGTTGCGATATCTTCACTATTCCGTATTATCGCCATGGTGGAAAGATACTTTAACTGATACTTTGCATAATTACTTTCATTTAGTTACAAATAATCTAAGCGTTTAATCCAAGAGACTGCGCGTGCTGTGGTCCTAATAACTTTTGTTTACATCGCGATCTAAAGTATACCGATACCTTAACAGACTTTTGCGTTCAGAAAATGAAGAGGTTTAAAAACTTCGAAACAGGAAAGTAAAGACATCGAAAACGATCCGTCATGTCAAAATCGTGATGGATTGGTTATCGTTTTCATGTCGAAAAATGTAGACTGCGCAATAGCACGATCGCGAGAAACACTTGGATTACGGTAACATACGACTGCTCGTCGTAGAGATCCATGGTAGAAGATCCATGGACATGGACATCAGTAGATAATGATTATGATACAAAACAATAAATGTTACCTACGGAACATTTGTTCCTTTGTTGGCCTTTAAGCCGTGGAGAAAAAAACAATCAATAACGTAAGATGCATTTTTCCTCGCGTACTCTCTTACTCCACTGGCACAGTGACCCGAAGTGGATCCTAGCTTCTGATACAAGATGGCACCAACGCTCTCAGTGTTCTGCTTGTATAGCGCATAGGTCCATTTGCGTGCGGTTCATATTTGGGTTACGCAAGTATGACCACGTCTCCAATTTCCGATCCCAGCTCAAGTGGCTTCCAATCCGTTCTCGCCGTCACTTTCACATTCTCTCTTTTCTGTACAATATACTATTTAACCCCAAAACTCCCCTCTACCTCAAAGAGCGTTTCAGTTACTTGCGTTCTGCTAGGTCTGCTCAAAATTATCTTCTCACTGTCCCCTCTTCATCTTCTAAGTTTTACAATAGTTCATTCACTTTTCAGGCTACTCTTCTGTGGAATTCCTTACCTTCTGATCTAAGGCGTGCACAATCTATTGCTATATTTAAATCTCACCTTAAACGTCACTATTTATCTCTACCTTAATTTACACTGCGTTGAAAATCGCTCCTCTTACTCGTACTATGCGACTGACTCTGGTTTTGCTATCTATTTTACTCTGCTATATGTTTTTATTATGTCTAAGTATTATATGTAGGTATATTTGATTATTGTTATTTATGTATGTTTATTGTTTTTATTTTATTTTTGTAGTTAATTTTTGTGGCTTAAAGTTGTTTTGCATCACCTACTCAATTCTAACTCTTGTTAATCTACTCCGCTACCTAAAGGTTGTCTGGAAGAGATCGCTATTTAGCGATAAGACCGCCTGTTGTTAACCTCTGTCAATTTTTTACTGTATATCTCATGTTTTGTATCCCTGTGTATTTGAGGTGTGCAATAAAGTGGATTTGTTGTTGTTGTTGTTGTTGTCCTTCCCCACTTGGCGTCATCCCTCCATTGGGTATGGTATGGCCGACCGATGAACGATTTACACGCTGTCCAATATACGCCTTTCTTTACCGCCCTAATATCATCTGGCATTTTCTCCACATACCCGAGCCAAACGAAATCTTGCTGCTTTCATTTCCCCAATAATTTTCATTCATAGACATCAGTCAATCAGTTGGTTCTTACGGCTTCAGCTACCAGTACCAACTTGCCTCTGTGTTGTTCCCAACATCTATTATTTATTTTCCTGCTTTCCTACAATTCTAAACCTAAAGAATTCCTTCACAAACTCATCTGTATGCACGCATGTGACCGAAGCGTCAGTCTTCATATATTTGCATCAAGTGCCACCCGCATACTCGCAGCCTTTAATTTAATGGCCTAATGCAACACAATTTCATTGCGGTTCTGTTTTTATACGCATTTGCATTCATTAACATACGCACAATGTAACGTGAGTTTATCTATATTTGTTAACACGGTCACACTATCAGGCTTTAAAGTCATGTTGGTATGTTATGCTGGGTAAAAGAAATTCATCGAAGTTGTAGAGGAGCTAAAATGTTGCGAATGCACTCCAGAACAAAGCAAATCTTCTTGATGAAACACAACATTATGTTTTTATGTGTTATTTATGTAGTTATAGCACCACATTTATTTCTTAATTTCTTTAAACAGCATTTGTACTCTTCAAACGTTGTTGAATTGAATTGTAAGTAGGTACATGGAATTGCGGAGGCCATTTTACTTTATCGTTTCGGGAACCAAAGCTTAACAATCCCACAAACGATTCAATCATCGCTTCACGTTTCAACTTAAATCGCCAATTTCGCACGGACCAATATTCGAAACAAAATAAATATCAATCAATCTATGAATGGGTACATTGTTCAAATGAAACGTAAATACGACCACAGACGAAACAAACCGGGCAAATATGTAACAAAACACAAGTACTAGTGTCCGACTGAAACATGTCTTTTTACCGAAACTGAAAATTCTGTTTTAGTTCTAGTTTTGGCCGAAACCAAAACATTAATAGTCGGGTTAAAATCATTGAACAACAGTTCATAATGAACTGAAATATCAGTAGACCGTTATTTTTAGATATTTGAACAATAAACCGCTTGTAAGGGTCTTATCACAAGTGGTCAGCAGGTCAGCACGGAAGGCGTAACACCGCGGAATTTTAGGTAAAAAAGAAATACGAAATATTTTATTTAACACTATATATTACATTCAAAAGAACGTTGCGATCGGACACGCAGAAAACACGTCGCGGATGTTGCTTACGCAATTTTGTACTCTCCATACTTGACACTACGCCCATTGGCGTATCTAACTGGCCATGGTCTATGAGATAAAGCCATGAATTTCTATCGGTAACCCAAAATCCTGGGGTGGGCACTAGACCTTACTGGCCCACCCGGCCACCCCCCTAAATACGCCTATGACTAGGCCGACAGTAGGCGTCAACCATTCGTACACCGAAAATCCCGGGGTATGGTACTCTCTTATAAAATTACATGTTTTTTTCTAGCCGAAAACGAAACTTCGATTGGACGTTAAAGTTAAACGGTACCGACATCAACACGCTGGACATAGCTTTAAAATCAAAGTGGCCGCTGTGGCCAGAGCTGAGAGGATTTAAAAAGCCGGCTTTTAGAAGTTATATCGGAGTGGAGCGCCCGTTTGTGGCAGCATATCTCGAATGAGATCATCTGTCATTCTCAGAGCTGGCTCGGATAGGCTTTTAAGCACATTTAATTTTCTCTAGTCTATTTATAATCTTCCGTCAGAACAATTCGACGAGGCCTTGCGATACTCCAAATTTAGAAATATCTCGACTTTATCACGGCATTTTGCCAAAATAATAATTATGGCAATTCGAGCTGAATTAAGTGACATCGATAAGTGGGTATTTTAAGAAATTCATTTGATTAAGTCAGATATATTACTCGCTCCTGCCATTTGCACTTTAGCGACATGCCTCGCTCCATTCTTCCCTATTACTCGCTATCTAGTCAATAACTTCCTTCTTATTCATATCATCTTTCACACAATCCACCCATCTTTTCTTTGGTCTTCCTCTTCTTCTTTATCCGTTCACATTCATGCTAACGTTTTTCTGGTTACGTGCCGTTCCTCTCTTTTTTTGAAGTGTACAATACAACAGCTACATATACCGCAAAGTATACAATACAATAGCGAAATATAGTGGTGAGATCACGCACATATCTCGGTGTCAACGAATTGAGGCACAGTTTACAAATACACATTAACCAAGAATAACGTAAAACAAAAGAAACCCGAGTTTTGTTTTAAACACGTGTTTCAAACAACCATGTGTAAGAGTATTACGCGGACTTGCGCGGGCAGCTATACGTCTCGTTCACTCGTATGGCCGCCACGCTCGGACCTCTCGCTCAAGCGCTCGCCGCTGCCGCTTGCCGCAGAAGTCGGTGCATGTTTGTTACGTCTCTCCAGAGTCAAAATAATTCAGGGTTCACAACCTCACAAGAATCATACGTTGCAGGATAGCGCTATTAAAAACACACGAGATCTTATTGTCTCTATACTCTCTATTAAGAAAATGCCAGAGGGCATACACCCCGGGTTCAGTGCTATTTTTGCAGTAAGAGCGCGAATAGAACTTTAATTACGAATATCAATGTTGGACACCAAGGACGTAGGAGTGTCATATATGGACTTCTATACTATTATATAATACTAATATTATTGTATTAGAAGTAAGTGTTCTAGTTATACAGATGGGTACGTGCCATTTTAGGATAAATCTTAACAGCGCGATACAGGATCTCCTTTTGTTTAGTATGGACGCGCGGCGCCATGCCAGTTTGGCTAGACCTATCAGTTATTCATAATTCCTTTGCCTTCTCACGCCTGAACGCCTGGACGGGTTTTAACCCATTCATATAGGATAGCTGGACGTCTAAAAATGATTATATGATAACTACTCTTTACCCGACTACGGTAAGTTTTACGCAGACGACGTCACGGGCTGCGGGCATCTTCTGGTATAGGTATTACTTTTGTTTAATAGACGAGACATAAACCGTAACTTCCCACGGACCGTACGTACAATACAATTCTAAGACAAGGAAGTGAGCTCGGGGAGAAACGATATATCTCGTTGGACAATAAGTAAAAGGGTAACTGAATGAATGAATGAACAGAATACTATGGAAGCTATTTTAGTAAAACTCTTTCATGTCTCTATTTACCACGATGATCGCTCTGCCGAGTGATCTATTCGTGCGTAAGAATCGCGGGAGTGTTTTCCTTATATAGATTGGTGATATTTTCCCATGTTCCAAGGAATTCACGCGTAACATTTCGCTAGTACGAGAAAATAAATATAGCGAAGGTTCGGGCGGAGAATACAAATCAGCTTTATTAGTAGGTGGGCGACCTCGTCCAATGTCCTAATATGCATGATCCCAAAATGTTGATTGAAGCCTAACGACTACTCTGCAAACTAATACATGCACTTCGACCTAATTGGTGAAGGCTTAAAACAGCCAAATTTAATTTCCATCACAAGGCGCGAAAGGATGAGTGTGCAAAACAGGTGCAAAGGTCCTCTATGGTTTCATATCACCCTCAAAATTGGCTAGTCATTTTAGACTAAATTCATGGTACCGTACAGGGAGACTATTTGGAACCCAAGAGCTTATTTAGTACTAAGCTAAGAAATGTAAGCCTAATTTTTTACCGTCGAAATAATAGCGACATACATGTTTTCAGGTATACGACATTTGTTCCAACTGCGATGGGATGCGAAAGGTATTGTTTTCTTTCTTTAATTTGCTAGTTACCAATAGATAACCTCTTGGGTTCCAAATAGCCTCACCTTACGGTATCTTCCGTTGTCTTATTTTAGACTGCCTCCAAGCTAAGGCTATAATCACTCCTGTGGCGCGGAGATACCTAATCCCATTAGCGCGTTATACTCCCAAGTATACAGTTCAAGTAATGTCTAAACAAAAAGCTCAAGCTGCCTGATTTTTGACGTTAATCTTGTGAGTGGGCCTAAAACTTAATAATTTTGTCGCAGAAACTTTATACGGTTTAAATCTGTGGAATTAAAACGTGGGTTAGACTGGGCTTAGATAATAAATAAGATTTCAGTCTTACCGTATCCTTAAAGAAAACCAACATAACCTTAAAAGCGCTAAAGAATAATACCGTCGATCGATACGCGCTCACCGTCCGTCGACACTGGAACCGGTCTCAGTAATTGAATCAATCCTAACCTAGCCTGTATCACCAATACAGGTTCCATGCTTGCACATGGGATGAGAAATCCAATGGTTGAAGATGCACTTGATCGAGATGTCGCAAAAAGTTATAAAAATGGAGGCGATAGACAAGGTAAGTCTGCACTGGGAGTGTATGGTATCGCATGCGAGGTGCAAATTTAATAGGGTAATATAAAAAGGATTTGGCTATTTTAAATTCCAAAATAGATTAAGAACCAAATTAAATTAAATATATAAATTTAATTAAATTATCTTTTTTTTTAATAGCCCGTTAAGTTTTACACTGCAGGGGTCTCGCTATGATCTCCACATTTAATTGGCCAGTCGACCAAATGGATATACCTACTTTTTTCTTCAAGCAGAAACGTCTGCTAGAGAAAGCCGTAGAAGACGTGGACTCAAATCACGCTCTAAGCGTAAATCTTTTGAACTCCTCGCTTTAACATAAAGATTTGCAGATTACTTACTTCAGTAATGAACATACATAGATTATAGTTAACTTATAAAGACTGAACAAACGTTGGTAATTAGTACCTAATATTTTCTTCGGTTTCCGCGACTGTCACACATTTAAATAAAACAATTTAAACGGATTATATCGCGTATATTAAAATGTAACTTTGACAGAGAAAAATTGTGTTTTTCTCAGTCAACCTTTGACAACGGTATCTGTAAAGGTACTGAAACGTCAGGGAGGCTCAAATAATTAATATACGCGATATAATCCGTTTAAATTGTTTTATTTAAATTAGTACCTAGTTATATAGCGAGCAATTCGCGGTAAAATCAAGACGCAGCTAAAATCCCTAAACTTTACAACGAATTGAGCAATAGTTGCCGATGTTTAACTGTAAGGAATAAACGTAAATAAACGAAATAGTAATAAAGCATTTGCTATTTTAGTACCATATTAACACCATGTTAACTTTAGCATACCTGCTCAACATCATAAAACGTTTCGCAGCAATATTACACTGCTATTGTGATGTGATGAACGTCTAACCACAAAGAGCGTAATCGCAAAACGTTTACATTGTACGAAACATTAGAATTATCTTGTTAGCAGTGGCTTCAGTAACAAACGATTGGGCAATAATACGCGCAATAGACTGTGACGACATAAATCCGATATTCCATTCTTTTGTTAGGAACAAAGATGCAGCTGCATGCCCCAATAGTCTGACCACGGAAAAATTTACGATTGTCTATGCTCTATATCGAGCAGTCGTTATTTTTAAATTGCACATTTGTGTTCTGAAATTCCAACGTTTTCAATTTTTAAATATAGAATAAAACGTTAATCTGTTTATGTGTAATGCGGACGTTAACCTCTATAAGTAGGATTAAAACCTGAGTATGCTATTCCTGGCAACGGACTATTCTTCACCACATAAAACTGTAAAAAAATATCTCAGCAAAATTATGAGGGGCGTCTTGAGTGAGTTATTCGAGCGGTGAAGATGGGCTGACTTCTATTATCTTCAGACTCCCTCGTGGACATTTTGCTCTGAGAAAATCTCCCAATTTGTCACGCCGCTAATCGGGATAAACTGGATCGTGACACGCAAACGGAAACGAAATAAAAACACCTTTTTTATTTTATTTATCAGATCTGTTTGAAAACACCCGAAAATAACGTCGAGTCTCGATATTTATGGCTAGAATATTGGCGTTTTTACGGTAAGGCGTATCGAGTATGATAAGCTTTTTTCATCAGCGTTTATGAGAATGATTTTAATAAATCTATATGGCAATTCACTTAACACTCAAGCAAGCAGTGCGACATTTTTTGTGGTTGTTTTTGCCGCGTGTGTTTTTAAAAGAGTGTGCCATTGATTCAGCTAAAGTTAAACGTAAGAGCCGCATTTTCTCTGCTGTATTTTCTGCTAACAAAATTTGCGATCCACAACCGCATATAAAAAATCCTTCTCTTTCTGACAAAATAATGAGTAAGTCGATATAGCCGCCCCCAACGCCCATAATATCAGTCATCATCATCACAAGCAAGGTGTGTCTTTGCAAACGCATCCTGCCAAAACGGCTAGACGAATTTAAGCTATTTTTAGTAGGTCGGCTAACTACGCATCTAAAGATGTTATAAGATATATAGGTAATATTTTTTTATTTTAACTACAATGAAACAAATAAAAATGGTTTGTCTCAGACTTTTATGGCTTTCCAATGACTTGTGAATTGGATCTACAATGTATTTATATTTATGTGTATATTTGTATTACATTATATATATATATGTATGTATGTGTATGTATTCATAGTTTATATGTGTAATTATTAGTAGTCTTATTATTTTTAATACCTTTTTGTACACGGTGTTAGTTTGTCTATCTTCTTCTCGTACTCACTCAATTGCTCAAAGGTTAACTGGAAGAGATCCCTTATAGGGATAAGTTCGCCTTTGTACCTATATGTTATTTGTAATAGATGTATTTTGTAACTGTTTTTGTGTACAATAAAGTGTTTACTTACTTACTTACTTTTACGCGCATGACGGCCTTCCAATAATTTATAAAATAACGCACCAAATGATATTTACCTAAATTTAAAATCTAAAAAACCCAACCCAAGATGCTAAGGACTATCTCGACAGAAAAGGGATTCGATTAAATAAAAAATCGCATTCATATCGGCCCATCCGTTTGGGAGCTAAGATGCCACAGACAGACACATAAATACACAGATGATGTTAAACCTAAACAACCCTCTTTTTATCGGGGATTAATAACACATCTATTCATGCAATTCGCTATCAAACCTAGCTTCACCTTTTCACTTTCCAACGCCAAGTTCGTGCGTCGGCGACCTAATGCCAACTTAGGCTAATGTATGAATACATAATTTATGTAAGCAGGCTTATCTCATTCTTGTAAGCGCTTATTTTACCATACTAAATGTAGCATCGTGTCATAACTTGGCAGTGACCGAGCAAACTGGTTATTTAAAGAATTTACATCATCTGAAGCATAAAATAATATGCATTACCATTTGGCAAACGCAGCGCTTACGCAACGTCATATCAAAATATTAGGTAATGTAATTATATATATATTGGTCGTCAATCACCGTACAACTAGTTTTAACTAGGTTTATTACCAATAATAACAAGTGCAAAACACTTAATGGTAAATTTGCGAAAATTATTGTCTAACAAGTAATATTTTTTGCTTTGAGTCATTTTGTTATATTGTAAAGTGGCCGCAAATAAAAGCCAAACGTGTAAAGGATGCTACTGCATTTGGAAAACTTCATTGAGACTTTATTATTGATTATATTAAAAATATGGACTGGAAATAGATAGTCATTTGGTTTTTTTTCTCGGAGTCACACGTTATAGAATGATCGCAACTACAATAAATGGTGATCAAATATACTTAGATATTAATAAAAGGAGTTTCGTTGCGAGAGCGAATCCGAAATGATGAGATAAGCAAGAAAACCAAGCTTGTTGACATAGCTCAGACAATCTCCAAACTTAAGTGGCGTTGGGCGAGGCGCATTGCTCGTTAGAACCGATGGCCGTTGGGGCAGAAAGTCAAAGTCAAAATATTCTTTATTCAAGTAGGCCTAGCTACAAGCACTTTCGAATCGTCAGTTACAGAGAGCAGAGCAATTTATTGATAGACTTATAATTATAACTAAAAAAAAAAATGAAAAAAAAAAACAACATTATAGAAATAAAAGAAAAATCCTAAAAAGGATCGTCAACACATAAAAAAATTATATAAATAAACAATTAAAAAATTCTAGAATAAAAGCTTCTTAAGTGGCGACCGCGGACCGGAAGACGCAGCGTGGGAAGACCCCTAACAAGATGGACCGACGACCCAGTTAGGATCGCGGGCAGAAATTGGATGAGGGCGACTGATGATTAGCAAATAATGTTGTCCATGTTTTAGGAATCAGTGTGTAAAACAAATGCGATTAACTTTTGAAAATGAACGTTTATTCACTTTTTGATAAATATTTTACAAAAACTGCCCGGGAGGCGTGAGGCGCCGTCGAGAGCAGAGGTAGAAGAAAGTGTTGCTACATAAAAAAATATTTAAATGCAAGTAACAACTTGCCATATTAAAGTTATACTTAAGTTAGGTTTACACATGCATTTATATGTTTTGTATTAAACAAACAGCAGTGTAAAGTAAATACGAGTGCATAAGTAAGCGAGTACAGTTTGGTGGGAACAGAGAGTGTCCGACTCGTATTACAAACATAAACATGAGACATCGTATGGGATTTTGCTGATTCGTCTAGCGTTAGTAAATATAACATTTCCGTTCTCGCTTCCAACTAGTACAGTAAATATGCTTTATTACCTTCATCTGTATAAAAGGTACCTTATGTCCACATACTTAAATTACTTCATAGTAATTGTATACCAATCAATGTGATACTTATAGCAACCAATTGAAGTCTATACCTGTTGTAAACAGCAGTGGGTGGCCTTGCCACTTATCTTAATTTATTCAAATCTGCACGCCATTTAGAACGTAACCGGCGAACAAACATCTTCCATTTACTTACAGAATTAAAACTGCGATCGCGTTGGAACTTGGAAAGCTATTTGGCTATTTTTACACGAGAGATCACGAGACAACCTGGGAAAGCTCTTAGTGACAGGAAAGATTCAAGGAAGAAGACCAAGAGGAAGGAAGTCCCAGATTCGAGACACAGCGGTCACCAAGTTTCCCGGCGCCATGTGGTCTGCAGCAGGTCGAAACAAGTGGAGAGCGATCATCCGAAGAATGATAAATACAGTGTAGAGGTGACAACCCTCAGCAATAAGGAATAAGACACAAGAAGAAGAAGAAGACACGAGAGATTAGCATCTGGACATCCAAACATACTGACATATGAAAGTATTTTGGGTTAAGCTGAAAAGGTGACGCTCGTTTAAAAATCAATCCATAAATTTTCCCAAAGTTACAATCCTCTAGGTACTTAACCACCAAATTATCCTATATAAATTTATAGCTAAATCGCCTCCCTTGCTTTAACTCACTTTGCGAGCCCTTATTAAAAAAGATCCGGCTAAGTGCGAGTGGGACTCGCGCACGAAGGGTTCCGTACCATTATCTGTAAGTTTGTTGTATAGGACCCCCCTTAAATATTTATTTTATTTTATTTTTAGTATTTGTTGTTATAGCGGCAATAGAAATAATCTGTGAAATTTTTTCAACTGTCTAGCTATCACCGTTCTTGAGATTCAGCCTGGTGACAGACGGACGGACGGACGGACAGCGTAGTCTCAGTAATAGGGTCCCGTTTTTACCCTTTGGGTACGGAACCCTAAAAAGAAATTACGAACGGCTCTTGAAGTGAGCTATATTTATAGTATCCAGGGTTAAAATTAGCTATGCGAGTAACAACATCCTGCAATGAGTTGAATTTCTGACGCATTTATAGACGTAATCATATAACGAAAAGTTCAATCTCATACACGTAGATTGTACCACCGAGCATCGATAGGTATTCATAGTAAGAATGCTTGAGAAATGTTGAGTATGAGGAAAACTATGAGCATCGGAATCTAGTCTAGCATGTAAAATATTCCATCTAGACAAATTATTGACATTTTGTTGTTACTCTGTGCTCTACATCTATATAAGTATGAATATTATAAAATAAAAAAACTAAATCTTTGAGGACAAAAATGGAAGGATCCATCACGCCTAAACGGCAGGAGCGATCTCAGCTATTTTTCGTATACGGGTTGGTTGGTTGGTTATAGGGCTTATAGGATATTTTTTACACGACTACGGAGAAGAAAAAGGGTTATGATTATGACTTTTTCTTCCACGCGAACGAATTACCTTCTAGTCCATAAAATTAAAAATGAAGTCCTTTTATCAGCCCTAAACAGCTGGACCAATTTGGATTTCTTTTTGTGTAAGGGGTGCGTGCTTTTTACCCGACTATGGAGAATCAAAAAAGCGGGTTATGACTTTTACTCTCACGCGGACGAAGTTCGCGGGCACCTTCTTCACTAATAAATCGAAATACATCAAGGTCGAAGATAGTCTCAATGCGTATCGACAACTGATTGCAACACATTTATTTACAGCACACACGGCCGAATTATTAGACTGCGATGTTGCTGACGTGACGTGGGTGCATGAGGATAAAACTAGACATGTGTTAATGTTTTCTGTTGACAGAATAAAGGTAGCATTCGGTTCATAGCGACCCCGACCCACTGTTTTAAAGCCCCGACGAAAAAAGAGGGGTGTTATCAGTTTAAGACGTGGCATCATAACTCCTAAACGGATGGACCAATATGAGTGCGATTTTTTTATCGAAAAACTAGTTCGTCGTAATGGTTCTTAGTTATGTTTGGTGGAAATAAGACCAGTAGTTTCCAAGATATTCAGCTTAGATTGGAACAAGTGACAAGATCTCAGCCAATATTGAAGCTAAGAATTCCATTTGTACTACAAATGGAATTCTTAGCTTTTAAAACACAAATTTTGTAGTTATGTTCAGTTTTAGTAGCATTTTCTATATCACTTATTGAATGAAGGTCTCATGAAGTCATGATGAACAGCAACTTGTGTCGGGGGTGTTTTCAATTTTTAATTTAGGTTATTGAATAGACTTGTTCGTCGAGATGGCTCCTTTGTTTTTTTTCTTTTTAGCGATTTACATTGAACCTAATGCTAATATTGGGTATTTAATTATATAAAAATCTTGAATCTAGAAGTGTAACATGAAGGCCATAGTAACAAGACGCCTGCCTTCAGGAAATCCCATTATTTTTACAATGCTTATTACTAGGATTATGTCAAGCTTACAATCGCGTCTGCTAAATTATCTTATCTCACGGCAAACTCATTTTCTGAAAGAGCGGCGTCTAAATGAGTTCACATCGTATCACCGTGATCAGTGAAATCTGATCCTGGATCAAATTGACAGCGCCGGCGAAACTCGTTGTATTTTCACTTCGAAAGAGCCTTTGTCTCTAATTATCTCAGACGTTGCTTATCAATAAACTTTCTACTTTAGTACTCTCTGTTCGTTTCGTTCTCCTTTGTACTTTTTTGCGGCATTTTCATTAAATTGAAAACACTTATTACTTGTGGTTCACAAGTTTGTTTCGTAATGGCAGAAATTTGTCATTTTTACGTTCTCACCCCTAATACCTCATTTTGAAAAAAGAAAAACTGAGCCTACAAAAATTCAATATACTTATCGAACCTACTCACAAAATTTCAAGAGAACCGGTTGAGAAATGTGGCCTGTAGGCGAGAACAGTTGGAAATCCGAACGTCCGGACACTCCGGACATATGAATGATTTTTTTTGCGAAACGGAAACAGAGACGTTTTGCTCGCTCGGTCAATAGCCCTAATATACTTCGTTGTAACTTTAAACTATAGATTGAGGGTCTAGTGCAAGTTTGATTGTGATTGCAACGCAAATATAATCTCGAACTCTTTTGTGATCATGTTAATTACAAACGTAGAGGAACGTGGAGACGCCAAAACGTTTTGTTGAGAAACTTACACTATAGGCTCTGTTCCCAAAAAATATGCATTGTTTTTTTGTCGCATGCCATGATGTGGGCGCGACTACAACAAAGAGGAATTTGTAAGCTTTAACGTACTTTATTTCGACGAGACATTGCGATATTCCCAATTTAGTAAGACATTTCCCGATTTTATAAACAACTAGCGACCCGCCCCGGCTTCGCACGGGTGATAAATTATAGATGTATTAGCTTTTGCCCGCGACTACGTCCGCGTGGAACTTGGAAGTATGAAAGCAACCTCGTACCTACAACACGATAGATATCCACCTTAATTAATAAAAGGTATTGTTAAAAGCGCCTAAGAAAATGTAAGAGCAATTGTGCTTTTGGTCTAATTATTACATTTTCTACAGGGTCATCAATGTCATCATGAATTACTTACTCACTTTTCTATCTTTTTAGGGATAATTTCCAGGATGAAAACTATCATATGTCCTTCCTCGGATCTTAAACTATCTCCATGCCAAATTTCATCAAAATCGGTTCAGCGGTTAAAGCGTGAAGAGGTAACAGACAGACAGACAGACAGACACACTTTCGCATTTATAATATTAAGTAAGTATGGAAATATTAAGTATGGATTATACATATAAACCTTCCTCTTGAATCACTCTATCTATTTCAAAAATAGCATCGTTTTCATCCGCTGCGTAGTTTTAAAGATCTAAGCATACATAGGGACAGACAAACAGGAAGCGACTTTGTTTTGTACTATGTATTGAAGAAGTTAAAACTTATCAATGAACTTTCTACTTTCAGTTTGTCGTTCGCCTTTGTTCTTATTTGCGCTATTTTCATTCGATTCATAGTATAATAACCCCTGGTTTTATGGTCAATATTCTCACGCGGAGTCTATTATCCACCCACCAAAATAGTTTTCGTCAATTTCCGGCCGAAATCATATAAAGTGGATTTAACTGGACCAATTTAAAGTTATTCCTAGAACATAGGGATGGCGGTGATTGGTGCATCCTCTTTCGCGACTAGTGCGAAAAGGGAATGCCATTATTTTATCCCGAGTTACCTACCACTCCAGTACTTTATTATACGAATCCATATTTCATGCGAATCGCTCGGAGCGCGAATTTTTAATTGAATCTCGCAGCCATCGTTGTGAAAATTGCATTTTGAATACCATTTGGGATTTTACTAGTGCTTCAGTTTATTTATCCAAATGTATTGTTATTTTTACAGGATCAATACTTCCTCACGTAAAATTGCCAGTTGCACTAATGTCACGCAAAACGATTTATTTTGGGTAGCAGACCTGAGTATTTGATATTAGATAATTTCAGCTTGATACTTTAATTTCACCTTGAGAAAAGGGGATTGACAGACAGACAGACGGACTACAAAGTGTTTCTATAACGGTTCCGTTTTTGCTGATTGAGATATGGAACTCTAAAAACACTAAATCATAATTATAAAAATGGTTTATACTCAGGTAAAAATTGTCAGGAACGACCCGACATGACAAGTTTTACGTGGATTTAAACCGTATTTATAATGTTCAAAGATGTCTCACGATAGTTTTAATAATATTATACAATAACATGTTATTTGGAGCAAATGCTAACGTAACATCATCACGAGTACGAAGGGCATGCTAATTTTGAATAAGCTACTCATAATTGCATGCCAGCAAATTTTGTAGAATGTTTGCGATACCACATTTCGCAAACCTACGGATGGAAAGGTGGTCTGAAACACGCCTGTCTAAACATTACTGTTCATGAACGGTAGGTATACTCAATCTCAGAATATGTTGGCAGTATAGTATGATGATCTACTTGATGAAAAAAAACCATCACTGAGAATATTCCAATTTCGCAAACTTGAAAGCATACCTTTTTTTACCTAATCTGTTGGCTCACTGACCCAGCATGGCAGTATGATAATCTACTTGATGAAAAAAAACCATCACTGAGAATATTCAAATTTCACAATCTTGATAGCATACATTTTTTTTACCTAATCTGTTGGCTCAGCGACCCAGGATTAACCTTCACGTCTGCCACAAGATCAAGCCATTTCTTTCGGTGATAGGTAGAGAAGAGGGATCTGCGTGAACTCTAAAAATTGGTAAGAACTGGGAAATTGACATATTTTCTGCTTAAAATTTAAGCATTATTATTGTAGTGAGTAAATGTAGGATTTTATATGCGCGAATTTACGTATGTTGAATTAAAGTTTATACGGCGACAACACGTCTGTACCTACCGGCAGCTATTGACCCGTGTGAGAAACTCTTATACAATGCCCACACCCTTTTGAGTTTAAATAGCCCATCTCATGCGGAGTCACGATGGGATCAAACTTAATACGGAACGTTCGTTTATGGCCTATTTAATCTGGATTAACTTTGTTAACCAATGTGAATAAAGGGAGTACAAAAGAACGATCAAAGGTTCCGACCTCGACCTTTTGATTAATTTAGTGTCGCATATAGTGTGATGGTTTGATTTGTGATATTAACAGAGTATTTGTAAATTGATGAATCATGTAATGTCTCTTTTTTTATGTGGGTACCCACCAAAGCTAAAGTAAAATAAACAAATAACTAACACTGCAAAGATCGACACGCAAAGCATAAGGAAAAATTCAAAAGGTTATCTAGCGTTAGGGTGGTGGAGAGTTTAACACGATGGACCGGTAATCCAGAGGTACCGGATTCGAGTCCCGGTCTCTTCTGCCAAATTATGCATTTAAATTTTTCCTTGTGCTTTGATCTTTGTATCAATGGTTTAGGGTATTTAATAGAAAATTTGGTTTCAGTTTAATTCTAGTTCGAATTAGATAACAGTCAGTAATAATATTGAATGAAAACTTAGCATCGCAAATGTAAGCGACCTGCACATACAATTTCGTAAATTTCCATATATCCAGGCTTTCTTCAGTAGGCTTTCATCTTGAGTAATTGAATAAAAAGATCGCCTCGGACGGAGCAAACAATGCGGCCGAGAAAAATGTAAGGCCCGTCCATTACATAACAAAGGTCAGCCTGCCGAGCACCGAGAATATTAAAAACGAAAGTGGGCGAGGTTAATGAAATTAAGAGAATGTGCTTGTGGAATAAGCAGTGCCAAATAAAACCTGAAATTTGGTTTACTCAGTCAAAAGTCAAAACTATCGTTATATGGAAACGAGCAAGGGCCTTAACAGATTCTCCAAGAGAAAAGGGAAGTACATACCAAACATTTTGTCTTGCCTGCTAACCCACCGCCAAACAGCAATGTTCGCATTGTTGTGTTCCGCTGTGGGGGTAAGATAGCCGGTGAAATTACTAGCATAGAGGCATTCTATCTTCGTCCTCCGGGTAGGCAAGCACTTGTGACTCCTCTGGTGTTGCAGGTGTTTATAGGCGACGGTAATCGCTTTCCATCAGGCGATACGTTTGCTCGTTTGCCCCCTATGCCATAAAAAAAAAACGGGACGTGAACAATATTGTACTCGCGACATCAGGTACATCGTATTTTTCGTAACTGGAAATCTCCCAAAAACAGAATCTATTTCCTCTATAGTTGATACCTAACTATAAGGATAGACCTACAGCCATGTACAGATTAATTTTGGAATCATGGTTTCTACAAGTTTTGCTTACTTGAGGATGTAAACATTTGGAAAAATCGACAGAAGCAGATCATTCCCTTCGAGTGTAAATAAATCACCTGATGTAACCCACAGGGGAATAACCAGAATTCAAATAGAACTCTACTGTTATCACAACAAGGCAGGAGCTCTTTCGCTTTCCAATAGTACTATCTCTCTCTGCGTGAATTCAAACACGAAGAGCACTATAATAGAGTACAAATACGAGTATAAAAGGTACTAAGCAGCAACAAATCTTTATCACGCACGCAAAGGGCGTGTCCGAGTGCCGGTGTCGACTAATTTACTCCAAAGCTAGCGTGATTAAATGATGTAACGCAATTGTCAACCGGCCCCTAGAGTTCACAATACCGCGAAACCTGGCAAAAATAGCTTTATAGGCCTTTAAAACTGCCATAAAAATGCTTCTATGATGTTATCATAGTGGATACGCATCTTCGTCGCTATGGAGAGCTCAGCTTGGAATGATTTAAGACCGACATGAAAGTAAGTGTATATAAGCATTATGATTGCAAGTTAAATTTCCTTTCGGTTTTTATAGTTTCGTCTCATAACGATGTAATAATCAGAAAATTGGGAAATTTAACTTTGCTCTAAAAAATAAGGAATAGTTTCTAAAGTTCGGTACCTAGATTTCTTTTCTGAAGTGGTAAATGGACAGGGCATAGCCCAAACCTAAACTGTCATCATCAATCTAGAAATGTAGACGCATGCCTACTCATCAAGGTCGGGGATTTTCCAAATTTATCCTCGAAAGGGACGGAAAGTGTATGAAAATTTACCGAGCGAGCAAAGCGTCTCCGTTTCAGCTTGGACTAAAATGCTTTCTTATGTTCGTTCGTTCTCGTGTACAGGTCGCATTTCGCAACCGATACTCGTGAGATCTTGGGAACATAAGGGCTACTGCGAAGATCGGAACCGTGCCATCCCTCTCGATCGTTCCAAACAATACTTGAAAGGCTGGGACAGCACTATACGAAGTTCGAATTTCAAACGTCGGAGTAACAATCCAGGTTCGACAGTAATGAACACATAAGAACATTACGAAGCTGAAACATCCTGCTTAGTGCCTCATCTAGGGGCATAGGTAATGACGGGCGCATGCACGCTACCGGTCACGTAATGCCTTCCGGCTCGCTGCAGCTATACCGTTGCATTGCAGATGTTGCCCTAAAACTTTGCTAATGGCTCTGTAAGCTATGAATATAGAAGTGTAGACCTTGCAAGTCTTTTTAGAAAGGGCTACATTAATTTTCTACGTTTGCAACCCCCCATACCACCGCCATTTTGAAAAATTTGAAACTGAATCGACAAAAAAATTAAGGTCACAAAACACAAATGTAAAATTATTGGCAAAGCGTTGTACTCATTATGGGCTTATAGTTGACTAAAACGAATGAAAACGCAGATAATCCAAGAACTAAAAGTGGTCCGTAGCGACAACGAACCAAAACAACAAGTGACACCACGATTGCAAAATCTTTGTCATTTTACGTTTTACATGTACATAACTGCAGTTATTGTAGGTTAAGGCGTGATTTTAACAAGGGCTAAACGCTCTGGTTCAGAGAATTCGGTTCAGCTGTGAGTTTAGATTTAAGAATGTTATTTAATCTGGTAACCAGAACGGAATAAAATTGCCCAGTTCGTCTAACAACCGTAAACAAAACGTCCAAAGTTATGGGGCCGGCGAGTTACATGCCATTGTTTCGTTTCCACTCGGCCGGCCATCTGATGACGTCACGCCCTGCCACCTCCCGATGGTGGAACAAGTGGAATCCACCGCAACCGCACTTGCTTAGAAACAAAAACCAGCTTCGTTATATACATTTGTAATTGCGCTTTCAATCGCCTATAACAATTACGAAGAAATGCTGCACTACTGGATACAGGAGACGATGTGTCGTTGAAACTGCTTGTAGATACGATTCTTGCACGGCGGTATGGCAATAGTAATTATTGTTTCTACCGTGTAATGTCCGAACATGTTTATAAATAAGCTGCATAACCGCTTTTTACTGGATTAAAGTCGTCTAAACAAGTTTGCCAATCGAATGAGCTTCTTGCAATTACGATCCAAACGTTCCTTAAAATAAAATCAGGTGTAAAAAGTTGAATGTCCGGCCGTAAAATTATTCAGACACCTTATGACACGAGACACCGAAAGTGATACTTGAGATACTTGACACCGTACATAAAATGCCACTTCCATCCAACCAGTCTGTCGTTGCACATTAAGAGATCGTCAAGAAGATCACGTCTCTGCAAATGTTTTCTGACATGGATCAAGTTACAAGATCTTCATAGAATATCAATATAGCTTTTAACTTCTTACGGATAGTTACATGGAACGGGCTACTAGTAGAGGCCAACTTAGTATTGAGATAAATATGTATAGAAACGTTCCACAGCAACACTAGATGATTTAGAAATCTTACTGCGTGTTAGACAGAAGAATTCACCATTGACGTTAACCCACCAAGCAAACAAGTCTGGCGAATTTCACTTGCCAATCAGTCTTGACAGCATGATTTCAAATCAGTAAACGAAACAAATCTCTCGACCTTAATGTATATAGTTACTTCTTTTTGGCACAACTATCCATATTTACCACAGCTGATTCTTCACTATCGCAACTTATTGATATCCCGATTCGCCGAAACAAACTGTTTTGCTCGCTATTTTTTTGTCTTCTAGGATCGTAAGTGTTCTGGAATGTCTACGGTTTAGAGGAAACTCTGATTGCAAATCAATCGACAGACAAGTATTCCCTTAACGTAAAAAGTAAACAAAGTGCTCGTAAACAAAACGAAATTAGCCAAAGCCCAAATACCATTAGGCCCGTTCTCTCTGAATAAGAAAACTTGAAAAGTAAATTACGGACACATCCATCAACGGAGGCTTTTTGAGCCCCGAATACGAGGCTATGTTGTGGTCACGCCATGTATGATGTCACGCTATTCTATTCGGAAAACTACGTATTTGCCGTGGGGTTTAGTGTAGTCCTATTGTGAGCGCTTCTAATGTGCGAACTTTTTTAATCAAGCGCTGGTTCTGCTGTAAACAACTAACACTAGAAATCCTTGGAACTATCGTACAAAACGCTTTTAAAATGTATACAATTACAATACAATATAAACCCACAGAAGCTCCTTCATACAAACTATTAAAAAATATATAAACCTGCACACACTAGCCATAAACATCTGTAGCAAACGTGTTCACTTTATTGACGACGAGCAGCAGAGAAACGCGAGTTCCCTTCCCTGCCATATGATAAGGTTTTGTTTCTCTGCAGCTGATTTCTGTCAACTCTCATCTGACTCAGTATACTTGTACAGCAAGGGTAGGTAGTCCAGGTTTCAAGTCAGGGCTCTTGAGCTTGTCCACTGGAGCCGAGCTGTGAAAAATAGGCTTTGTGCTGCACAGAGACGCAACCTAATTGGGTCATTTTCACTTTTGACCGCTATGCTTCGGTTCGTTTTTTCAATCAGTGCTCGTCCGTCCTAGACTAGACCCAGACTCGTCCTTGATTTGTTGGTTTTGACTTGATGTACAGTATAGTGTATTGAGTAGGTCATTATCAAAAACAAAAATTGCGGACTTTCCTTATGAAATGTAATCCGCCGCGCATTCCGGTCCACGGAAATTAAAGAACGGATCCATATTCGCTCACCGAATTGGAATGGAGGACCCGGTGTTAACGTGAGTTATCCACACGGGTTGTTTAGATAACCGGAACCAAAATAAAACCCACCTGTTACAGACGTGGCCTTTCAACGCCGATCGATTCACGGCCAAAGGTTACCGTTGCATATAGACAGGATTCTTTCTACGCATTCTGGAACGAGAAATTCAGTATATTTTTATGAAAAAACTCGGGAATTCATAGAGGCTCCGCCAAATGGAAATTGGAAATAAGTAATTTTTGCACATATGTATGTATGGGTAGCAACAAAGGACATCCGTAGATTTCAGTTATTTTGACAATATTCTTTGATTATAATTATAATGCAAAAACCGTTGTAACCTCGTCGGTATATGCAACCGTTGTCGCTTAGGCAGCTTTATTATATCTAATACTACTTAGTGCTAGGACTTCGCTTGTCATGCGAATTAGCATCACCCAACTTACTCCCAGCTCTACACTACTCGCGAAGTTGATTGAACTTGGCTGAAGTACCTATGGCTTGGCTTTCAGCGAAGTGCTTCTCCTACCTGGATTTTACCTACGTCTCCTGTCTTATAGGGACTTACTGTTAATAAAAGAAACAATATTCATTGTATTAACACAATCACACTTTCACTCACCGAGCCCCGGTTATTGGCTTACCGAAAACAAAACAGCTAAGAACTTCCACGAACAAAGATGTTAATAAGCCACAAGCCTTACTATAATACCAAGTTATCCAATCCGGCTTCGTAACACGAGAAAGCTGACGGAACGGAACCAAACAAAAAGAATACTATGTCTGTTTACATTGTTCAAAACGATTACTATACTTATATTATAATTGAAAACAATTTGTATAACGGCATGTTAATGACATTAATTTGTAGGCAATTTAATTAAGTGATGTTAATTAACATTAAAGCTTTATATTTAAATCATTACAATTGTCATTCATGTGCTAACTTAATTTAACCGGATATACACTAAAGCAGTTAAGTTTGCACTTGAATCGTAAGGCGTAGCATATAAATCGGTACTAATTTAATTTAACCGAGGAAACACGATGATTAAAACGGTTGAGTTAAGTTTGCACTTGGATTATAAGGCGTCATATACGAATCAGGTGCTAACTTGATTTGACCGGGTATACAAAATAGATACAAATTGACGCGAGCTCCACTATCGATTAGCGTGCGTACGCGGCTCGTTGCGGCTTCAATGAATCAATTGACATGCATAACGGCTCTCTACTAAACGTAAAACGCGTTGTAAATCTGACAGGCATGCGTTTTGATTGAAGAAACAATGCTGGAGATGTAATCTCACTCCTTGATACCGCTCGTTTTTGTGTGACAAGTTAGATATCAGCATATACATATGTATGTTTGTGTAATTTTTCTATTTAACAACGAATGTCAGTTTTTGAGGGATTAAGACGGATTGTTTGGGATTAACGCACGGATTAAGGCTTACGTTTACATAGGTTTATTCCCAATTTGTTTCGTTGTTTAAAGCACGCTTGTCAAAAGGTGGACAACGATACTGATGGTTAAATCAAGAGTCGCAGTAGTATTTTATGATTTATTGATCCTTTTATCCTCGAAATTCCTGCTAGCGCGTCCCACACTTCCTTAGAAAATGTCAAATTCTGTACGTACGGGTAGAGATGGTACTCCAAGTGCAGACAAATTATGGTATATGCCTCTTGATCCTTCTCATGTTCTCCAGAATCATCTGTTTCAGGTAGCGTTAATGTAAATTTGATGATAATTTTTCTCGAATTAGTAACATTTTTATTGGGAATTTCCATGACGAGCAATCCTCAAGCCTGTTAAATTTAGGAATAGAAAATTTGGCGCTCTAGCCCATGACCTGATAGTAATATCAGAGTCGCAGTAGTATTTTATAATATTTTACTCAGGTCGTTGACGGTTGACTGTACAGTCTGACGATAACAACAACTAGGTAGCGTAGCAACCGTCCAACAGATACAAATGCTATTTACGGTTATTTTGCTGAAAAGCTCTTGTAAAACATAGGCACCTCAAAATCATACGAACACAAATCAAACATGGAACGAACACTCCCAAAGCACACGTCAGTAAAAAGCGTCACTTCCCTAAGGACTTATCAAGCGCGACCTACCATTAGCACCAGCTGCCAAAATTATCATTTTAAATCACAAAACCATTGCGAAATTACATCTTAAACTAAATTACTGAGAGCTCAAGCCCTAATTAGGGTGGTTAAAACAATTTGCCGCTAAATGACTCTTCTTGACTCTGGGAGGTTACTCTGAAGTTCGAAATCCAAAGTTCGTGTGGCACCGTCCCGTTCATTCAACTAGTTTCACACGAGAGCGAGGGGAATGGCAAGATACGCACTTAGATTTTCACAATTCGGAGTGATCCCTCTGTTACTAAACGGGAACACACCTACCAGAGCCGTGTGGCGGAATAATCAAATTTGCGTGTGCTCGCACCCATCTTTGCACAACCTCGTAAAATTAGGTCTTCCCTCGCACTCAATTTACATACAGCGGCACCACACTACGCCGTATTTGCCAAACTTTTATGTTGCACCTATTTCATTTCAACATATACTACGGGTATTATCGAACATAACTAACGATTACTACAAACGGGTCGAAACAGTGCGTACTCTTTAAAATATTTTTCTCAGCAGCTAGCCAGCTACCTTAATAAATATCTCCATGTACATAACATTAATCTTCCTCCCCTCTGAACCGGGGTCCAAGAAACCAAATATAACAGATCTCCCCTGCTTTTGTCGCTCGCGCAAGAAAACAGGAAAAACGCTGTTTTCATTCAATTTCCGCGGATCATCTTAATTTGGGCACTTTGGTTCGATCCCTTTGGGGATTGACGTCATATGGAACGGAGAGTTGTGTCAAGGTCGCGAGGTTTGAAACTACGATGTAGGTAATATTCTCATAATTCTCAAACCTTAATACGATGAAATTAATTGATGACAATGAATGCGTAGGCGCGGTAGTCTCGATAGTACATCTTGTAGTGTGCTCGTACTAAATTAGTAGCTTAGCGTTTTTTACAAGGCCAATTATGTTTTTTCCCATTGAGCAAAACGCAAGGTGGGTCGACCACGCCTTGGTAGCACGGTAGCAGTGACCTCGACCTTGCCGCAGGAATAGCCGGAAATTATCACAATTTCAGTGCGATACCATAGAGGATACGATCAGTTTGGCTAACCGCAGCTTAAACCACTGGCCCCTTTCGGCAATTGGCGAAATGTCTGCAATCAGCAGGCTGCCAGTCTCTTGCATTTCCTGTTAGAAACACTTCCACAGATAAATGTTCATCATGTAAATATTGTATTAGTTCATTATGTATATAACACTGCAGCCAAATACGATTAGAAGACTAAAGAAAGCCGATGTGGTAGAGCCACTGATTCATCGCCCCAATTAGAATAAGGGGTGATGGAGCAGTGGTTTTACGTTGCCAAACCCCAAACTCACCTGATTATAATCTAGAGTCCAGATCGAGATTTCCTAGATTCTAGACCGCAGGCTAGATCACAGGTTTAAACGGAAAAGAAGAAATGAACATATATGAACTGAACTGAACTTGCGTATACCGGCAGCAACGATTGTGTCACTTAAACCAACATAGTGCAGCAAATGTAATCCTACCTAACAAAATTGACAGTAGGAAAGCATCAAAGCTATTCATCTTAACGCCTCTTCGTGTTGTTGACCTAACTTCGGTTTTACCTGACCTAATAATCAACTAGTCAGTTATAGGAAGGTGATAACTGATAAAGCATTCAACCCTTATCAACTATTAGTGTGAATGTCCTACATTTCGTTTTATGACGATAACTTTATGTAGATTTTGATTCAGAGCGTATTACTGACACATAAAACCGCAGGTGGTGTTAACAATACTGCATGAAAACGACAAACATGTATTTGTACTCAAACCTACATTTAAATAATTGATTTTTTACACGCACTTTCCTTCTCACACCATTTACGCGCTACCTTTTTAATCCATGACTCCTTTCGGTAACATACACATAGTTCACTGAATGGACAGGAATCCGACGAAAATGCTAAATAGGTAACTGTGACAGGAAAGAGGCATAAAGGCAAGGCCGTCGGCGTATTTTAACGACTGTGCGATCCTAATCTGACTAGTTAAATGCGATTTGAGGTGATTCCGAATGACGTGTATTTGTACTCGTAGTGGCTGAAGTCACGTAGTGAGTAAAGTAAACATCTAATACTGGTAAAGTAAGACTAAATAGGACAGCCTGGCGGCAAATTATGCACATTAGTGAAACTTTGTTTATAACTTTATCTTGGCATTATAAATAAGGATCTGCCGTCTTACCAAAATTTATTTTTGTGTTATCCACAAGGCAATGTGGACTACTAACATGAGGGTCAACTCCTCTGATATTCCCGAAGCCTACACATCTGCCTACCTAAGGTTAGAGGGACATCGAGACTTAAAATTATCGACTACGAAAAATGGTGTAGACGAAGCGGACAGACACTTGATACGCCCTTGGAAAGTTGGCACTTAAGTGGAGGGTGCGGATGGTTTTTGAAGAGACATTTCCAATCATAGCAGCATAAAAATGAAGTGATCTTGTTATTGTGGGAAAAAGCAAATTAATGCACGTGATTGCTCCTTCAAATCAAAACTTGTTCAAAATTGCGAGGGATTCATTCATTCATTCATTAGAGGAAAATGTAAGATTCCGTACCTATTGAAGTTTTTATAGAGCTGCGTCTGCTGTCGTATCTGAAACCTAAGTCCAAGTTCCTAATTTAATATACATCTAGACCCCAGAGTTCGCTTCTACAACTTTGCTGAAGGCAAGTTTCACAATAACTTTGTCCTACATTGTTTTCTCTATTCCATGGAAGTTTCAAGGCATTTCGCTTGCTTCGCCCACTAATGCATTTATTTAGAAAAGGCTTTGTGTTCTTGGTAAAGCTTTTAAAGGAATCCAACTTAACAATTTTCTTGAATAACTACAATAGGAACGTAAAACTAGGTAAAGGTTGCTTTCGCGAGGTCTATCGTGTTTGTCGCCCTGATGCATTTATAAGAACATTAGGAGGTGCCCGCGAACTTCGTCCGCGTATTTTCTTTCTTTACTATATATATATAAAGTATCCTAAAACAATCTTAGGATGTCCAGTTACCCCTGTACCAAAACTGGTTCAAAATTTGTCAAGCCGTTTCGGCGTGATGAGAGGACAAAGGAATTTATGAAAACAGATGGCACCAGGTTGGCATGGCGCCGCGCGCCCATGCAAAACAAATGACGATCCTGCATCATCGTATTAAGATTTTTCCTGAAATCCTCTCCATAGAAAAATTATTTTCAATATTAATGTAGAATTTTATAATAGTATAGATAATTTTGTATTCATGGTAAAGCTTTTTAAAGAAGACTCGTTAACAATTTTATTGACTACAATAGGATACGTAAAACTGGGTAGGTACTTAGGTAGCTGATTATTGCAGTTGGCAAGGCTGTGTCGTATGATGTCATGCCGTCTATAAAGCTGAGCTCACTCGTACAACCAGTGGACACATTTTGATTAACCATTTGACCTTCTGGCCTGTCACATTATATGGACTGAGAGTACCTAGTTACAAAACTGTCAGGTTATACGATATAAAATAAAATATAGAGTGTGATCTGTTTAATAGAGCCTTATTGAACGCTGTTCAAATGCATCAAATCTACTTTCATTTACATCAAATGTTTCTATCAACTCTTAGATGTACAATACCTTGAATTTAGAGTCTGTCTTACCCAGGCCCGAGTAGTGTAGACTCGGGAAGATGACCGAGGTTGAGCGAATATGATAGTCATACTTCGGCCAATTTTGCCTCAGTCAACTTCACGATAGTGTAGAAAACTGGGGTGATGAACTGCAAAGTCAGATACACAACATCCCTCTATCACTATCACATTTCGGCTTGTTTGATCTGTTTTCCTAGCTAGATGAAAGATTATTAAAGTAGATCAACAAACTGTACAATAAAGTCCGTCATAGAAAGTTTTGACTTAACTCCACATATATAGGTATTTATGTAAGTTTATCTATCCAAATATCATAAACCCTCCATGATGCGTTCAAGAACCGCACATTATGACCGCCATAAAAATAGACTGTTTTGTTAGGACAAATTTCTTACAAATAACATCGATTTCGATAATATTATTCATTCAAATTTCGAACATCTCTGAAAAACAAAAAAAAATGATTTGACCTCTATTCTAATATCAGTCGAGATGACGTTTAGTTCGAAATGCATTGTCAATTTGCAATCAAATTTGACAAATGTCGCACGTAAGTAAGATATCGAACGATATGATAGTTGGGGCCGACTCTAGTTTGTCTCTGAATTGAAAAAAAAAAACTATGACAGCTGCCAGAAAACTTCATTACCGCCATTACCTACCGGGTGAAATTTTGTCATAATATGCGCCTCCTGAATGAATCATGGGCGCTTATAATATGTGGCTAGATAAAGTAGTGTATGTAACTGCACAGAATTAGGCATTAAAACACTTGTGTGATGTTATTATGAAACTTGCCTTCGGCTCGTTTCATAAACCCACACTCTTGTTTAATACCCTTTTTTATGTACAGTCACATAAACTACTGTATATGAATAAGTATTACTTTTATTATTATAATAAATATATAGTTTTTGCTACATTGCTGCATAATATTCATCCATAGCATGAACAACCTGTGCCTGAGAAGTGGACATTCCATTAAGAGTCCAGCTTAATTGGGTCACTAGACTAGGTCAATTAAACTGGCCCGTCCAACGCCTACCACAGAAATGACACTTAGCTTATTGAGACTTTGTCCATGACAAGCACATTGAGTTTTTGTGTAATTAAATACAATCAGTGCTATCAAAACAGTGTAAGTTGTTCGAAACAATACTGTTGTACCTATTATTTTACCTTTACCTGTACAGTCAGCAGCTAAGCACAAGGATGATATAGATAATTTTATGAGTGTTATTATGTTTAGCTACTTTTCTAGAAAAACACTTGACTGAATGCTTCGTTTTATATAATTTTTAATTAATATAAAAATTTGTTGACGAAATAAAAATTCGACAAAATGAAGCATTCGGTGAAATGTTTCTTGACATTTCAAGGGTATCCGCTATAAAACAAGGGTCATATTATTTACCTTCATTATCCTTTATTACCATATTACAAGCAACGAGAGTCTAACAGGTTGATAAGGTTAATGGTTAACACTTTCACTGGTATTCCTGCTTGTGATTCAGGAAGCTTAGCACTAACATTGTTAATGAATGAGTTTTGGTAGGTATAAACAATTAACTATCAAAACAATTGACACTTTGTTAACAATTGACAGTTTAAACGGATTATATTGTGTATATTAATTTTTTGAATAATCATTACTTTGATATTTGAGTCAACCTTTGACAATAGCAACTGTGAAAGTTACTGAAGTGTCAAGAAGGCTCAACACCATTTAAACGGATTATATACTATATAATCCGTTTAAATGGTGTTATTTGAATGCGTGACAAGACGAAGAGAAAAAAATAATAATATATAAGGACAACTTGAATGCATTTTGAAAAGAGGTAAGCAGAAGTTCCATGAAAAAACTGGCTGTTAATGTAATTTGACTTGCATTTGGTCATAAAGTAGAAACTAAATCATTTTTAAAATTGAATCCTTAAGGGATTTCCTCTTGCTAAATTACTTGTATACCTAGATTTTTTATGTTGCTTATTTTTCATTTAAGATTTGCATTTGTTCCGTTTGCATTTATACTTTTTTATTAATTTACCCGATAAAATTATTCTTATCTCAGAAATTATCAGTATTCTGAACGGGATTACCCAGAATCCAATATCAAATAAGTAGGCCAACTGAAACCTATGAGATGATAAATTGATAACAGATAAATTAAACACTCATGCTTTTCAAATTTTATGTTTAAAATTTTCACATTACATCTATTTTTGATAAGTTAACATTTATTTACAAATTCATAACTTTCAATTTTGATTAGAAATGGTTCTTCTTGTTTTGTTTTTCTTATCTTGGATTGGAATGATCTTGAAATTATTACTAGTTTCAGGCCTAAAAAAAATAAAGATGCATGGGTTATTTAGTCCAGCAAAGATATTTTTCGTTCATATATATTTTTTTACTATGATAAATTTAAAGCAAATAAACATAATTTTAACAAACATTAGATGATTGAGCTAACGTTGTAGAGTAACAATAACAAAATAAAAATGCTGTATACAAAGTTATTTCACCTTCACTTCCATAAACCTTCACCCTGTATCGAGTTACCTATTGTATCATAATATCTGCATAACCATTATCATACAAGGTCAAACAAAAGATAAGACCTATCTGCACACAAATTCTAACAGCATGTGATTTATATCCATGAGATACAATCAAACAATTTAATCTATCAATGACTCGGATCGTTTTGTTAATCTCGCTCTTCGTTCACAGTAACCGCACGCTGACGCACCCCGCTAAAAATTACTACAGCATCATGAAATTCTTTTTTTATAAATTGGTCAGAAAGGTTTAGTGGCGCTTCGGCTATAATGCCGCATACGCCCAAAATAGGTCACATCCCTGTTTAGACCGACCTATCCAGCCCAGTAGAGCTGCGCGAAAACTCGAACTACTCCTCTGCAGTATTTCTTTAAAAAAAAATCAAGAAACACACCCAAAAAAATGCAAGAACTAACAGGGCTATGCTAACACTTGAATAGGTCATATTCTACTGGAAACCAATGAGGAAAATGTGCGAAAATCGCGGAAAATGCCTCTTATTAGTACCTGTTTACTTTTGTTGTCGACCCCGTTCGCCTTGCCGTCCGGGACGTTCCCGTTGTTTTCCTCACTTTTTTCACTTTTCACACCCTCCAACGCCATGTTCAAACGGTTATTTTATTCACTGTCATGCGAGAAATGTAATAATTTCTTTTAATTCACAATACATGAAATATTTTATCACAAATTCAATACGCGCTTGTCGTGCCGCGAGCGACTGTTCCATAGACAAACGTCCGTACGTCGCCGTTCGTTTCGTCCGTCACAACGCGACGCAGTGAAACGCATTGAGTGCGAGAGAGTACGAGCGTGCGAGAGAAACAAACAAATGCACACATGAGTGAAATGGGCTGACAATGGAACGAGAGAGCAATTACAATAAAAAGCACAAGTAAACGTTGCACCCACCCAACACGTTAACCGAAGACCGAATGATTTCTGATCGAATGATTACTTTTATTTTATCGTACCAGTTTATCATCGATTTATATCAATAAAAAGAAAACATCTTGTTTGTAGCATTCCTGGCTTCTGTTGATCCTTTCTATTTTCCTTCATCTTCAGTCATAATTCATATCTTGTAATCTTGCTTAAAATCTAATGTTTCCAATTCCAGGGTTATCCTTAGGTTAGATCACGTACTAATTGATAAAATTGCCAATTGGCAGCATAATTTACACTTTCCCGCTATTGCTATATTGACTTTGACATTTCCGACTAGCCATAGAGAATATATTTGTGATGTTTATTTCTTAATTTTGCTGAAAATATGACAAATTAGAAGAATAATTTATTAATTAAGAATATCTAACATATTATAACAATACTAAAGTTATAACAATAATGTCAAAATTACATGAAAAAGCGTCCTGTATTATTTCTGGGCATGGAGTATTAAGCGAGACCTAAAGTGATAGAGGTTAGTTCAGTTCAGCAAGTCGACCATGTAGATTTTACATAAGGCAACAGATGGCGTTGTCGAAAATAAATCGGAAATTATAACTGCGTAAATTATATTTATTCATATTGAATGTGCGTATCTATTTTATATTCTTGACTGTCTGTAATAATAACAATAGAAGTGGTAGGCAAAAAGTGAGAACTAAAAACAAAAAAAGACAAAAGTATCTCTCCGGCGGGGAATCGAACCCCGGTCTCCCGCGTGACAGGCGGGGATACTTACCACTATACTACCGAAGACTTACTATCGTAGATCAAAATACTTTTGTATATGTTTTACTATAAAAGAATATCAAAGACTTCTTACAGTGGTGCAACACCGGCTTGATGCAAGCGAATGCCCAGTACCCAGTACCAGTACCCACGGTGTGGGACCACCCTTATAATATGATGATGATATAAGTGCAAATTATCATTAGGTACCAACATATTATATATATTAATGTTAAAAACATAATAAAATAAACATTTTTGATGTCGACATTTTAGACCCACAGTGTTATTGAGACCGAGCTCATCTGTTTCCTAATGAAATTAATTATACATTCTATTTCCACGTATAAATAAATACCTATTGCGACCTATGGACAGGGTTCATATACATATCCTGTCCAACTGGTCCGATAAGGCGTTTATCAGCGACATTAGCGGTACAGTCGAGGATAGAATGCTTATGGCGACCCTTCATAGGACGACTAAGGGTAATGTACTGTATGTAAGTACCTACCGTTACCATGAGTTAACGTGACTGTACACGCTAAGCGACTGCGTAAAGGATTTGTTTGCAGAATCGGACAGCACCCATAGTGGTAATTTTGTAGAACTACAATTCCCCTTACAAATCCTTTACGCAGTCGCTAACGAGTATGGTCACTGTAAATTCATGGTAAGGGTACAGTTGTGGTAAAAGGTGGTGACTCTGGCGTGCCGGTGAGGCACAAGCCTTACACTCAGCACTCAGTCAGCCCTACATCTATTTTGTTAGTCTAGTACTTATTTTGTTAGTCTCTTAAATTGAATTAAAAACAAACATTGTATGGGTAGGACGGAGGTCATTGCTGTAACAACGTGGTAAAAACGAATCTAATTAATTTTGATTCTTTATCCAATTACAGTAAAGAAAAAAGGGTGACGCGGACGAAGTCGTGGGCTACTTTGTAGTCACACTAATATTACGAAGGCGAAAGTTTGTGAGTGTGTTTATGTGTTTGTTGGTTTCTTCTTCACGCTCAAACGGCTGGACCAATTTTGATAAATTTTAGTATGAAGGTAGCTGACACCTTGGATTAACACATAGGCTACTTTTTATCCCGAAAAATTGTAGTGTTCCCGTGGATGAGCGGGTATCACCGCGCGGTGCAGCTAGTAGATAATAAATAGACAAAACGCGTACGTTTTTCTCGTAACATTTATGGCCTCAACTGTACAGCAAAGGTATCATCAGTATCAGCAAACATGCGTTTGTATGCATCAGTCCGACCTCTACCTCGTTACTAATAACTGCTATTACTTATATTGTGCCATTATATTAGTGATTAATAAATTATACTTAGTTTAGTTCCAATCTAGTGTTGTTATGGTGTTGTGATCTTTTTTATAGGAAATAAACGGACGTGAAAATGATTAAATGTAAGTATGGGTTATATCTGTAGGATTAAAGTAAGTTTTAAGAAAACTTCATTACTTTATTGCTAGAAAAAGTTTAAACTTTATTTTCTTCTGTAAGGTTTGTGCAATTTGTGCTTTCCTTTTTGGTACCTCTATTTACGGTGCCACAAAATGTAAAAAAAAAAGAAATACGTCAATTAGTGTAGTATTGTGACAATGATTAATAAAATAATAGTATTTCCGAATATTTCACAATCATATGTGATATGGAATGTTTCTAGACGAGCAAGCAGTGCGCATGTCCAAAAGTTGTGGTTTTTGTGAACTTTCCTATATAAGATGAAATCGTGAACTAAAGTTAGTAGATTTCGTGAATGACGAATGTAAACTATGTGCAAATATCTACGATAATTGTTGTGCCAAACGTGTTCTAAATTAAGTTGTTAAGGTGTACAGAAAATTAAAATGATGCGTGAGTTTTAATTTTGATATTTGTTGAACTTGTGTTGTAAGTATAATAGTTACTCATAGTTTAATAACAGATAAGTACATTTTAAAGTAATACTTTCTAAGCTTTGGCTTAATTAATGATAGTTTCTGAGACACATTTCAATCATGATCCCAAATTGGTTTGAGGTACCTAGTACAACTTTCGAACGTTTTCGAATTTAGGCTATCTGTGCCTGAAAATTAAGTTTTCAACTAAACAAATCTGTGAGTTTCTTTAGGACGTTTACCTTTATTATAATTAAGTATTAGGTATCATAGTTCATTACAGACATAAGGAAAGGATGAAACTAAAAAAAATAGAATGCTTGTTTTTGTTTATGTGTAGGAATAACCCCCTCGTTCATAAAGAAAATTTACAGATTTCCATTTCCCGCCTTGTACAATGTAACGGGCATATTACGAAAACTTAAACCAAGGTGTCTGAAAAGACCGATACGACTTCGGCATATCTGACCTTAAAAGTAATAAAAGGGTGGATCAACCTTTTCTTATTATTATTCTGCCCCGTCACCCAGGAGAAAATGGTGATTAAACTTCTTAGAAAAGTATTTATAATTTATAATATTGGTATTTTCAAGAGATATTCCGAATAAGAAGGGGCTTATAACTGCTGCAATTACAACATTTTTGTTGAATATTGCCGCCGAAAATCGTAGTTTCAAAGAGTAACCCAGGGGACATCACCATGGCAACAAGCAGCAGAAAAAAGTTGATTGAACCCAAAAACACGCTTGCTAGAGACGGTTTTATAAGTATTCCAAATTTAAACTACCAAACTTATTACAGACGAATGATTACATGGGTCGATAGTATACTTTTTCGTATTTAGTTATCTTATCGTCCACCTTAGATTGTGTATCGTTTCGTCCAATAACCTCGACTATCTTTGCTTTCTTGACGGTGGCTTAAGTTAAATTTACGATACTGTTTGCTTTGAGCCAAACAGAAATACATATTGCGCAGAGTTTCTATTGCTTTGTCTTTATATGTTGACATAAATAATAATCAGCTTACCCTTCTTTTGTAGACAAAAGTTTCATATAATGTTGCATTTCATAAACGAATATTTTCATCGAAAGCATTTTTCTCTCAAATCGTTGGGGCAGAAAAAATCTCAAGTGGAGTGGAGTGTACGTAACCACGTACCGGTAAGCGCAGTGTGGTAAAAATAAACATGTGTAAAAATAAGCTAATAACCGAAAATGAATACCGTATAAGTATTGTATGAAGCGGAATACCGGTATCCGATCCCTACTTAGGTATATTTAGCAGTGTTCTTTCAATGGTCTTTCCTAGTGCCCAACGGGATTATGCTGGTTGTGTTTATAAATAAATGATAAAGCTTCTGTTAGTCTCACACTCGCATGCTTGTGAAAACGAGACGGTTGCTTTGTAATTTATCAAGTGATAAACGCATCCGCCATAGGACCGCAGTTTAAGTTAAATGTTCCTTAATAAGTGGTTAGGCTAGGTGTTCCTAAATAAGTTGTTAGGATAGGTGTTCCTAAATGGATGAGCTAGGTGTTCGTAAATAAGTGGCTAGGTTAGGTGTTCCTAAATGGATGAGCTAGGTGTTCGTAAATAAGTGGTTAGGTTAGGTGTTCCTAAATGGATGAGCTAGGTGTTCGTAAATAAGTGGTTAGGTTAGGTGTTCCTAAATGGATGAGCTAGGTGTTCGTAAATAAGTGGTTAGGTTAGGTGTTCCTAAGTGTTTGAGCTAGGTGTTCTTAAATAAGTGGTTAGATTAGGTGTTCTTAAATAAGTGGCTAGGCTAGGTGTTCTTGACTTCTTACTTAGTCTGACATGACTTATGTTGATAATAAAGGACGCCAATAACTATGAATACGCTATGCGAACCGTTGATTAGAATATAAACAGACGCTCTGTCAACGCGATCAAGGTCCACTTGTAAACATATATGTGTTTATGTGTACATGATAATTACTCATGCAGTCGTTCGGTGCAGTTTCAGTGCACATTTATTCGTCGTATACCTACTCGTAGCGAATATGCGCAACATATATGTACAGTCGAGTTCATACATTTATGAGCAAAATTTTGAACAAAAATATGTAAACTCGCCTCTATTTTTAACAGTATAGAGGCTTGTTCAGATATTTTTGATCACAGTTTTGTTCATTTTATCTTATTCTCGCTGAATCTGACAAAATTAAATTGTTATAAAACAAACCTAACCAAATGTATGTAAGTATGTATGTAAACACACACAAAAACAAGAAAAACATTTCAAAATAATAAGCATGTACAAAGACGAACTACCTAAGGGATACTTTTAAGGGATCTCTTTCAGTTAACCTTTGAGTAAATGAGTGCGAAACACAAATGTAAATGGTAGACAAACCAAGCAACATGTAGGTACAATACAAAGGAGGATAACTTTACAATAATACACATGAAAATGCAAAAACCAAAAGAGAGAGAGAGATAGGCAAACAGTCAAATATACGAAGACATTTTGTAGTGTTCCCGTGGGATAAGCGGGTATCACCGCGGGGCGCAGCTAATAATATTATAAAGACGACATGTTGTTAGTGTATTTGTATGTTGGTAACTTCTTCACGCTTAAACGGCTGGTCCAATTTTGATAATTTTATACAGGGTGGAACAGATCGAGGGACTTTTAAGCAAACAGGAAATTGTCCAGGCTGGTGTACTTTAATTTACACCCATAAACTAGCTATATAAATATTTCTATCCGTTTTTGTGATACAGTTTGTTAAACATTAGTGTAAAAATCTGCACGTATTAACCCTGCTTAAGTTAGACAGGTGTCAATTAAAAAAAAATACAAAAAGTAGGGTTGTCACGTCACTGATATTAAAATATTTTATTTGATGTTTTTTTTTTTAACTTTTAAATCCAGCTTTACAATTATAATAGGTCGATTGTAGATCACTTAGATGACACTATCCTTTCACCCCAGTCTATAGAACTGTTCCACCCTGTATATAGAGATAGATGATACCCTGGATTAACACATAGGCTACTTTTTATCCCGAAAAAATGGAAAATGGAATTTCCGTGGAATAAGCGGGTTTAGCTAACTTATTAAATCACGCAGGCGCAAACTTAATAAATAATGTTTATTGCGTTCTAGCTGGCGACTCGATTATGGTAATCTGATACTCAGGTAAATACTAATGCAATGACGCTCTGGTGTGATGCTATTTATAGGTACATAGTGTTGCCACAGGTATTGCGATCAAATTAGATAAAATAATGAGACATAAATTCATTAAGTATGTCTTAATGAATTTATGTCTCATTATTTAACTGGAAGAAATCCTTTACAGGGATAAGTTCACCTTTGTACATATCATTAGTTTAATGTCCTTGCTTGTTATATGTATATTTTAATGTACAATAAAGAGTTTACATACATTCATACATATTTTTAATGTACGAGTAGGTAGCTAGGAACCTACACCATATATTTTTTTAATATTGAACCATTGATACAAGATCAAAGGACAAAGAAAAATTGAAATGCGTAACCTTGCGGAAGACACCAGCGATCGAACCCGGCACCTCTGGATTACCGGTCCAACGTGTTAACATCTTCACTACCCTAACGCTAGCTAACCTTTCGAATTTTTCCTTATACTTTGTGTTGATCTTTGCAATATTCGAAAGGTTATCTAGCGTTGGGGTGGTGGAGAGGTTAACACGTTGGACCGGTAATCCAGAGATGCCAGGTTCAATTCCCGGTCTCTTCCGCCAGATCGTATTAAAGTTTTCATTGTGCTTTGATGGGATTTTTCAGAAAATGGCCTTCATCTTGCCAATATTGTCAATCTATGATGAGTGTAAACGCACTAAGTAGTGCATCGTTGCAACCAATGTTAGCACTTCATTAGCGTCTATTGAGGCCAATAGGCGACCATGCTGCGAATAAATTGAGCGCAATTAAGCCTTATATACAGGGTGACTCCAAATTGATGATACAAAATTAGTGTTTTGCACACATTAAAGCTGCGTTTCCACCAGCGAGAGTGTCTAGCGGGAGCGAGGGATGTGATTTTGTTAACCAATAGAATCAGTTGCGCTGATCGAGGATAAGTAAATAAAAAAAAAATAATATATAACGAACAACAAAAGTTGAGTCACGGACCGGAAGCCCAGGATAATGTTATTTTTTTATCTGTCATCGCGAAATACACTGCTTACTCAGGAATTTCAGTTAATATCTTATAAACTTCAATTGACGTTAGTAACGTAAATAACGACGAATGACAGATATGACAGTAAAAGAAAGTTAAATATAGCAAATTTTAAGAATGGTTTTAATATAATATATTATTTATCATTAACTGAGCCAAAATTTGGAGTCACCCTGTATATTAAAAATGCAGATATAAACACTTAAATCATCTACGGTAAGTTTCCAATATAATGTATGAATTGATGAGTTGCGTGCATAATAAAATATCCAATAATATAGCCAGGTGTAGCGTTGTGCATTTGCCGATCGGTCGCGACGCCACGCGTATTACACAAATCACCAATAAAATACAGTTCTGAGGTGGTTTGCAAATATCTTGTAAATATGTTCTAGAGAGAGAACCGTCCGTAGTGTTCTGTGATAACTAACAACGAATAAAATTTTCATAGCTTATATTTTAAATACGAGAGGATAATTCCATATTTCTCAGTTTCACAACATAGGCGTCTATATTTTGAATTTATGACAGTATCTTTGCGCTCTAGACTGAAATGCATTAGGAGTCCATTAGAAAAAACCCGAAACGTGGTCGCTCACAAGGGACCTCATAAGAAAGCTTAAAGTTACTCAAGGGGCAATGGAGCGAGCTATGCTCGGCGTTTCCTTGCGGGATCGAATCTGAAATGATGAGATACGCAAGAGAACCAAGGTGGATATAGCTCAGCTCAGACAGTCGCCGAACCGAACTTAAGTGGCAGTGGGCGGGGTACATTTCTCGTAGAACCGATGGCTATTGGGGCAGAAAGGTTCTTGAGTGGAAAACACGGCGTGGAAAGGCCCCCAACAAGGTGGACCGACGATTTGGTTAGGATCGCGGGTAGAGATTGGATGAGGGCGACGCAAGACCGATCTTTGTGGAAAACTTTGTCCAGCAGTGGACGTCTATTGCCTGATATGATTTTGATGACGAGAAAAAAATCCTCGAACATAATTTTTGTTTATAGCGTGTTTCGTTGAAATTCATAGTTGATGAGACCAAGTTCACTGAAATAAAGATATGTGGAAGAAGTTTTCTGTGTCCTCCAAAAAGTAACCAATCTTTACAAAATTTTAGGAACTGAGGAAGGAAATATGTTCTGTGTCGGACCGTTTCGATTTCTGCGCTTATTATTATAAAAATTGTGTACTAGGCGTCTGTTTTTAGCCAAAATTCCGCCGCAAACTCGCCTAATACGCTAATTCTTCAAACTTAACGTACACTGATAGTATGGGAAAAGGAACATCGTCTTAAAACAAGGCCCAAGGGGAGGCCCTTAATTACATAAGTGTTGTGGCTGATATGATAATGATACACTATTGATACTGATCGTATTTTTGGGCTTGTTTAATAAATATATCGACGGCAAAAAGCGTTAACGCTTTAAACGCCAATGAATTCCCTTGGCGTTTACAGGCCTTCGCTTTTTGCCGTCGTGCCGAAAAACAAAAAAAAATACAAACGATAAACGGCAGGGTAATATAGCTATAAAAAGCGACTAATATCTCTATAACAATGACAATGACTACAATTTTCTACAGTCGCCGAAGAAACACTGGCAGCTTTTCAGAAGTTATGAAACTAGTTACAATTATAACAAGATGTACGAAAATAATGAGTATTAGTGTCGTAGCGTTTTCTCAGTACCCAAGACATCGGTCTGTCTTATACAAGTACACCATAGAGTACTTTCAGAAACAATATAGGTGGGCGATTCTCCGGGCCGAGGTATTTTGCTTGACTTCGGTGGTCAATTTTATTTTACATATTTTTTATTCGTGACTTTAATATATAAAAACGGCCTAATTTTAAAAAATATTGGTAGCAAAGGCCCTCTTCTGAACTAAGTGGTTCATAAGATATTTAAGATTTTACAATCACCGAAATCAAAGGCTCAATACTTCAGAGTTTTCGATGTGTAGCTCGCTGAAATGACGACCCTTAGGAATATTTGTAGTGTCAGGCTGTTGAGGCATAATACCCTGATGCACCAGTTCAACGAGATGGGTAAACCATGTGCTAAAATGCCAATGAGATGCCGGTGAAAGCAGCCTAACGAACACCAACCCACCGAAATTAGTAAACAAAAGAAGCACAGTCAGAACTATGCTGCATTAACAAAATCACGATTATAAGCATTGAAGAACCGATTGAGGGGCATGGCAATATAAAAATAATGTAAAATCAGTTTTTTTTATCGTAAAAATTGATAGCGGTGGCAATTTTTATTGACTTCAGTGGTCAAAAATTACACGGAATCAATGGAAATCAATTCCACCGATTTCAAAATTTAATGTTTTTTATCGATTTAAGGAATACTAAAAGTAATATAGACACGAACAAATTATTATGGACTTACATTTTCCCGGAGATAGTTTATTCACTAATAAAATTGCTGACACACAATCACTGAACAACACAAATTGTTCCACCGAATTCAACAAAACACGTAACCAAATCCACCGAATGACGAACGAACCCACACGAACTCTACCTACAAGCCATTGAGCCGACGTCTACTCTCGGCGGCGGTGAGAACACAACTGAAGCTAGTTGCTTGCGAGCTGCGGGTTTCTAGTATACTTCTTTAAGGCAGTGCTGACGTGTTTTAAAGTTTACATTGAAATCACTAGTTACCCTCGGACGCTCCGAAAAATAGTTTTTAACATTGGAAATGTTTTTTCGATCGCGTTGGTAGGGGACCGTTTTCAGCGAAAGTGCGACATCGCTCTGGCGTCGTCAATTTTGGGGCTATGCGGGTCAATGGGGTATCAAAAGACGTGTCTTGACGAGATCTACAAGATGGTGTAAAAAAAAATTGAAAAAGTCAAAAACTTTTTCGAAAAAGTGCAAAAATGTCGAAAAATTACGTGATTATTTTGCGACTTCTCAACTTAAATCGACGATATATCAAAAACGAAAAGCGATATCGAAAAAAATAAAAAAAGCACTCGGGGTATTGAGTTGGGCTACAGTTTGCAAAAAACGGAACTTTACTATCTGTAATGGAGTTGGAGAAAGCTTTACCTTTATGTGGCGGAGTTTTCGCGGCGTGCGGCGCGCGCGTATATTAGTGAGTTTCGTGTACTATAGTAAGTTTAATATTTTTTTAGTTAAGTTGTAAACCTTGATGTTTTTAGATGTTTGTAATAAAGTAAGTAAAAAAAAATGTATACAATAAAATACTTTTATGTAATTTTTTTTTATTTCTTTGGTTCTCTATTTGCTATACAATCTACTACCTACCTATGTATCATACAATCTCGTGCCCTTCTAGTACTTTGAAAATGAATCGTATAAATTAAACAAATAGTACATTACATCAGAGGCCGGGAAAATGAGTAGGTATATACGGCCGAGCGAGCGTGCGAGCGAGGCCGGATAGTGATACGAGGCCGGGAATCCGTTTTCACGACGAGGCATGTATAGTGCTTTTCTCAAACATACAATGAAATAAAAAAATATACTTCAAAGAACAACATTTTATTAATTGACAAATAGGGCATTTTAGTCTAACAACCAACTGCAACCTTTAAAAACAAAACCTGCTTTTTGTCAAACCAGCCAGCTGTGTGAATGACCTTGTTGTTGAAACCAAAAAAAAGTTACTTTGCAGGCCTAGGCCTGAAAAGCAGTATGAAATCCCTTTACAGTCCCCTCGAGTTGTTGCGCCCAAAAAGCGATACTTCCGAGCCTATTATAAGGAACGTAAAGACAATATTTCATTGCATGTTTGAGAAAACAAAATTTACTCTGCCTACTACGTGGCGATGGCGTGATGAAGCAAATATTAATTTTCAACTTATTTTATTATTACTGTGACACGTGCGACAGGCTCTGTACCACCCTTTTCATAGTAATATTTTTCTATTATTGCTCGTAAGCGGCCCTATCTACTCACTTTCTTCGAATTTTGAGTTGAACTCTATTTATATAATAAAATAAAAGCGTTGACAGGTAGCCGTAGTTACCAAAAGCAATTGAGTGGCTATAAACAATGAAGTCCAATTTTTTTCATGGTCTCAACTTATTTTAACAATATAATTACTATTGCTTTATGACTCCACTATCCTTTATCTTATTTTATACGTAGAGAACGAGAACTTACCTATAGACTGTTTTTTCATTTGTTACAAGATAAATTGTTTGACACATGAAGTAGAAAGTTCCTTCAACTAAAAAATTATGATTATTATTTCTATACTTCGTCTTCTCGAACGTAGGAATAGCGTGGCTTGGGTAATGCTGATGATTCCACATCTGGTGGACGAAAGCGTGTGTGCAAAAGGCGAAAAAAAGGCTGAGCTTTATTAAAGGGCGTAGTCCGTTTATAAAAAATAACCGCCGGTACCTGCTACTAACCCTTGTGTTTCTCTTGCGCAAAGAGTTGTTTCCATTATAGTTTGCCCTATCTAAGTGCATTTCCAATGTACCAGAAGGTCGTGAAAGGCACGAGATCTGTGAATTTTTATTTAAAATGTTTAGCAGATAAATTATATCTATAGGAACAAAATGATTAATAAACTAATGCTGAATACGGGAACACATTTGAAATCATAGTATCCAGACCCAATATCCAGTTATGATTTTTTATTTCAACAAATCTGGCAAGCGGACGCTCCCAGTGAACGTCAATTTTTGCAATAACTTTTTTTTATTGTCATGTTAATGAATTATCATGAAATGTTTACATAGCTCGCCAGACGAAACAAACCGTTAGGTACTAGCTTGATTTTATTCAGAAATATTCGATGGTAAATTTAACCATTTTCAAGCCCGGACACTTAAAAATGCCACTCCTGAGAAATGCCCAGGTACGTACGTAATATAATGTGTTAATTGCTGTACACTGAAAAAATAGCTAACGATCTTATTGACATTTCAGTATTCGCTAAGCCTCACTGCAATAACGTTAGGCTATTTTTTTTACTTCACGGAATAGTTGATTCGTATAGTAACTATCGGAATTCTAGCTAAGTTCATATCTAAAACGGACTCTAATTTTTTTAATGGTATAAACACAATATAATCTGTTAAATAATTGAACTGTAGGTCACGGTCCTGAACATCTTAAATAGTGTATTGTTGTGATAAGAGAGAGATAACGACAGTTTCAGTCGTCATTCGTCAATACTCTAGAGTGGAGAACGGTCTACATTGCACCACGTAGAATGTGAGTAATATATCATTTATTAAATAGGGACTTATAAAATATGTATTTATTTATTAAGGTTCAAGAATAAATAACAAACTTATGGGATTAAACAGTAAAAACCAAACTAAGATAAGAAGATATTTATAAAACTAAATAAGACCCCTCGGTAGAGTGCCCATGAAACAGGCAGCATTCCCACGCTGTATTTAGTTGGCTATATGGAAAGGCTTTGCACGAGGAAACTGCCCACGTGTATCCCCTGGGACTTATAATAATATAATATATGTAAAACACAATAAAAAAAGCTCATACTACCCAAGTTATCAATGGTGTCAAGTCAAGAGTCGAAAGTGTCGAGACCCTGGGCCCGTTAGGGTCCAAGCGCTAGAGTTCTTTTTAAGGAACTTTCTAAACGGCTCGTCGACACCACTGGTGACCAAAGGACTGACAGCTTCCTTACTCAGCATCTTAATATAGCAATACAGCGAGGTAATGCTGCCAGCGTCTTTGGTACAACGCTACGGGGCCCATTTCTAGACATAGTTTAGTTTTAGATTTAGTACAATTTAGATAGGGCCGAATGCGCCAAACCAATTGTAATGAATTGTATGTATAAGTTCTGTGGCTCTGTGAGTTGTAGACCTCGCCATAATTTTTCGAAATGCCTGACATTTGACTTTTTTACGTTTCCAACACCCCCATATATATCCGCCATGTTGAAAAAAAATAACTTAACAAAAAATCTATTATATGGAATCTGCTCACAAATTTTCGAGGGTATCGGTCGAGAAAGGCGGCTTGCATTCGACATCCAAACATCTGAACATCCGTACCTAATACATACGAAAGATTTTTTTGGCCAAGGTGAAACGAAGACACTTCGCTCGCTCGATCAATTAAGTTTTGTTCAAAATTACGTAAGCACATTGGAGGCGTCCTTTTGTAAATTGGTTTTACAGCAAAACTACAAAATGATGACTTTTTAGTGTTGCTGCCGAATATTTCGCACGACGTACGAGTACCTAAACAATGTTACACATTTAACAAAATTACCACAATGGTTATTGGAAAACCAATTTCGGGTTTTCATGTCTCTCTAAATATACCGAACATGGAGTGCTCTATTTTTGGATTTTTCTTTGTTGATTTTTCTGTCCGGGCCGCGAAAGCGCGAAACAAACTGACTGCATCTCAACTCAACTGCAATCCAGCTGCATAATTTATAGCTCTGATGCAGGCAGACGACTGCAAGTATAGTGCAGATACTTGCAGTTGTCTGCCTGCAAGCAAAATGCTTCAGAATTGCCCTTGAGCTGCAATTTTGCAGCGGGGTTGTGGTCCTCTGTTTCGTTTCGGCCCGTTTCAATCTCATCGGTAGAAGCTGACAGGGCATTTTGATCTAAAACTACTTTTTGTTTTAGATTTCTTTTTAATCACCGGCGCACGCAAAAATCTGAAACTTTTTTCTAGTGCGAAGAAAGTTTATTCCTACCATCAGTAAAAATTTCAAGCACTTCTGATATTTTCATCAAAGTATATATTCCTCATTGTTGTGAAAGTTCACATGCCAAATCCCACTTTATCTAAAACGTATGGTTGCGTAGCGATTAGATGCACTTAAATGACTGCACTTATCTATTTCAATATTAAATAACCCTATCTTTAAGGATTAGGTATTTGCGTGTTGATACTTACTTATACTACAATATGTGTAGATTGATCTAAGTCGATATAATGAAGCTATTAAAGTTTAATGATAAACTTGATACAATGAAGCTATTAAAGGGACATTAATAAAGTTCAACTGAAAATCATTTAAAATCTTTACTCCAAAGCAAAAATAACGCATACCAGTTTTAACTAATTACGCGTCGCGCCAGCGGCATGATATGTGAACATTTATTATGTAACACCTGCTGTACCATATTTTTGTAAATAAATAAATTATTCATTCATTCAATACAACGCAAAGCCTTTCATTATAGGTTATATGTTTAGATGAGTCTCTGGTTTGTCTTTTGTTAACTAATCACTTTATGATCTCAGCTTTTTAAATTGACACGCGTCATTACCAAAACATTAAAGTTCTCACTTTTATCTATATCGTTATCTTTTGTTCCATTGTTACCGCCTTATGACGTTATCAAGTGAAATCGGGCCTTGGTCTTGGTATATGAAATGAAAGTTCAGATAAGTTCGTTCAGATCTCTGAAAGTGAACCATTCCTATTAAAAGCGTAAGAACCATGACCCTTCTCAAACAACGTCCTATATTATTGTTTCAGTCTCAGTGACCGAAGCCATGAAGATCGGATTCATCGGAGGCGGCCGTCTGGCGTTCGCGCTAGCTAATGGTTTTATTTCCGCAGGTAAACTACTTAATAATATTTTACATTCATCACCATGTATCGCATCAGTCTTTGATTGGAAGAGTTGGAAGATATATGAGCCGCCAGAGAACCTCAATTATGACTATTTCAAAATACCAGCCAACGACGTCCACTTCTGAATACAGGAGGGTTACTCCGCTGTTCGAAATTAGAACATAGTTTCGTCCCGCTCATGGAAATATTGTTTGATATTGATAGAGTGGATCGAGTGGAGCGGACGTCCCAAAGGGGGAATAGAATAAACTATGTCACATTTAAGAGATTAAGCCATTTTCCAGGAAGCCAGATGACTAGGGTTTATCTCTTCCAAATGATCACAGAATGACTTCGCCCGAAACTCGGTAGCCTTCCTGCGGAATTCGCTTTGCAACGACCACATCAGCACGGAACATCTTCGGAGTAGCCCTTCTGGTCTCTTCTACAGCTCGCCACAGAGTGCGATCCTGCGTAAAACAAATCTACCAATCCTCGCGAGGTCATCCCTTCCTAACATATTTCGACCAAGTCAGGGTCGTCGTACGCTAAGCTCTCCTATACGTGATCGCCACTCGCTCCAATGACCATCGACTAGGTGGGCATGGTCGGCTACATGGCCCGCCCATTGCCACCACGCAATCGTACCAGCTATATGTACAACTGTATAATGCACGACTTTGATTAATCTGCGGATATCAACAATATCAAGAAATAGAAATAGAACTATATTTAACAACTAAATATATTTCTATGTCTATTTCAACATTTCTGATTAGTATATCACGCGAGAACTCCGAGCATAGATAGAGCTCCCTTTCCATTGCGCTTTGCGTGGCTCTGAGCGGCTCAGTTCAAAATATCCAGTACAATCAATTGTCATTTGTGTCACGAGTTCACGACTGTAGTACTTATATCTAGAGGGTTACTACAGTCATTACTTTTACAGGACTGGCGAAACCAGAGGAAATCACGGCTAGTGTTCATCCCGCGGACACCGCCAGCGCCGAGGCATTTAAGGTAAGGTTCTGCAGTGGAACCATTGATACAAAGATCAAGACTCAAAGAAACATTTAAAAATTATTTACCTGGTGGAAATGACCGGGCATCGAGGTGGGAATGTGGTTGACAATATGGGAATAGTGAATAGTCAAAGATCGTCAACACATCTAGAAAAAAAATTATGGTTAGGATGAGGTTTACTTGTGTTCATTGTACTGTAAGTAGATATACTTACTTACATATTTATGGGGCTTCTCAGCAGATCATATTTTACTGCATTTGTGGCTGGCAACTATGGTAGTCCTTCTCTGACACCCTAGGCTAGAGCAAGATGCAAATAATGGCCACGAAATGCAGCAAATCATGGCTCGTTTAGATATACATAGGTACTTATATAATTTCGTAGTAGTTAGGTTAGGAACATCATGTGAAACACAGTAATTAGTATCTCAATTGCTTAATGCGTAACACAAGCAATAAAAGTTTAGTGTTTAAGTATGTTTTTAAGATAGCGCGAAAAAACATTGTGTAAGGTGGACTTTGACCAAAAACTATACATCGAGTCACATGGTTTTTTTTTTTTAATTAATAAGTATACACTACATAGGACCAAGTTCACGATGTGACGAGAACCAAACCGCTCGTCCCTCAAAGTGTAGCTAACTGGGTGTCCGCTCGCAAATACTGGATGATTCGCCTTATTAACCATGTGACCCAATTGTATTTATCTAAATAGGTAGGTATTGTGACAATACTCCATTATAAACTGAAGAGCTACATATGTTTCGCTGTATTAGCCGGTACTTTTGATGTAAGTGGATGATAACATACATACACAAGGGGCTTAGGTATATGAGTAGAGAAATGTTATTGCTTACGAGAACGACCGATTAATACTAGTACTAAGGTTATCAATTTATCATTATCATCAAACATGATTATGATTATATCGGTCCGTGTCGAATAGTTGTAATATTTTAAACGAATCAGACTCTGGAGCCATATTTATTTATTTATATTTATTTTAATGCACAAAAAAATCTTATCGGAAAAAAGGCGGACTTAAATGCCTTGAGGCATTTCTCTGCGAGTCAACCTTAGGGCAAAGCAGAAAAATTGTAGGCGGTTCAACTAATTACAAGTCGAATAACATAATTCTGGTAATTAAAGTAGGTACCAGGGGGTCTATGATTGTTGCTTTTATCACGCGATAAATGAGTGACAAAGCATCCGCCACGTTTTGGCAAGATGCGAGTGTGAGTGACAGATGCTTTGTCACTTATTAACCACGTGATAAACGCATCATAGGCCCGCGGATTGCTATGCACGAATTTAGAATTCATAATTCTTTTAGGTAAGTAACCAGTTCAGCTCATAAATGGTAAATTGACTCAAACCATATATCCTCACAATAAAACCTAAAGTCTACTTAGAGTAGATACATCTCACTTTGACTCCTATTTCTGAAATTAACGTCCTAATCACATTGGCCAGAGTGGGACATATTAGTTATAATTTGTATGAAAATTCATTTAATTACTTAGTAAAATGTTTTTTTGGTGCAAGGTCCCAATTGCTTCAATACCGAATTTTCTGGACCCAAAAGTTTTGCTTAAGGCATGCCAATTAAGAGCCTATTTTAAATAAACACTAGATATAAATCTAGATCTAGATAAAGTGATTACAATGACGATACAAAGCCTTGCACCTACATTGTGCTGTGTACATAAGGTTTATTAAACGAAAATAGAACTCCATATCATTTTGCTACCACGCACATGTAGAGAATGAGTAAACATATTAACGAAATTCTGATAAGTTAGCGAAATATTACGTATATGTTTCTGAAACTAAAAAAGTTTGAGTCAGGGTAAGTTCTTATTTCCGACTGTACATATATCTGCACAAAAATCAACTCGTTGTCGGGAATTTTGTGAGGGCAGTTCAAACTTAATGGATTTTTTGGTAGATAGAAAATCCTATAGCAGATATCGGACGAATTCGATAGCATTGCATCGGCATAGTTGCACACGGCACGGAGCTATCATTAAGTACTTAATCCAAATTTTATTTTAATCGGATACCAAAAATCGATGAAAGTTGATTTGCTAAATTTGAAGTTTTGATCTTTTATAAGTAAAACGGACCTAATCAAAGCTATTGCGCTGAAGACAACAGCAATTTTATTTAACAACTACTACAACTAGGAGGTCCCCGCAACATAGTATAGTCGGGTAAAAAGTATCCAATAAGTTATAACAATCTTTGGATGTCCAATTTCTAGGACAAAAACAATTATGAAAATTGAAAACAGATGGTGGCGCCATGCCACGGCGCCGCGCGCCAAAACAAAAAACGAGCATCACGCTATTAAGATTTTTCCTGAAATCATGAACCCTCTCCATAGAAAACTGATTTTCTATACAAATCTAGACTTTATGATAAATAAAAAACCTTCCAGGGACTGGGTGCGACCGCCATTTTCGACAATAAACCTGTGGTCGAGCGATCAGAGGTGGTAATCGTGTCGGTGAAGCCTGAGGTGGTGGGGCCAGCTCTGCGTGATGTCCGGGACCTGCCGGCTTCCAAGGGGAAACTCTTCATCTCCGTGGCTATGGGAGTGTCCACAGCGACTATTGAGAAGGTGAACACTTAAGCCTCCTTATCCGTTCAAAAATGCTGATTGTTTTAGACGTTTTTGTCTACGATAATTGATAAAAAAACATGTTTCTCAACATTTTATCAATGTTACTACTTAGTACATGGCCATTGCGATTTATTTGTATTTTGAATTTTCATTGTTATTTTTTTTATCAAAAACTACTCGAAATTAACAAAATTCACGCAGAAAACTGTTTTTTTTCAACTTATTTTCGACTGCACGCAATGAAAGCATGAAATAACTACATACATATATCATGTTCTATCTGTAACTCAGGGAAAAGTATTATTCACTTGAAAAACTTAGTTGAAATTATCAATGTAAGTCATAATATGAAAAAAAAACAAAAGGAATTTTAACAGCCCTTTTAAACCACAAAGTTGGACGCGGAAGCGTTGCCGCTTCGTAAAATTGCGATTTCACCAAAATAGTAAATCTGCTTCCTTAAATCTATCACTTCACCATAAGTCATGTTCCTCCAGAACCTTCCTGCCGAAGCCCGTGTGATCCGCGTGATGCCGAACACCCCCGCCCTCGTCAAGGAAGGCGCTGCCGCGCTCAGCCGAGGAGCTAAAGCCACCGCTGAAGACGCCAAGCTTGCTGCTAAGCTGTTCCGTGCCGTGGGCAGCTGTGATGAGGTGTCGGAGTACCAGATGGACGCGGTTACTGCTTTGAGCGGCAGTGGACCGGCTTATGTGAGTTGAAATGAAATGATGAACTTTATTCTGCAAGTAGGCCACAAGGGCACTTTTACATGTCTGAGTCTACCGGCATTTCACAAGAGGAGAGGACCACTGTTGAAAAGAAAGGCCGAAACTCAACAGTCAGTAATTTTTTCAGAAAGGAAAAAAACCGGCCAAGAGCATGTCGGGCCACGCTCAGTGTAGGTTTCCGTAGTTGCCCATCCTTCACAATAGACGAAAATTATGAGAAAGATTTGAATTGCGAGAAAGATATCAAGCTCTATAAAAAGGTCGTAAACGCCAAAGTATCAGTAATTACTTATTACCTTCTGGAAGTTATCGATTATACGCACCAGATTGAGCGAAATGTTTTAATACAGTATGGCTCATAACCAATATGTATAACGTTCGAAGTGTAAGGACATCGCGCGGCACTTACGTCCTTTTAAAGAAAATTATGAATTTTTACGATAACTCAAAAACGGCTCGACCGATTTCATTCAATATAGTTTTCATTGAAAGTACTTATAAGGCCTCATATTCGTGAATTTTTTCATAATTTTTTAACCCCTGGTTGAAAAGTTAGAGGGGTGTGGGGACACTGTTTTTTTTATTTTCGGAGCGAATATTTACAAAACTGCTGACTTTATCAAAAAGTAGTATTCGGATACCCATATTATTTTTAAAAGACCTATTCAACGACACCCCACACACTAATGTTGGAACGAAAAAAAAAAAATCACCCCCACTTCAGGTGTACGGGAGGGGAGGTACCCGAAAAAAAAATTGTTTTTTAGTTTTTATTTTACCGTTTTTTCGGCGTTATACATACACATACTCATACCAAATTTCAGCTTTCTAGTACTAATGATCACGGAGCTAAGCCGCAAGCCGCGGACGGACAGACAGACAGACAGACGGACAGACGGACTGTATCTGCAACTTGAAGCCCATTTCACATCTCACTTCATAAACACATAAGAATGATAGTTTCATGAATTTTCTTGCAATGAAACCTTCTGTAATTCAATCTGTTTCCAGGTATACATGCTAATAGAGTCCCTGGCTGACGGTGGGGTCCGCTGCGGGCTGCCCCGCGACCTGGCCCTGAGGCTCGCTGCGCAGACGACCCTGGGTTCTGCTGCTATGGTCCGCAATGGAGGACACCCAGCGCAGTTAAAGGACAACGTCACGAGCCCCGCTGGCTCCACTGCCGATGGGACGTACCACTTAGAACAAAATGGTGAGAGATTGTTTATTACGACGCGGTTGGCACAGTTTGTGTGCACCTGCCTTCTGAGCCGGCGGTCCTGGGTTCGAATCCCGGCCAGGGCAAATATTTGTGTGATGAACTCATCTGTCCTGTCCGGTCCTGGGTCATGGATGTTATATCTATGTATTTATATATTTTTCTTCTAAATCCCATATTGAAATTGATTCTAAATTTTACTCAAACATTTTCAAATTTACAATAACAATGAAACAGAAATTATAACTTCATATATTATGTACCCTACATATATCGTCGTCTAGTACCCATACATAGGTATAGTACCTATATGCTTTACTCAGTTTGGTATTAGGTCGATTTGTATAAGATTCTCTTATTATTTATTTATTAATAATCAATTAAAAAAACGCCCAAGGCAAACTACTACTGCGTGTTTATCTTATGAATCTGAACGAGACCAAAAACATAATAATTGGATGTTATTGAAACAAACAACAGTATCGGATGTCATTGACCTGTTCTAATTTCTAATCTTATAATTATGTCTGACTCTCCGTGGTACCTATATTATCTATGTTTAACATCTTGAAAGTTCCTTATTCTATTCTAAAATATCGAAGAGAAGGGCACACAGCATAGGACATTTTATAGCATTTTACGTTGCGACTTAGGACCGCCGCAGACGTTCGGAATTACGTTCCGGTTATCGAATGGAATGACGTCAGCAAGCGAGACATCGCCATATGACAGACAGAGATGGAGAGACTTTCTGACGTCATTCCGTTCGGAATCCTAAGCGAAAATTCCGAATTTGTGTCGTCACTCGTCAGTTAGACCACTGTATATCGCGTGGTGACAACCAAGTCACTAATTTCTGTCACTGCTCTTCAAAATCTCGTATCTAGTTAGTAAATTGATACTGAGATACGAGTTGTTTCAAGAAGGAATTTGTTAGGGTACTTAGTGAGTTTTGGTTGTCAACTGATGATATATGCTTTGTTCACCGTTCGGTGATGCTGCTGTACTGTTCTTCATAATTTTAAAAGGTCTAGCTGAATGTTTATTTTATTTTTTCAGGTTTCCGGTCAGCTGTGATTGGTGCCGTGAAAGCAGCCGCCGACAGGTGCAAAGTAGTCAACCAACAATTAAACAATTAACATAAAAATTAGCCTCAAATATCGTGAGCGATGTAGAAGAGAGTAGGGAGTTGTAAAAATGACTTCTCAGTAGATGGCGTTACTATTAGTGGTTAGTGGTCAGTTTCCATTTACTTCCTGCTTTCTGGCGATAGTTCATATTATTAGTAATAATTGTTAATGTATAGATCAATAGGAGTGAAACGATCTGATTTTTATGACGATTATACAGAAATAATATACGTGCCATGTTGTTGAAAATACTCGTTTTATTTAGATTTAAGTCTTACGTCAACATGTACTTATTCTTATCCATTCCTCTTCCCGATCCGTTCATGGAGGAACAACTTATTTAAAATTGATAACAGCGCCCTCTATAATTACTTTATAAAGGTTCATTCTAGTTTAATAAAAGCGCCACCTAGTTTAAATTAAGAGAAGTTAAACTAGACCATAGACGAAAATTCGGTCTCGAATAATACGGTTGAAATTCAGCCAATCACGATCAAGCCAGAGGGCGCTAGTTGCCAAGACAAATTTGACTTTGACATGTCAAACAAAGCAAGTTTTCTCAACGGCTCCGGTGTACAAACGTCACAGGTCACACTGTAATGGCGAAAAAATAAATTGCACTCGCGGCGGATACTGTGAATCCGTGACCTTGTCTCGTCGTAATCAATTGCGTTGTTGTTATCCCTCGTTACGACCGGTGCTTTTGTTTACATGTCATCAGTTTTATTATTCGTAGTTTTCTCGTAGCGTTACGCCGCTCGATCTCGTGAGTGTTTTATTGGATTCTGAATAGGATGTGAGCCGAGTGCTATTGAAGACTTAAGTGGATTGAAGGTTCCGCGGATTTGCGAGTTTAACTGGCCTTTTGTTTAAGTAGAGATCACCCACGCCGTCTAATAAACTGACTCCTACGCTAAGCCACCGATGGCAACTGCTACGTATATCCTTACAATGGAACAGAAATGTGGTCGAATAAACTACTCATACAATTGTTTATAGTTTCCCGTGCGTGTTATATTCTAAGTTTAAGTGTTAATTGATCTTAAAACGTCGCGACGTCTGTTCGAAATAGTCGTTTAAAGGAGTAGTTTAGTGTCAACAACCAAGGTTACTTGCCGAAGCCCGGGATTTATTCTATTAAGATAATATTGGTGAGAAAATTCTATATTTAAACTACTAGTAATCTGTTGATTTACATTTTCACGCTAATAAAAACATTACCTGTTATAATTATTTTGTTTTCCCACTTCTGAAACTAAGTTACTCATTTGAGACGATTGCTCAATAATGCTTGCAAAAAACGAAACTTTCTAACTAGCAATCTTTTAAGGAAACATGGCTAAATACATTGACTTGCATACAGCCCATATGGTCTGCTCTCTTGATAAGCCAACCCTAATTTTGCATTAAATAAATATATGCATGCATTATTATAAAATTGGTACAATTACCATAGAAATATTTGTTACTGATATGCCTCATGACATTAAGTATGCCTTTTGTATGTTAAGTTTTCATTTGTGCAATAAAAAAAAATACATATTTATTTATACTATGTGATAATTTTTTATTGTGCTCTTCAAGAAGCATTTAGACCCTTCCCACTTTTAATTTGTTAGTATGCTTAGTCAAAACTTATTATAATTAATAATATTATAAATAATATAAGTAGGAGGATTGTACTATAGGTAAATAGGTAATACATTTTTAAAGCAACTATTCGTAACATGTGGTCTAGCCTGCTGAGCCATGGTCTAATATTTTTACCTTCGCAGGTGTTTACCAATAACTTATGTGCTATATTTTTTGCTAAATTTTGAGTTCTTTACAATTTGTGAAGAACTTGAATATTTATGTATTTATATATTACTAGTGACCCGCCCTGGCTTCGCATGGGTGCAATGCTGATACTAAATATACTATGCATGAATTATAAACATAAACCTTCCTCTTCAATCAATCTATCTATTAAAAAAACTCACATAAAAATCCGTTGCGTCTAAGCATACATTGGGACAGACGGACAGAAGAGACTTTGTTTTATACTATGTAGTGATAAAGGGTTGGTCTCTGTGGTATTTATGAATAAAAATCGGAATCATAATGCACCTACCTACTGAGCCGATGGTCCTGGGTTCGAATCCCGGCCAGGGTAAATATTTGTGCTATGAACTTGAATACTTATTTGTTTCTAGGTCAGGGATGTTTCCTATATATGTATTTATATATTATGTATATGTGGTAATCCGTTAGAAAAGGGTTATTTTGGCGGTGCCATAAGGACCTCTCTTACAGATTGCCACGTATTGTCATCTAGTACCCATTGCACAAGCTTTGCTTAGTTTAGAACTAGGTGGATTTGCATTAGAGTGTCTCTTAATGATTTATTTATTTTATTTCCTTGCAGATCATACTGTCAATTAGAATCAAAATCCTGAAATTTTAACCGATGTAAACCTGTCATCAAGTAAACTGAAGAAATGACTGCCGACTGATCAGACAACCAGCAAGATAAGGAAAACAGCGGCTTTCCTGTGTTACAAAGTGAGAATGGATGAGAGTGATGTCATTATATCATCTACGGAAATCATAAAAGGTAAGTTACTATATTTTCTTTATTATTCTCTAACAAAAACCCCTTGGTTGCAAATGAATGCCAAAGCATGTAAAGTAAATATCATAAATTATGATGAAATGAAATTAAATAATTTATTCAGTAAGTAGGCCACAAGGACAAGGGCACTTTTAAAAGTCAGATTGTGAATCTACCAGTATTTCCCAAGAGGAGACTGCCGAAAGAAACTCAACAGTAAGTAATTTTTTCTTAAATCATACTTAAAACAATAATTTACATTTATGGTATGACTAATATTGATTGACTCTATCTAGAAAGAAATATTGTTCCAAGTAAAGTTAAGGGTTATTGTTATTGGGTTCCCTGGTGACGTCATAAGTATTAGTTAGGGAAACCAAGAGGCGGTTTTTGGACTTAACCAAACTTGCTAAGAAAAAACTTCTGTATGTTCTCAAGCGCGGTTGAAGCTTTTTAATTTTGAAATAATTAATGCAAAGATAACGGAAAAAGTACGACTTCCACAGGCCTAAGGAAAAACAAGTACAAGTCGTACACCATCTGTGAAAATTTTAGCTGTCTAGCTATCATGGTTCATGAGATATAGCTTGGTGACAGTATCGAGCAAAACATGGCAAAAATACCACTTAAATATTCATTTTATTCTGTTTTTAGTATTTGTTGTTATAGCGGCAACAGAAACACATCATCTGTGAAAATTTCAACTGTCTAGCTATCACGGTTCATGAGATACAGCCTGTGACAGACGGACAGCGGAGGCTTAGTAATAAGTCCCGTTTTTACCCTTTGATTACGGAACCCTAAAAATCATCTATAAAGTCAACTGCGTGGGGTATCCTGTAGACGCTTCCCCCACTGCTGAACGGGAAAACATCAAAGAATATCCTTATTAAAAAAAATAACAATACATATATTTTAATAGATATTTATGAAATTTTATGATCTACTGTTGAGTGTTGACTGTACAGGATCTTTAAATTTAAATAAGAATCCCATACAATGTTTATGCATTCATTCTGCTTTGACAATAATATGTTGCGTTGTTAAAAGTGAGAATAGCTTGCTGATGCAAGCTTTGCAGTTCGGATTTAGTCACGTGTCATGTCACAATAATTCCTTTTATAATTTATGGTATTGTGTAACCACCTCATTTTAAAGTGTTAGTGTTCGTATAGTACTAGAAGGTGCCCTCGACTTCGTACGCGTATTTTTTTAGGGTTCCGTACCCAAAGGGTAAAAACGGGACCCTATAACTGAGACTTCGCTGTCCGTCCGTCCGTCCGTCCGTCCGTCTGTCACCAGGCTGTATCTCAAGAACGGTGATAGCTAGACAGTTGAAATTTTCACAGATGATGTATTTCTATTGCCGCTATAACAACAAATACTAAAAATAAAATAAAATAAATATTTAAGGGGGGCTCCCATACAACAAACGTTATGTTTGCGTTAACTTTGCACCTCATTTGTATGGGGCGCTATACATACCAGGTGCAAACTTAACTTAACCACTTAAGGATGGAAAGTGTTTGTACGGAACCCTCGGTGCGCGAGTCCGACTCGCACTTGCCCAATTTTTTTATTTACCCTAGCTAGGCGAAAAGTATCCTATAACTATCTTTGGATGTCCAACTATCCCTGTACCGAAATTGGTGAAAAGCCGTCCAGCCGTTTCGGCGTGATGAGAGGAGAAAGGAAATTATGAAAACAGATGGCGCCAGGCTGGCACGGCGCCGCGCACCCATACAAAATAAATGACGATCCTGCATCACGCTATTGAGATTTGTTCTGAAATCGTGACCCCTTCTATGTAGTTAAAAAACTGATTTTCAATACAAATCTAGTTCTATAATAATATAGATTAGAGACTAGGGCGGTCTTATCGCTAAAGAGCGATCTCTTCTAAATCTAAAATAAATAAATAAATAAGTGAACCTAAAAATCTAAAATCATAACTTACAATACTACTTTACTGTACTCTTCATTTGTTGTGATTGTGACTTGCACTTGCCGAGCGAGTTGAATTCAGTTGACAATAAAATAAAGGCCCCATACAATGTTTATGTCCAGCAGTGGACTGAAACAGGCTGATGATGATGATGATGACAATAAAATAAAGGCTCGTCCCGACGATTGTTCCTTTAATTAATAATATAGTGGAAATAATACAGTGGAAATATAATTTAAAGCGGTCCATTACATGCAGAGATCGAACCCTCGACCTCTACTTACCCGGAGTAGTACTTTTAATGCTTTTAACCAGACTGATCGTCTCTCCTGATGATGAATCGCGTACCGATTCGAAACATGTGTATGTCTGAGACTCACGGTAGTTTTCTATGTAAAATGCTTTTAACCACGGTTCGAAAAGATCAAGATAATTACGCTTCTTCATAATAGGATAGTTATCTTATCAGCCAGTGTAAGTAATTATTTTGTTGTATTGTTTCAATAACAAATCCTAAAAATAAATAAAAACAAATTTTGTTATTGGTTATTAATTGAATATTTAACTTAACAAACCAATGACACTCTAGTTCCCCACCCAACTTCGCGTAATCCGACGGAATTTTTCTTTTAAGGGGAATCCCCACAGCGCGGCACGCTTAACGAACGCATTTTTTTGTTATTATCAATCGATAATTATCCATCTGTTATTATCACGATAATTATTATGAACCCTGCTTTAAACGACGATAGTTCTCAGCATAACTTTCAGAGGAACACGCTTTTATGGAAATATACAAAATGAATCACCATAACAAAAGTATATCAACATGCAGTTAAACAAGTGTATATAGGAAAACTGCGCATCAATTTTCGCAGTGTTAAAAAACAAGTGCCGATCCTAGAACAATTCATCATTAAGAGGCCTTTATTCCTTTTAAAATGTATTTTTCATATTATGACAAATATATTAATAATTTCAACCAACGTTTGAAAGTGAATAACACTTTTCGCCGACTTCTACGTAGAAACATAGCTATGCTTTCATTGCGTGCAGTCGAAAATAAGTTGAAAAAACTAATTTTCCGCGTGAATTTTGTCAATTTCGAATAGTTTTTAAAACAAAATTTATCAAAGAAAAATTCCAACTGCAGGTTTCAAATACATACCAATAAATCACAATAGCCGTGTTCTAAGTAGTAACATTGATAATATGTTAAGAAACGTGTTTGATCGTAGAGAAAAATGTCTAAATCAATCAGCTTTTTTGAACGGATAAGAAGCCTTAAACAAGTGCATTTATAGGAAACCTACGCAGCAATTTTCCCAGCGTAGGTGTTAAAACAAGTGCCGATCCTAGTACAATGCATCATTTATTCTCAATTCGCTCGATTACGACCCTTCATACATAGACTTAAAGATTTCCATCATCCAATATAGTACAGTAACGTGACAAACTTAACTGATCACCTGGCGAAGTCTACCAGTAAGTTGGTTTTGTATAATTTTGTAGGTGTCTGCTAAATAAATTGCTATTGTGGACTGTAGTTGTAGGTTTGTTGACGAAGACCTTCACGGTTGGCTCGAGCCCGATCCAGTGTGAAATTGCCTTTGCATATCTTGTTTAGATTTGTAACATAATTATTGGATCAATTTATTTATTGCACTACTAGAATTCAGCCGCTATTTAATTATGGTGAAGGCAAGACGTAAAACTTAAGGAAACCCACGGGCTCGTAAATCCCTCCTTCAGTTCGGGTAGGGCTGCCATCCCGGACGGGTTTCCCCGGATTTGTCCTAGTTTAGAGGCCGTCCAGGGGGGTTTTCAAAAAGCGTCCGGGGAAAACCTGGACACATTTTATGTGAACGAAAAATAGAGCGATTATTTTTTTAATAATATAATTTACGGACACGGCCGGGGAAAAGTGCGATTAACGCCAAATGTCCGCAGAGCCTGATTTAGAGTTCTGACCGCCCTAGGCTAACCATGAATATGCGCCCCATCCAGCCTGTCCAGTCCTTCCTTTTCATTGACTTACAGGTGCAAGCAACTATGTAATTAAATTACAAGTACAGGGCTTACGTAACCTAACATCTTTGAATCAAACTGTCAGTAAGTAGGTAAGTAAACGAAAGTCGAAAGGAACCAAATATTTCCAATGCTTTTTTTAGTATCTATTTATTTTATCCTAAAAATATACAAGAAGAAATTTAAAAAAAACCGGCCAAGAGCGTGTCGGGCCACGCTCAGTGTAGGGTTCCGTAGTTGCTCATCCTTCACAAGAGACGGGCTTAAAAAAGCGGTTTTAAGCCCGAGGTTTAAGTTACGAGAAAGATTTCAAATTCTATAAAAAGGTCGTGAACGCCAAAGTAACTGTAATTACTTATTACCTTCTGGAAGTCAACTTACGTCCTTTTAAAGAAAATTATAAAATTTTGCGATAACTCAAAAACGGATGGACCGATTTTGATCAATATAGTTTTCATTGAAAGAACTTATAAGGCCTCATTTCCATGATTTTTTCTATATTTGTTTGACCTGTGGTTGAAAAGTTAGAGGGGGGGGACACTATTTTTTTTATTTTCGGAGCGAATATTTACAAAACTACTGACTTTATCAAAAAATAATGTTAATAAAATAAAATTAAAAGACCTATTCAACGACACCCCACACACAAGTGTTGAAACGAAAAAAAAATTACCCTCACTTTGGGTGTTCGAGAGGTACCGGTTTTTTTTTTTTTAGTTTTTATTTTACCGTTTTGTCGGCGTGATACATACACATACTCATACCAAATTTCAGCTTTCTAGTAGGTACTAATGATCACGGAGCCGGAGCTAAGCCGCGGACGGACGGACAGACGGACATGGCGAAACTATACGGGTTCCTAGTTGACTACGGAACCCTAAAAAGATGTGCCTGCCACGATTGCTGATATAAAGAGTCAGTGCCAAACCACTCAATTATTAGGTACTATTCAAAAATAAATTATTACCATTTCGTATACGAGTATTTTCGTTCGGCACCGACTTCAAAAAATGATTAAAATATAATCTGTACGTGAACGGGTATTTATGGCTTTTCAGTTTTTTTTTAGGTCGGTTTTTTTTTGTTACAGTTTTTTTTTGCTTTTTCGGATTCAAATAAAATACTTATGGCGGGGTGATCGGGGAGGTCTTGCTGGCATGCATCTCGTTTGAATTATCCCCTAAGCCCTAACCTAACCCTAACCGTTAAGAAGTTGTACCTTCCATCATCAGCTCAGCATAGGAAGATGATGACTACCATATGCATCTCTAAATATTAACATTGTTCACCAAAATATTCAGGGTTTTTCCAGCAAGGAATTAGAAATAGGTTTATTTTTAGATAATAATAATATTCAAGTTATGTGTATTACAGAGCATTGGCTGAGACAAGAACAGTTATTTTTGATTTTGTTCATTTTAAATTAGTGACCTGTTTTACTAGAAAAAAAAAAATCCATTCATGGTGGTTCTCTTATTATTGTTAAAAGTTTCTTAAAATCCAAAGAACGAGAAGATATTGCTAATTTTTTCAATAGAACGAGTCATAGAAATTGCTTGTGTAGAATCAGAGACTTATGTAATTATATGTATGTGTTTACCGACCATCAGCTACTGATTTTCATTTATTTGAATGTACTATAGAAAATGTTTTAAAAAAACCATGTAAAGGTAAAAAACATGTTTATAATTTGTGGACACTGACGTTAATTTACTTGAAATGACCAGTGATACTGTTAAGTTGTGTTGTCAGACGGTCAGACTATGTCAGCAGATCACGATGTGGTCTCGTCATTCGAGGATTAAGTCACAGCTACAGCTATAGTCAGTTCAGTGCCGCGTCCGCCGCCCCCTTGGTCCTTGCGCCCTAGGCTCTAGCCTTATTAGCCTGTGGGTAAATCAGGCCCTGAATGTCCGTGTTTTTTAAGTCTTTGTCCGGATTCGGCCACTTTAGACATGGCAGCCCTAAGTTCGGGCCACAAACAACGCACACACACAAACAGCTCTCGCGCGAGAAATACCAACTAATCTCTTTCTTCGCTGTACTGGGAGAGAGTGACGGGCGATGCGATGTCGCGCGACAAGAGTCGCGAAACGTGGTTGTTCTAGACGGGCTGCTCTAAATTAATGTGCAAAATTCTTAATACAGCTTACGACATCAAATTCTTCAATCATACGAACTCCTTGAAACCTCATAACAATTAATTCATCCTTTGTTTCCGTTTGAAGAACCTTCGTTATTTTACCATAAAGCTAAATTACAAGAACATACATCCATCCAAACGAAACACGAACAAACATTACCTAATTTCCTATGCGACTCGCAAAACTGATTGTTTAACATGAAATGGTATAAGAGTAGCTAAATTCCTTATATACATAAGTCGTTTTAGTTTTAAGACGTGCAGCGGAAAAGCATAACATAAATGGCTTATCGACTAACTCGTTGGTTCTTAAGTTACGATTTACGTTCCCATAAAGCGTTTATATCGTGTTCTTAACTTAGATTACGGTCTTGTTTGAGATGTCCGAGTATATTTTATCGTTTATTCATATACCTAGAGATTTTCCTAGCATAAACTAATAAAATAATATTCTGATTCTGATTCTGATAAACGATGTGTTGTCAGTACTCGACAAAACAAAACATCGACAATTCTGCTATCGATGTAGGTACCATTTCAACGCCATAGAGGAAAAGTAAGTGGCAAAGTCCTAACATGCATTTTCATTAATCCTCTAGTTAATACCAACGTTAAATAAGTTTAATAGGTACCTAATAAACGTTTTAAGGCGATATTGTCCGGCCCTACGGCCGAATTGAGGGGGTGAGGTGCGCGGCAAGACGCGGAGCGCCGCCCGCGCGCCCCGACCCCGCTCGCCGAGTTCGCTAACGTGAAATCGCGATGGCAATGTACACTGTAGAGTGTAGAGGGGTGTCACAATACAGTGATATCAGTCGGCAGTTTTTTAAGTGGCCGTGCAAAGCGGGTTATAATTTATGTTCAAAGTGAAATGCGAATTCTTGCTATAGAAGTACTAAATATTATTTTTCGTTTTAACTAAATGTTTGTTTAACTTAATTTATTTTTTATAGTTTTTACTTGCGACTGTGTTCTGTGGAGGAATTACGGAATAAGTATCCCACCAAAAACATAACATGTAAAAAAATTGCAAGTCTCGCATCGCAACCTTCTACCGCTAAAAGTTGTGAGATTACAATATAAAACCAAGTTGGTTAATTTATTCAGTCCCTATCAGAGTGACCCTCCGCCTATATGACAACTTTGACATACATTTTCACCGGGTTACATAACTAAAAACATATTACCATGACCGTTGTAGTGTTTGCATTAATATTACACATGTTTATCTTTATAATAAATGTAATGACTTGGCCATCGCACAGCAACATAAGTACATAGGAACACGAGTAAATCTCCTTTTAAAGTGATTATTATATTTTTAGCTTTATCCAATAGTTTACAATTTAGATAGTTTGGCCATTTCGTTCGGTGTTGAGCTGTGCTCCTCCCGTTTTTTCAGCTGTTTTTTTACTATCTCATCTTCCTCTATTATCTTCTGTCGTCCACTTTTGCCCGTGTTGCCAGGTCCATCTTTTATCTTAGTAAGGACGGCCAAGATGAAACAATTTGTAGGAATTTACGCATATAAATTAAGCGTGACATTTAAAGCGTTAATAATATTTGGTAGATGTTTTCATTATATCTAGAGTATATTACCGTGTGCGATTGCCAAGTCCTTACATTTTATTATACAGATAAAAATGTTTAATACATTACATTATTAATGCGGGCACTAAAACGGTTATGGCAATATGTTTTTAGTTATGTAATTCTGTGAATGTCAATGTTGTAATATAGGCCGGGGGTCACTTAATAAATAAATTAACCGACTTGGTGTTATATTGTATCTCACAATTTTTTGCGGTAGATGGTTGCGAGACTTGCATGCATGTTATGTTTTTGCTGGGATCTCATTTTTTTTAAGTGGTCCTCCTTTTTTTGGCAAGCCAAGATGGTAAATACTTCTTATTCTATTATACTCTGCAATTGCGGAGTCGACGTGAGCTAGATGTAAACCGCACAGACTTGTCACTTCCTCTCATGATCCATAACGATCTCATGGTAAATAATGACTTAGCGGAGGCACTGTCGTGCCCCTAGATCCTACTCATGATCCCCCTTAACATCCATAATGATCTGTCTCTTGATTCCTCTCATGATCACTCTCATGATCCATAATGACCCATCATCACCACAAGGATTGTCATCACAATCATCGTCATTATTCATCATCAGTCATCACCATGACCATTACCATCTGAATCAACACCGCCATCATCATTCCTAATCACCATCATCGTCATGACCATCATTATCATCAGAATCATCAACAACAACACAATCATCAACAACACCACTATCATCATCATAAGCATGACCCACAACACCACCATCATCATTATCATCATTACTATCACCAACAGCATCATTATTTGACGAGTCATCATTATTGTTCTACCTATGCCTGTGCACACGACCATTTCAAAATTATCTACGCAGAAAAAACGATTCCAACTCACTGCCCCTGCGGGGTGAGGTAACTCAATTCGGCACGGGGGTGTGCGTGTCCATTCTGTATGTATAAATTCTGTGCCTGAGGTTTTAGTATCTAAAATTCTAAACCGAAGGTTATATGAACCGCAAAATCAACTTTGTAATCGAGTATTTTTTATAGGGTTCATAAGGAAATACAAATTTTCCTATGCAGGTCGCATAACTGTACACTAAACAGTAATATAGTTCAAAATTTCAAGCTTGTGTGTCTGCTGGAAATAACATAGAATTCGTATGATCGTGTGTAAATGAGTCAGTGAATTAGTGAGTGACAAAATTAAGGAACTTTGACTCGCAATAATTCTTAACTTACTAGTTCAAATTGAATGTTACTTGGAATATGCCTAGGTTATACTATGCCCACCTAGTTACTGAAAATTCAGGCTTCTAGCTTTGTTCACGACGAAATACAGGGGGTTTGAAAATGGTCTGAATGGCTTCGAAAAAAGGAAAAGGATGTTAATGTAGCCAGCAAACAACTTGAGTGTGACCTTGACTGCGCAGTAGCCGATTTACGTACAAATTTACATGCGCAGATCCGCCATTTTGGTTCAAGTTGTTTGCCGGCTACTGTACGGTGTGCTGGTAAGCGCGTTTTCTCGAGTTGGAGGGGGCAATGGCGTGCCTCTAGATACAATTAATAAAATTATTTGTTTTTTTAGATACTTTTAAATGTGAAATAATCTCAAAGGTGCTATCATATATAAACAGACTGCGCTAAACACATTACCCTCCTTTGCGTCGCGCTGTCCGGTAAAAATATACTACATACCTTACCTAGGAGTCGATTGTTGCTAAAGGCCTTAAGAAAGAACAAGTACTGAGGAGCATTTGTAAAGTACAGTTTTTTTTACTTACCTATATCTAGGTTACATAACATACATAATCATGCCTTTTCCCCAGGCAGGGACTTAAAGTACTGATATATGTTAACTGTGTACTAAATCCATGTTCCAAGTTTGACAAGAGACATAAGTCAGAATACGCTAAAAAACTTAATTTAGATGAAAAATATTTGTGGTAATAAGTACGTAAGTCAATTTGACACTTAATGCTTTGAGCAATGAGTTCTTTTGTAGGAAGTAATTATGTTGTTTTAAATTATAAATAAAGCGTTATTAGCATATACTTGAACATGTCAACCGTGCCACTTTTTGACATTTATGTTCGGTTCTGTGAATTTATTATAAATAAAACATTAACTTACTTTTTGGCGTTCCTTGCTCGAGCATTGTCTTTTTTTATTCGTTTTATAATATGAAAAGCTTTTTGTTTACGTTGTGCTGCTTTACTTCTCATTTTTTTGGAACAATAATTCGTAAATGCGATCACGTGGTCGCGCGGAACAAATTGACACAGGTCCATCCCCTTCAAGCGCCGAAGCGCGACTGAAATGGCACCGCGAGCTATCGCCCTCATAGTTTTAGTAGATATTTAGTTCTAGTGATTAAATAAATAATTTTATTCAGAAAATCCCATCCACTTCAACTAGATAATGTTAGTATCTATACATTTACGCAAAAAACGGGTAAAAAAGGTTCGTATTTTAGCCATTCTATAGAAAAGATATTACGAATAGAGGTAACTTTGGGATCGTTTTCTATCGACCGAAATTTTTTCAATCATGTTGCTGAACACGATTTCATATTCAGAAGAGCCTTAAGTATGATATATATGTTTTTCATAATCTTCAAACACTGATTAAACGTCTACGACGAGTCTGAAAATGAGTGAGTTCGGCGTCTACTGGGAAAAGATCGCCTTAACATTCACAGACCTTATGAATGTGATATTTTTATTCGAGTTTCACGACTTGTGAATATTTTCTTTTATCTTCTCTTTTTTCTTCTGAACAGGTTTGTCGATATTATTATTATGTAAACACTAACATTAAAGAAGGACTGAAAACGCCTGGAGGAACTATTGGTCCACGAAACACCTGATGGAGGGTGACCTCCCCTTATCACTAAAACGGAGGCTCATGGACATGTGCATCCTTCCAGTTCTCACCTACGGTGCTCAGACTTGGTCTTTGACAAAATCTCAAAGGTTCAAACTCGGGGTCTGCCAGCGAGCCATGGAGCGCAGCATATTAGGTGTAAAATTAAAGGATCGCATCTGGAACACAACGCTGCGCTCCAAGACTCAGATAGTCGACGAACGAATGTGGGCCAAGATCGCTACAGAGTGGAAGCCCAGCAGCCAGAAACGGAGACGTGGAAGACCTCATCGGCGATGGCGGGACGAGCTAGACTCTTTTATAAAGGAATGGCCAGAAATAGCCCAAAACCGGGAACAATGGAAGAAGAGTGGGGAGGCCTTTGCCCAGCAGTGGGACATCATGGGCTCACAATAATAATGATAATAAACACTAACCAACTGTTGTTTCTGCTAGAATTTGTATATCTACGTATATGTATTAATCTTACTTTGCCGAAATTAACTTAAGTTGCTTAGTTGAAGCATGATCGAATTTGCTTTGTCATCGGTAGTCCACATGTATCAATAGGCGCCAATCAATCGATAAGTAAAGTAGGACAAAATCACAAAACCTTTGACCCTAAAACGGACATTATTCAGAGCATTTCCTGATGAGTTGGCAACATCAGGTTTTTTATACTAATTACTAGAAGGTTTCGTTTGTAAAGAAGAAATTAACTAAACTAAAAATTTAACACACCCCCGACATAAAGTAGCTCATTACCAGACCCTTATTCAATGAGTCATATAGAAAATGCTACTAAAACTGAACATAACTACAAAATTTGGAATAAGTACTTAGCTTCAATATTGGCCGAGATCTTGTCACTGGGTTCCAATTAAAGCTGAGTATATTGGAAATTACTGGCCCTATTTCCACCAAACATAGCTAAGAACCATCTCGACGGACAAGTCCTTCGATAAAAAAACGACACTCAAGTTGGCATCCGTTTGGGAGTTACGATGCCACAGACAGATACACAGATGCACATGTTAAACTTGTAATACCCCTCTTTTTTCATCGGGGGTTATAAAGACAGTATTTTTGCTTAGTCCCCTTGGGTTCCAAATAGCCTAACCTTACGGTATCATATATTTTTTTAAATAGGTTCGTAGATCTATATCTTCAAGCAGCCTTATTACTTTTAAAATGCTGATTGTTTCAGACATTTTTCACTATGAAGAAACATGTTTCTTAACATATTATTGATGTACCTACCTAGAACAGGGCTATTGGGATTTATTGGTATGACGGGACGGGCGGGCGTTGACCATCAGGTGACAGGTCATTTTCCATTATCAGAGTCCAAAATAATAGTCAAGCTTCTGATTTAAACTCGTATAATCAACGTAAGGTAATATTATAACAATGCACTATAATTAATCACTTTTAATTAACACGATAGCATAACGACAATCTAATGTTACTAATCAGAACGCAGTGAAGTCGGATCAGAGTTGGCAGCACGTCCGTGCCGTTCAACGCTCAAGCCAAGAATGTCCCCACCCCGTGGCCAGCTGCCCTTTTTATGCAGGTAGACCGGTAACTGGTAGGCTGCACGTGCACGGTGTTGCCAACCTCCGCCGCCGAATACACTCAAATCAGTCTGGATTTGACGTCCTGATTTTTGATCTTCGACACGGCCATCTTGACAAGTCACACGTCCTCGTGTGAAGTTCCTGAAATCAGAAAATTAAACGCAGTATCATGACTAGCTTCGGCCAATCCTGATTAAAGCAAAACTCAGAAGGGCGGGTTCCTTTACATGTGTAATAACAACGTTGGAACCAATTTTTAACAGGTAAATACTTAATCCATAAAGTTACTAATTAAATTACTTCGAAAATAATTAGTCTGTCGCTACTATCACCTACGTCGAGTGATAGTAGCTCATGCCAACTTAAGTGACGATACCCTTGCCACCTATATCGAGTGACGATAGCCTTGCCACCTATATCGAGTGACGATACTCTTGCCACCTATACCGAGTGTCGATACCCTTGCCACCTATATCGAGTGACGATACCCTTGCCACCTATATCGAGTGACGATACCCTTGCCACCTATATCGAGTGACGATAGCCTTGCCACCTATATCGAGTGACGATAGCCTTGCCACCTATATCGAGTGACGATACCCTTGCCACCTATATCGAGTGACGATACCCTTGCCACCTATATCGAGTGACGATACCCTTGCCACCTATATCGAGTGACGATAGCCTTGCCACCTATATCGAGTGACGATACCCTTGCCGCCTCTATCGAGCGACGATACCCTTGCCGCCTCTATCTAGCGAATTTAACGGCCGCATATCCCCGAACCTAACGCACGCCACTCACTGCCGTGGCCGCACAGCTACGAGAAATCAAGCCCGAATTTACACCTACGTCTACGAAAGATTGAGGATGTATGCAGTCTGAGCCAATGACACCACCCATCAATCAATAACACATTACACAATACGAGATGAGTATTGTTCGATATTTCTAATCGCAACTAGTAGAAGGTCCATCCCCTTCGATATCATTATGTTCATCGTCATTATTCCCATTGTCACCGTCTAAGTCTGTGTCATCTAGGTGGTCACTGTCGGGCATCTTTCTCAGTGTCATCAACTAACATCATTTGTAATGGTTGGCTAACTCTCCCTATTAACAACTCTAACGGACTTGATTTGGTTACTCGACTGAACGAGCTGTTAAGCGCAAGCTGTACCTCAGGCAGAACATCTTGTCCGGACCTATCAGATGTTTCAGCGGCTGTGAGCATGTTTTTGAGAGTAGACATCACCCGCTCTACCTGCCCATTGGCCCGTGAACTACCGGTTGCAATTAAATGAAACTGTATGTTAGCTGACTTGCAATAGTCACGAAAGTCGCCCCTGGTCTGCTATTAGTCGTTTAGGAGGGCCAAATAATGCACAACTACGTTTGACGGCCCTAAATACTGTTAGCAGTGTCGATGTTGCGAGTGTGATGCAAAAGAACGTACTTTGTAAAAGCATCTATCAAGACGAAAACATATTATTTTGCTCACTCTTTCCACTAAGCTTCCCAGTGACATCTATATGCACTGTGTGCCATGGGACTGGTACCTTTGTGATGGGATGCAGTTCAGCTGGGATTTTACCTGTCTGTGATTTCGAAACTTTACAAGTTATGGAATTGTCAACAATTTTTTTCACAAATTTTGACATATTTTGGGACCAATAAAAGTCATACAGTTTTTTCTTAAGTTTTCTCCCATCCCAAATGCACCAGACCCTCATGTACGTTATTGACGATAGACCAGCGCGCAGCGTAACGATCTAGGAACAACAGGCAGACAACGCGTCTTTCCGTTACGCTGTATTTTTCTGTACAAGATACCGGACCGGATTTCATATGTTTTGGCAACGTCCGGTTCAGCGAGAAACCAGTTTGGCGTAATGTTGGTCACAATAATCTGTCTGGGTTCTACATGGTCATAAGACTTATGGGGTTTCGGGGGTAACGGGTTTCGCGAGAAAAGGTCTACATGTAACGTACGTTTTCCTTCCCTATGTACAATCTCGAATGAAAAGCTTTGTAAAAAGGCCCACCATTGGTGTACTCTAGGAGTGAGATCAAGCTTTTTACTAGAGGATTTCAGGGAGCTGTAGTCGGTGACAACGACAAACTTATGGCCATGAAGATAATGCCGAAAATGCTCCACCGCATTCACGGACTGCTCTGAGCAGATAGATGCCGACTTCTACCGGATTACGGCTACGATGAAGTGACTGGTACGGTCGACCAACCGAACTGAGAACCTCCCTATCAGTCTCACTATCTTGTTCGTCTACTGCAAATGGTACATAGCTCCCGGGCATTTCCCTCAACCTACTGTACAAGTACGCGCCTGTTCGGAAGTTAAGTTTATCGCAAAGGGTCTTGCAATTTACAATACTACATGTCAAAATTTCTAATAGGCTCGCTTCAGTAATTCTATTTACTGCACAGTATTAACAATTTTAGCTAGACTGATACATGTCATACAGTCACTAAATTATCCAACTGTTTGCCATGGAACTTATAACTCTTCCATAAGTGATCGCTCGGCAACCAAATCACAATAAAATGAGAACTCCTCACCAGATTGTCTCATATGGTGTGGTGACGTCACACGTCAACCCTTTTCCCGGTGGATGAAGGCGCCCTGTTGCTTGCCTTCGTGCGGCTCTTTGCGTAATGTTTTGTACCGCGGCAGCTGAAGCAGACGACTCATGGCTTTGCTGTTAGCTGCTAAGTTCGCGTATCTTTTCCTGAAACAAAAACTCGAAGCACAGTATCACAAAGCTCGGTAATTCTAACCTTAAATCTAACAAAAAAAAGGAAATTCAAAGCAATCTAACAAAGTATACAAGAGAACATTTAAATTAAATCATTATTTGCACTTAAGCTTTATACTTTGTATGATAATTTTTGGATTACCAAGGCTTTAATGATAAAAATCAAACTTCAATTTCAAATTCTTTTGTCCTAATATTTTCCTAATCCTATTAGTGTCTCCAGTTTAAATATTTTAGGCTATAGCGATCACCACAGTTAAAAGTAACATTAGGATCGTTTAAACAAATCTCAAGCTCACCAGTTTTTACGGTAGTTATAGGCGCTAAACTATACGCCAGCTAAAGTACACAGAGTAAGAAACTATTCAAGATGTCAACAAATTCAATTCTACAGAACGATTGGAAAATCATGAACAGAGGGTAGATTATTTAAGCAGCCGCTCCTACTACGAAGTACTGTGTATGATTGATGTACCCTCACAGCGCAATTTTTGAATGATAAACTTTAATAATGGTAGGTAAACTGCGTAGTGGTCATATTAATCAACACTAAATCTCTGTAGAAACATTTCGCGTTCGGTCATATTATATCACTACGAAAACAATCGTTATAAAAACGTCCAATAAACTTTCTTTCACATGATTATTAGGCTAGCACGCTATATTCAACTTTTACTTGGAGGTTACTGGTAATACTTTTTTTGACAAATACCCACTAAACTGAATAAGTGTGACTCAAGTCTACCCTAGCATCTAGCTACACTGTCTTTTAGTGAACACTATATCGGAATCGTAGTGACAAGTTAACGACTGACCTGATGTGTTTTTAAAATCTATCGGTGAGGCCATGGTGCCTATGCCTACGTCCATGCGTCGCTCGTAGTTGACTGTCGCTTCTGGGTCACTTCCACTGGTGCAATGACTGACGATATGTCCCACTGTTCTTGAAGCAAACAATGAACTTTGATGTGGTTTGCTGTTAACTGCTGGCGTTTGTCACCGTAGTGGTGGTAAGTTGTAGTTTTCTTTTATACGAAGTAAACAATCGAATTTTCCATGTCCGTTTCTCTCGCAATGAAAACAATTTAAATAGTGCAATCTTCATTTGTTTTCATATGGTTTTGTAGGTGTCCGTGACGGTGTTAGCTTGAGTTTCAATAACGAAAACGCTTGTAGCTCCTTGATTTAGTGATGTCAAGTTTGTTGTATGTGGAAGGGTAGCCACTAATTTTGCTTAATTCATTTTCTTTGCTTCGTGTTCCATCTTTTCGCTCAGTGGCCCGTAGGCCATCCCACTTCTGATGACGGGACGGGCGGGCGTTGACCATCAGGTGACAGGTCATTTTCCATTATCAGAGTCCAAAATAATAGTCAAGCTTCTGATTTAAACTCGTATAATCAACGTAAGGTAATATTATAACAATGCACTATAATTAATCACTTTTAATTAACACGATAGCATAACGACAATCTAATGTTACTAATCAGAACGCAGTGAAGTCGGATCAGAGTTGGCAGCACGTCCGTGCCGTTCAACGCTCAAGCAAAGAATGTCCCCACCCCGTGGCCAGCTGCCCTTTTTATGCAGGTAGACCGGTAACTGGTAGGCTGCACGTGCACGGTGTTGCCAACCTCCGCCGCCGAATACACTCAAATCAGTCTGGATTTGACGTCCTGATTTTTGATCTTCGACAGGTATATATTTGACACCTACAGTTTGGATTTTTCAATTGATAATTTTTGTTTTAAAAACTACACGAAATTGACAGAATTCACGCGGATTTTTTTTTTTTAACTTATTTTCGACTGCACGCAATGAAAATATGAAATAGCTATGTATGCTACCTAGAAGTCGGGGAAAAGTATTATTCACTTCAAAAAGTTGGTTGAAATTATTAATATATTTGTCACAATATGAAAAAAAGATGTTTAAAAGGAATAAGGCCAAAACCCATTCAGGGCCAGTGACTCGGCGTATGGGTCATGACAAAATCCAAATTAAAAAAAAAAGGAATCTTACTATGACTTAATAGTATTAGTATAATAGCTACCTGGCTTCAGAAGCGGCGGTCTATTTAGCGTTCGCGCCGGTGTCATGACCAATACGTTGAGTCACTTGTTTTAGCAAAAAAATGGTTGTATGGTGGCCTGGCGTATAGTGTACGGTCGACGGCGCTTGGCCGTGGATGGGGGTGCGCCTGACCGCGAGCATTCGCCCGCTTGTAACAAGAAACAAATGAAACTTTCATTTCACCGCGGGATTCGCCTGTAATGTAATAAAAAACTTCATTTGTGTGATTTGATGTGTTTGTAAAAATTTCATTTGTTTTTTATTACACTTGGTTTAGAAGCACACTACGTCCGTTAATATCAATGTATCAAAACAAAGTGTAGTGTGGCTTAGAGCATAGACAAAGTAGTGTGGACATATCGACGAGGGATTTTCTTTGCGTTTCTTTCTCTTTCTGTTTCTAACTTCTCGATGCATTCATCCATACATCCATCCATTTGATTGAGTACTGAAAAAAATAAATAGCTCAACCTGTGTAACTACTTGAGAAATAGCCAAATTGTGCTTAGTAGTAGATAAATAAGCAAAATTATGCTTACTTACTTACTTACTTCGCTTGCTCAGTGACCCGAAGTGGATCTTGGCCTCCGACACCAAGCTACGCCATCCTACTCTATCTTGTGCTGCTTGTCGCCAATCGAAATCGGCCCCTTGAAGCTGGCACAAGTCTTTCTGGACTTCGTTGATCCATCGATACCTCGGTCGCCCGACCTGAAGCCGTCCACTAGGACGTCCCAGGTAGACTCTAAATTATGCTAATTTTACAAAACTTATTTTGGTTGCTAGTATCCCTCAGTTTGTCAGTCCTCCGATTTATGTACCTAGCAGCTAACATTTGGGCTACTTTCAACAAATCTTTTTTAGGGTTCCGTACCCAAAGGGTAAAAACGGGACCCTATTACTGAGACTTCGCTGTCCGTCCGTCCGTCCGTCCGTCCGTCCGTCTGTCACCAGGCTGTATCTCAACAACGGTGATAGCTAGACAGTTGAAATTTTCACAGATGATGTATTTCTATTGCCGCTATAACAACAAATACTAAAAATAAAATAAAATAAATATTAAAGGGGGGCTCCCATACAACAAACTTGTTATAGATTATATATATGTATAGGTACGGAACCCTTCATGCGCGAGTCGGGCTCGCACTTGCCCAATTTTTTTTCAGTGATGTCAGCATTTCATGCAATATAAACCTTTCGCGATGCGTCCTATGACACAATTTATTATATCTATTCCATCCCGGGTGAAAATCGAGTTTTGCCTCTCAGTTCCCTGTAATTCTATTTTGATGTGAAATGTATAAATAACGGCACATACAAAGTCACAGTGACTGCTCGTCAGAAAATATCACTTACTTGTACCGATGGACCTATGTTACAAGATCGGAAATACGCACCACGCACCTGGTGTGGTGTGACTATTTTCAGGCAAAATCGGCGCGCGTTCGTAACCTGTCATTTGTCACACGTCTATCGATCGTGTTGCCATACCTCATTACCAATAACTTCAATTTTACACACACTACCAGTAAAACACGGTTCTCAGGCGGCTTTTGCGAGTAAAAGAAATAAACTTCTGTAGTTTTTACATTGCCGGTACTGGCTGTCTCGGTACAGGACACAGGAGTGTTTAGTGCATTAGTAACGTAAAAGTATCAATTAATCAATGCGAAATGCATTCAGTCATTTTATTTAAGAAACTAGTGTGACAAAATCACAATAACATCATTACAAGAAGCTGATTATATTACAGTCAGTAACGGTACAGTCGAGTTAATTTACATCTACACGCTTACGAAATATGATGTAAGATGTAAATGAACTCGACTATACGTAGCCTAAGTATCAAGGGTGGAAAAATCACAGTGATTTTATTGGAACTGGAATTAAAGTCACAGCGATTGGTACAAGACTTTCCCCCATCTAGTGAGATGCTCTTGTGGTTATATTTACCTGTAGGCTTATTTTTGCTTACCTGCCGTGGGCCCATCAGAGATGGGCAAAAGTTAATCGATTAACGATTAAGATTAACTTTTTTAATCTCGATTAACGATTAAAATTGACGATTAGTTAATCTAATCGTACGAGTTCCGATTAATTTAATCTCGATTAAGTTAATCGTCGATTAATTTTTAGCGATTAAATTGTTAATCGATTAGTTAATTTGATTAATTTTTCTCGATTAGATAAGATAACCTGTAAGATAAAATAAGATATTTTTTGTAAGTCTAGTTAAGTCCCTGCCTAGAACTTCTTATAGTACTGCACTATAAAAAGCATCATGTATTACTGAGGGAAGAGGGAAGAGGGAACGGTCGGATACAAAGGTATCCGAACCAAAAAAGTTTCTAAAGGTATATTTTCTGTCCCTGGACAGAACATTGTATGTTCGTAAAAAGCACAAAATGCGCGTGGTCCAACTTTTAATCGCGAAATTAATCGTGAAATTTAATCGATTAAAATGACGATTAGTTAATCGTTAATCGAAGACACTCTCGATTAAGTTAATCTAGATTAAATTAATCGCGATTAACTTTTACCCATCATTTTAATGCCCATCTCTGGGGCCCATCAATCTTCTATGAATATGAAATAGTAAGTACGAGTAGGTAGCTCGATTTCATTACATTGTATTGAATTTCGTATAGGTACAATACAGATCTATATTGATTTAAGCTTACACGACTTTTACACATTATTATAACAAAACGGGACTTAATCTCGTTCAAACGGATGTTTTAATTGCTTCGACGTTTCGGACGTGACTTTATGTCCATGGCCTTGAAGAGACAAACAGCTCTTTACCAATGAAATCTAGCAATATACATTTTCAGAAGCGAGACCAGATGTACGCGTGAATAAACGAACCAACTTTCATATTAGCTAAGTTTAGAGGCATTCCCATTTCCATATCGTTCGAACAAAAACTTCGAAATTACATGTCTGAAGACAATCGGTTAAGTTGGATAGGTGCCGTGAAAACTTGATTTCACCTCGATAATTCACCCTCGAAACTTTTCTTTTTCTGTCGTAGTCACAGACACAGACCTAAATCTAAATAGACTACGCGAGTTGCTCCAACACTGTATAAAGGAGCGCAGTAAAAAAATATATACAAGAAATACTTAGCCATGAAAGGAAATACATTCCTTTATCTCGATCTTCGTTATTTTTATATTTGCAGGTCAATATGCATTTGACGACGCGTTTGGCTCCGTTTTTAGACACCTGCCTACTGAGCCGGCGGTCCCGGGTTCGAATCCTGGCCAGGGCAAATATTTGTGTGATGAACTCGAATATTTGTGCTTGGGTCATGGTTGTTCTATGTATTTAAGTATATATCTATCTATATAAGTACGTATATCGTCGTCTAGTACCCATAACACAAGCCTTCTTGAGATTTATTTGGGACTAGATTGATTTGTGTGAGGTTGTCCGATATTTATTAAAATACGTTACAATTGGGCATTTTTTCCGTTTGGAGGCAAAATCTAAAATCATAATTATCTTTTTATTTTATTACAAATGAAAGTGTAACGCGGGAAAATTTAAATTAGGATTATTTGTATACTTTTTGGCATCACAAATCGTCCCAATACAAATCTATTTTTTCGTTTCGCTTTGGACCTAAATCTGTACGGTTTGAGGTTAAATTTCCTTACTTACTTCGATGACTCAATGGCCCAAAGTGAGTCTTGAATTACCTAGAATGCAAATGTCTGATTTTTAAGTTTACCATGGGAATGTCTACGTGTACTTTTACTAATGCTATCGTCTTACGTCGCCCGTCACTGTCTCACAGTACTGCGAAGAAAGAAATAGGTAATATTTCTTGCGCGAGAAAGAGTCGCGTGTCACTGTTGTGCTAGAGGTGCTGCACCGATTTTGTGCGATTTTAGCGTTTTTTTTTTCTTTTTTGGTGTTAGTTGAATCTGCGGGTCCATGGGGGCCCTTTGCGTGATTTGGCACTGACACGCCTCGTCCACTTAGACAAAGCGCCGAGAAATTATTAGCGGAGTGGCGAGCGGCGGCTATAGGTGGGAGCGGAAGGTCCAACCGCGGCGTCTCACTCACTCCTATAGCCACTCCGCTCTTCCTCTCATTCTCGTCGTCGGTAGTCATGGTCGGGCCGTTAGTACTAGCCTACGACTAGCGATAGTCTTAGCGCATAAAATAAAAGAAGGTTCAGTTCGTGAAGCGCGTGATTAGCGGTTTCGGTTTGGCGCGCTCTATCCATTCAACCTTCAAGGTTAAATTGAACCGCTTCAATTAACTTCTGTGGCAACAGTAATACAATACTTACTCTACAGCAATAAGACATTCATATAAATGTCTTACAGTGTTCCGAAAGAGGTCCGAATAACGCGTAACCCATTTGCGAAATTTTTGAGAAGCCAATCTACCTTTAGCGAAAGTATTCCTAAAACCCTTGCAGTCAATGTGTTACTAATGTGCCAAACGTGACAATGTGTCAAGGACCAACTCATGTCATAAATTGTCACAACTCAAATTTAGGTCAATATTTCGGATTAGCACGCCAAACCTCACATTTACACCAAATTGTGCTTCGTATAAATATTATTATATAAAGACAACTATAATACAAAACAATAAGCAACTATAAAATTATGGCTGTGCCACGAAAGATCCCTCCTCAGCATGATGCTAGCTCGAGAGCTGATCTTGGGGTTCCAACGTCTCACTCATGACGCCGTAGTTCGTTGTTTGCGATGTCTTTCGGTAAATCTACGATGTCCTTTATTATGACATTGTGTCTGTAAGACATCCCTCTCACACGCACCCTGTATTTGAATTGACTCCTCTGTACTTTTTATAATCTGCGATCCGAAAAGACTGTTTTCAGGAGTCGTAAATATAAATGACGCAACCTTATCCGCGGTTACGATCGGTGTTCATTTAAATATTCGCCAAGTTTTAATGGCGGCTCTTACTTGTGCGTGTCCCGCGGCGAAATGGCTGTGCAACATTGTGTTATTTTAACCCTAACTCACATTTTATAGGTAACATAATTTTATAGCCATCATTTATAATCTGCATTGCACTGAAAAAAAAAACTATATTAACCCAATGTAGCCGATGCGGCTTGCCACCTAAGTTTCAAGCAAAAGACTGATGCCAAGATAGCTGTGGCGTGGTGATCATAGAACTCGGTTCCCTTTTTAAGACATTTTAAAACTTTATTCTACTGATCTTAGGAGAAAAAAAAGCCAAAAAACCAAAACTATGCTTGACGCCATGTCAGTGCTAGGCAGTACCTCTTCTCAGTCATGTTTTTTTTTATCTCTAAAATTACACGTGAGAGGAAGAGGGTAAACAGTTTCAATCTACCTTCGCAGACCATAATGCCGTCACAGATTAGATTGAAACGACTTACCCCCGAAAAAATAAGAAGAATACTCTTATTTCTTCCCATCCGGTCCGTTCCCATTTATGGGGTTTGGGTTGCCCGTACCGAATTTCAAATTGGTAATCTGTAGTCTATTCAGTTTAAAATCAGGTTTTAATAAATATGTAGGCCGGTCAAGTGGGAGTAGAACTCGCTACTACCAACGCTGTAAGGAGCAATATTACTGAAGGACTCTGGTCAAGTGACTACACTTTTAGTCCTCTCTCCCGAGCCATTAGGCTGTTGAGATCTGACAGAGATACCGAATACCGACATGGGCTAAGACCGATTTCGGTGTCTATTCCTACAGGAGGATGGCGATCATCCTTGCATTGCGTACTTTATCAACGGCAGCAGGGTTCGCGTATCTAGTCGCGACTTCGCTTGTCGCGCGCGTCACGCTCGCACGGTATTGAAAGGAAAGTGACAGATAGTATTTGTCGCGCGACAGAGTTGCCTAACATTGTTATGCTAGACGTTAGTTTTCTCATTCCGAACCATTCTCTAAAGTATAAAATTCTTCCAGTAAGCCTTATTCTCTTCGCAACGCCTTTAAAACGTTCTCAAGTTAACCTTAAACTGTAGTGCACTGAAGAGCGATTAGTTCAGGCATGCGATGAGGCGCGGCCGAGTGTCAGCGTGGCCTTGAGTCGTGGATTACGTAAGTGTACTGACATGCAGAGTGAGGTGTGGTGCAAGGACGGCGAGCGGAAAACACTTTAACGGACATGCTACGATTTCAGCGGCGACGAGCGGCGGCCAAATGTGGGAGCGAGACACCGCGGACTGATCTTCCGCTCGCTTCTTTGGCCGCCGATCGCCGCTGCTGCTAGCCGCCGAAGTCGTGGCCGAGGCGTAAAGCTATTTAGAGCGGCGTGTTTAACCGTTAAAAACTCTATTTCATTCATTCATTTATTTTGATAAAACATAGTTTTACATGTCAACATACTTATCAATATAGGATTTAAACTAATAGTAGAGTTGCTAAGCCGCGAAATTGTGCGCATCGGGTTACAAGCATGAAATTTCTACCACAGATAGAGTATTCTGCGGTGATTATTTTCAGATGTGAAGGGAAGTCAGATTCGTCCCCTGTATGGTAGGAGAGCGGGGTGAAGAGGACCAAGTACTGTTCTTTTTCTTTTTTTTATTACTGATCAGTTAAGGCTATTAGGGCTTGTGCGACATCGTTTTTGTGTAAAATAGATATCAGCTATAAATTTTTCATGTTACTTAAGAATAGTTTCATATGAAAATTTAGGTTTATTGCCGAAAAGGTTAAAATCACAACAAGTTTTTTTTTATTCAGAACGATAAATTAGTTATCTATCCTGAATATTTACAATTTAAAAAAATATTACTAAACAGAAAATTTAATCTTGTTTTTAAAAATGTATACATATTGGGCGGAAAAGTACCTTGAAAAAAATGTTGATGTCAAGCTTAGTCTGCGTGTTCTAGTACATTTTGCTAAGTCGCGAAATTGTGTACATCGGGATACAACCACGAAATTTCTACCACAGATAGAGTATTCTGCGGTGATTATTTTCAGATGTGGAGGGAAGTCAGATTCGTCCCCTGTGCAGCGGGAAAGCGGGGTGAATAGGACAAAGGAGTCCTCTTTTTCTTTTTATATTACTGATCAGATAACGCTACTAGGACTTGGGTGGTATCGTTTCCGTGTAAAACAGATATCAGCAATTCATTTTTCATGTTATTTATTCATAGTACCATATAAAAATATGGTTGTATTTCCGAAATTTTAAAAATCACAACAATTTTTTTTTATTTAGGGAGATAAATTAGTTATATTTCCTGAATATTTACAACTAATAAAAATATTACAAAATAGCAAATTTAATCTAGTTTCTAAAAATATATACATGATGGGCACTCTTCAAACAAACAGTAACTTAAATAAATTGTTGATGTTGAGATTAGCCCGTGTGCTCGTGATACATTACCAAAAAAAAATTTTTTTAAATTACATTAATTTGTTTTTCTAGGACGTATATAGTAAATATTACCTATATGTAAAAGCATGTTAATAATCATTATTTAATGTATTTAATGAAGCGAAATAGGATGCGTTCGGAGATTTACGTTGGTTACGCCGACGTAAAGATATATTTTAAGCTACTGTTTGTATGAGAAGTGCCCAACATGCATATATTTTTAGAAACCAGATTAAATGAGCTTTTTGAAATAATAATAATAATAATTTGAAAATGTTCACGAAATTTAACTAGTTTACCTCACTGAATAAAAAAAACTTGTTGTGATTTTTACCTTTTCGGCCATAGACCTATATTTTTATATAGAACTATACAAAAATAACTTAAAAAAATAATTTCTGATATTTGATTTACACGGAAACGATACCAAACACGTCCTGGTAGACTTAACTGACCAGCAATAAAGAAAGAAAAGAGGGATACTTGGCCGTATTCACTCCGCTCTCCCGCCTCACAGGGGACGAATCTGACTTCCATCCACATCTGAAAATAATCACCTTGGAACACTCTATCTGTGGTAGAAATTTCATGCTTGTAACCCGATGCGCACAATTATGTTAGAAAACAGCGGACTAACAACTCTACTATAAGTTTATATAAATTAATTATTATTCAGAGAGGTCTTAATTTTCTGGAAAAACTGTGGCTTTTACTCTTGTTGTATTTTGCAGTTGTTCTTCAATACGACCAAAACCAAAGTAAGAAAGGGGTCCTAAACTACGAACATCACACAGCGATCGAAAGTAAAATGCCGCAAATCGATGTTATAAAAAAAAACATGTAATACTAGTTACTGAGTTGTTTTTTTAAAACTCCGTCAACGAATTTGTTTCTTTGGTGAAGAAATTTTGGCAAAGATCTAGATGATTTCCACGAGGAATCATAGGAACTACTCAAATGTTGGGCACAACTATGGCCATTTCGGTATTTTTTCAGGAGCTCGTTCAGTTGTTCTTGGAAATATGTTTTTTTCCGGTTGTAGTTGGCTTTTTTTTGTGAAAAAGTGATTATTCTGCCATATCTCTTAGCGAGCTCCTGTTGGTAGTAGGCCTCTAAGTGACATGACAACATAAGCTGGTTTTTGATGCTGTTGCCGTGGGATTTTAATATCGAATGAGTCTTGTTATAATGGTATAACTATCATAACTAACTTTAGTTCCACCGGAAACTGCTTTATTTGACAATGACAAGGCTCGGCAGAGGCCGTGACATTTCAAAATTATGCAAAGACCCACGCATTAAGCGTAAGAGACAAGCAGTCTGGTATTAAAAGACATCATATAAGACTACAGTACAGGCGAAAAGTCTCGTAAATTTTTTCATAAATTAATTTTATAAGTGCTTTCGCAGCGTGTCCGATCCATATTAGATTTTTCTAAGAAGTCATCCATAATTTATTGAACTTATACGGAAGTTCCGTCAAATCGATCGTCATATCGACAGCTGTTATTTACGCGGTATTGCACTATCCCCGACGATATGGTCTCTAGGCGTCAAAATTTAGAAAAATAAAAATAATGAATTATGATAGTTCATTTAAAATACCAGCTGTACCGTAGTTACACGTCGTTTGCTACGAGCTATCTATGCTTGATTGTATACTGCAGGCAAATTTGCGGTCTAAACGACTCTTGAGGTTAAGCGTGAAATGAAAAGGTTTTTCCTGTTATAAGTAAGCTAGGCTATACGAAATCATTTTTAGGGTTCCGTAGTCAACTAGGAACCCTTATAGTTTCGCCATGTCCGTCTGTCTGTTTGTCTGTCTGTCTGTGCGAAAAATTTTTTTGGGGTAAGTACCTCTCGAACACCTAAAGTGGGGGTGTTTTTTTTTTCGTTTCAACACTAGTGTGTGGTGTGTCGTTGAATAGGTCTTTTGAAAATAGTAGGGGTCTCCATCCATCATTTTTTGATAAAGTCAGCAGTTTTATAAATATTCGCTCCGAAAATAAAAAATATAGCGTCCCCCCCTCTAACTTTTCCACGACGGGTAAAAAAAATATGGAAAAATTCATGAACATGAGGCCTTATAAGTAGTTTCAATGAAAACTATATTGAACAAAATCGGTCGAGCCGTTTTTGAGTTACCGCAAAATTTCATCATTTTCTTAAAATGACGTAAGTTTACTTCCAAAAGGTAATTAAAGTTACTTTGGCGTTTACGACCTTTTTATAGAGCTTGAAATCTTTTTTGTAACTTAAGTCTATTGTGAAGGATGAGCAACTACGGAACCCTACACTGAGCGTGGCCCGACATGCTCTTTGCCGGTTTTTTTTAATAATAAAGTGTACATCGTTACGTTAATTCACGTATCGTTTGACCGAAAGCCTTTAACTTGGTCCCTAGGCGCTAAACCGTAGCAAGTACGGAACGGAGGCCAATTATACCCACTCGACTACATGCTACGGGGGTTTGCCTCCCCATGCTGTCCAGTCTGTTTCCGCTTTAAAATACCTGCCTGCAAAATACCTTCTTCAGGCATGTGCCTACTATGTTTCGATCGTGCCAGAGCGGTTGTGGTAACCATGATGGAGCCTTGGGCTGATGTTTCCCGTCGCCAGCATAGACACCAGCTTCAATATATATTTTTCTTTATTTTTATTATTGACCTATATTTCTAGAAGACTACCTATGATAATAATAATTTGATAGTAATATATTTATTAAAAAAAAACGTGGTGGCATAACAAGATTGAGGTTTGCAAGCCAGCCTACCTAACCTGTCTATTATTAAATAATATTTTTATTTAAACGAACTGTTTAAATGAGGCACCAACTCGCGCTGAGTTACAAACATTTATTCGTGACGTGACCATAAAACATAAGGGGGCAGAAATAAAAAAAAAAAAAATCAATAGCCAACTATAATATTATGGCTGTGCCACGAAAAGGTCCTCAGCATGGTGCTAGTTCGAGAGCCAGCGCTGATCTGCCGTGGGACCATATATGGCGCTACGGAGATCGGTGGAATGCCTGTAACGTTGGCTGTTCTTTTGAATTAGTCCATGATTCAACAAAACGGACCATTTCCGCCCATGCCGCCCATATTAATTTTAGCCCCTTCTACTACTTAGGTACTAGTAGGGTTGCCATCAGTCCGGGTTTCCACGGATTTGTCCTAGTTTAGAGGGCATCCGGGGAGCGTCCGGGCGGGGTTTTATTTGTAGTCCGGGTTTAATATTTTCACGTCGAGAGACGTAAATTATGTCGCTCGTGATATGGGACCACGTTTGGGGACGGCCGCTTTTATCTTCATAAAACTACTAATCTGTCTACAGCCGAACAAGATTTTAAGAGGATGAAAGACTTTCCTTCCTTCCTTGTATGAAGGTTGATTTTTAATTTTACTCAGTAAGTACAAAAAAATATGGACATGTCCGCCCGTCCAGGTTCTGAGCTCCAATATCCGGGGTATTCACGTTTTTTGTCCAGGTATTAGAGATGACAACCCTAGGTACTAGGTAAGTAGATAAGGTAGGGCTACTGACGGTGACCACACAGTCTAAAAGGAAGGGCTGTACATCACACCCACATCGCATTAGGGGACGGCCCTTATCGCATTGTTTATTCTATTGCTGTGGCATTGTAAACGCCACATAAATAGAATAAACAGGCACAATAGGTTGCAGTGGCATTTACATTTTGCGTGGGTTTTCAGCCAATGTCTTTGAATCCTCGAAACAATCATGTCTATTTCAGTATGACAAAAAATATTATTTTCATCTCTCCTGTTCGGAAAGTGTCATTTTCATGAGTAGATAGCCGGGTGGAAAATAGCTTTTCCATCCCTAGGGTGGAAAGTATTTTTTTTTAAGTGCCACGGTCGCCACGGAGTCAAAGATAATTGCCATCTAGATGCACGTCGTGACCAACTCAATTAGGTACCTACAGTCTAGTCGGCCGTGGTAAGTGGCCATTGAAAAATGGTCTCCAAAGGTTAGATATAGGCAAGCTTAACTTATTTATATTTAATAATTTTATATACAAAACCATTAACCCTAATGGTTTTGTATATAAAGGAAGGGCTCAATTGAAGCGAAGCGGAGTGGAGACTTTCGGAATCGACGAATCATTTCCGTTTTTTTTTTTTTTTTTTTATTTATCATAATAAACTTTGAATCTCGCCTCCGCTTCACTTTTGATTGGTCGATTCCGCACGTCCCCTCCAGTGGAACCGCACCTTAAAGCGGAGCGGAGAAAATGAAGCAATCACGCTTCGTCTTTCTGCATATACATCTTAAGATATGTGACTCCGCCCCGCTTAGTTTCTATGGACAGGCGGCCTAAAGACGATGTTCCAAAACGACATTACGAGTCGTAACGAGGGTTCCCACTGATTGCTACGCGGACTTAGGGCACGGTAAGTCCCTGCGGGCCCCCGGTGTCCTCGTTATTAATAACTTAATAACGAACCATGATGTACTGAATCGCAGTTGCTACAGTCGGTCGTGGTTCACCCTTATTTTATAGACAAACGTTTCATTTCATAGACTTAACAATTCATCCAAACCATAAAATATTTCGGATTATTAAAAACAAACCTAACCAAATAGGATGTTCATGATTTGTGAAAAGTGTATCCCATCAAAAACATAAATGTAAAATGAGAGCCAAGTTCAATATCGCGTGCACTTCGCCGACAAAAGAATTGAGATCTGCAAGGGCGCCAAGTTCTTTGCCCTAAAATTTTTAGATACAAGGACATGCGACATACTCAATGCATTTATTTTACTTGGGGAGTAATTCAATATCAAGATTTGACTTGGCTAGTTTTCACAAACTAACTAAATTTTATAAAAGTAACATAGTCATAGTTCATTATCAAGCTAACAGTATAAGTAACAAGACGTACACTAACTTGCGTACTTACCTTTACGAAAATAGGTAATGATTTGATTGATTTTGATTTAAAATATAAATTTATATTTTAAAACTAGCCAAGTCACGTCTTGATATTGAATTACACCCCAAGTAAAATAAATGCATTGAGTATGTCGCATGTCCTTGTATCTAAAAATTTTAGGGCAAAGAACTTGGCGCCCTTGCAGATCTCAATTCTTTTGTCGGCGAAGTGCACGCGATATTGAACTTGGCTCTCATTTTACATTTATGTTTTTGATGGGATATCATTACTTTTTGTACAGAAATTATTATGATGTGTAAATTAATTGATTATTATTTGTTAATTAGTTCTGTGTGCTATTCTAGTACATCTTTTGAAAGTTTTGAACAAACAAAGAATTTTCCAAAACGGTTAGTACGTATTGGATTTTAATGTGCATGTATGTGTAAGTGTGTGCGTGTGAATTTATATGCTATTCTAATATATCTTTCAAACAAAAAAAGAATTTTCCAAATCGGTTTATAAATGACAGAGTTCTGAGGCAACAACCATCAATAATAATAATAATAAAAAAACATAAAAAAATCACTGTTTTAGATTTTTATATGTATACACACACAATTACTAAGCTAGATGCCAAATTTCACCTTTCTAGGTCACCTGGAAGTGGGTTAGGTTTTTGATTACTAGTGAGTCAGTCAGTCAGTGATAAAAATACCGTTTTTTGGACTTTAATATCTCAATAACTATTTAACCTATATTCATGAAATTTGGGGTTCTACTTGTTCTAAAGGATCTTAATACATAAGCCAAATTTCATTTTTTTATGGTCAATAGATTTGGAGTTATTCGGGGGTCAAAAGTGGCTCCAAACGGTTCGTGTAATATAACACACGGCTGCTGCTCGCCAGTTCCTGCGGTGAACTTGGCTGGACACGCTGCCGCGTGTCTAGATGACTTCAGGTGGATTGACAATGAAATGAAAATACATAAAACCAAAATTCTAACAACATGAACACAATAGTAAATGTATTCTGTACTAGCTGCACCGCGTGGTGTTACTCGCTCATCCCACGGGAACACTACAGTTTTCGGGATAAAAAGTAATCTATGTGTTTATCCAGGGTGTCAACTACATTCATATCAAAATGTATTCAAATTGGTCCTGCCGTTTGAGCGTGAAGAAGTAACAAACAGACTCACAAACTTTATAATATTAGTATGCATTATAAATTGTAATTATATATTTACCTTTGACTGTACTTTCTTGTACCTTTGTTATCAATCGAGCTACTTATTATTTATTAGAGCACTGTGATAGTTACACTACGATGTTCCTAACTTTCACAGAATATTCTAGATCGAGTCACCCCATCTGAATATTTATTACCTAATCTAGACGGAGTTAGGTCTCGTCGTATATATAGGAATCCAATAACGATAAATCACTTGAAGATTGCAAACATGTTTTAAAAACGGTAACTGTCTCAGGGCATGCGAAATATTCTCTAATTTCACGTTACAAGAAGAGTTATAGAAATATGAAGACGGACGTGAAAGTGACCCATATTCTGGCAAAAACCGTAAGGAACAGTTGTGTAAGGGTCGTTGTGGAGTTATTTGGGAAGGACCCTTGTCTGGCAGTGGTCTTTTGTCCAATGATGGAGTAATTACCTTTTGTTTATCTATTTAAAACAAAGTTCGAACGACATACTGATGCCAAAATGGTGGGAATAGCGAATTTCATCGAAAATAAATTATCTGTGTAAATAATATATGTCGCAGAATGGCCGTGAGCTTCATCGAGATTTTCATTATGAGCAGACATCGTTATAAATTTCAGGGCCCTCGAGGTAATCAAAAGTCAGTTCTTCAGTAAGTCCATATAATCACACGAATTACACTTTTATCACAATTTACAACAAATTAAGAGTCACTGTCTCAGGTAAACTAATCAACACTAATTATGCACAAATGAATAACAATTAACAAAGCTAGCGGTGCGTCCACACGCGGCCGCAACCCCAGACGAATCTGTCGCCCCAGGATAACCACTGAAGGTGAAGTACCACGGCCCGCTGTCAGGCCAAACTCGACCTTATATCGGCTATGATCCGACACGGCCATCCCTGACAGTACACCCGTCCTCGGGTGCAGCGCCTGAAACAATACAGGCAACACACAGTACACTCTTATTCACTAGAGCTTACTCCAAAGTAGTGTCAAATAAGGTTACACTACCTTTTGACAGGTTTCACTATTCTAATTACAACATAATTATCATTTATACTCGAGCCGCACCAACGGCCTACCTGAGCCGCACTAACGGCCTACCTGAGCCGCACCAACGGCCTACCTTGAGGGATTATACGTAATGGCTAGCTAGCTCTCACAGTGCTCCATTTTTGCACCAATAGTCGCACCAACGACGCACGCAGTCGCACCAACGACTTCAGTCGCACCAACGACTCCAGTCGCACCAACGACTTCAGTCGCACCAACGACTCCAGTCGCACCAACGACTACCCTCAACCTCAAGGCATCATCTTTATGCACCAACACAAAGACTCTAGCCGCTGCGACGGCACACTCACTATTACCACTACTTAGTTTGTGAAATCTCTGTGTTTACTGGTTCATCGTCCGAGTCAGTATCGACACTGAGCTCTGATGGAATTTGATGATCAGGCAACCGTCTAATTCGGTCATGGGGATACTTGTACGTACGTTTTGAATTAAGGGATTTTAACAAGTAACGGTCGCTATCCAGTACTTCAATGATTTTAAATGGACCTTTAAACTTAGGATCAAGCTTTGTTTGATTCCTTTCTTCATTTTGCAATAGCACATAATCATTAACATTGAATTTCACAACTGATGCCTTGTTTTTGTCAAATCTAGATTTATCATAGCTAGCATTTGATAAAATATTTTGGTTTGCTTGCTCTCTAGCTTCCTCAATATTAATCTCTACATCATCATCATCAACTGCCATCAGACTCAATGGTCTCGCTACTTTACCGATCAATAACTCTAATGGGCTGGCTTTGGACACACGATTCATGGACGAACAATTGGACAAATTCAAAGTGAATCCCGCTTTCGTCAAAACGGCTAAAACAAGACGGAGTCGCTCTATACCCTGCTCTACATCCGACGCTATGATCAAGAGGTCATCTACATACGCAACTACAAAAGAATATGCCAAATCTCCTAAAGCCTCCATCACAGCTCGTTGGTAGACGGATGTGGCGTTTTCGAGGCCAAACGGCATCGCGAGCCACTCCCATTGTCCGTCAGGTGTAACAAATGCTGTTTTCTCAATCGAATCCGGATGAACGGGAATCTGATGGTACCCGCTTAACATATCAAGACTTGTGAACCACTTAGCACCACTAAGCCTAGCTATTTGATCCTCTATTAACGGTAAGGGGAATCTATCTGCCACAGTATTACTATTCAATTCCCTATAATCCACACACATACGATCGGACCCATCTTTTTTTTCACTAAAAGGATCGGACTTGAAAATGGCGAACAGCTTGGACGAATGACACCTGCGCGGAGTAACTCATCAATTTTATCCTTAACTATCCTCCGTTCTTCTGTACTCAAACGATATGGACGTCGTTGAACAGTACGTGATTGATCAATCAAACGAATTTCTAACTGTCCAGTAGTCACTAGACTTTCGGAAACCTGGTTAGAAAATGATGAAGAAAATTCTTGCAAATTTTGTAACAATTGAGATCTATAACAATCAGGAATATCAGTATCAATCGCATCAAAACTAATTTTGTTCTCACGATTAGTCAAACTAGTTATGTTACCACAAAACACTTCAACTTCATCCCGAAATAGAACAACGGTGTTCGCAGTTAATGCCACTTGAAACCCTAGCGATAAGATTTCTCGCCCGACCATAATATCCTGACTTAAACTTGTATCGGGTACGGCATGAAAAAGAACCTCTTCACAATTCCCGTTAATGTAAACATCGGATAAGACTTGTGTCGTACTGTGAATCGCATGTTGACCAATCCTAATTAATTTTACTATGTTATAAAATTTATAAAATCTACCACTAAATTAATTAGCCAAACTTTCCTTTATCAGGGAACATTCAGCGCTAGAATCAAATAAAAATGGATACGACTGACCGTTATTAATCATGTCTTCACGTGGATTAACCACACTGCATTGGTCGACTCGGTAGTTTTTCTGAATAGCAGTTGCATCTGGGTTCGCCGGGGAACCCCCCGCAGCGTTGCCGTTACCGAAGCCGCTCAAACCCGCCGACCCCGTCGCCACCGGCCGGGAACACTTGGAGGCGAAGTGGCCTCTTATTCCGCACCGATAACACGTCAGATTCCTTTGCAAGTTCTTATCCTTCGGTTCAATATCGTTCATTTTTGTATGCTTAGATCGACACTGCCGATTTATGTCCAATCTTTCCACAATTAAAGCACCGGATAGGTGTATCCAACGAAGAAGAGGGCTTGAACCGCTTGGCACTGTTATATGAAGTAAATCCTATATCACTGGATTCACCAATTCTTCTTTTTAAATGATAAATTGCATTGAGCTCTCGTTGCAATTTCTCACGCGTTATAACTTCGTTCGTAAATGCAATCCGTTTAATGCGATCGTCATACTGCGCCATATGAGCGAGCACTGGTGCATATCGCAATTTGCTCACTGTCTAGATTTTGCCACTTCGAGGAAAGCATTGTTATGAGTCTTGATGCATATGCAGCCGGGTGTTCGTTCTCTTTCGGGCGATTAGACTGCACATTAATAAGCGTCGCTGCCGGCGTTTCTTGCGTGTCATAGCGAGCAGTAAACAGCTGTTTAAAATCCTTCCACAACATCCCAGCATACGATACCTGCGAGAACCAGATTGACGCATTCCCTTTGAGCGCAGTACTTAGTGCTATGACAAGCGCACCGCCCTGTATAGACCGCTCTGATAGGCACAGATCTACGGTATTGCACCAAGCTCGAGGATCAGCTTCGGGAAAATCTGGATTAAAATCAGGTAGTTTTATGTCGGTAGAAGTCGCCGGAGCTTTCATAGCTTCAATCAGGTTTAATATTTGCAAACTTTGCGTTCTCATTTGCCTATCGTGCATTTGCAGCTTGGTACGCCATAAGTCAGTGTTTATTACACCTTCACCACCATTACCTCGAGGTGATCCCACTTCTGATGTCGCAAAATGGCCGTGAGCTTCATCGAGATTTTCATTATGAGCAGACATCGTTATAAATTTCAGGGCCCTCGAGGTAATCAAAAGTCAGTTCTTCAGTAAGTCCATATAATCACACGAATTACACTTTTATCACAATTTACAACAAATTAAGAGTCACTGTCTCAGGCACGTCTCAGGTAAACTAATCAACACTAATTATGCACAAATGAATAACAATTAACAAAGCTAGCGGTGCGTCCACACGCGGCCGCAACCCCAGACGAATCTGTCGCCCCAGGATAACCACTGAAGGTGAAGTACCACGGCCCGCTGTCAGGCCAAACTCGACCTTATATCGGCTATGATCCGACATATATAATAAGTATCTGTGTTTCATTTGTAAACTTATTTCGGTGTGCAATAAAGCATTTTGAATTGTATTCTGTCCCTATATACCAAAAAAAATCTCACGGGCGAAACTATAGGCAAACCTACTCAAAATATTATAGCAAATTTCATCAAATGCCTTAATTTTTTGGGGACAATCCGCCATAAACATGTCTTGATTCTTGATACGGTTAACCATAGCTAGGCACAGGCTAGACTACTAAAACGTAACTTTTTGGGGTTCCGTAGGTACCTAAGGGTAAAAACCGGTCCTTATTACTAGGACTCCACTGTCCATCCGTCCGTTTGTCTATCACCAGGCTGTATCTCATGAACCGTGATAAGCTAGACTTGAAATATTCACAAATGATGTATTTCTGATACCGTTATAACAACAAATAGTAAAAATTGAATAAAATTAATATTTAAGTAAGGCTCCCATACAACAAACGTGATCGGTGTCGTTAACTGTGCACCTCAATTGTATCCGGCGCCATACATATACTAGGTGCAAAATTAACTCGCCCAATTAGTTTATTTGATGGTACGAAACCCTTTGCGCGCGAGTCCTACTCGCAATTTCCGATCCGCAACTTTTATTGAAGGATTTAAAAATATATACTTACCTATATTTTTTTGTATTATCTCTCTCTCTCGCTCGCAGCAAAACTTTATGGTAATCCATTCGACTGGAGGCTTGAAGCTCGTTGAGATTTCACGAGTTCAGTTAAATAATGAAAAAACTATCAAATGGTTTTCATTTGATATTTAAACCTTATTCCATGAAGTTAGGTTGCATTTGCAAAATGGAGCGAGTGCTTATAAGAATGACGTCTCTACGTGAATAGTCCATGCTATTATTTTACGTATAACGGCGTAGTAAAAAGTAACTGCATAGTGATTTCGTTTGTATGCGTAAATATTTACTGAGAAGACAAATATATATACGTAGGTACTTTTACTTCAATTTAATCAATTGATTACCAATTGCCATATCTAGTAAAAACATGTTTGTTATCTTTAGTTCTTTGTGCATCGTCTTTCAATTGTTTTATCGGTCACGGAATGTTTTTCAACTGGCTTGAAAAAGAGGAGGTTTTCAAGACAATAAGTATGTCTTTTATGTTGTAATTGTAACCTCCGGATCAGGACTTAATTAAGCATGAACCAATTTGGAAAATTCTTTTCATTCTTGTCATTTGATGGGATCCAAGGAAATTTATAGAGCTCTTCATTTGTGCAGGTTTATAATTATCAATCTATGAATAATAGTTTTCTTTCCTATTTATATTTTCTTCTCTAAAGATGCCGATCTTATCATTTGTTAAAGAAATTCTAGCTGACGCGTTTGACTCCACGCTATATGACAATTTTCTCAAACATGCAATGTAATGTCTTCATAACGTGCGTTAAAGAAGGCTTCGAAGTATCACATTTCGGGCGGAACAACTTGATAGAACTGTAAAGGAATTTCATACAAAATTTAAGGCCTAAGCGGGGAAGTAACTTTGTTTTAAACATGGCGTCTGTGTTCATGAACAGGCTAAATAGCAGATTTTTTTTTTGAGTGGTGTATTGTTTCTTTCATTGCATATGTTTGAGAAAATCAGTATACATGCCTATTGCCTAGCCGTGAAAAGGGCTTGTCGGCTTCGTATCACTATCCTCACGTCAAATCCTACTCACCCGGCAAGCCCTTCTGTCCCGGCGTCTGCATCGGTAATTTATTCTATTTATTTATTCTTTACATTAGCACTAACAGATGAACCTTACATGCTAATTCTTAATTAATTCAATACATATTACATTTGTTATTACAGTAGACATTATTACTTACAAAATAAAGATTAAAATAAAGATTAGATCCATAATGATTAATAAAATTGTATGAATGAAATAAATTTATTAAATGGTGCTAGTCGTCACTATTGTTTCCAAGTAGCGGATTGATGCTGCCAAAAACTCAGACTCCGAGCTAAAAAATATGACAAGTTCGCTGTCGCTGTTCAGTATGTCATTCAGAAGCCGTAACGCTTGGTGCAGAGGAGAAGATGCGAGCGCGCGCGTCCTGGCCGCTGTAATGTACTATAGCGGAGTATTTTTATGAGTATTAGGGTTCCGTACCCAAAGGGTAAAAACGGGAGCCTATTACTGAGACTTCGCTGTCCGTCCGTCCGTCTGTCACCAGGCTGTATCTCAAGAACGGTGATAGCTAGACAGTTGAAATTTTCACAGATTATATATTTCTATTGCCGAACAAATACTAAAAATAAAATACATTTTTTTTGGGGTGTGTAATGAATGATAGATATAAAAACGTTTCATATAATTTCAATAGATATAACAACATTCGATATAATGTTTCATTTGATATAACATCATTAGGTATAATTTCAATTAGTATAAAAGTCATTTGATATAACGTTTATATTCGCAAGATAACCTAACACTCCGCCTCGCTTCGCTCGTCGTCGTACCTAACCATGACTCTATTATAATTTAACTTTCATGTTTGAGCAGTTTGATTGTCTATTGAGCCTTTAAACGTATTATATCAAATGATCATTATACTATATGATATTATGCCATATGAAATTATAACAAATGTTATTATATTATTCGATTATTAACCACTTGATCGTTATATTGACCAATATTATATCATAAGTTGTTATAGCAACCGTTAGACACCTGTTTTTTTTAAGGGGGGCTCCCATACAACAAACTTGTAATAGATTATGTCACGGAACCCTTCAACCCTTCATGCGCGAGTCGCACTCGCACTTGCCCAATTTTTATTCTCTACGTCATTGAGAATAATACGCAACCATGGAAAGCAGAAAACCTAGTACAGCTGTAGCAAAACGACGGGTGACTGTCCCGGCTATTGCCATATTATGCTGGTATTTGCATTTTATGCTGCATAAAGGATTTTTCTGCAGCCGTCTGCTTTCAAAATGCCGTTTACCTGGTTATACGTTTTGGGCGGCTTATGAACTTCAACATTACTTTATATGAAAAAGATTTTAATATTTTTCGACAGTTGTATAGTTATTAAGACTTTAATATTCGGTAAGTTTTAGTAGACAGACGTTTTATATTCCATTTTGAATTATTTTAGTTAGGTAATGCAGTAGGTAAGGGAATTCGGACACACATTCTTAATTCAATGCGTGTATTATATGAAACAACTCTAAATCATTTGACTTTAAAACACTCGAGTATTGGTATAATTATGAAATATCCGCAGAAAAGTAGTTAAACTAGTATTCGTGTTTTAGTGGCTATCATTATGTAGTAGTTGTATTAGCTGCTGTGTACTCTATGTAATTACGCAAATTATGGTACATTTTGACTTTTAATTAAGAATAATTACAGCTAATTTTCTTGAGATTCATAGGATTCATAATGTACATTAATTATCTAACATGAAACACCTTCAGTGAAGGTTTAATTTAGAAAAGAACCCGATTTCAGCAAATTTTCAATCATGATTCAATTAACGAATTTCCCTGCCAGTCTGACGCTACAATTATGTAATCATCCAATTAGCCCAACATTTTGCCAAGTAATTTCTATTGAAGATATATATTTTCGTGAATTTAACGAATTTCAGCCAAAACGTAGACTCGTTTAGGTCAAGGCCCCAGGCTGTGAATAATGTGGGTTTCACAAAAGGTTGTAACGTACTAGGTAGGAATATAGGACCTGGGCCTGATTCAACGCTTCTGATGACATGTGTCCAAGATGTCGCCACTAATACATTTTGGGTCCACTCTTCCAATTGGGGATTAGTATGAAAATTACCGCGGTTCTTGTTAAAAGTCGATTTTCCCCACACATTAACTAATTCAATAATTGCATTACCTAATTCGAATAGACCGTTATGACATCATTGATGCGAATATTCGCCTGATGAAATGCTGTTTATTCGAATAGAACATTTTTTTTTTCTAAAATTTCGTAAAGACTGGTTAAGTTTCGAAGGACGAATCAGACGAGAACGAAATCTCGATTTGTATGGGTAAATATTAAGGGATAATCTTACACAAATCGACCTAGTCCCAAACTAAGCAAAGCTTGTACTATGGTAGTCCGTAAGCCCGCTCCAAGATTGCCTACGTAATATGACATCACGATAAAATGCATGGCACACGGTCGAAAAAGTTGTGCTGAGCGAGAATCAAACGATTATCGCACAGAAAATTGGCCGGAAGTTTGAGAAAATCCTTCACTTCCGGTCAAAATTTTAGGGGTGTACTTACGTCATGTGACATCATTACGTGACAGATGGCATCATGTAGCCCTTTAATCGTAGATAGTGTAAACATAAGTCTGCCAGTTCTAAAATGGCCGGAAGTGCTTGGCAGACGGGGTCAAAGATGGTCATCGGATACGTTTTCCTACGTTTTGTGGTATCTTGACGAAATTGATTAGAAATGTTTTAAAGTATTAGTGTCTCTGGGTGGATCAACTTTTTCTTGTTGTTATTCTGTCCCGCCACCCAGGATGGCGGCAATGGTGATTGAGCTCCATAAAAAAGTGTTGATAATTTATAATATTAGTATTTTCAAGGGATATTCTAAATAAGAATGGGTTTATAACTGCGGCAATTACAACATTTTTGTTGAATATTGCCGCCGAAAATCGTAGTTTTAAAGAGTAACCCAGGGGACATCATCACCATGGCAACAAGCAACAGAAAAAATTTGATTGACCCCTCTATAAATAAATAAGTCTGCCAAGACATATCTGGCCGGAAGTCCTTCAAAAGTGATTTTTTAGGGGTCCGTAGTCAAACCCTTATAGATTTGCCATGCCCGTCGGTTCGTCTCTCCGTCCGCGGCTTGGCTCCGTGACCATTAGTACTAGAAAGCTAAAATTTGTTATGTGTATGTATCACGACGACAAAAAGATAAAATAAAAACAATTTTCTTTTTTCGGGTAGGTACCTCTCGTATCGTACACCTAAAGGGGCGCTTAATTTATTTTTCTTTCCAGCACTAGTGTGGGGGGTGGCGTTGAATAGGTATTTTGAAGATAATAGGGATCTCCAAACATTATTTTTTGATAAAGTCAGCAGTTTTGTAAATATTCGCTCCGAAAATCCAAAAAATAGCGTCCCCTCCCTCCTGTAACTTTTTAACATTGAGTCCAAATAACATATAGAAAAATTCATGAAAATATGACCTATTTATTTATTTAATCTTTATTGCACAAAAGAAAACTTATCGTACAAAAGGCGTACTTAATGCCATAACCTATAAGTAATTTCAATGAAAACTTTATTTAATAAAATCGATTGAGTCGTTTTTGAGTTATCACAAAATTTCATAATTTTCTTTAAAATGACGTAAGTGCCGCGCGGCGTCCTTATACTTCGAACATTACACATATTAGTTAAAAGCCATACTGCATTAAAACATTCCACTCAATCTGGCGCGTATAATCGATAACTTCCAGAAGTTTATAAGTAATTACAGTTACTATAGCGTTTACGACCTTTTTATAGAACTTGAAATCTTTCTCGTAATTTAAACCTCGGGATTAGGAGCTCGGGATTTAAGCCCGTCTATTGTGAAGGATGGGTCCCTATATAATGGCAGTCTTTGCAAAGTAGTGCACGACCACGTTCTAGGGGAGCCAATTCCAATGAGTGCAGGAGTCAAACAGGGTTGCCTCCTGTCGCCGCTGCTCTTCATAGTCCTGCTCGACGACATCATGCGGAAAGTAACAGAAACACCTAGGGGCATAAGATGGAATAAAAGCTCACACCTGGAGGACCTCTGGAGGTCTTCACTGCCCGATCTTCAAATGAAGCTGGACTCGTTACGAGAGGAAGCTCAAGTTCAGGGATTACGAATAAACGCTAGGAAGACCGTCGAAATGCGAGTTCAGTCGAGCGAAAACCGACCCATAAGACTCAATGGGACACCGCTGGAATCTGTCGCAAAGTTCACATATCTCGGCAGCACCGTGACCAACAGCGGTGGTTCCGATGACGTCGTCGACGCGAGGATTAGGAAAGCTAAATATGCCTTTGCCCAGCTGAAACAGGTCTGGGATTCGATCGTGCTCACCCGACGGATCAAGATTTCCCTCTTCGATTCCATAGTGAAGTCTGTTTTGCTCTTCGGCTGCGAGTCTTGGAAAGAGACAAAGGGTCTGACGAGCAAGTTACAAGTGTTCGTCAACAAATGCCAGGATCCATCCTGCGCATATTCTGAATACTATCAGTAACGAAGATCTTTGGAATCGATGCCACCAAATCCCGATCAAGCGATAAATCGCTCAACGGAAGTGGAAGTGGATAGGGCACACCCTTCGAAGACCAGAGGACAACATCGGCAAGGTTGCGTTCAGGTGGAGGCCGCGGGAGCAGACGACAGAGCCGACCGGCGCACACGTGGCAGCGCACCGTCGACGCCGAGCTGCGGGCGGCCGGGCTGAGTTGGAGTGACGCGGAGCGCGAGGCACAGGACAGGAACGGATGGCGACGTCTCACGAAGGCCCTCTGTACCACTGGGGTACCATAGGACAGCAACAACATTGTGAAGGATGGGTAAGTACGGACCCTACACCGAGCGTGGCCCGACAACCTATTCAACACCACCTCACACACTAGTGTAGGAAAGAAAAACAAATTCACCCCCACTTTAGGTGTACGAGATACACACGAGAGGTACCTACCCGAAAAAAATTTTTTTTACCGTTTTGTCGTCGTGATACACATACTCATACCAAATTTTAGCTTTCTAGTACTAATGGTCACGGAGTCAAGCCGTGGACGGAGAGACGAACCGACGGACATGGCAAATCTATAAGGGTTTGACTACAGAACCCTAAAAAATCACTTTTGAAGGACTTCCGGCCAGATATGTCTTGGCAGACTTATTTATTTTTAGAGACACTATTACTTTAAAACATTTCTAATCAATTTCGTCAAGATACCACAAAACGTAGGAAAACGTATCCGATGAACAACTTTGACCCCGTCTGCCAAGCACTTCCGGCCATTTTAGAACTGGCAGACTTATGTTTACACTATCTACGATTAAAGGGCTACATGATGCCATCTGTCACGTAATGATGTCACATGACGTAAGTACACCCCTAAAATTTTGACCGGAAGTGAAGGATTTTCTCAAACTTCCGGCCAATTTTCTGTGCAATAATCGTTTGATTCTCGCTCAGCACAACTTTTTCGACCGTGTGCCATGCATTTTATCGTGATGTCATATTACGTAGGCAATCTTGGAGCGGGCTTACGGACTATGGGTACTAGACGACGATATTGCTAATCTGGGTATATCGATTTTCTACGTAGAATGTGTCTTGGAACTTGGAACAGAATATCCACTCGGGTACCCTTCTGGAGTGTTATAGCCACTTTGAGGGGTTAGGGACTGGGTTAGGGCAATCTTCCCCCCCTTTTTTATTTGTCTGAGACCTAATTGTACCTACATTTGGGAACATTTGGGATCTTGTTTGTGGAAGATTCACAATGTTAAAATTTAGATGGGTTGATTTATATACTTATATAGTAAACGTTTTGACTTAATATTTCAGAAACCGGTAATGTTTAGGGTTCACCTCAAAAGGAAAAAACAGAACCCTTATAGGATCACTTTGTTGTCCGTCTGTCAAGACCCTTTATCTCGGGAACGCGTGGAGGTATCAAGTTGAAATTAAAACCATATATTTACTCAAGTCTATCTATTAGTCCTTTGAACCAGTGAAAAAATCAAACTTGAATAAAAAATACCGCTGTTTATGCCGCAAAAGCACTCAATAAAATAAAAATTTATAGGGTATTTTCCGTTGACCTATAACTATTAAATTTGGCAAGTAATACCGTCTTATAGATACTACAATTATAGGAAAAAAAACTGAAACTTTACATTTGTTATATATCGGATCTCTACGATTGCTGTTGTCAAACTGCTTGCCTGAGAAAAATATAATTTTCCTCTGTCAAAATTACATAACGTGTGCAAACTAATTATTAACTGCCCATTAAAAAATCTGAATTAAAAATAACTGGCCATACATGCCAGATGGGTCTAATGTGTAAAGATGTACCAAAAGGGCATTAATTAATTGATTTTAAAATTATCTACGTCGTCTTCGTCATTTATCCCAACTGTACCCTTACCATGAGTTTATGTGACCGTGCTTGCTAGTGACAGCGTAAACGATTTGTATGGACAATAGTACAGATCCCTAGCGGTTACTTTGTAGATCTACAATTCGCCATACAAATCATTTTTGCACTCACTAGCGAGTTCTGTCGCTGTATCAATGGTAAGGGACAGTAATCCCGAAAATTTGGTGTCCACCTCGTTTCTATAAATTAAGCCACAAAGTGTACCTATTAAAGTACGTACACCAAACAAGCCTAACATAATTTCAGTGGTGCTCGCCTTGAGTGAATAGTTCAGCAGTAGCCTTGTCCGGTGACCTGTAAATATTAAGAACAACTCATCTAACCTGGTTTAGTGCTTACCTGGTTTAGTGCTTAAATACTTAAATTATTAAAATGTTTGAAGTATTATATGCACACTTCACTTTTGACCACAATTTCAACTTATAACGTTATGTAACGATAACGAAAATATGTCTCTATTCCCTCTCGACTTCAAGAACCATTCTTAAAACCTTAGAGCTAAATATTTAAACTAATTATTAAAGTATCGGATATTTTAGGCTCTTTCATTCGACTTATTACAAATAAAAATGTCTGCCAGTCTTAAAATTACATTAATCAAAAGTTTTTAATCACTCCTGTGGCGCGGAGACATTTTAGTTGCTGGGTTTTTACTCCTACACACCTTAATTGAACTTATTACAAATGAAAATGTCTGCCAGTTTAAAATTACACTTTCAATCAAAAGTTTTTAATCACTTCTGTGGCGTGGAGACATTCCCGTGGCTTTTTACTCCCACTCAAAGTCCGACTTACTGCTAGTGAGGGCTAACCAGCCCTAATATAGCTCAAATCATGTCCAAAATAAATAAATATTAAGGGATAACTTAACACAAATCGACCTAGTCCCAAACTAGCAATGCTTGGACTATGGGTACTAACTAGACAACGATATACATACATATTATACAAATACATATGTTGTGGAAACAGAAATGATATGAAAATTTTGTACCTTGGAATAGTCGATTCAGGTGGAAAGTGTGGTGTGGTACTTGCGTGGGATCCCTCGTTGAGCGGCGCCGCTTGCTTCTTGGCTATTACACCACACTTAGTCCGTCCGTTACGTCAAAAAAGTGAACTTTGGGAAATGCAGAAGGCAGACAGCAATATTAGGAGGATGAGAATTACTTTACATGGTTTGTGAACATTTTCAAACGCGGGAGCACGTTGTCGCCGTGCGAACGAAAAAATTGTTAGAGTGAGAGTGAATGAAAATGTAGAATGAGCGAATGAGAACAAAGGCGGGATACGGAAGTGAATTTAATTAGATTTTGACGTTATTTAATGTTGCCAGTTACCATACTTATTTCCTAAACATACTGCCCCGGGAAGAAATCTGTAGGATTTCTTAGGAAAAGAAAGAATACTTAAATTGTCTGCTATTGTACACAACACTTAATTAATTACCTACAACTACTTACTAAATTATGAAATTACCTTTAGTCAATGCTGATGAGGCAGTGGACATAGCTTTGATACAGGTCGCACTAATTGGTTACCTGTACCTGTCTTTAAGGTAGCAACGCGGGCTACACCGTCACGTCCCGGCGACAACGAAACGATGCGAGCCAATTTCCAACAATAAGGAGTGGTGTTTTCGTTAACGATAAGAACAATATCGTTAATTTTTAAATTTTCCGTGGTCTTGAACCATTTGTTGCGGCCTTGCAAAGTATGTAAATATTCTAAGTTCCAACGACGCCAGAACTGTTGAGTGAAATTCTGAAGGAGTTGCCAACGAGACAAACGGTTCAATTTCTCGGTCGTTAAGTCTGGTTCAGGAGGAGTTACCATGTCGTCTCCTATCATAGCAAGGTGAGCGGGTGTCAAAACATCAATGTCGTCTGGATCGTCAGAGACGGGGCATAAGGGCCTGGAGTTTAAAATCGACTCTACCTTTGTAAAAACGGTTTGTAACTCCTCAAATGTCAATACAGTGTCTCCTATAGTGCGTTTAAGGATCGTTTTCGCCGACTTTACGGCCGATTCCCATAATCCACCCATGTTGGGAGCGGACGGAGGGTTGAAATGCCACTTAAGACGGTGTTTTAGGAGGTAATTCTGCACGTCAGAACAACCAGTATTTTTCCTTAAAAATGTGTACAGTTCTCGGAGTTGGTTATTTGCGCCAACGAAATTAGTGCCACAATCGGAGTAAATATCTGAGCACCAGCCACGACGACCCATAAAACGAGTGAGACATGCTATAAAGCAGTCAGTAGACAGATCTGATACGAGGTCGAGATGACAAGCTTTGGTGACCATGCACACGAAAACACAGAGATAAGCCTTTACAATAGGCGCACGTTTCAGTTTAGATGCCTTAATTAGAAACGGCCCTGCGTAATCAACACCGGTCCTAGAAAAGGGTTTACATGGTAAGACTCTTGATGGCGGCAAGTCTGCCATGAAGTAGTCTGCAGGTTTTGGGTCAGCCTTAAAACACTTGTAGCATTTCCTAATTTGCTGTTTGATGACTGTGCGAGCCGACAAAATCCAAAATTGCTTCCTTAGCAACGATAATAACATGGGAGCACCCACATGTAAGTATAAGTCGTGATAGTGATTGATGAGCAAAATCGTCAGAGTATGTGATTTTGGAAGAATCACTGGATGTTTATGTTGACGGGACAGATTCGCATGTCTAAGTCTACCACGGACCCGTAAAAGCCCTTCAGCGTCCAGAAATGGGGCCAAAGTTCGAAGCTTGGTTCGGTGTGGTGAACCTTGTTCAACCAGTTTGATTTCTGTGGCAAACTCGGAACGTTGAACTATTTTTATCAATGAATACAAGGAATGTCGCCATTCCGAGTATGTCAATGGGCCTGTATATTTTGAATTTGGATGTTTCAAATTGTGGATAAAACGAAGGCAATATCCATGAACTTTAACAAGTGTATGAAGGCTGCTATATTTTTCTATAATGTCAGTGGTCATCGGATCACAAGTGATATTGCTCGTTAGAATAATTTGTTCTGGTACGTTACTGTCACCAGAGAACGACGTGTTTGAGTTAACAATTACATTCTTCGGCCAAGTGTTCGCCGAGAGCTTGAGCCATGGTGGAGACCACCAAAGAGGATGTGACCAGAGTTCTGAGGGCATCAGACCACGCGAAGCCGCATCAGCGGGATTCAACTGAGAAGGTACATGCCTCCAATCAGACGGAACAGTATTTGTCAGTATTTGAGAAACTCTGTTTCCCTCAAACATTTTAAGTTGATGGACAGGAGTGCGTATCCAGGACAATACAATACTAGAATCGCACCAAGCGATAATTTCAAGAGGTACATCAAGTAATGCAGCGCAATGTTTTATTAGTTTGGACGATACGAGAGCCCCACAAAGCTCAAGACGTGGTACAGTCATCTTCGTTTTGATCGGTGCGACCTTTGATTTGGACAACAGTAAGTGAACCTCCACTTCACCATTGGATCTCTCTACACGAAGATAGACCACAGCCGCATATCCTTTGAGAGATGCATCACAGAAACTGTGCAGCTGGAAATTTATGCCGTCCGCAGGCAAAACAAATCGTCGTATTTCGATGTTTGACAAGTTAACAAACTCATCAATAAAAGTGAGCCATTGAGCCTGCTCATCTTCAGGTAATGGGTCATCCCATCCAATGCCCAGGAGCCACAGCCGTTGCATAAATGCCTTAGCAGTAAATACGACCGGCGTTAGCCAACCACACGGATCATGGATGCACGCAATGTTAGCCAGCACGGCGCGCTTTGTCAATCCAGTATTCAAAATCTTGCTATGATACGTGAACGTGTCAGATACAGGATTCCATTTAACGCCAAGTACCTTGACCGACCCTTCATTCTGAGGCTCAAATAACAACGACCCTTCGCAGACGTTGTCAGGTAGGTCGGACAAGAAATCACGACTGTTGCTAGACCACTTTCGCAACTCGAAACAACCTTGGCGCAAAAGGTCTATTAATTCAGCTCTATACTTTCGAGCAGTGTCTATATCAGGAGCACCAGTCACCACGTCGTCGACGAAGATCTGGTTGGATAAAATTTTACTAGCATCAGGATGTGATGCCCTTCCTTCTTCTGCCAGCTGTAAAATGCAGCGCATGGCTAAATATGGTGACGAAGACACACCAAAGGTGACTGTTCTGAGACGAAACTCCTGGATAGGATCATCAGAGTTCTGACGCCAAAGAATTAATTGGTAATTTCGGTCATCAGGATGCACGAGGACTTGTCTATACATGGCTTTGATGTCACATGTGAACGCGACAGGTTGAAGTCGAAAACGTAAGAGTATGTCCACAATGTTACGTTGTAACTTCGGACCAGCATGTAGAACATTATTTAGAGATATGCCTGTAGTCGTAGGCATAGACCCATCAAACACAACTCTCAACTTCGTGGTTGAAGACTCCTCCTTAACCACACAATGATGTGCCAAGTAATATTTTCCGCCGCCAGAGGGCGCTTCAACAGGCTCCATGTGCTTCTGTTCCAAATACTCGTTTAGAACTTTGTTGTATTCAGTCCTCAGTTGAGGATTTTTATTGAACCTTCTTTCAAGGCCCAAAAGTCTGCGGGAAGCCAGCTCTCGGCTGTCACCTAATTCAGTTTGATTCCCTTTGAAGGGAAGACGCACCATAAATCGCTGCTCATCGTCGCGTGAGACAGTTTTCAGAAAATGATCTTCGACAATTTGATCATCGGGATCGGGACATATAGTTTCTGGGATCTGCTCGAGCTCCCAGAATCTAGACAGACAATCATCCAATGCCACATGGTGTGACACCAGCTGAGGAACCGAATCAGTGAACCTTGAGGCGTCACCAATTATGACCCAACCGAAGACGGTTAGATAAGCGGCCGGAACATTGTGGGAAGGCCACACCTTCTCGCCACAATAAATATCATTATATATGTCGCTGCCTAAGAGAATGTCTATAGGCCGCGACAGATGGAAATTATCATCTGCAAGTTGCAGATCATGATAATTTAGCCTTATGTCCTCAGACAGAGATACAGATGGCAAATTGCCAGTCACCTTCTTCAATATGATAGCCGATACAGTCAATAACGGCTTATCCGAATGTCGACCTTTCAAGAACAAAGTTGTCAATCCTTGTGACTTGTGCGGCACGCCCGAGCCTACACCCCGAATAGCCACAGGTTGACGATTTTGTTTAAGTTGGAGCCGCTGAACACACTCCTCTGATATGATAGAACACTGAGATCCAGGATCAATTAAAACCCGAACAAGCTGGAAATGGCCATCACCATTGCCGGCCATACACAACGCTGTACCTAACAATATATTTTGTAAATTGGACTTGGTAATTGCAGAACACGATGGCATAATCATTGTATTGTTTACATTAGGAATGTTGGGCACATCCATTTCATCACAAACCTCTGAGGATGAAGGGTCAAGGCTGTCAGCCACAACAGCTGCCGATCTAAGAGGTGGCCGTGAGACCTCAGTGTTTGCCACCGACGGACAGATTAAGGTATGGTGTTTGGCACGACACACCTTACATTTATGCAATGAAGTGCACTCATGGTACTTGTGAATACCAAAACAGTTGAAGCATAAATTTTTCGACTTGAGAAAATCTCTACGTTGCTCCAAACTTAAGTCCTTAAATTTGTTACACATGTACATGTAATGATCCAAGCTACAATAACGACATTGTTTGCCTTCATTGCTACGTTCCTGAACGTGCATGACAGTTTTGACAGTTCTAAAGGGTTGAGACTTAACAGGCAGTGGTCTGGACGCAACACTAGAGCTCGGTTTCATGATACAGGCGGTTTCAAAAGCCTTGCACCTGGTTTCCAAGAAATTTATGAAATCAGTATATTCAGGTATATTAGAAGTCTTCAAACTCATTTCAAATTGGCTACGCACTTCATTGGGCACTTTCCTTAACAAGACATGCAAAAGGATAAATGACCACTCCTCAGGTTTAAATTCTAATGCTTTAAGAGCAGCAATATGTTCGTTGAATGAATTGAGGAACAACCTCAAATCGGACTTCATATTAACAATTGACGGCAATGTTAATATATACTCCAAGTGAGTATCGGCTATAAGTCGTGTATTGGAGAACCTATTCTCCAGCAAAGTCAATGCAACACTATAGTTTTCATCAGTGAATGGCAAATGTTTCACCAAGTCAAGAGGCTCCTTTGACAAGCATGATATCAAATAATGTAATTTTCTTACAGGCTTCATACTACCATTTTCATCTATCAAATTTTTAAATATGTTTATGAAATTAGTCCAATCGGTAATTTTACCTGAAAACGTTGGCAGCGAAATACGCGGTAAATCATACGCTTGACTTTGTGCAACGTTGCGATCGACAGACGTAGACGAAGTTTCACACTTTGGAAATATTTTGTTATAAATCACACTTACGTGGTTCAATTTCGTGTCGTACTCCACGAAATCCTTTAAATGTTGGTCGGCGTCAAAGCCGGCTCGTTTACTCGCCTCGACAGAAATGTACGATTCGAAAAAATCAGCCTTCACGGCGTTTAGACTTTGGTAACGCGCTTCAAGTTCTACACGTTTGGACACGTCATCCACTGCACTATTAGCGGCGTCCCAAATCCTATCTATTTGCATTTTTACAACTTTATATCGAATATCAACCGACATTTTCACAAAATAAACTCACTTAAGACACCGAAATAACAATTCAACTATTTGACAATCGAATTGACACTGACACTTGAACGAATGAATGGTCGATTGCGTTTCGTTCTCGCCACAGACACGTAACTGTGAGACAAATTGAACACTCCGAAATAATTGACCGAATGAATGAACGAAGCACTTGTCACAACACTGACTGAACGTAATTTCCGTGGGTACAATTTTATCTACCTACTTTACTTTGCAAAACTAGCAAGTAATAAAATGGCGACTTTGATGAATGATGATTATTGAAAAATATTATTCACTGCTGGAAATAAAAGTTCGTTATACACAGAAATGCGAATTGCAGAAAAAATAAGTGTTTATGCACAACAACAGACAATACAAAATAATCAATCGTTATTGATTAGAATATAACTATGCAAAAGCAGACACGTTGCGACTTGTATGTTTACTGTTTAGTAACCAAGTTACAGACTAGGTATTGGCTCAATTAGAAAAATGCAATCTTTATGCAGACAAGACAATTTACAGTTAAATGCACGCGATGCAGACAAATGTATGAAATTAATTAGACAAATGCAATCTTGCAGACAATTGACACTAACAAATGCACGCAGTGCAGACAAATAATGAACTTAATCAGACAAATGCAATCTTGCAGACTATTTAGTTTTATTTTAGACAAACTTCGACAACATGGCGGACAAATTTAGTAAAGGTTAACTTTTAAATTTGAATGTCTGGAAACAATGCGGTTCGTGGACCAAATTTATGTTGTGGAAACAGAAATGATATGAAAATTTTGTACCTTGGAATAGTCGATTCAGGTGGAAAGTGTGGTGTGGTACTTGCGTGGGATCCCTCGTTGAGCGGCGCCGCTTGCTTCTTGGCTATTACACCACACTTAGTCCGTCCGTTACGTCAAAAAAGTGAACTTTGGGAAATGCAGAAGGCAGACAGCAATATTAGGAGGATGAGAATTACTTTACATGGTTTGTGAACATTTTCAAACGCGGGAGCACGTTGTCGCCGTGCGAACGAAAAAATTGTTAGAGTGAGAGTGAATGAAAATGTAGAATGAGCGAATGAGAACAAAGGCGGGATACGGAAGTGAATTTAATTAGATTTTGACGTTATTTAATGTTGCCAGTTACCATACTTATTTCCTAAACAACATATATAGATAACATCCATGACTCAGGCACATATATTTCGCCCTGGCCGAGATTCGAACCCAGGACTGCCAGATCAGTAGGCAGGTGCACTACAAACTGCGTCAACTGCATCGAAAAGAAAGCAAAATTCGTTGGAAAAGTAGATGTAAAGCGCTTATGTATACAGTTCTAGTAGATGTCCGCGAACTCGACCGCGTAAAACCTTTTTTACCGTCGCGGGTAAAAGTGTCCTATCTTTGGATGTCCATCTATCACCGTACCAGACTTGGTTATAATCAGTAAAGTCTATTTAGCGTGATGAGAGGATTAAGATATTCTGACCGACAGATAGCGTGATGGCATGGCGCCGCGAGCCCGTACAGTCGCCATCAGATATATCGTAGCATGTAAGGTATTCATAAATATCTGAACACGACTCTTATTGACTGGGCGTTACAGTACATGTTCACATATTTATGAACGCCTTATATGCTGCGATATATCTGATGGCGACTATACAAAACAATACGGTATTTGACTATGGTAAAAATAAATTTTATCGTTGAAACCACTAAACGATCATTCAAAAATATACGGAATCAATTCAATACGGTAATCGCTTTCCATCAGGCGATACGTTTGCTCGTTTGCCCCCTATGACATGACATAAAAAAAAAAAAATACCACACATTTTTGGTCATAACATTATTTTTAATTGGACTAAAGCTAAAAAGAAAACGTGTTTTGAGTAGTGATTTTTATGACCTTACAAGCCAGTATCTTCATAGAAACTTCATACCGTCAGATCGTTTTTTCCATTTCGTAAAGAGTTGGGGATTTCAGCTGCCAAAACTGCGCTGTATTACGCTGTTAAGATATTTCCCGAAATCATGACCTCTCCATAGAAAATAATTCTCAATACAAATCTGGAATTGTATATAAGTACTAGCTTTTGCCCGCGACTACGTCCGCGTGGAACTTGGAAGTATGGAAGCAACCTCGTACAACACGATAGATATCCACCTAATCACCTTAATTAATAAAAGGGATTTTTAAAAGCGCCTAAGCAAATGTAAGAGCAGTTGTGCTTTTGGTCTAATCATTACATTTCCTACAGGGTCATCAATGTCATCATGAATTACTTACTCACTTTTCAATCTTTTTAGGGATAATTTCCAGGATAAAAACTTACTATGTCCTTCCTCGGATCTTAAACTATCTCCATGCCAAATTTCATCAAAATCGATTCAGCGGTTTAAGTGTGAAGAGGTAACAGACAGACAGACACACTTTCGCATTTATAATATTAGTATGGATGTATAGATTATAAAGATTCTTAACACTTCCAATCGTTCAATGTCTCTAATTACTGAATAATTAACACAACCTTTATTTCCAGATAGACTCTACTTCGCAACGCTGAAAACCGGCTACAAGCCGAAACCGACGCGCAATAGTAAATACTTCCACATAGAAGATGACATCGTCTACGAGAACTTCTACTTTGACTTCGGGCCTTACCACCTGTGCCACCTGTACCAGTTCTGCAACAAGCTTACTGAGGAATTGGAGAGGAACCCGAAGAAAAAGATCGTGTTCTATACCAGCAAAAATGAGACACTTCGACTTAACGCCGCATACCTTATTGGGAGCTATCAGGTACGGATTTATTAATTTACTAGCTGTGCCCCGCGGTGTTAAACGCTCATCCCACGGGAACACTACATTTATTCGGGATGAAAAGTATCCTATGTCCGTCCCCGGGACTGAAACTATCTATATATACCAAATTTCATCGAAATCGGTTCAGCGGTTTAAGCGTGAAGAGGTAACAGACAGACAGACAGACAGACAGACACACTTTCGCATTTATAATATTAGTATGGAAGTATGGAAGTATGGATTGACCTTTCAGCATATTTACAGTTCTTGATGCGGCGTACGCCTCATTTACGCACACTTTGCACAATCAAGATACATTTTCTTTTCTATTGATCTCTCGTAGAAGCCGATCGTAGCTTCATTTTTCGACGACGTGTTTGGCGCAGTTTGTAGACACCTGCCTACTGAGCCGGCGGTCCCGGGTTCGAATCCCGGCCAGGGCAAATATTTGTGTGATGATCTCGAATATTTGTGCTTGGGTCATGGTTGTTCTATGTATCTAAGTATATATTTATCTATATAAGTTCGTATATCGTCGTTTAGTACCCATAACACAAGCCGGATTTAATCGGACGAATACTAAAACGTTGACTACTGATTGTTATGACGTCGTTACCTTCATAGAAATACAGATCGTTTTTGACACTTCATTGAAAATGAGAGGGTTGAGTTCATTCTTCCTTGAGCGAAAGAATTTGCCCGCCTTCTAAACGACTAAGTAATCAAATTTCTTATTAGTTAATGGATCGTAAACACGTGAATCACGTAATATGATAAATTATTGACACTCAATCTTGGGGACTTACAGAGTTTCCCCGATGACAATCATTTATACATCTTTTGTTAATTAAACCCTTTAACATGATCCAAGTCGAATCGGAATCGTACCGACAACTATCAGTGACGGCAACCTGACAACAACAGCTCTAATTAGTTCCAACACTGAAAACGAACACTCAACGTAAACTAAACTCCCAACTCAACTACACAAGCTATCAATTTGATCGGATTGCACAGGCCAACCACGCCCAATCTAATTGCAACTTTAAGTGGACTTGTATGTGGTATAGGTTTGTATAGCAGTCACGTGTGTTACCTATACGCTCTCGTTTCAGTCGTTTCGCTGTTTATTGGATAATGGAGACGCGTGGGAATGTATTGTTCAGCGTTAATAATGTTCTTATAATTTAAAAGGCGTAACTCCCGTGGTGTTTTCTATTGAAATTGTCGATTTGTATGCAGAGGATGCCTAGTATTATGTTTGAAGGCCTGGTCTATTTGGGATCTAGGCGATTTCAATTAAAATGCAGTACGATTCTGTAACTGGCGATTTGATCGTATTTGAGATATTTTGACGGGTGACATATTGTGATAAAATTTGCACATTATCTAGTATATTTATATATAAGTAACAATTCTGAATAGAAACAAATCCGATGTTTGTTAGGAAAATAGACAGTTCGGCTCCTTTTTTCCGGCGCTGCAGCTGACCACTGACCAGGTTCAAGCCACTAGGCTCCCAAAAAAAACATCACTTAACAACTACGAGTTTGGGGCACTTGCTATGGATACAAAGTCCGTGGTTGCCTAACATAAAGACCTTTATAAGCGCCTTATTGTAACGGATGATCGAGCTTCAGAGGCCCCCAAACCCCAAGGCGCTACCAAAGAATCGAATTATCTCTGCGACATGTTATTCAGAAATATCAAAACAGACTGGCTTAGTTCACAGATAACCAGTATAAGTTTCTCTAATAACTTTCAGATAATATACCAGAACGGGTCCCCGGGTGCCGTGTACAAGCAGCTGACAGACGGTTCCGAGTGGTCTCTCCTCAACTTCCGCGACGCCTCAGGGGGCCCTCCCCTCTTCGACATCTCGCTGCTGGACGTCTTACACGGCATCAAGGTGGCTCATGACGCTGGCTTCTTCCATTTCGAGCATTTTGACGCGGACCAGTATCTGTTCTACGAGGTAAGACAGTCAGATTGCTTCAGAATGTTGCCCTATGTTAATGGTAAACTTCCTTTACAAAAGCAATTAACAGACGGTCCCTAGTCGTACCTTCTCAACTTCCGCGATGCCTCGGGGGGCCTTCCCCTTTTCGACATCTCGCTGCTGGACGTACTACATGACATTTAGGTGGCCCATGACGCTTCTTCCATTTCGAGCGACGAATATATTTTCTATGAGTTTAGAAACAACTTTTATTGGGAAGCTACAAATGTTCTTTTCATTATTAATTTTTGAAGAGTCACTTTATAATTAACTAGTCACATTACATATATTTCGTGCCGTGACCAGGATACTCATTAGCCATAAGAGTGCCTTAAAATGATTTATCAATCCACGCACTATATCGAGATATTATTGGGATTAAAAATATATATCACATCTTAAAGAAAAGAGACTAAGAAATCAGCATGCCAGTTTCTGTTCTATCGTTTCTTCGAGTTTTTGTGCAGTTTTCTTTCGATGCCATGACTTCGCAGAAATTCTAATGGTAAATATGGAAGGCTCGTGACCGAGATACACAATCGAGTGTTGTCTTGAAATATTCAAGGTATCTGGTGACAAATTGCATACTTTTTCGAGGACAATCACTAGGTGCATGGTATGAAGGTACAAGCACGAACGCTCCAGACCAAACATTTGATATTTGTATTTCGCTTGGATACAATATTAAACATTATGTTTCATTTTAAGAGGAGTCTCAGTATTCAAACAAAGCTTGCCTTTGGAAATGTTTAGAATAACGGCGATAAGGCGTCGGATGTTGGACGTGAAGATTAGATTCTTCAAGTTATTAGAACGAGTGAGTCATGGTTTAGAATGTTGATATTGTAAACTCTTGCGAAGCACACGTCTTTAAGAATACTGCAAATGGTTCGGTAGATTGAGATGTTTTGCACTCTAGTTAAATACTTACCTATCCGAATATGAATCAAATTCAGCATACAACGCTATTAATTTAAGCTTTGGGCCAGCTATATGAATAGCGGGCCTAAATACCGTGTACGAACGAACGAACAATGCATTGATCACTTTGGGAGGGCGAACTTTTTTTATTGCTTAATAAATTAATGGTGATTTTATTGAGAAAAAAATAATAATTTAATGCATAGTTTAGTTTAAATGTAACTTTTCATATCATGACAATTTTTGTGTACGAATTTAAAATTTTGGAAAATCTCGAGTTTTAAAATACTGTCACAGATTGGACTAAGACATATAGGGTTCAAACTCTTCCAAATAGTCCCCTGTATCACCTCTTAAAGTTCCTACAACATTATTCCAAACACCCTACATAATCAATGACGCCACACCACTGAGAAACATAAATTACATCGAGCAATATGCAGTACGCTAAAACCCTTCACTCTTTTTCCAGAAAGTCGAAAACGGCGACCTGAACTGGATAGTCCCCGGCAAGATGCTCGCGTTCTCCGGCCCCCACCACCGCTCTAGGCTCGACCGCGGCTACCCCCTCCACAGCCCCGAGCACTACCACGACTACTTCCGCCGCCACAACGTCACGACCATCGTGCGACTGAACAAGAAGTCGTACGACGCCAGGCAGTTTACCGCGCACGGGTTCGAGCATCGAGAGTTGTTTTTCGTGGATGGTTCGGTGCCGTCTGATCTGATCGTGAACCGGTTTATAAGGGTATCTGAAGCTGCCAAGGGAGCAGTCGCTGTCCATTGCAAAGGTTAGTTAGATATTCAATTTGTAAAACCCAATCACTGCATAGCATAGTATAAAACAAAGTCGCTTCCTGTTCCTATGTAGGCTTACATCATTAAAACTAAGCAACAAATTTTGATGCGGTTTTTTAACACAGAATGATTCAAGAGGGAGGTTTATATGTATAATACATGCATAATTGATCACCATTGCACCCGTGCGAAGCCGGTATAAGTTTATTATAAATTCAGCATTGCATCAGTCTTCCACTTTCACTCGACTACTTCCGTCGCCACAACGTCACGACCATCGTGCGACTGAACAAGAAGTCGTACGACGCGAGGCAGTTTACCGCGCACGGGTTCGAGCATCGAGAGTTGTTTTTCGTGGATGGTTCTGTTCCGTCTGATCTGATCGTGAACCGGTTTATAAGGATATCTGAAGCTGCGAAGGGAGCAGTCGCTGTCCATTGCAAAGGTTAGTTAGATATTCAAATTGTGAAACCCAATTTATTATAAATTCTGCATTGCATACGTCTTGCACTTTCACTCGACGCACTTGTTAGCCAGCCGTAGCGGCGAGCTACATTGGCGACTCGCCAAGCCCAATACCGTCACATTTTACACAAATAGCCAATAAAATTCTCAAGCTGCGAAGATCAAATAATTACCTACTACTTATACTTTAAAAAAAAATCGATAAACATATATATTTACATATATACTTATCGAACCCACTCACAAATTTCATGAGAATCGGTTGAGAAATGTGGCCTGTAGGCGAGAACAGCCGGAAAGCCGAACGACGAACGAAAGAAATTTTGATGAAACTGAAGCACGACGTTTCGCTGACACGGTCAGAGGAGTTGTTTTATTAAAGTGTACCTATACAGATCCTTTTGTTTCTATTTAGTACCATTTTATAGCAGCTATACCACACTTCCCGGTAATGTAATTTAATTATGGACAGCACCATGCTGGCGTCGTATAGTTTATTGTGGCCATTTGATAATGGATGACTGGTCGAGCTAATTCTCAACGAGGGTATGTGAAGGTTAAGTTAAGCTACGTTAGTTTAATACGGCGAGCATCAAACGTAGCTGGCAATTTTACTACTGGCTTATGTCAAATTGCATATTAAAAGTGTCAGCTACTTTTCGCGCTAACGGTAAGATAAAAAAAAAATCGAGTTTTTTGTTTACACTTTTAAAGTGTGCGTGGCGATCTGTGTTCCTACATAGTACATTACATACCTAGGGCGATGAATTCGTTAATGTCGCAGATCGCAGGTGTTTTTGGCCCAAACTGATGGTGAGGGCCATATGCGATCTGGCACTTTACGAATTACAGCCCGTAGTTTGTATAAAGTTACGTCTTGCCTTGGCCAGGAAATAAATTTTTCTCCCCGCGTAGCAAGCGACAAAGAAGTATATTTTACTTGAAAACGTCACATGTTTTGTTGGGTATTTCTCGACATGTTTTGGTCCTTTTCAGGGTCCTTAATCATGAGCTTTTCCCCCGAACAACATTGATCAAGATCATTAATTGTTCACAGCGGGCCTAGGCCGAACAGGGACCCTGATCGCGTGCTACATGATGAAGCATCACGGCTTCACGGCGCGCGAGGCGATAGCTTGGCTTCGGGTCTGCCGGCCGGGCTCCGTCATCGGCCACCAGCAGTGGTTCCTCGAGAAGTGAGTACCGTGCACTACACTCTAGGGGTAGGGACGCTGATGGCGTGCTACATGATGAAGCATCACGGCTTCACGGCGCGCGAGGCGATAGCTTGGCTTCGGGTCTGCCGGCCGGGCTCCGTCATCGGCCACCAGCAGTGGTTCCTCGAGAAGTGAGTACACTCTAGGGTGAGGGACCCTGATCGCGTGCTACATGATGAAGCATCACAGCTTCACGGCGCGCGAGGCGATAGCTTGGCTTCGGGTCTGCCGGCCGGGCTCCGTCATCGGCCACCAGCAGTGGTTCCTCGAGAAGTGAGTACCGTGCTCTACACTCTAGGGGTAGGGACCCTGATCGCGTGCTACATGATGAAGCATCACGGCTTCACGGCGCGCGAGGCGATAGCTTGGCTTCGGGTCTGCCGGCCGGGCTCCGTCATCGGCCATCAGCAGTGGTTCCTCGAGAAGTGAGTACCGTGCTCTACACTCTAGGGGTAGGGACGCTGATGGCGTGCTACATGATGAAGCATCACGGCTTCACGGCGCGCGAGGCGATAGCTTGGCTTCGGGTCTGCCGGCCGGGCTCCGTCATCGGCCACCAGCAGTGGTTCCTCGAGAAGTGAGTACACTCTAGGGTGAGGGACCCTGATCGCGTGCTACATGATGAAGCATCACAGCTTCACGGCGCGCGAGGCGATAGCTTGGCTTCGGGTCTGCCGGCCGGGCTCCGTCATCGGCCACCAGCAGTGGTTCCTCGAGAAGTGAGTACCGTGCACTACACTCTAGGAGTAGAGATGCTGATGGCGTGCTACATGATGAAGCATCACGGCTTCACGGCGCGCGAGGCGATAGCTTGGCTTCGGGTCTGCCGGCCGGGCTCCGTCATCGGCCATCAGCAGTGGTTCCTCGAGAAGTGAGTACCGTGCTCTACACTCTAGGGGTAGGGACGCTGATGGCGTGCTACATGATGAAGCATCACGGCTTCACGGCGCGCGAGGCGATAGCTTGGCTTCGGGTCTGCCGGCCGGGCTCCGTCATCGGCCACCAGCAGTGGTTCCTCGAGAAGTGAGTACCGTGCACTACACTCTAGGGGTAGGGACGCTGATGGCGTGCTACATGATGAAGCATCACGGCTTCACGGCGCGCGAGGCGATAGCTTGGCTTCGGGTCTGCCGGCCGGGCTCCGTCATCGGCCACCAGCAGTGGTTCCTCGAGAAGTGAGTACCGTGCACTACACTCTAGGAGTAGAGATGCTGATCGCGTGCTACATGATGAAGCACAACGGATTCACATCGCGTGGTTTCGAGCTCGTAGGTCCGACATCGGACACCAGCAGTGTCGCAGCATATTTAATATATTATAACATTTAATCGCCATACGAATTTACAACTTTTAATGTGTTACTTAAGCTTACTTTAGAAGGCACATTATACGCAAAATCATTTCCTCCGGGGTGGGTTGGTGGTCGACGTGATTTGGCGGCAAAATTGGCAAACCGATGGGGAATTCTCTATTTAATTTCTGACGGACGGCTTTATTTTGTAACAACCATGGTCTAATAAAACATGGTCTTCCATTCCCAGAGTGACACAAGCCTACGTCACAAAAACATTGCCACTTTATTTCAACATAACATGTTACATGGGTACATTATAACTATGGTTAATTCGTTAAAATATTTATTTACAATTTTATAATTTTCATTTATATGTATTTCATCTTAAATCTTACAACAACACGTCATTTTTAATTATTCGTTAGCAATATCTTCCGATGCACGAAATAAACTTCAGGCGTTCGGGTAATTCTAATGACACTACTGGCATCACAGGATAGTGCTGTCACATTTGACAATCCGTCATTTTGTCCCTGACCGACATCTTTGTCTAACGCGTGTTAATTGTTATTTCCTTCTCGCTTACATTCAGCAATCGCAGCGTTTTCCAAACTGTTCACGTCGTAAGCTTGGTAATTAATGTTTGTTACGAAATTGGTTGGCTGTTCTATTAGGAACTGTAAGAGTAGGAGTGAAATGGGCATAATAAGATTTTATAAGAAAAAAGAATCCGTAGCCAATGAATGGCTTCGCTATTGTGGGCTGAGAACATGTAAAAATGGTATGTATACATACTTATCGACAATAATTACTATTAATAATAAAATTTTAAGTTCTATGTTTGCTTATTGACTAATATATATTGCCGGCTATGTCGCTTCAAGATTTATGGGAAAGTACCCACATCTTGGGAACCTAACTCGGAATCTGGCTTAGAACCTGGAAGTGGTTCCTGTGAGTGGATTAACTTTATATCGAGGGGAAAATTGATTTATCCATGTGAAGAGCTCATAATGGAAAATGAGTTCGAGAAATACTATGGCCGGACACTATGCAAAGATAAATATGCTGGTGCGTTGTGTGTAACAAAGCAGCGTTAGTGCTAAGGTTCGTCATTATTTTTGTAGGGTTTGATGAGATAAAACTACCTAAGTAAAGTTGGACGAAAATCGTAAAATTTATCTTTAAAAGCCTAGCAGATATAATAATAATAATAAATAAATATTAAGGGACAATCTTACACAAATCGACCTAGTACCAAACTAAGCAAAGCTTGTACTATGGGTACTAGACGACGCACGATAGACATAATATATAAATACATATATAGATAACATCCATGACCCAATACATACCCCACAAATATTCGAGTTCATCACACAAATACTTGGCCTGGCCGGGATTCGAACCCAGGACCGCCGGCTCAGTAGGCAAGTGCTTAAAAAGTGAGCCAACCGCGTCGGCATATTGTACACAAGCACGTCAAAAACAATACCCTCAAATAGAAATGCTTATTAGAAAATACTTTGCTTTGCTTAGTCACAACGAGGACATAGTTACATAAGACTAAACAAATTAAATAAAAAAAAATCGTTAGAAATCAACTCCAGAAGAAATTAAAACGAAAATAGCTTAAAGTGTCGAATACCGTTTATTGATTAGATTTGGATTCGTTTTTCAAAAGTTTCTCTTGTACAGATAAATAAAATTTTGAGTTAATATATTAGATTTGTTTTATTGTACTACCTATGTTTCTACATGAATAACTTAAAATTAATGCCGTTTAAATATTTTTCACCGTTGGTTAAAATTCTCCCACATTTTAAAGTTTGAGAATCTGTGAATAGCATGATGACGTAGGCTTGTGTCAGTCACGTGGTTCGCGAGTCTCGGAATGGAATACCTGGCGGAGTATATTATTATACCATGGTAACAACATTTATTCAAAATTAAAGATAATTTATATTTAATTCTTGTTTCAGCGTCCAACCCCGAATGCACGCCGAGGGCGAAGCATATCGCCGTCGGCACCACATCACAGCTTTCCCAGTGTTCACTCGCGGCATCTACTGCGACCTGCCGCCGGAAGACAAGCCAGTGTCCCTGCAGACCATCCTACACAACAAGAACACCAACAAGGTGAGAACCCACTGAAATTGGTTAATGTAGTCACGATTATCAACTATTTCTTATAATTTGACACCTGACACACCTCGTCTATCCCTTTCAAAGCATCTAATGTGTTAGATGTATCGACAACATGAGTAAACTAAATAATTTTGATTTCAAATTTTGAGCAACTGTAACTCATCATCATCATCATCATCAGGCTGCGTTTTTATGAAGGCCAAAAGGAATGCATTTAATGAGGAATGTTACGGTCCATTTTACACATCTCCGCTCCGCTCCGCTCCGTTCTTCTGTGGACGCGCTGCGCGATCTGTAGCGCGGTAATGACCGCAATAAACGTAAATTACACAACACGATGGAAGCCTTCGAACAAAATTGACGCATATGCTGATAAATTGTTTGGGAACACGGTTACCAAAAAAAACAAAAAAACAAAATGTTATTATCGTTGTATCAAAAACCACCTAATTTTAAATATTATTTGTTTATTTTCAGCTCGATAACGCCAATGCTCTCAACGCGAACGAGGCAGACTCAGAAAACAACGTGACAGCCGTCATCGGCAAATACAAAACCACCGCCACGGCCATGCTGCCCACCAAAACCGTATTCACGCCCAAGTTGAACTACATGCTCCCAACGAACAACATCAGAAACGCGGCCAACACTAACCTCAAAACGCCCCAACCGAGGATACTAAACTCTACTCTAAAGTCTCACTACGCGTCTAAAACATCGACGTTCCCGCCAACTAGAAGTGCCAACTCTCAAGCGAAAATCGCTGGTGTCAAAGCGCAATTCACGGGCAAAAGCAGCTTCCACGGTCAGCGAGCGAACCTCGCCAGACCCATCGGCTATGCCCACGGAACCAGCCCCTTAAAAACTTTTACAAGAAAAACTGTGGCCAAAATTACTACCAACTCCGAAACTTCAGTCGTCAATACGCTTTCTAATGTCACTTCGACGTTGTCGGCATTGACGGAGAATTGCCACTTGAACGGAAAGAATCGACTGCCTTCTGAACCGAATTTGAAAGCCGTTTCGTCGAAGACTACTCCGACAAACGTGAATTCTAGAAAGAAATTGATCGTTCGCTCGAACTCTAGCTCCAGAAAGAAGCTTCCAAAGAGTGTAGGTAAAAGCAGTTTGGAATCAACACAAGATCTTTCTTCAAGCGACACAAATGTGACCAACATATCCGCAGATTCCTTGGAGACTCCGTTCCGGTTCCGACGGAAACGGGACATATCCAGCAGCCCGGAGCCAATGGACTGCATATCAAATTCTATAATCACCGCTGACGTTACCCCGGAAAACTTCGAAGAAACGACTAACTCCCAAGGGAATAAACTATACAAAATTAAGGCGTTGCGAAAGAAATGTCCGGCGTTTGGGGTGGGGCTGTTAAAAAAAGAGGGGATTCAGACTCGCTCGAGTACTTGTACCAGTAGCTCGACCGTTAAGAAGAAATGATCTTGCGGTTCATGTGTGTAGTTGTATTTGCACTTCAGATTCTATATAGGTATGTGCATAGCACATATAGCGTCGATTGTATGTGTTCGTTTAGTGACCGAGATTTAGCCACGGGTTAAGTTTCAAAGTCGTGTTAAACTACAAATATCAGAATGTTATAATTTTAATTCGCGTCGCAGCGACATAGAAGCAATATAATTAAATATCCAGAATTATTGTTAGCTGTAAACAGTGCGCATTTTTGCTGAAATTTTCTAATCGCAAAAATTAACAATTTCGTAGAAATAAACACGTTTTTTGCTATTGATCCAAAACTACCATTGTGAAATATACTTAAAAATACCACAGCGCATTTTTTTTCTCAAAAATGATTATGACGTCTCTTTTTATTCTAATGTAGGAAATATGTTCTACGCGCCAAGGCCAAAGTTATTGTTAACTATAATTACTTTAATATTTCCTCTGACTGAGTAAGTTGCGATTGCGCCGTGTAAGTTTTTTACGTCTCCCTAGGCAGTAAGGGGGATTTTCTGCCCGCTACCTATGCGTGAAGAAAATCTCACTTCCTGTCCAAAACGTTAGACAAACCATGAGCAGTAATTCATGAATGTCCTATACCGCCAGTGTTTGTGGCCGGAACCGAAGGCGAGGTGTGTAATACTGTACTGGAATTGGTCGCTAAACGAACACATACACTTGTTATGTGTATATAGAGTATATATAACGTGTGTTGTAAACCCCACATCAGAGCCTAAATGTTTACACTGTTAGTTGCCGGTCGATTGATTGCCCACAGACTGCTCTATTAAGCAGCTGCAATCATGCGCTGTCTCCGGAAACGGAATAAGAAAAAATATTTTTATTGTTTTATATTTTAGGTATTTAACTAATTAATTAAATATAAGGAAAAGTCATCTCGAAATCATAAAGTCTTATACAACAGGAAAATGTACTCGAAAAGATAAAAAATTGTTATAAATTATTGTATTGATACTGGCATACCGCAAAAAATCATTTGATCAATGGATAATACATCTATAATCTCAAAATAATCTATAAAAAATGTCAAAATAAGGTAACAAAATGATAAATCAAGAGATTTCTACGTATAGAACAAGATACTTTTTATTATTATAGAAATGTGTAAAATACGACATCCACATAGGATGATCACTTCAAATGGCGCTAAACAGTGCTCAAATGATATCGAACAAATTCGTTATTTGGTTCTACTTTTTATGGATATTTAAGTTAATAAAATGCATTGTTTTTATTACTTAAGTTTAAGTGAATGTCTTCAGACAATCAATTGATCGTAGCGTCTTAAGAAATGAATATTTTTGTATTATATAAAATTACTAAGTGATTTTCAAATGCCATTTCTTTAGCTTTTATTGAGCGACTTGTTGTAAACTTTGATTGATCGTTTCGTTGACATTTTGTTGAATAAAATCTTAGTTTTTAAGTGGATTAATTTGCAATATGATGTCTTCGTTTTATTATTAAGTGCTGAGTACTTTTTGATAGCTTTTTAGACTAATATTATTTTAATCAATTGATGCAGCCTAATTATTGTATTATTTGCGTGAACCGCCATTAAATTTCTAATAATATGCACTCTGATACTCTGAATTTATTTTCGATTTCTACACTAATGATTGTACATTAATTTTGTGATTCCTTTAACGGTAACAGCTATAAAATAGTACCGTACCTTGTGTTATTAATATATAATTAGGTGGATATAGTTAATGTTTGCGGTGTTTGTGTTAGTTAGGCATTCGTATGTATAAACGTTACTATACTGCAGTTATACAGTTGGCATAAAAAGGTTCATCAACCCTGACTTTTGTATACTAGGCTTAGTATATCTGCATTTTTCTACAATTGTCCTGCACTGTTTTTCTCCGTCCTAGTCCTATACACTATTATATATGTATACAAACAGATTACATAGTTATTTGTTATACAGAGAAGTCACAAACTATAAGAGATAGGGAAATCTGTTCTTAGGAACCATGACGTCGATTTTTGGATTTAATAAACACTGCATTATTATTATTTTTATAAATCTCATACATAACCCGGTCCGGTTCAATTCCCGGTTATGTATGAGAATAATGAAAAAAAAAAATGCAGTTTCTATTAAATCTGAAATCGACGCCATGGTTCCTACGCACAGATTTTCCTATCTGTCATAGTTTTCATTTTCAAATTTGCATAACCCTGCTAAAACATGTTTGCATCTATTATAGTACAGTCTGCAGCTGAAAATAATAAGACACAATGATTCGTACAACCCTTATTCTCTAGTTAATAGGATCCGTGTGCTTTATAAATTTGAGCACTTTGCATGTTTAGCAACTTCTGCTGTTGACTGTACTTAAGAATTAATTGGAACATTTTTCTCATTGAACTATTATTATTAGTTATTATTAGGTATAAAGTGTGTTTGTATTAGCTTTTCGCAACTATATAGTGATCTATTTCTATAATTTTATTTATATCTCTTTTTAAGTGAATGGATTTACACATTGCGTCCCGTTTTCCTAGATTGATTAGAAAGTGACGACACTACAGTATTGCCACTTTTTAATTTCTACACTTTCTTGTCGGACTGTAACAAAATACCTTGCTATTATTTACTAAACACTTTTATAATTATTTCACACTGCCATATAGAAGATATACTCTTTAACAGATCAGGGGTGGCAAACCTAATAGGTTTGAAAACCTTCACATACAATTAATTACGAAAGTCAGGTGTGGTGAACCTATGGTGCCTAAATCCTAGCGCATATTTTTATATTGTAACAGAGCCTATCGAAGTTCCGTATTTGACGAATTTACAGTGTCATATCAGATTTGTACGCGCACCGTTTTTGGCGACTATGGCGCCATCTCTGTTGTAGAGTTTTGTTTATATGCGTTTACGCGTGTTTGTCTGCGTGGTTTTTTGTTCAACAAGGCACCGTTTGAAGAAATTTAATCGGTTAAAATCCTTTTTAATATTGACTTTGCTGCTGCTAGTCCATACTTTTCAAGTGCATGTGTCATTATATTATTTACATAACAAATTCGGGTGATTTAATCGATAGTCCCTTCTACGTTCTTTGTTTAATCCTACTCGCTATTATGGTCTGTATACACATTTATTGGTGATTTAATACAATTCCTACTTGCCATTAGCAGCAAATGTATGAACTTTCATAGTTTTTTTAAACATGACTTGAACTGTATTATGGCTGGTTAGCCCTCTTTACCAGTGAGGTAGTTAGAGTGGGAGTAGAAACTCATTAAGGGAATGTCTCCGTGCCACAGATCCACTATCGCTAATTAATGTGTAACTGGCTCCGCACACTACGGCTTCTTGTGGCCGCCACAGTACCCTTGTCTCTTTTCCACACTCGAAGTGAGAAAAAGAGAGATTTACTGTCGCGGCCACAAAAAGCCGTGGTGTGGGCTGGCTCTAAATAGCAGGGGTAGCATATCTAGCCGCGACGTCGTTTGTCGCGCGAGTCAGCATCTCCTGACTTGCTCGCACGGTGTTGAAAGGAAAGTGACAGGTAGTATTTGTCGCGCGACAAAGACTCACGTGTCAAAGTTATGCTAGACCTACAGGCCATATAGGAGTTTTATAAATCAACACGAATCTGCCTGTGGCAACCTTCAGTTATCAATGGGTAGTACTTAGAATATTGTGATCGAATGTCTATATGGGACTAAATACACTTAGACTGCTCTAAAAGTCAGAAATAACAGACACAATATGTTGCAAAAAAAAAAAAAAAACTTTGTTTCATGATATATGCAGCAAATTTTATTCGTATAAGTACAGTATGTTGTATAATTGAACATCAGTCGGGGTGTTGAGATTTTTCACAGTTATCAGCCAATCCGAAGACATACAGTTTGAAGAAAGGTGCCTTGGTTGCAAGAAACTACGCAGAGCATAAAACGTGAACGCGTTGTGTTACTGTTGTGATCGTGTCGCTTCCGGCAGCTGTAGGAGTTCCTGTTAGTGTAGCGTGTCTCGGGGTGCTGTGTTTGGGCCTGCAATGTACAACGGAACCCACCTAGCACCACAGACAACCCCCACTAGACGGAGCATGTAAGGCGACCCGCGCGCACCAACGATATTATGGTACGGCGGAACATTAAAGTATCAACACGGCGGCCACCGTTTAGTTGCGTCCATGTTTATGATCCATGCGTACGTCAACGAAAAAAGAAATTAAATAAATAACATGGTAAATTGTAGTGTTAAGTGGTGTAGAGACCTCATAAACATGTACGCAACTAAACGGTGGCCGCCGTGTTGGTACTTTAATGTTCTGCCGTGCCATATCGTTGGTGCGCGTGGGTCGCCTTACATGTGCCTTACATGCTCCGTCTAGTGGGGGTGGTCTGTGCCTAGCACACAGCTTACGCTCTCCGCACACTACGGCTCCTTGTGGCCGCCACAGTACACTTAGTTTGTCCCTTTTCCACGCTCAAAATGAGAAAAAGTGAGATGTACTGTGACGGCCACTAGAAGCCGTAGTGTGCGCCGGGTCTTAGCTTATACAGCAATTATACGGCTTATTTTAGCTGTATAAGGGCTGTAAAAGCGCTGGTGTGCTACTTGGGAAAGGTTCCGAGAGTCATCCTACACTAGCGTCAGTAGCGACGTCTAGTCAACTCTAGGGAAAGTGTACAACGAAGGTGCCAACTGGTGCCATCAATCCGAATGTTTTACCTTGACATTGATAGTGCTGCTTGACATATAGTTCCTGCACGTTATCTTGTACAGCTGCCGGCAAACTTCTTGGGCATAACCTTGACTGCGCAGTAGCCAATTTACGTACAAATGTACATGCGCAGATCCCCCATTTTTGTTCAAGTAGTTTGCCGGCAACTGTACAACGAAGGTGCTGCAAACTGGTGCCGCCAATCAAATTATTTCACCTTATCATTACTTGAAACTTACATTTACACAGCTATAGTTCGTGCATGGCAAAGACGGTATGTCGGCCATTTGCCGCATATTCATAGAGTTGATCAGACGACGACGCTTAGAAGACGTTAGTGTGGGGTGGCTCTAAGACTTATACGGAGATTACAGATTTTTTCACTTAGTCTTTTTCATAGGTATACCATATGTTTAGAAGGTGATCAAGTGGATTTTTATCTGCTTTTATAAAACCATATAAATAGTGATTACATAAATAGTCTCAAATTGACTAAAAATATATGAAAGTGCCAGTAATTTCATCATTCCTTTTTATAATTTCAAATTTTGTGGTAATGTGAGGTTCTTTTTTCGTAGCATCTTCAGAAATAAATTCAGACACTGCCAATGGAAATGATATATTAAACTTGAAAGTCACATAATTAATTTTGAGGTTATAAAGGTGTTTGAAATCAACTGCAAAAAGACTTATCAATCTTGGACAAAGAAATCAGTTGAAAGCTGTTGTAGTCAAGTATAAGACAATTCACAGGGTACATTGCAGTCCCAATATCGTAATAAAGATGGTATTATTTCTATACAGTTGTATACGTTTTGATAATATTTTTATTATTTCACATGATTTTCTAAATATGCATGTTTTCATATTATGAGATTACCGTTTATTTGCAGGACAAAATGAGATCAATTTAATTAGAATATTAATAAATAATTCACTATCCATGGCCTAAGTCACATAGCTCTAGTCTTAGAGTCAAAACACAATTACAAGACACTGCATCGCATCGTCGTACGACGCGACATCGTGCCACAATGCGACGTTGTGAGATTGTAAAATGAATTTTAATTTTGCATTTTGCCACATGAAGATAAAGTTCATTTTGGATTTATGCATTTCCACGACACGACGTCGCATCGTGGCACGATGTCGCGTCGTACGACGATGTGATGTCGTGTCTTGTAATTGTGTTTTGGCTGTTAGATCCTGCACTGTCTATTTCATATAGCTTATGTGCGTGCGACATCTATCGTCACACTACAATTTTAACCGCCGACAAAAAAAGAGGGGTGGAAGTAAGTTTAAGAAGTAAGTTTTACATGTGTATCTGTGTCTGTCTGTGGCATCGTAGCTCCCAAACGGTTGGGCCAATTTGAGTGCGTCTTTTTTTAAGCGACAGACTTGTCCGTCGAGATGGTTCTTAACTATGTTTGGTGGAAATAGGATCAGTAGTTTCCAGGATATTCAGCTTTAAGTGGAACAAGTGACAAGATCTCAGCCAATATTGAAGCTAAGAATTCCTAATTTTGTAGTTATGTTCAGTTTTAATAACATTTTCTATATCACTCATTGAATAAGGGTCTCATGATGACTAGCTACTGGTTCGTCGCGTTTTTTTTTTCAATTTAGGTTATATTATGACCTAAATTCGATTGAAATGTACTGAGATGACAGACGTCACACGCTATGTGAAATAGACTAAAGCATCCCCTGAGCGTCGGCAGCGTCTACGTCTAGTCAACCTTTGTCCGTTGCGTCTACGTTGCGTCAGGCATTTTCATAGAGTTGACTAAACGACGCTTAGGGTGCGTTTCCACCAGTGGGAGGATGCGTAGCGAGAGCGAGGGATGTGTTTTTGTTAACCAATAGAATGCGTTGCGCTATGCGAGGAGAAGTAAATGAAGTTATTCCATTGGTTAATAAAAACGCATCCCTCGCTACGCATCCTCGCACATCTCTGGTGGAAACGTAGCCTTAAAAGACGCAAGAAGTGTGGGGTGGCTCTTACCATGGATAGTGATACAGATAGGGCATGAATCTTAGTGTTGATATTGGGACTATGGAATACAATCGATTATTTTTTCTATAGGAAATTGCATTCCTTAGAAACCTTTGGCTCATTTTCAGCCTGGCTGCTATACGTAATATTCGTATATTATTTGTTGTACAATACTCTTAACAGGATGGTCTTAGCCATAAGACAGTTATTTTTTTTCGAAATTTGAATACTGTTGACTATACAGTTTCTAGGCAAATATGGATAACATTACAAAGTTATAAATTTAGTTCCTTGTGTTTTTGAATATTTGATTTCGTGTTTTACAAGTCAATGGCCACATTTTACTAGTATTTTATTTCTCCGTCCTAAACACTAAGATTCATACCATTGCGGCGATAAAACTGATATTTTCTCATTCATTTTATTTATTTACTTTATCTTTTCATTTACTTGTATAAGCCTAATCTCTCGCAATTTCATATATTCACAATAATGGACTTATTTTTATTTATAAGATGATATTGACATTATTTTTTATATTCGTTGGTGCGATGCGGCGTGATAGGTATGGGACCAGACCTTAGTCATACTATTGTTTTGCATCTGTTGTCTAGATATAATTTTATCTATAGTTGTTTTAAGAGGTGAAGTGTATACAACTATACAGTCAGCAGAAAATATATCTTTACGTCCAAAGAGCTCAAAGAGAATCGACAGTTATTGTTTTTTCTATGGATACCAAATATTGGATCTTTCAGAGCTCTCTGTATGTATAGATATATATATTTTAATGCTGATCGTTCGTGCAATTTTAATGAATATGTGGGAAATATGAGAGCCATATTGGAAAAAGGGAAAGTTGGGTAATTTTTCGTAATAATAACTCGTGATTTCCTACGTATGTTTTTAGAATTATTGTGCTATAGAATACTCTTAACTTGAGTTTATGCGCACTACGCAGAATATTTCTTATGACTCTTATGAGTTTAGTCATTTCGTTACAAATAAAAGCCGTATAGCAGAACAACATTAAAGATGTCATATTTTTACTAGGTCAATGTACAATTGCACCCAAACGCAATTCCGATTATACATGCTATTGCATCAGCAGGAAGATTGTTTTACGGGTATTATTTAAATCGTGCTCGAAAACTTCTGAGTGATCCATAGAGCTTTGCAAATTGCAAGGCATGGCTAAAATTTCGTGAAATTTCTTATACGGAGTAGCTGCCACAGTGATTTGCTTTGTCAAACGTTCATAATTTAATAATTACTAATCATTCAATGTAGCTTCATTACAAGTTTTTATTTAACTTGCAATGTATGTAACTTTGTGTTTGTTCGGGTGGAATCTTGCAACTGAATTTTGAAGCAGATATCTTAGCCGCTTGAGCTGAAACTTTTGCATACCTGCTTAGCTTTGATGTCAATACAATAATATGGTACCGTGGAGCTGGTCTGATGAGTGAGCCGGAAGGTGGCACTAGAAACTCTCAAATAGATAAAGCAATCCTACCGAGTTTGGGTTCTTTAGAATCCTCTCAATGAGCAATTGATGGATGTTCAAAGAAAAATAACGTCGGCTATAAAAACTAGTCCCAAAAATTAAATTTTTGATAGATACTTATTTTATCATCAAATTATAGTCTCTAATCATAAAATTATATTTCTTTGCTATATGTTTGTGAGAATTTTCCCTTTTTACTATAAGGTATATATTGCCCTAAAGAATTGTACACTAGTAGAACCTCGATAAAATCTAGTATATCTTACGTTGTGATCTTCCGATCTAATCATTTACTAACGTAGTGCACTATACATGTACATAAACAGACACTATATCAGGTGTAACAGACGCTTGTGCTTAAATAATAAAAAGATATATTCCAATTTATTTCGTTGTTTTATTTTATACTAGCGACCCGCCCCCGCTTCGCACGGGTGCAATGCTGATAATCAGCAGCAAAATCCGTTGCGTAGTTTTAAAGATCTAAGCATACATAGGGACAGACAGACGGCAGAAAGTGACTTTGTTTTATACTATGTAGTGATGCATAAAAGATATCATAACTTTTTACGAAAAATAAGCGACGACAACGCGGAAGCATACATAAACGGGAATTGAACCTGGTTAAAATTCTGTAACTAATCGCATGTCATGTTGCAACATTCTTGACAGTGGTTTTGACCGGGTTATGTATGAAATTATGTAGGAGATTTATAAAAAAAACAATTAAATCTAAAATCTACGCCATGGTTCTTAAGAACAGATTTCCTTATTTCTTATAGTTTGTGACTTCTCCCTAATTTGGATTGATCACCCGGTATATCTGTATATGTATTACCTGTGTAAAAAAGTTAAGACAGTAATAATATATTCATTTAGATGAGTATATTTTATCTACCTATATGATTCGGTATTCAATTGCCTAATTGGTTTAAATCTTATTCTTCGAAATGCTTTTTGGGTTTACCATAAGGTGTAAAAACTTAGCCCATAGTAGTCATTGCCCATGAATCACTCCGTTCTTACGTCACTTTCTTGTCGATTGACCTTCAGGGATACGAGTATAATATAAACGAACGCTTAAAGAATACAGGTACCTATGTAGGTACAGTCGCCATCAGATATATCGTAGCATATAAGGCGTTCATAAATATCTCAACATGTACTGTAACGCCCAGTTAATAAGAGTCGTGTTCAGATATTTATGAACGCCTTATATGCTGCGACTCTACCTACCATCCATGTATGTATACCCTTGAAAACATTGCTAGTGGTAAACCCCCAAAAGCATCTGCACAATTCGGATAATGATTCATGTTTACAACCTTTTATTTCAAATTGATTAAAATCCGTTCAGCCGTTTCGGCGCGATGAGTGGACAAATATTTTTTTTACCAACAGATATAGCGCCATTTGTAGCCGCTGGGGCAGAATGGAGTGGCGACCGCGGACCGGAAGACGCAGCGTTGGAAGGCCCCCAACAAGGTGGACCGACGACCTGGTTAAGATCGCGGATAGAAATTGGATGAGGGCGGCGCTAGATCGATTGCGGTGGAGAACTTTGGGGGAGGCCTTTGTTCAGCAGTGGACGTCTATCGGCTGTAGGTACGGCTAGCACCGCGCGCCCATACAAATCCTGCATCGCGCTATTAAGAGTTTTAATGAAATAATGACCCCTCCATTGAAAACTGATTATCAATCAAGTTTTAGAACTTTATAATATATATGTAATGGACCCGCCGGGTTACTTATTTGTATAGTAGAGAACCCGCTCGCAAGAGCGATAAGGCCCTTAGAAGTCCGACACATTGGACCTACCCGGCTTCTTCCCCTTTAACGGAGATGCCACGAACCCACGACTTAGCGAGACAGCGGCAGCGGTGTAGGTACGTGTGTCTCGTTCACTCGTTATGCCGACGCGCTCGGATCTCTCGCTCAACCGCTCACTACGCCGCTGGTCGTGCAAAGTCGTGGCATCTCCGTAAGATAAATTATAAATCGTTGAACATAATTATCTGCTATTGTTTATTCATGTTAAATTTACTCCCTGTATTATCAGTATGAACTTGACCTAATGGCCGTGCCTAATTTCACGATAACTAAGCTAAGGCGGTCAGCGACGCCTCATAGAAGCATAGAACTAAAAGTCAATAGATAAAACCATAAAATCCTAACAAAAAACTCTTGTTAGTATTTGAGCGTAAAATACTAAGACGCATTTTTAATCGGTGAATAGAGGTCAAACTCCTTTATTCACTGGATTATTTCGGCGCTGTCATGGAAGATGACTGATGGCGAACGCGTTATAACGAAGCGAAATATACGATGAGCCAAATGTTATTAATACTTACCATGAAGATAGGACGCCTGGGATGGGCAGGGCACGTGTTGCGAATGGACGAGGCCAGAGTCTGGCCAGAGTAGCCAACGCCTTCTAGAAGGCCGACCAGAGGATCGCAGAAGTGGAGGCAGACCCATGTGGCTGGATAGCGTCGAAAAGGATACCAGGATCTTAGGGGTGATAAGTTGGAGAAGGAAAGCCACGAATAGATCGAACTGGAGAGATTTGCTAGACCAGGCCACCCACGGGTGATTGCCTCAGATGATGATGATGATATATAGTTCTGTAGAATAGGCATAGTCAATCGTGGTAACATCGGGCCCTTGTGTAAATCATTGACCCGTAAAAACGGGACCCTATTACTGAGACTTCGCTGTCCGTCCGTCCGTCCGTCCGTCCGTCTGTCCGTCTGTCACCAGGCTGTATCTCAAGAACGGTGATAGCTAGACAGTTGACATTTTCACAGATGATGTATTTCTATTGCCGCTATAACAACAAATACTAAAAATAAAATAAAATACATTTTTAAGGGGGGCTCCCATACAACAAACTTGTTTTATGGTACGGAACCCTTCATGCGCGAGTCGGACTCGCACTTGCCACTCGCACTCGCAGTGACATTAGAGTAAATAATGTACGTTTTAGCCTAGCAATATTCGAGACTGCCTGAATCTGTTATCAAAGTTCCAGGTCGTTTGTCGTTTCTAAAATTAACTATAAGAGATAATTTTAATATAACGTCATTTTCACCAAAACATCAATTCGGAGATAAGTACGCTAGAGTAAATTAATTTGTTTTAATACTTTGTATTTGTTCTTCGAGGGAAACTTGTACGCAAACACACACATAAACACAAACAAAATGAGATAACAGAAGCTTAAAAGTGGGTGATCAAAATGTAAGCATCAATAGTACATCATTTCTGCTAAGTTCCACTGCTTAAATAAACAAACTTTGTATTCTGTCAATTATAGTTATTTGTTATACAAGGGGGGAAAATTGTATTTTACCCGCGAGTGTTTAATCGAAACACGAGCTAGCGAAAGGATCCTATGATTGACCACGAGCGAAGCGAGTGGTTCAAAATAGAATCCTGAGCGTAGCGAGTGTTTCAATACACGAGACGTAAAATAACTTTTCGCCCGTGTATAACACAAAACTTTTCACCTCACTACAGCGAGGAAAAAAGAATAAGGGTTTGTACTATATCTTTGAAAAATATCTGCAATAATCAACCAATTTGCCATTTATTAAAACTAAGGTCTAATTAGCTTTCATGTAGGTATTTTAAACGGGATTTTTCAGAAAATAAGCTCATGTCAAATTTTACTTTAGCTGCATTGAGACGTCAAAATTCTTTCTCCACATGTGGATAAAAAGCGATTTTCTCAATAGATATCAAACAAGGGTCATTCTTGAGAATTGAATTCTTCATGTGATTCCCTTGGCGATTTTTATTTTTATATTTTTTTACCTATTTGCTAGAAAATATTAAATTGTATTTAATTTTACGCAGATTTATCAAATAGGCACCGCTTTTGGTCAATTTGATACAGAAATATACCACTTTATGTTTTCGCCGCCAGGGGAATAAGAAAAGATGACATGGGAATAAGAAAAACGCCAAAGGAATCATAAAAAAAAGTACAGGGGAATAATATTCAGATCAGTTTTTCTTACATAAATAAAAAGTTTTACAAAGTGTAGGGATACAAAAATTCACAGTGTTTTATTCGAATTAATTGGCAATTGTCTTAATAATCGAACCACCGTCGAGGTATAAAAATTGCTGGGCATAAGCATCTTCTCTTGAATTCAGCTCAAAATCATTTGAGACCTGCTGTACCTAAATGGAATAATCAATGATTCAGTCATCTGCAACGCGAATTAAAGGGAAATTTATTTTCTTTTCATGAAAACGCTAGAAAACTGTGATTTTTCGAAATTGGTTGCCCTTGTTCGAAATTAGAACCAGAGGAATAAGAAAAAAGTATGTTTCTTGTCGATTCTGCCGAAACTTAAATTATTATAAGAACAACTATTAAGTCAACACATGCAGGCATTCGTGTAGTTTTATTTTTACTAAACACTATGTACCTATTGCAGATATAAAATTTTCTATAAAAATTCAAGGGAATCAAAATCATAGTGAACCAAAGCCAAGTGAATCATATATTAGCCTTCATAGCTAAGAATTCCAGCAACTAGTCGCGACCATTCCCCGCATATCTGGAAGCGTTACTGACGTTTGCCAAGCCCGGCCATTGCAACTGGTCAGATGACGTTTAAGTAGGGATGTGCGCCGTGTTGGATGAGGCACCAGGGGAATCATAGCTTAGCTCTGGACAAACCTTTAACATAGTTTTTTTTTTAAATTACGATACACACAGCAATCATATTTTTTCTTATAAATAAATAACTTATATTCTAATAATTTAACTCAATTCTATACTTGATTTCAATTCACAACATGTACTTTTTGGGGTAGTTTGTTCAAAAAATGGCGAATGGACGCACCAAGGGAATAAAGTTTTATGTGTTTAATATATTTTTACAGTTAATTATACTTAACTTAAACAAAAAATATATCGTGCTCCAGTTAGATTAGGTGCTAATGTAATATATAAAAAATACTATGGTCAATTATTTCAATTGTGCGGGTACTTTATCCTTCTGGACGCTGTAAATTGACCCTTTCAAGAATCACCCACAAACAAACTGGGCTTTCCGAGCTAGTGAGGTGAAAAATAATTAACTGTACCTAGTACCAGCTAACACCCAACCCAATCTGCCCAATAGTTTCGTGAACTATGTTACCATAGGACCAGGTCAGCTTGATTTTACAATCACAATCGAACATAATATATACATCGATTGATTACTAGTTCAATGAATATGTTTGTTTATGTTATTATGTTGTTTATTTCCTAATTCTCTTAAATATGGGTCGAGGTTAGATGTACACTTTAAACTTTATGTAAACAAGTATACCGTTTAATTGTTAAACGGGACAGAAGGGGCTCATTATTACTGCATTAGCTGATTATAATCTACGCGCGAACGGGCACCATGGTACACGGCTCCGCCTTTCTTTATTTTTCGAGATGTCACACCCCCGATCAATAGCGTCACATTATACAAAAACAACCAATAAAATACAGTTCTCCCGCGTCTTATGCATAGATCAAAGGAGACAAACTTCTTTAGTAGTTTCATTCTGTTACTTTTTTCCAAACAATAGGTACGACAATATTTATATTTATTGATAAAACTTACACTTAGAAAAGAATATCCACTACCTGCTTCGCCAATTTAAAAATAATGATCAATTCAAAAAATATATCCGCAACAGGCACCGTCAGATACTTTACTTTTCCCTAAGTACACTTTTTACTACAACAAGTTCGTAGGTAAAAACCTACATTACTATGCAGTGGCGGCGGCGGGGCATGGAGGAGCACAATGATTCTTCATAACATTACGTTTGACGACGTTATGGCGCACTCGCGCGCGTCGCCATTGCTGTCATATTCATTCATCCGCGGGGGTTACGGGTACTTCATATCTACATAAAAGAAAATCAATGATAATCACGATGAATGTGTGTAGATAAAGTAGTGTATGCAACTGTACTTAATGCCTTAAGGCCTTAGAACACTCGTGTGATGATGTGATCTTATTATTAACACACTCGTGTTTAAGACCTCTCATTATGTAACAGCATAAACAACTAGAAAAACAGACACGTTGACCAATAACAACGAATTGCAAATCGTGTTTACATTACATGCCCACATACTATAATCACTAATCTGCACAATTTCGTACCCTGTCACTATAACATCATACACATACTCCCGGGAATTTTGGTGCAAGAATGATTTGACGCCTTCTGTCAGCCTAATGTTAAATCATCGCACCGAAACCCCCGGGGTATCATAAATGACCCACCATACAAAATAATCAACCCAGTTAACTCACAAGGTACTGAAGTGTTGAGATGTTTATGACCGCACAGCCGGAATACAGAAGGTCGTATATGATGTCATTTTCTTTATAAGGCGCGTCTTTTTGTGATATAAGGACAGTAGTTTGCGAGTTGCGACGCATGCGTGAATCTTATCATACACTTCCAACTATGACCCCGCCATTTCCACGAAAGACTCGAGACTCTTAAGTCGCGAGCATAACATCTCTAAATTGTGAATTCCAAATTCAAAAATCGAACGAAATGTGTTAAGTTACTAAGTGTGATATAATTGTGTTTTGATAATGAAGTTTATTGTGTTATTTGTGTTTTGTGTGAGTTGGAATATCGTTTGCGGCCAAGATGGTGAGTTTTCGCGGTTGGGATTGCCAATTGTTTAAATATTATTCAAGTGTGTTAGTCAGAACCAAAGACATTCTGATGATAGTTTTGTTGTTTGGAAAGATTTTGTCACCTCTAATATCATAGATTTTGTTCCAAATTTTAATTATTTGTATTCCCGCCATCGATATAAGATTACATTTCTTTTCTATATTTATTGTTTAATTTATTAATGCTTTGAGATGACACTTTATGCAACTCTACTTTAGGCATTTAATTGCAAAAATGAAATGCCTGTGCATTTAAAATAATTTCTAAAAAACTAGTGATATTGACCAGTTGTAGTTCACAAAATTGCTTGAATAGGCCAAGGAATAAGTTGACTGAGTTGAAATTGAGGTTTAATTTAAATTTCCTCTACGAAACATTACAAAGAGATTTGATAAAAACAACAAACCCCTAAACCCTAACTCTACAAACATTTAGCTTTTATTAAGTTTCGAAATGGCTGAAGTACGTTTTTTTACGTTTTCCACCCCCATATTTAACAAACTAATTCTACAATACTAAACGATCTTACTCACAAAATTTCATGAGGATGATCGGTTGAGAAATGCGCCCAGTAGGCGATAACAGCCAATCATCCGAAAATCCGGCTAGCCGAAAGAATTTTTGGCCAAACTGAAACGGAGAAACTTCGCTCATTCGGTCAATTATACCTACATATTATGATGTGTACGGGTTTCTCAGCAGCAGCTCTAATGGTTTGGACGAATTTATCATTTGTATAATAAAAACCTCAAACCATCCTCAAATATTGAGAAGTTTACGTTGATTTGGAGAATATATACATCTCCTTTACTTGTACCAATACCAATGTAATTAGTTATATAAGATAAATGTATTGATTGTTTTAAGTATTATTCACGTCTCCTCTTTGGGATGCCGGTAGATATTGTATTGTATTGTCTCTTTATTGCAATTAATTGGTTTCACCATGCAACAATTTATAAATATTCACATCGAATAATTTACAGCCGCATCCAATAAAATTTAAAGATACACAATCTGACTTGTAAAAGTGCCCTATGTGGCCCACTTACTGAATAAATTATTTAATTTCATTTCAGTATAGTAAGTACACATACACATTTAAAGTACTAACCAACATTGTATAAACACAGTTTCCTCGTACAGTACACAAATCGTAATCTTCATTTTATCTCCGCGTTAGGTCGCCTAGGTCGCCGGCTTAGATCCGTAAGGCTTTATCGATCAAACTGAGAACCTAAATAAGACCTGAATGCTCTAGACCTGATGACCTGATTTCCGCAGTCAAGTGTGAATATTTTTGGCTTGCAAAGTTGATTTCCGTCTACATCGTTGCATCCCAAAAGAACTTGATGACAAAGGAAGATTTGATTTCGCATAGCCACTAGATTGCTTTTGGTAACTACGGCTACCTGTCACCGCTCTTATTTTATTATATAAATAGAGTCCAACTCAAACTCCGAAGCAATTGAGTGGCTAATGAACCTTATGATGGTTTTTCAATTTTATTGGCTAAAGCTCTGCCTTTGAAAGTTATCGATGGTTTTTCAGGCGTTTCCCTATTTAAATATACTCATGCAATCACCCTCTAGATCTAGAAATTTAGTATGATTTAAGAAGAGGCCGTATTCCTTTTAAAATAGATTTTTTCATATTATGACAAATATATTGACAATTTCAGCCAAATTTTTGAAGTGAATTACTTTTTCCTGAGTTCTAGAAGGTAACATAACTATTTCATGATTTCATTGCGTGCGGTCGAAGATAAGTTAAAACCAGTTTTCTGCGTGATATTTGACAACTTCGAGTACTTAGTTTTTGAAACAAAAATTATCAATGAAAAATTAAAATTGTAGGTTCCAATTTCAAATATATACCAATGAATTGCAATGGCCCTGTTCTAAGTAGTAACATTGATAATATGTTAAGAAATTTGTTTGATCATAGAGAAAAATATATAAGATAATCAGCGTTTTTGAACGGATAAGGAGCCTTATAGTTTATGAATGACAATATTTTGAAGTGTTTGATCCTTTAGAGCTACGCTCGCGTCTGTATGTGCGAGCTGTTTACGGAAACTAAATGATTCATTTAGTTGAACACTTGTTTATTTAGAGATACACTCTTTACACGCCAGTCACGATCATACTCAATACAGGGTGACGCGCAACATGTGTCCTTGGTTTCATATAATATATGAAGTAGTATGTATCTACATATATACAGTTTTTGCTCTTTGTTTAAAGATGTAACTGAGTGACCATGTGACTGTGACGACATTATATGAGAACGTTTCGCCTAATTTTCATTTGTCCCTAGAAGCCATTTTTTCCAAAACTGTTACTTTTCAAAAAAAATATTATAAAACAAACCTAACCTAACCTTTTTTCTTCTATAAAACGATGTTTATAAAAACCTAAAAATATTACGGGTTTCAGGAAAAGATTACTTGCGGACAAATGAAAATTTGGCGAAACGTTACAGACGGGAAAGAATGTCTAATGTTGTCTGCCGAGTCTCTCCCTTCGGTCTGCGCAGGGTCGCATTCATCTTGTGGCGAGCTTATGTTGGATGCCTACCTATAGTACCTATGCTCAGAAGTGGACGTCTATTATGGCTGATAGACCGATAGATAGATAGATAGATAGAAAGTTCGATGCGAACATTTCAATAGGGGGTCGTTATAGATAATCGAGTTGGTGAAACAACCCTCACCTCTTTCACATGTTTCTAATCACTTATTCACACGTTGCATATAAATGTGTGTTTTCTGTACTATAAAACTAGTCACTAATTGTAATTAGTGTTGAACCGACCGATTGACCCGCTCGAACCCATAGTAACAAAAGACAATCGGATCAACGTCTTTAAGCCTCTAAGACTGCAAACGTTCTGAGAAGTATGGTGTTCCGTGCAGTACTGACGTAACTGTCGCATCTTATGAACTTACTTAGGCTCTTTTGTGACTAAGAAGGGGAAAGAGGGCACGATTACATACTTTCGATTTAACTCACCTATGTAATTACTTGGGTACGTGTCAGTAGCACAGAAGACAGGTGATAAACTGGATTCTGGAACGGTTCTCCGACAGTCGTTTCTTCGATGAACTGATCGCCGGCAGAACGTTTCGTTTATGGTTATTTCATCGAAAGAACTTTTCGTCTACGCATGTTTCATACATGAACTGTTCAACTCTGTGTAATCAAATAATAATAACAATCCCTTTATATAAAAAAAAGGATTGTCCACTGCTGAACGTAGACCTCCCCCATAGCTCGCCACAAGGTGCGATCCTGTGCAGACCGCATCTATTGACTCCCTGTACTTTTCGTATTTTTAATGGTAGGTGCTTACCCCGTGTTGCGCATTCCAACCAGGGACGGACTTAGAGGGCCACGGCCCCTAGGCACTTGGCATTTGGGGCCCCTCCCCTAAAAAAAAAACCGGCCAAGTGCGAGTCGGACTCGCGCACCGAGGGTTCCGTACAAACACTTTCCATCCCTAAGTGGTTGTTAAGTTTGCACCTGGTATGTATAGCGCCCCATATAAATTAGGTGCAAAGTTAGGTATTCAAATATAAAAAAAAAACTACTTACTAGATCTCGTTCAAAACAATTTTCGTTGGTAGTTTTTATAGTAATGTACATCATATGTTTTTATTCGATTTTTCATTTTCTTATTTTAGAAGTTAGAGCGGGGGGACCAACTTTTTTCCACTTTGGAAGCGTCTGTCACGCAAACTATTCGGTTTAGAAAAAAAATATTTTAGAAACCTCGATATCATTTTTGAAGACATGGATAGGTCCCCCACACGTATGTGTCAGATGAAAAAAAAAATTTGAGTTTCAGTTCTAAGTATGGGGAGCCCCCAATATTTATTATTATTTTTTTATTTTTGCATCAAAATCTTAATGCGGTTCACAGAATACATCTACCTACCAAGTTTCAACAGTATAGCTCTTATAGTTTCGGAAAAAAATGGCTGTGACATACGGACGGACAGACGGACAGACAGACAGACAGACAGACAGACATGACGAATCTATAAGGGTTCCGTTTTTTGCCATTTGGCTACGGAACCCTAAAAACATAAGTATGGTGCAAGTCCTGCTTCTAGGACTGAGGCCTTGTAGGTAGGCCCAGGGGTAAATACGGCCCTGGTTCCAACTGACCTTAATAAAGTTGCTAGCTCTATAATACTAATCAACATATTATGCACCAGTGCATTAAGTGGGTCTTTTATTACGCTTCATTTACTAGACTATAAAATTGTTTTGATTGCTGATTGCTGACGAACAAATAATGTTAGACCACACATTATGATGAATGAGCTTTGGTGGTCTAAGTGGCTAAATGTAATACGATATTTAAAGGCAGGGCCAACATTTGGTTTACGCTAGCTAACGTTACTCTAGCTGCCTTAAATAAAATTAATTAGTACGTAGTTTTTGCGTCTTTTTAGATGACGTCTGAGTCTGAGTCATCTATGATGAGAACTTGTCAAATCTCAAAGGCTTAATGAGTCATTTTCAAAAAACATATACTAAGTTAAGAGCTTTCATTAAAACAAAATTTAATTGATTCCTGTGTGTAGCGATAGTTATCCATATCTTTTGTATGAGTAACTTTCGTAACACAAAAGATCGTAATTTTGTTTTCATTAAGCCTTTACCTATGTACATATTATTTTGAAAATGACTCTAAGTACGTTTCTGAAAGAAAATGAGTGAACTGCATGATTATCTATGAAGCTTTATTAACTAACATTTTACGCTCTCTCCGTCGCAATATGTTATCGTCTCTATCAAGTTGATTTCTAGGTATTATGGCATAAATAACATCCATGTACATCCATATGTTATGTTTTCCGCAATCACTTACTTCTAAGAATTGTTAATCTTTTATTTGATTTTAGGAATCGCTCTAAGTGTTTACGATGAACTCTCAGATCATCAATTAATTTTTTGCTCTTATTCCGATATGGGAGGAAAAGTGGCTTCGCTGTGCGTCACCCATTTTTGTGTTAAATGTTTAAAGTATTCTATTAGAATCTCTAGTGGTCACAAATATTAAATCTTGTGTGAATCCACAAAGGATAATTAAAATAAATTTAAATCATCCCTTACCTATACTCAAATAAAATATTACTTTGGAACTATACATATACCTACCTATCCGTAGTTTTTGGATGGTCCCTTAAGAATTAAACATGGGAATGAGTATTTTATGTAATTAGCACGAAGTTTAAAGCTGCAGCCATCGCCCGCACCTGTTCGCGAGGACATAATTACAGTTACTGTTTGTTCCGGGTTCCTGGCCTAGTTACATTAGTATTTTTACTAAATTTTGACTTTAATAACTGTACTAATTAATGTACTCGTCTTACATTGCTAATTATTAAAGTATTCGTCTTTTCTCGGGACAAACTAATAAAAAAAATAAGTTACAACGTACTACTTAAGATCAGTCAGTACAACGTACTACTTAAAATCAGTCAGTACAACGTACTACTTAAGATCAGTCAGTACAACGTAATACTTAAGATCAGTCAGTACAACGCTACTTAAGATCAGTCAGTACAACGTACTACTCAGTACTACCTACTATCAGTCAGTATAAAGTTACAACGTACTACTTAATACGAGAATACGAGAATTTTAATACGAGATACCCGGACAGATTGGTAGCTCCCAAAATGCACACGACAGTGAAGGGTAGAAATTGCTATGCCATGTGTATCAAAATTTTTAATCACCTACCAAATCAACAAAACAACAACCTTCTAATAAATTTAAAAACAAATTGTCTACTTGGCTTCTCGAAAAATGTTTTTACGATATTAACCCATTGAGATTTAATTGAAATCGGTGGCCACCATATAAATGGTCTTGTACGTATTATTGCGTAGCTGGCACCGATTAGAAAAAAAACTCCATAGATGCCAATCTACGCAATACTACGTATACGCAAAATTGCGTAGTTTGGCACCAACTACAAACATTTAGTTAATGATGCCATTTTACGTAATATAACGTATACGTGATTTTGCGTAGGTTGGCGCCACTGTCTAATATATCCTTCCTGCTCATTCTTGTATTGCTAAATGATGACCGACCTCCCCGCCGCTCCTGTACTTCTATAATAAAGAATATGGTGTCTTGTTGGTACCGCGCCACCCGCGCAGTGAAATTGTCACTGAAATATATCGCGATGCCGCGCGGGAGCAGCGTAACTCCTCGTATTCTGCGCGGGCGTCGTTCTTTACAACCTTCACGAGCGATTTGACGGTCTTTGACTTAAAGCCAAGTTGCTACAGCTTTAGAAGAAGAATCTTTAGACGACGGGGATTTTTCTACGGGATCAGATGACGACTACTACGTTCCTGAGCGTGAATCTTTGACGAAGGAGCGCCACAGTTACCAGAGTCGATGGACCTTCATACGATCTAGAAATATAACTGGACATCTCGTTTTGCACAGATTTTTTTTAGAGTTTTTTGTAAGACTCGTTTTTTGTTTCTTTGAAAAAATATTTTTTTTTATGTTTATTTTGTAAGATATTAATAATTACTATTGTTAATTAATTTTATTTTATTATTTAAGAGTACCTGAATCTCGTTAGAAGATTACCATTTTGTGCTAAAGTTGCCTAAGAAAACTTGTGATTTGAGAAACATAAAATTTAAAAGGTATGAAAGTCCTACGAAACATTTAAAAGGTATGAAAGTCCTACGAAATATTTCGTAGTTGGCCTCGGCCATTATCAATAACCTACGCAATATGACGTATTGGGGGCCATCCATAAATTACGTCACACGTTAAGGGGGAGGGAGGGGGTCGACGAATTGTGACATTGTGTGACAAGGGGGTGGGAGGGGTCCTACATTTCGTGACGTCACATTTCAAAATCTATTACAAGTGTTAAAACACGAACTTTAAACTATTACTTTACGAAAACCTCAAACACAAATTGTTTTGTCGACCACTCGCTCTACTATCGTCGTTATTTGTTTTGTTAATTGTTTGATTCGATGTTAATTTTATATAAAAAAAATATTTAAATGGAAACAAAACCGATTTCGGAACCGCTGTTTTCATTCAATAATTTCTAAATGTAAATTTTGCAACATATGTGACGTCACACAAGGGAGGGGGGAGTCTCCCAAATGTGACCAGCTGTGACAAGGACGGGGGGAGGGGCAAAAAATCATGAAATTCGTGTGACGTAATTTATGGATGACCCCTTGGCACTCAATGGGTTAAGGAATATTTTGATGTAGCACATAAGTAGAATACATATAATTGTTAAATAGTGAAATACGATGTCAATATTGGCAATTCAAGATTTGCATGACGTACTCATGTCTAGATATATGATACGAAATTTTTATACCTTAAGACCAATATGTAAACTATATCCTATTGCAAATAAATACATTTCATTTCATTTCATTTCATTTAAGATCAATCAGAACAGGCTAATACCTAACTATTTAAGATAGAGCAGTACCTATCAGAAAAAGAGCTGAAAAAATCTTCCCCAGAAAAACAAATGCGTACCTACAATGCGTGAGCTGTCCAAATGCGATTCGCTTTATGTGCCTGTCTCGCTCTCTCTTACGCGATGCAGATGAACCTCTCAGTTTTCACCAAAACCCGAATCTGAAAGGTCACGGACTGCAGTCGCTTTGGAAACATTTCACTTCGCATGAAACCTTGTAAAATACCCAAGTATCGTAAACACAAAATGCCACCTGCATAAACCTCACCCTACAACGCGGTCTGGCTTTGAAGGTCATTGCCATTCCATGGTAAAAATGGCAATAGAGGAGACTTGACATCTTTTAATTTTTTTACAAGGCATTTTATCGATATTATCAAGGGTAAAACATGTAATAAATTTATCACATATTTTCATTTTCGAAAAGTTCCTTTGAAAGGTTCCTCATTCTATAAATATCACAGTCACCTCTTCAGAAAATATTACAGTCGGACTATTACTAAGGCCACCTAAGGCGGATTTAGTATGGACATTATACTACTGTTCTTTTTGTGTGCTGTGACCACAGACAACCCCCACTAGACGGAGCATGTAAGGCGACCCGCGCGCACCAACGATATGGTACGGCAGAACATTAAAGTATGAACACGGCGGCCACCGTTTAGTTGCGTCCATGTTTATGATCCATGCGTACGTCAACGAAAAAAGAAATTAAATAAATAACATGGTAAATTGTAGTGTTAAGTGGTGTAGAGAGACCTCATAAACATGGACGCAACTAAACGGTGGCCGCCGTGTTGATACTTTAATGTTCTGCCGTACCATATCGTTGGTGCGCGCGGGTCGCCTTACATGTGCCTTACATGCTCCGTCTAGTGGGGGTGGTCTGTGGCTGTGACTGTCAAATTTTGTCAGTGACGTCATGTAGAGGACCGATTCTTAGTTGACGCTTCTTTCTATTATGTTTTAACTAAACCATTGATACAAAGATCAAAGCACAAAGAAAAATAGAAATGTGTAACCTGGCGGAAGAGACCGGGAATCGAACCCGGTACAATACGATTAAAATCAGTTAACGATTCGGATTGTATATCTATCTTGCTCGTACTTATGCGATTTTAATAAGAGCGTGCGAGAGAGGGGTAAAAGCCGAATCGTTAACTGATTTTAATCGTACTGTACCTCTGGATTACCGGTCCAGCGTGTTACCGATTACACATTTTTGTTTCAACCTTTTGTATGAATAGTTTAACTAGTTTATTATTTGGTACACTGGATGGTGCACAAAATCATAAACCAACATAATTTCAGTTATCCTTAAATACCGTAATACTACCCAACTATAGTCCAATCATCCGACTATGGTTCAAAACAAACCTCGTTTATTTGCACCAAAATCCATATTCCATCAGTGATTTTATACGTTTTTATTTAAGTTTGTTAATTATGTTGTTCACCTTAGAGTTTATTCGTAATAATTGTCATAATATTAACGAGTAATTTTCTTTAGTGTGACTAACGTCTATAGTTGGGTAGTTTAACGGTATTTGGAGTGTATATGACCCGGACGTAAAGATGAATCACAGATAATTAAGAGGGCGCCGAGCGTTTGCGACTAAACCATAGAGCGCGGGGAATGCGTATTTAAATCGGCGCGCGGCCGCCATAGTAAAAATGTATGGAGAATTAAAAGCACTTTTTGATAAATCTGGACCTTTAATACCAAACAATAATTGAAATATTTGATGTGGACAAATTGTAATGTAAACATTCATATTTTTTTTGAACTGAAAATCAGAATAGATTTCCATTGTTAAAGTATAAAAAAACACTTAACGCCTGCTTACGATTTTACAATTTTCGTCCAACTTTACTTAGTTCTCTAGGGTAAAATATTAATTATCTTATATTTTTTCCACGGAGAAGTTGTTAACACATTCCTCGAAATGCTAAATATATAGTTTAGAAATGGATTAAACAATTAGTGTTGACGTTATCTACTTAACGGCAACTGCCTATTTTATCACATTTCGCTCGGTGCAGTCTTAAGTAAAATGTTTATAGGTGATGTGATCTGTCACAAGGTCCACCGGTGTCATTATATAGTTTATCGTTTGTTATCCGCATCGCATCATGAGTATGTCGTTGTGGATGTGCACCTAAGTGCGTGATAGGCCGCGATGCGATCATTCATAACTTTACCTGATTAAGTTATGCCACCTAAAACATGTTCATGTAAAATGACGCTAAGATGAGACTATATGACTCGCACTGACACAAAATTTCTGCCGGTCTAGCACAACTATGCTACCCGACTCTGTCACGCGACATAGCGCTGCCCGCGTCACTCTCTCACATTACTGCACAGAAAGAGACGGGTATTTATCTCGCGCGACAAATAGTCGCGTATGACAGTTATGCTAGAGGTACAGATCTCATGTAGAATGCCCTAACAACGCCTATAACTTTACAGACTGTGTAGTCTAAATATATGGCATAAGGTGAAAAATGTATTCACTGTTCATTACTTTTTTGTTATAAAAATCTTTTACTAATCAAGACCAGTCGCTTAATAATAAAAAGATGCAGCTGATTAAACTTGATAAAAGCATAGGTAAATTAGGTAAGGGTTGTGGAAAGGGTTCCATTTCGGTTTTTTATTTCGATAAAAGTACTTAAAAACTAATAACAAAAAGTTAAGCTGAGTTCCTAACTTCCTACTGGGCTCGATTCAATATCTCTAATAACTTTAATCCCAAATATCACCTTTATATTTATACTTTTAGTAACATGATGGTCGCACCATTATAGATTTAAATGACAACTTATGTCACTGCAGCTCGAATGACACAAATCGACAAATAAAATAATATAAATAAATATAAACCACCTTGAGATGACAGCAGTAGCGCTAGTCTTTCATTTTAGTAGTTTACCCTCTGTTTATACAAACGTTTCATAGAATGTTACATTTCATTTCATAGACATATCCTTTCATCGAAACCATAAAATATTTTGGATTTTCAGAAAATAAACCTAACCTAACCTAATCCAGACATATTCAAGATTTATGAAAAAATTATGACTTCAGAAGAAAAAAAAAATCTATTATATTGAAAATTCTATGAAATGAGAAAAACAAACTGCCTATTAAATAAGGGGATCCCCGTTATATTTATTCTATATCTGTAGACCTTCGCTAAAACGAAGTTGACTGAGAACGACTGAGGTAGAGTTACTCACAGTCGTCTCTCGGCCAATGATTTAGTGATAAAATTAGCGATGATATGGCTGAGTCTGGAAAAGGAGGGAGTAGGTATGTATTAATGTATTTCAATATTTATATCCACCATTTGACCGTCAGGTTTTTCCAATTGTATTATTCATAGCTTATATTATTATTATAGTAGATACTGTGATAAGAGTAGGTAACTACTAACTACATATATACTGTAATCAAACTATAATAAGGCAACTCAAGTGTTATTTAGAAGATATCGCTTTTTTACGACAAAATCGCCTGTTAACTTGTGTTCTTCAAGTTCTGTATTTATGTTACGTTTGTAAATTTTTGGCATCAATATTTCATACACCTATGGACAAATATTTCTGGACACGGGATTAGAGACCATCATTTATTCCTCCGTGTGTATGTTTTGTATAAGCTTCCGTTGTTTATTCTTATTCGTTTGAAGAAACAATTTCAAAAATAAAACTGGGATTGAAAGTTGGAATAAAATATATAGTTATAATATTAATCCATAAGTAAGTACTAAATGCTTAATGCAATGCACCAGAAAATTACACTACTTTTATCCTAAAAAAACATGGTTCTCGTAGGATATCAGCTGCTCGGACGAACCACGGGGGAAAACTAGAGGAGATAACTATGTAAAGATTTATGATATCACGCGACGTCCGTAGTGCACTACTTGGATTGGATAATTTCACACCTACGGGTCTATTTCAAGCGGCCAGTTGCGGTTCTGTCACCGAGTGTTTGATGATATAATGAGGATATGTAAATCTAAGGTTCAATATGTGGAATTTACGACGTGCCGGATAGATCAAGTGGATTATATTATAGCTAACGACCCGCCCCGGCTTCGCACGGGTGCAATGCTGATACTAAATATACTATAGAATGTCTTATGCATAATTAATAAAATTAAAACTTTCCTCTTGAATCACTCTATCTATTAAAAAAAACCGCATCAATATCCGTTGCGCAGTTTTAATGATCTAATCATACATAACGACAGACAGACAGCAGAAAGCTACTTTGTTTTTTTATACTATGTAGTGATAATATGCGTAAATGACTAATACCGCACTAATAATGCATTTGTACCATCTTCATTGACAAAATCAAAAAGTTTATTCTGTAATTTTACAAGGGCACTTTTACAAGTATGAGTCTGGATCTACCGGCATTTCACAAGAGACCGCTGTTGAGAAGAAAGCCGAAAGAAACTCAACATTTATGAATTCATTTTATGAGATACTTAGATAGGTAGAGCGTTATTGTATTGCTACTTTGGTATCTAAGTTATGATATTGTTGTGATGATTTGCTAAAGTATCTCCGCAAAATCAGCTTATGATTTTCGAATAGAGGGTATGGTGCATATTTGGGTCAATCAACTATTTTCTGCCACTCGTTCCCCTGGGTCACTTTTTAAAACTACGATTTTCCGGGGTTATATTTAGCAAAAGCTTTGTAATTTAAGCAGTTATAAGCCCATTCCTATGTAGACTATCTCCTGACAATACCAGTAATGTCAATTATCAACCCTTTTCTTAGAAATGTACCTAATCACTATTATCCCCTGGGTCACGGGCAGAATAACAGCAAGAAAAAGTTGATCCACCCATTTACAACAAAATACAAAATTTATATAAAATAATGATGCTCATCGTCTATGATCATCACATTTGCTCTCCTTCAATAAAACGTTAACCGAACAAATAAGCAAATGGTTTGTATTTTTTTTAATCCATCATAGGATCAAATTCAACTTCTAGATGCACTCGATGGATTCAATGAAGAGAACTTCCGTCTATGTCAAACCTAACTTTCACAATCAGCTAACAGGTAAGCGCTGGCTCTCGAGCTAGCATCATGCTGAGGTGGAACCTTTTCGTGGCACAGCCATAATATTATAGTTGCCTATTGTTTTGTATATTTTAATAATTTCTGTCACACTCTTCATTTAATATGTCTTATGGACACGTCACGAATAAATGTATTTCTTTCTTTCAATTATTTCCTTGTCCACAGATTACACAGAAGACGTAGCAGACGTATGCTGTACACACGGTGCTGACGGAGCGCTGGCCTTGTCTGGAGTCCAACAATGTTCAAGCTTGGGGCTGCCAGAGTATATAGAGCCAGAGCAGGAATCCTCGTGTCGAGCCAGCGCCAGCAGCTGCTGCAGAGACCACTTCAAGTAACAGTTATTTTTATATATTAAGATACTCCCGCGAGTATCTCAAAAAGTAGCCGAAAAAGCTGAACAGTGACTGAAAGGGCACACGATAAATAAATCAATCGGTAATGACATGAGCATTGTATCGGTATGAGGGTCGCAGACTCTTGACCATTAGAGGATCCAGTGGAAGAAGCGATGCTAAACTAGTTCTTTTATATAAATATCTGGGGGCACGGTAGTGCCCCCGCCAAGACGAACAAAAAAGAGGCGGGGCACTACCTACCTTTTCTCGAACCGTTTCGTCTTATTTTCAAACCCTCATAGCTTCGTCCCAGCAAACACCAGAGCGCCCAAATTCACAGGTTAAAATGCACTTAGAGAACATATGAAATGTGCTAAATTTCATTGATCTAGCTTTAATACTTTAGGTTTTATTGGTACCTAAAATACGCCGATTTTGCCACTCACTTATACACTGACGTATCAAAACCTCTGGGGTACTTCCCGATGACCTAGAAAGCTGAAATTTGGTATGTAAGCTAGGTTTAGTACACAAATAATAGAATAATTCTGAAACTTGGAACTTTTACCCCCCAACCCCTTAAACTAGGGGATGGAAGTTTGTATGAGACTTCTGCAAATTTTGATACTAGAGGTCTGAAAATTGATATAGCGACTCCTTGTTATAAATAATAAAATACATATTCTAGGATTTTTAAAAAATTACCCCCCACCCTTTAAATAAGGGGATGAAAGTTTGTAGGTATGGGTTTTCCATAATGGGGGATAAAAGTGTATGGGGCTAAACGTAAGTATTTCTTAATAATTCAGTGAATAAAGGATTTTGACCTTACAAACGGTCCGCTAGTTTTGAATTTTTGATATGTTGTCTAGGATGGTTAGTCAGTGCTTAAAATGCAAAATGCACAATTCCCCCCCCCCCCCCCCTCCGCGCCCGCCGCCATATTGAAAAAACCGGCACTCTCTTCATATTTTTGCTCATATCTTCCTTTAGGAGCATTTTAGCTAGAAGAAAGCTTCGACAATATTATAAAGAGTTAAATTTACTACATTTTTCATTTGATATTTTGTTTCTAGGACAGATAGTTACGGAGATATGCACATTTAAAAAAACTTAAGAAATTGCAATTTCCAACTCAAAAACAAACTTCTGGATTATATCTTCGTTTAGGAGCATTTTAGCTAGAACAGTGCTTGGGCAATTTTGTAGAGAATTAAATTTACTATAATTTACATTTCAAATTTTGTTTTTAGGACAGATAATTACGGAGATATGTAAAAAATAAAGTCACGTTTTCCGAAAATTTATGTAAAAATGGACATGAGTTTTATAAGCAATTATATTTCCTGCATGTTTTAATTTGTCCTAGACTAGTCCATAACTGAATGACAGCGTTCTAAACCAAGAATTTTAAGAGATTTTCGGAAAATTAGACTTTTCCTGTTTTTTAAATGTGCATATCTCCGTAACTAACTGTCCTTGAAACAAAATTTGAAGTGTAAATTATAGTAAATTTAATTCTCTACAACATTGCCCAAGCTTTGTTGTAGCTAAAATGATCCTAAAAGAAGATATAATATAATCCAGAAATTTGTTTTTCAGTAGGAAATTGCGATTTTTTACGTTTTTTTAATGTGGATATCTCCGTAACTATCTGTTCTAGAAAAAAAATATAAAATGGAGAATGAAGTAAATTTAACTCTCTATAACATTGTCGAAGCTTTCTTCTAGCTAAAATGCTCGTAAAGGATGATATGAGCAAAAATATGAAGAGAGTGCCGGTTTTTTCAAAATGGCGGCGGGGGCGGAGGGGAATTGTGCATTTTGCATTTTAAGCACTGACTAACCATCCTAGACAATATATCAAAAATTCAAAACTACCGGACCGTTTGTAAGGTCATACATAGTACCTACTTTAGTCTCTATTCACCGTATTATAAATACACAATTATTACTACTTACTTAGAAACGCTACAGCACAAAAACAAAATAAAAAAAACCTAAAAATTAAAAATTAAAAAATACTTAACAAAAATAAATGAGATCCCACCAAAAACATTTCATGTAAAATTGGCGGCCAAGACTCACATGCTCATAACGCTTTCGCTGTAAAAAAGTTATCAGATCCCTGGAAAAGCCAAGCCCCTACGCCCTGAGTTTACTAATCCTACACCTTGGCTTCAAAGTTATGGCTTGGCCGTTTCAAAAAGTACCGTAAATAAGTCTAATGGACTGTCCGGCCTATATGGTAAGGAATTAAGTTTATACATATTATCATGAAGACATAAACTTAACTTCTTGATATCGTAGGGTAGTTTAGCCGGTTTTCGGCCAAGTAAGCAAAATTTTGAGTTCAGGTGGATTTATTGGGCGATATATTTAGCAAACCTTAGTCTAAGTATTATTTACGAATCTTAGACATATTGTAGTTTCCTATTTCGTATCACATTTTGCCATGAATAATATAGTTTTATTTTTATAATATAAAATATCAGAAAGTAGCTACTAAGTTGGCTTTCGGCCGCTTGTTTTGGTTTACGGCCGTTTATTTAGCCAGTTCTCGGCCACTGTTATTTATATTTTAAATGACCCTTATTTGAGAAACAATAGGTTTTCATATTAAATAAAACAAAAAAGTAAAAATCTATGTAAAATGTAATTAGCTGCAACCTTTTTTTTACTGGATTAATACGGCTGAAATCTAAAAATATTTGAGCCGACTTTCGGCCGTCCTATATTTATAGGGACGAAAATGGAACACATACAAATTGTTTTTCGGCCGCATGATAAAGCAGGGCCGAAAAACTAAATTTGTTTTAGTTTACGGCCGCTTTCTGTCACCGCGGCCGAAAACAAACAATACTCTCCACCAATGCTCGGCCATGTTAACCGCAGTGGCCGTAAACTCGCTTTTAAAAGACTTATTTTCGGCCATTCCTTTATAATTTTTAGTTACCGGCCGAAAACTAAATTAATCGTTTATCTATTTTCCGGCCATTATCATTTACCTAGGCCGAAAACTAGTTATTCAAAATGTAGTTCTCGGCCGCCAAAAACAAACAATCATAAATTGATTTAAATCATGAATTTGTTTAAGATACATGCGGCCGGCACCTAAATACATGAATGAGATTGTATCCAAATTTGTAATTGACATGATGTTTATTAAATAGATTTTAATTTAATAGCGATTTTGATCATTTAAAAATATACGTATTCAAGTTATTTCTCGGCCCGGAGGCCGGAAGGTACTAAATGCAATCTAGTCATCCGGCCATCACATTTGAAAGGATTTTGTTACATATTTTATACATTTGAATATAAATGACATTATTTCAACTCTTCTAGAGCGTATAGAAGTCAAAGCAATGTTTCTAAAACCAAATAATCAACATTTTAACGTACCTTAAAGAAAATGGCGCGCACTATTTTTTTCACTAATTTTGACCACACTCACACTGACTAAATTGCGTTGGCGTACTGGCGAGCCAATTGAAACGTTATTAAGCGAAAACATTTAGGAGGCGTCAGTGTTAAGCGAATTTGAGTGACAACAGTATTTTTTTGAATGAGTGAGGTAAAATTTTCTTGTTATTGTAGTTTTACTGCGTAGAGGCCGAAAACCAGAGGGGGCCGGGAAACCGGCTAAACTACCCTATGGGCCAGACGGTCCGTTGGACTTTTATTTACGTTACTTTATGAAACGGCCAAGCCATACCTTTGAAGCCAAGGTGTAGGATTAGTAAACTCAGGGCGTAGGGCCTTGGCTTTTCCAGGGATCTGATAACTTTTTTACAGCGAAAGCGTTATGAGCATGTGAGTCTTGGCCGCCAATTTTACATGAAATGTTTTTGGTGTAATCCTTTTCGCCAGTTTCAACAACACTTTTTCATATCACTCTACTCGTACCACCGAGGGGTCTTAATTTCACAAATATCTTTCAATCTTGCCGTAGTTTTTAGTGGTTTATATAATACCCTAAAGTTATGTCTATGTTTTTATTTTGACCCATAATAAAGCCTTTTTTATGTACCTCAAATTATAATATTTTTTTTCGTTTCAGACAAAAAGACGATTGTGCCGCAGGGTCGAAGTACGCTGCCGCCAAACGATGTAGCGTACCAAGTACAGACATCGGAAAGGTACCTACCGCTCTACCACTTCAGAGCCCAGCAATGCATCCCATCCCGGCTGGAGCTACCAAATAGCTCCAGCCAGGATGGGGCTCATACCCCGACCCCTCAATCCCCTCTGCAATACGCGCGGGCGCCGCTCACCGCTCGTCGTTAGCGCCACTTCACCGAGAAGTCGTCACCGCGCGATTTTGCATCAGAACACGAAAATTAATGGAGTACACATTTTTGAAAAGAGATAGTACTTATAATAAATATTGTAGTCACAATATTTTTATAGACCAACTTATCTGTGAACTGAAGGGGTTCGCCACCATCTTCACTCAGAAGTCGTCACCGCGCGATTTTGCATCAGAACACGGAAATTAATGGAGTCTCCACTCGATATTTAAATATTTCTATACTTACACATTTTTGAAAAGAGATAGATAATAAATATTGTAGTCACAATATTTTTATAGACCAACTTATTTGTGAACTGAAGGGGTTCGCCACCATCTTCACACACAGAGCACACTCGAACGCCGAGACTGCCTACGGCAGAGACACTGACAAGCATATGGCTTTTCAGCATGACAGTGATTCCTAATTTGATTTCACTGTTTCACATATAAGTTCACGCTCGTACTAACTTTTCGGAAAAAGTTGTTACAATTAGGACGTTAATGCACAACTGTATGTGGTTTAAATTTCACTGGCAAAAAAAAATTAATTAGTACAAGTGTAAACTAAGGTATCGCTATGTACTTACTGTTAATATTTTTTTATGAATGCAGTAGCGTCTGTAGTAGTACGATTTTTTGATATTTTTGTTTTCAGACATGCTGTGAAGAATGTAATTTCGGGATTTTGACGGGCGAGTCCCAGGGTGTGGAGGCCTGCGGAGGCCCCGCTGATACGGGTGTCAGCCCTACTACTTATTTAAGGAAGAACGCTTACTATACGTGTTGTGTGGTAAGTCTTCGTACTATAACATCCATAAAAAATATATCAAAAACCTCCAAAACGACACCCATGACGATATTTTCAAAAGTTATCTCCACCATCTAAAAACGATGCCGTTTTTGAAAACTGCGAACTTAAAAATATATAATCTGAAGACTAGTACCATGACCCTGCCCTCTTGACAACAGTGGTTGTTAAGTTATTTATTTATTTACAAACGCCATAAACGAATTAATAATAATACTCACGCTGTTAATACTGTCAATGTAGGCATGAAATAAATTTATGAAACATGCAATTTCTCATTATTTTGAACGTGGATATCACACCACCTTAGAATAATATTTTTTTTATAAAAAAGGCTAAGGTATAGGTTTAAAGCCTATCAAATTTAAACAATGCAAACATCGACACACGAAGCATAAGGAAAAATTCGAAAGGTTTACTGGCGTTAGGGTGGTGGAGAGGTTAACACGCTGGACCGGTAATGCCGAGGTACCGGGTTCGATTCCAGGTCTCTTCCGCCAGGTTACGCATTTCAATTTGTCTTTGTGCTTTGATCTTTGTATCATTGGTTTAGGATGGTGTAGGCATGGAATTAAAGTAAGCGGTGTAATTTATCTCTCAGGAAGCAGCAACGAAGCCCGAGACCACTACGCAGAAGATCACCACAACCTCGACTGTGGCACCAGTGGCGCCGCGGCAGAGATGCTCTCCTGGGGCCTGCTTGAAAGACCAGGAGTGTGACGACACGGATGGAACGATCCGGTGCCACTGCCGTAGCGGTTACCGGATGCATAGAGGCAGTTGCCAAGGTAAACTTGTTCCTCTACTGACGTTCCTCTTCGGTGTTTGGTTTTGATGACTTTTAAGAAGACCGGTTTTGACAATAAGTCATTGCAGATGATTATGGTGACGAAAGGAGAAAGTTAGAAATAAATGTTTTGACTAATGTACATTATCATCAATATCCATCCCATCATCATCATATCAACCGATAGACGTCCACTGCTGAACAAAGGCCTCCCCCAAAGTTCTCAACAATCGGTCTATCCCCTTCACGAAAATTTTAAGTCAAGAGACTTAATCTACGTCGGTTAGATTATCGATGCAAAAAAAACATTATCTCTCAAATAATGTTTTTTTTTGCATTGATAAGAAGTAACCAGTTCTCCACTACCCAAAGGTTGTCTGGAAAAAATCGCTCTTTAGCGATAAGACCGCCTGTTGCTTACCTTAACTGTAATTTCTTGCATTTTATTTCTCCTGTATGTTTTATGACGTGTGCAATAAAGGGCAATTGTATTGTGTTGTATTGTAACCTGTGATATTGATGAAAGGCTCAAAATCTTTATTTTTATCTCTTGTCACGTTCCCCAACAGCAGTGGAGGTATAAGTAGATCAATATTATTTTATTGCAACAGATATCAACGAATGCGCTGAAGCCGTCGACAATCTCTGTACCAAAGAAGACCACGTGTGCCACAACACTCCAGGCTCCTACAAATGCGTTCCTCTGAAGAAACGTGACCTGGGGCTCAGCTGTCCGCCAGGGTTCAAGAGGAACGTGCTCAACCAGGTGTGCGATGGTAAGTCCACAAAGGAATGCGAGCGGTAAAAACTGAATCATAGCGATAGAGTCAAACCACGCTAACTTTTCCAAGCAAATGAACTGTCAAACCATACAAAGGAAGTCAGTTTGTATGGTTTGATAGTTCATTTGCATGGAAGAGTTAGCGTGGTTAGACTCTATGAAGTCTGCCACGACCCGCCGCGCGCGATTGTTCCTTGATTTGTTCCCACGCTGTCTGCCACCCCGCTCACTAAGATCGAAGCCGTGGTTGGGCCGTAAATACTAAAGGGAACTTACCTCACACATTCAAGGCGATTCATGAGTATAGTTCCTAAGAGCTAGACTAGAGGAATCTACCAGACCCACTATTGGAATGCTATACCGTCAAGACTTTGGTCTTGCCATTATGGTAATTGCAATGACGTTAGGTGGAAAATGGAAGCTAAACGAAGTAGTAACAAAAGCATTAGATTGGACAGAGCACACACAATGTTTACACTTCAATTGTCTTCTCTGAAATTAACCTTGTTTATGAACCTGTTTTGAAAGGGACCACGACACGACATCTGGCTATGTTCTTACTTATTACGTCTTGCATTTCTTCTAATTTTGGTGCATCCCTGCATTTTCAGATATAAACGAATGCCAGCTCCCCCGTCCCCCTTGCCCGAAGTACCTTTGCGAGAACACAATCGGAGGGTACCGGTGCGGGGGCAAGCCCGGCGCGCCCGTCGTGGAGGGCGCCACCGCGGCCCCGGCGGCCCCCGGCGCCCCGCCGCCGCCCCGGAATGACATATGCCCTAAAGGCTTCAGGGCCGGGGCTAACGATGAGTGTATTGGTAAGTTCCTGCATAGAGGTGAGTATTCCGAGGAACGAGGAATTTCATAGACAAGAAGATACCTAAGGCTTAGGTGGACGCGTGTACGTCATTCGTACCAAATGGCACTGCTGTACTCCAAAATGTCACGGACTACGAGTATAAAATGCGTTAATAAAATTTGCAAGAGGAGTCTTCATTTGTCACAATAAAACCAGAAATGAACGTTTCCTCAGTAGTTTCGTAAATGTAAGCGATCAAAGAGGTACCAAACTAATATTTGTAATGTTCCTAGGATGTGATGGACCTATATCCTAATACACATTGTAATTTATTGATGAATATTTGTCAGTTACTGAGTAGGATTTCATCTGACGTTGAATTTCATTTGAATTTCCATGCAAATTGCATGGGGCAGCTGAGACTTTCACCAAGCTAAACCATACGACTTCAATTACTTACTTGAACTCGAGTAGATGTAGATTCATGTAACGTCATAGATACAAGAGAGACCCTGATATTTTAATCGTATTTACAGACATCGATGAGTGCGACGAGCACCTTGACGACTGCCAGCGACTATCGCAGCACTGCATCAACACACACGGCAGCTTCTTCTGTCAGGACCACGTCTCCAAGCGATGTGCTCCAGGGTTCAAGGTCAACAGTTCCACTGGCATCTGTGAAGGTAACACCAAGGAATACGTAAGCCTTGCCTCTACGTAGGTATCGCATGCGTTATTTCTCGCAGTTTCTCCACTTTAGGGAAATAGGACTGATACCAAAAATAAGTAGAAATGAAATCTCTTGTATTCCATAATCCCACATCTGAATCTGACGGTGCTGTTTCGTGTTCAGATATCGACGAGTGTGAAGAGGGCTCTGAGGTGTGCAGACGCAACCAGATTTGCGTCAACTTGCCAGGAGCCTATGACTGCAAGTCTAAGATCAGTACACTACCTAAGTAAGTACAGATGCAAAAAAGATTATATTCTTTCTTGTGCAGGCTTCACATCAATTCCTCTGTTTTCTTAAATAATTTTATTTAACCAATAAAGAACGAACTGAGGAGGTAAAGACAAAAACCAAGTCATCAATAGAGGACAAGCAGTTGGATACTAGATTATTGCTGTTAACAGAGCATTGCCATTTCAGGTTGACGACAAAGACATGCCAGGAGGGAACCAGAATGCGTGTCGGCAGCAACAAATGCGATGGTAAATCGTAACATACCTTCCAACCCTACGCCAATAGGCATTTTACCTTCTTGAATTTGCCACCATTGTTTTTAAATATGTCCTTTCATAACTCTTAAGAGTCTTAAGTCAATGACTACTTCTTAACATTTTTAGAAAACTCACCACTCAACCATTTTTGCCAAATCTGAATCTATAAGTGCGATATAGGTAGGGTGATTTTCCGATTTCAAAGAGCTTTTGTATCTCGCCGTTTAGCAGTTTTCGAAAACTAGGTACAGTGCGTGCGTCCGACTGCGATTCGCGTTTTATACCTGTTTCGCTCGCTCTTACGCGATCAAGATAAAAACCTCTCAGCTTTCACACAAGCCGAATTGCAATCTAAGAGCTCACGGAATGTACCTAATTTAAAATAATAATAATAACGGTCTTATAGCGAAGAGTCTCGACAATACCTTAAGAGACTCTCGCTTATGGCTGGATCCAGGGTCAAATTCAGAAGGCGGTACTCCTGGACACGGCGCGCATTATCACGAGGTTCCTCTCTCTGCAGCCCTAAACACCGGTAGCCTGGGCGCTGCCAGCGGCACCCTAGTTTAGGTTTTTTATAATGTGTTGATATATTTTGTAATTTCTTTATTGTATTTTCCTTTTGATATAACTGTATCGTAAAAGAACCTAACCTAACCTAAGATTGAAAATAAATAAAGGTGATAATAATAAAAATCACCATCGGCAAAACTGACCAGACTAACGAGGTATCTAATGGTATAGATATCGACGAATGCCGCGAGGGTACGCATCTGTGCGACCAGTTCCAGAACTGCATCAACACGTTCGGCGGACACGAGTGCCGGTGCAAGAACGGCTTCGAGTTGGACTCCACGTCGGGGTCTTGCGAAGGTACTATATTTATTTGGCTATCTTCAGATGTTGTCGTATGTCAAGACAGGCTCACTACTAGAAGTGAGTTGTGCTAACTAGTTAACGCACCGGAGTACACCATGGTGTTTGGGTCTACCTTCTGCTTCTATTCGCGCGTTCATAAGCCTCTGCAGAGACTTCACGACGCGTCAGTTCGTTGCGTCGTCAGGACCAATGCCTCGCATCTTACACAAACAACTGGTTAAATACACTAGGGAGCCTATTATGGTTGCATTTATCACGTGATAAATAAGTGACAAAGCATCTGTCACTCTCACTCGCATTTTGTCAAAACGTGACGGATGCTTGTCACTTATTTATCGCGTGATTAAAGTAACCATCCTATATGATGGTTACTTTCGCAAATTCCTATGCCTAGGGCCTATGCCCGCAGGAGGAATTTGCGAATACCTAGTTTTTATTTTGATGGAGTGACGGCATTCGTAGGACAGCGCCTGGTAATTGGAGGAGAACTAAAAATCGAGCTCAGTGGCATGGGAGAGGCCTATGTCAAGCAGTGGACTGATACGGGCTGATGATGATGATGATGATTTGCGACTGTTAAAAATGTATATTTTTATTGTGTTACGGATATTATATTTCAGATATTGACGAATGCGCTATGAAACTCGACAACTGCGCGCCGGGACTTTATTGCCTTAACGTACTGGGGTCATTCACGTGCACACGCCGCGCCCCCACCACCTCGTCTACAACTGTCACTGCCCCCTCCTACGACTATGAGTACACAGAGTATACAGAGTGAGTGATCCTACCGACTTCGCCACTTAGTCAAATGCGCGAATTGCGGAATCTAGCAAGCGCAGCACCCGGTTGCGCTATCCGAAGTTACACTCGTCATTCATCTGCACTCGCGCGTCATTACGACTATTGTCTACTGAGTTCTTTCATAAATTGGCCATGCACTTGTGCAGCCAATTGTACCTATAGAGTGAATAACATAACTGCGGCACTCAATCAAAATAAAATTGATGAAAGCGCGTGTAGGACATGTAGGTGACAGTTAGGTTTATAAGCAGTTTTATATATTTAGGATTTTCTGATCCAGAAACAATCTTCATGGCTCTCGGACTGCCCAAAAAAATATTTAACCTCACATTACTTTTACTATATTATTTTAGTAATGTATTAATATGTCAAACAGTGAAGAAGACCCAGCAAACGATACACGAAATGAAGCCTTGCCAGAACCTCCAGCGACTCGTCCAACTCCCAAACCCACTCCTGTTCGCCCACCTCCTCCTCCTAAACCTACAACTACTTCTACAACTACCACTAGTACTACAACTACAACAACAACTACGACTCCTAAGCCTACCACCACATCCACAACAACAACAAGTACAACAACCCAAAAACCTGCACCTCGACCAAATAATCCTTACCGACCACCACAATACAATCCTTACGGCAGACCAAACCCAAGACCATACACCAGTAGGCCACCAAGACCTAGCCCAACTTATCCAAGCACCGAACCAAAACCTGAAGACACTAGACGGCCTGATAGACCTGAGGATCATAGAAGGCCAAATATCCCTGAAGACCCTAGAAGACCAAATAGACTTCCCAGCGTCAATGTACCTGCTCCAACTGATCCAGCAGTCGTTGAAAAAGAAAGAAACCCTGATGGAGGATATGAAATAGATACAGGAGACCTTCCGGAAGACAGGTGGACTAACGTCATTGGCAAAGATAAGGATAACAAAACCGATTCGGATTTCGACTTGAACGAACTTCATTGTCTAAATGGTTATGAGAAGAATGAATTGGGAGATTGCGTTGGTAAGTGAACTAAGTTTTCAACCGACTTTGACTTTTAAAAGGAGGAGGTTCTCAATTAGCTTTTTTTTTATATGTGCTACCTCAGAACTCTATACACTTTTAGCGATGACGAAATCCATGAGAAATCGAGTGAACTCCGCAAAAAATATAGCCATATATATCACAATTTCGGTGTGTTTTGTTTTTATAGTAACTTGTTCAGTAGTTCTCGAAAATCCCATTAGTTGTAGTCGGTTATTTTTTCTCATCATATATGTCATATTTCACAAGAGCCGGTAGATCTGTCTGTTAACGGGCCCCCCTACTCACATAGTAAAGTTTTGAATGGTACAGGTCCATAATCAAATAAATCAAGTTAACTTGTTGGCAAAAATAAATAAATAATGCTGATTTGTGTTCTTGCAGACGTCGATGAATGCGAAGGCCGCCACATCTGCGGTGCGTTAGAGACATGCAAGAACGAGCCAGGAAAGTACCGCTGCGACTGCATTTCCGGCTTCAGAAGAGACTCCTCTGGCTCCTGCGCTGTCATCCCCTTCAACCCCACACCTACTACCACATCTACCACTACGCCCGTCACTACATCTACTTCTACTACAACGGGTAATTTTATCATCCTCTTTCAGTATTTTGGAATCATGGACTTTGAGTTCAATCTTCGTTATCTTTCCTGTCCCGCTATTTAGCATCACAATTCGTCCACTTCCTCTCGCCTTTGGAATTTTAGCTTTTCATCGGTCTCTTCATCAATTATTCAACGAACTTCTACTAAGTGGGCAGAAAGGTTTATAAGTGGCAAGAGCGTACCGGTAAACGCAGCCTGGGAAGGCTCCCAACAAGGTGGTACGACTACCTGGTTACGATAGTGGGAAGCAATAGGATGAGGACGGCGCACGACCGATCGTTGTGAAGAGGATGGTCATTTCATTTAACTTATATTTTTGCCTTCCAGAAGCTCCATCACGCCCCGAGTGGACGTATACGCCGCCCACTCAGTCCCGGCCAGCTCCACGTTTCTGCGAGATGGGCTACACCTTCGATCCTAGGCAGGGGAAATGTGTCGGTAAGAGCTACTAGTTACTCGGATTCAACCACCAAGACTATACGTATACAAGTGGACTGAAAATAGATTTATCAGCCGAAAGTCCCATTAATAATGTACCTATCTAGAACACTGCTGAACAACTTACCTGAAGATGTCAATAGGCAATGATCGCTCTTACACTAACTGCTTCTTTCTAGTCGTTTCTCGAAGTTCACAAGATTAGTCTTCCTTCTCCTCGCGTCGATTTCATTGCTGGGGGTCGTACCTAATTCCTCCCTTGCTGGGTCATCATACGTCTGTCCGTGTTTCGCCACTTAGATCTGTTCTTGGCTCAATGGAGAGCGTTGTGCATCTTGATATCCAACGATGAGCGGATTTGGTCAGACCATCTCAGCGGTGATCGGCTTTGCCATCGACCTTGCCAGTGACCCTGAGCTGTTCTCAATTGTGTCCTTCCTTTCTAGCAATAAAAATCCATCCTGCAACTTCACAGCTGCCTTAAAATTTTAAATCATTACTTACTTTGTCCTTAGGAGATATATTAGTAACCGAAATATATTTCCAGACATAGACGAATGCGCCACGAACCGGCACACGTGCGTCGCGAACGAGCGCTGCGTCAACATTGACGGCGGCTTCCAGTGTGAGAAATCACCTACTTACGGTGAGTACAACTCGAATCGAATTTAAAAATAATAAATAAGTCAGTCCTTTCCCTTATTTAATTTTTGTTTTCAGCCTTTATTGTGTTTTTCCGGGAAGTAGTCTTTTTGAACATCCCTTGTCCTCGCGTATGCGAATAATAAGCTATTTGTTCAGTTTTTGTATCCTTGACTAGAGCCGACATAGGCTCAACTTTTTTGAATTACATCACATTGCACATGGAATAGTCTCATTTGAATACGCTTTTCTTTATCAGTTAGGTGATTTTTTAGATACTTTTAATGAAGACCTGGGGGCAACCTATAATGGTTGCGCTTATCTATACTGAAATGGCATCACGCGACGAATGATAAATCCTTAGATTATTCTACGATGGTCGTCCATTTCATCACAAAATTTAGCACAAAGCATCCTGTCAATTCGAACATATCAAAAGGTTTATCAATTTATAATTAAGATTGTATGAGTTTATTTGTGTTGTGTAGCACCACTGGCGCCGGCCCCCGCTCCCAGCAGGGGGCAGCCGCGGCCGGGCGCCGGCGCGCCGCGCGTGGTCACGGTGGGCGCGCAGTACGGCGCGCGGGGGCCCCGCTACCGCCGCCCCGCCTACTCGCGCATCCCTGACGTCGGGGGCGTCACCGCCATGTGCCAGCGGGGCTACAGGCTCACCCCCGACAAGATGTGCTTGGGTAAGTGATTTATCTGTACTGGAAACATACCTATCTGTTTCAACTTCTCGAGTAGGTATATAGAGACTTCTAAGGGCCAAAAACCACATTCAATGCTCGAAGAGTGCAGAAGAGGTATGATGTTGAAGAGTAAATTAGAGTTTGAGAATTGAGTAGTACTTCATCAGGTATTGAGGAGTTATAAATCCTTATGTTTCATCCCTGTGTAACCATCGGTGCCAGATAAATTCGTAAACAAAAAATATATGTTGATCAGATGCGACGTCTTGTGTTTAATCGCATACACTTGCTACTTACAAGAACTCAATGACTTAAATCATGAGCATATTCGGTCACTGTGTCTTAAACTACGATTACTTTATTTTTTTCTATAATATTTACAATTCTTTTACTATTAAAACTTTAAATTCTTTCCCTATTAACTTTACACTTATGTCAGATATCGACGAGTGCGCCGTCAACGCATCAGAATGTGGGCCACAACAACGTTGTGAGAACTTCTACGGCGGGCACTCCTGCCAGTGCCCTGCTGGCCACCAGCTGCTGGGGGCTACGGAGTGTGAAGATATCGACGAATGTCTCTATGGAATGGTAAATATCAATACAAAGTTTAGCACTCCCTAAGTCCCCAAAGGTCCAGGTTAGGTTGGGTAAAGGTGTCCATCCCTAATGTCTTAACTTCTACGGCAGGCACTCCTGATAGTGCCCGCTGGCCACCAGCTGCAGGGGGCTACAGAGTGTGAGGATATCGACGGATGTCTCTATGGAATGGTAAATATGAATACAAAGTTTAGCACTCCCTAAGGGCCAGGTTAGTTAAGGTTAGGGTGTCCATCCCTAATGTCTTAGCTTCTGCCGCGGGCACTCCTGCATGTGCCCTGCTGGCCACCAGCTGCTGGGGGCTACGGAGTGTGAGGATATCAACGAATGCCTCTGGGATGGGGCGTATATATTCTAGAACCCAGTATCATAAGACATCGAACAGTGCGCCGTCATAATGCTGCAAGACTTCTACGGTGGGCATTCCTGCTAATGTCCTGCTAGTCTTCAACTCCTGGAGCCACGAGATGTGAGGACATCGAATAGTGTCTCCCTAGAATGGTATTTCATTTATCTCTTTATAGGCCTGCTTTCGTTAGCCTACTCAAAAACTAATATTCACCGATTCCGGGTGGACGTATTCTTCTCCATGTTGTTTCCCTGTCTACATTCTAACATTCTCCTAGCAATGTCATCAGTCCATCTCATCCCGATTTGTTATATTCAATGCGATCTGTTTTGTTTTATTTCAGCCTTGCTCGTATTCGTCGAAGTGCATAAACACTGTTGGCTCCTACCGATGCGAGTGCAATGAAGGTTTCCAAAATGCTCGGACAAATGACAAGGTACTTATTATTACTTTTTCAAGGCATTTTAGAAGGATAATTTTAAATACCGCAGAAAGTTAAAGATGTTTACTGGGAAGAGAGTTTCTGTCACACTTATTAAATAACTTTTTTTGCGATACTGTCCCTTATCCGATTTCTTATGGCTACATATCGAATGGGTATGTCTGTGATAAGTTCGATGTGAATACCGCAAATTGTCCGACCAACTCTTTTTTGGGTTTCGTTCTTAGACGATATTCTTAGGGATATTAAATTTTTTAGCCTGCTCTGTCGAAAGGACTGTTCAAAATCACCCTTGACTCTAACCTGTATCCGAATTTCACCAGGTTTGCGTAGACATCGACGAATGTACTGAGAAACCGGGGGTCTGCCAGCAGGGCTGCGCCAACGCGTGGGGCTCCTACCGCTGCTACTGCCACAAGGGGTACAGACTCTCCGAAGATGGCAAGTAAGTATAATCGCTTCTTTAAAGAAGCATAACATGTATTGCATTTCACTGACATTACAGAAAGATGTCAATCAGCCACAGGACAATGTCCAACATCTGACAGGAATTCCAAAAATACATCTGAGTTCATAAAATAAGAATTCCGAGTCTCTAGCAATGTTTCTTTTCAACCGACTCAACCACAAAAAGAGGAGTTTCTCAATTATGTTATTTATTATTTTATGTGAGTACTTACTCCGTCATTATATACACCGATTTAGGAAATTATTTCTTTGTTTGAGAGTAGGGATAACCAAAATTTTTTCCTTTAGTCCCATTTCGTAGCCAGATTTGGTAGCTAGCTACAAGATGGGAAAACACATTTCCCATTTCGTAGCTAGCTACCAAATGGGAATGATTTTCCCATCTCGTAGCCAGATTTGGTAGCTAGGTACAAGATGGGAAAACACATTTCCCATTTCGTAGCTAGATACCAAATAGGAATTATTTTCCCATCTCGTAGCCAGATTTGGTAGCTAGGTACAAGATGGGAAATCACAATCATTGGTAGCTAGCAACGAAATGGGAAATGTGTTTTCCCAACTTGTAGCTAGCTACCAAATGGGCTTTTAGTTCCATCTCGTAGTTAGGTTTGGTAGAAGCTACGAAAAGAGAAATATGTTTTCCCATCTTGTAGGCAACCAATTACAAAAAATATATTCTGAGGGTTTACTGCGACACATTTCAGTGTCCTTTATACCTATTTCCCTTCCCCATATGAGAATAGGCACATTTAATTAGGTTAAAAAAAACACGCGTATGAAGCCACGGGCAAAGTCTAGTATTGAATATATTTTAATATTATTCTTAACCTTTGTGTTTTGTTTTGTTTGTAGTGTGTGTTTTTTTTTGATAAAATAAAATTAGGTGTACCTATCTGTATTTAGTCTTGGCGAGGATTGAATTATGGATTTCCCACACAAGCTTTTTAGCTTAGTTACACTTAAATAATAAATAAAAGATAAAAAGTATAATAGGTAAGAACCAACTAAACTCGACTTTTAATTAAATAAAAAAAAAAAACAAATTCCGCTTAAAGATATACATATTTCTGCTTCTTACAAAAAACTAAACTACTATTTAACTGAATATTGGGAGTTTAATGTTCCCGTTTCGTAGCCAGCTTCCAATTGGGATTATGTTTCCCATTTGGTAGCCAGCTTTAAAAACTGGCTACGAAATAGGACTTTAATATTCCCGTATCGTAGCCAGCTTCCAATTGGGATTATTTTTCCCATTTGGAAGCCAGTTTCAAAACCTGGCTACGAAATGGGAGTTTAATATTCCCGTTTCGTAGCCAGCTTCTAATTGGGATTATTTTTCCCATTTGGTAGCCAGCTTCAAAACCTGGCTACAAAATGAGACTTTAATATTCCCATTTCGTAGCCAGCTTCGAATTGGGATTATTTCTCCCATTTCGTAGCTAGCTACCAAATCTGGCTACGAGATGGGACTAAAGGATTTTTTTTTGTGAAAATTTGATGGTGAGATCAGTGAGGAATCGAAGGAATTCACAAAAATTATAGGCACATCTATGGCGATTTCAGTGCTTTTTATCGTCACTAGTTCAGATGTCCTAGGAAATATTATTTTTTACTCATTGAAGTCGGCCTTTTCTTTAAGTTATTTTATTACAAATATTACTTTTTGAGGCACATAATTCAGACCCGTAAAGCCTTTGACTAAAATATTTGTATATTGAACAACATATCTGGTTCCAGGACTTGTGTGGACATAGACGAATGCGCGGAGTTCGCGGCCTCCGCTGGAAGTCGGAATCGCGCGCGCCTTTGCGGTGGGGACTGCGTTAACGAACCGGGCAGCTATCGGTGTGCCTGTCCCCAGGGATATCGTCTGTCAGACGATCAACATAGCTGTATTGGTAATCCTCTCATATTTCTTTGTTTTCCATCACTTTTAGCGCAGAATAAGTGACTGACAAAGATGAAGAGCAACAGCCAGACTGGACACCTGTCTTCTGTTTTGCCCTGTGCGTTGGCTAATTTAAAACGTGTTGCAATAAACCGTTCCTTCCTCACGTGCATGATCTTGTGCAGACAATCTTTGCGGCTTTGATTAGCTCGGTCCACTTCTTGGGACGGGTTGCGGGTTCTGCTGTCTAAAGCTTTAAAATCCATTCTTAACAAGTGCCCACGCCTGTGACCAAGGGGCGTGTGGATATCATTATCCATTACCGTATCATTGATGTGGCTGATGCGGTAAAATCTAGAGTAACGTGAGTCACTACCAGCCCGTCTAGTACAACTAGGCTTTGCGACTTGTCGCGCGACCTAGCATCGCCCGTCACTCTTTCATAGTACAGCGAAGAAAGAGGTAGGTACTTACTAGGTATTTCTCGCTCGAGAAAGTCGCGTGTCATAGTTGTGCCAGAGGTTCACGATCATTTCGTATAAAATACTTCCAATTTAAAGATTATGGCCGAACGTAATTTGGTAACATTTTGCTCTGGATTTAAATCGAGTACCTCTGTACTTGACGTCGTTTTTAACCGACTTCAAAAAAGGAGGAGTTTCTATGTTTCACTCTATGTATTTTTTTTTATTTTATCTTACAGATATTGACGAGTGTGAGACCGGCGAGGCGACATGCGCCAGATCCTCGGATCCCAGCCAAGTGTGTCAAAACACGAGAGGAAGCTACCACTGTCACACCATCAAGTGTCCTGGGGGCTACCAGCTAGAGGCGAAGCAGTTAAGTTCAAACCTTTAAATGATCATTGCGTGATGAGTATTTTATTTATAACTTTACCAATCAGAAAAAAACCGATCAAGTGCAAATCGGACTCGACAAAATGTAGGCAGTGCCGTATTTATCCCTAGGTCCAGCCAGTCTAGGGGCATCAGTCCCAGAAGTAGGATTTGCACCATACTTATGTTCTCTTTATTCGTCGCTTAAAATACAACTACCTTCTATTTAATTTCCTGCGCCCCAAATGCCAAGTGCCTAGGCCCTGGCCCTCTAAGTCCGGGCCAGAATGTAGGACATATGAAAAAAAAAAACAGGAAAAATAAGCACCACATTTCTTGAAACCCCTTATCAATACAAAAATACTTTCAATGGAGGTTCAATGAGGGATCGACGTAAAACGGCAGGGCAGGCAGCAGAATAAATAAATAAATATCAGACACCCACACACCAAAATTGATCTACCTAGTCCTAAATTAAACTCAACAATTGTGTTATGGGTACTAGACGATGATAGATACATACTTATATAGATAAATATATACATACATATATAGAACAACCGTGACCCAAGCACAAATATTCGAGCTCGTCGCACAAATATTTGCCCTGGCCGGGATTCGAACCCGGGACCGCCGGCTCAGTAGCCAGTTGCTTTACCACTGCGCCTACCGTGTCGTCAATCATAGAACACCATATCTGATTTCTGACCCTGAGATTTTACCAAATGTCTAATGTTCCAGTCGATGCACACGCATCCAGCGAACGTGCGCGATGTCCGACTGGGACTGCGTGCGTCAGCCCAGCAGCTACAGCTACAACTTCATCACCTTCGTCGCCAACATCTACCTGCCGCTCGGTCGGGTGAGTACTAACCTGTACCTACATCTATACTGTTAATTTCATTAGTCAAAGCATCCGCCAAATACAGATTTAATTCCTGTTTGCTAACGCAATAACATAACACAACTAACTCGTATAAAATTGTATTCGTGGACGGGGACCTATGATAGTTGCTTTTATCACGCGGTAAATAAGTAGTAGAACAAAGCATTCGTCACGTTTTGATAAGATGCTAGTGTGAGTGACAGATGCTTTGTCACTTATTTATCACGTGATAAACGCAACCATCATAGGCCTGCTGATCAGCGCGCGATGCCAGCCCTACAGCGCAATCTGTTGGTAAAAATTATTTGTTCTCTCATCACGCCGAAATTACTGGACGGATTTTAATCAATTTTGGCACATAAATAGCTGCATATACAAAGATCGTTATTCAATACTTTCTATCTGACTCCGGTAAAGAAAAGTTGGAGAAATTTTCTAGTATGAAAATATATACTTTTTGGCAAATCATAATAAGTAACATGAACGTTGAAGAACCTAAGGATGCCATATGATAAAATATTTGTCATTCTTATGAGAGGACGCGATAAATGCAAGCACCATAACCGCAGAGGGCAGGATAGAATAAAGATATAATCAACCACAGTCTACGGCATAAACTCCAAGTTACCTGATTGCCCAAGTGTTATTTAAGCCAGCCAGATCAGTCTGGGTAGAGCGAAGCTTAAGATCGAGCAAGGTGAGGGATAGATTACTTCCAAGACTTTTAAATTCTATTATCCTTCTTCTTCTTAACCTTATCCCATTATCTAGGGTCGGCTCTTCTTGTCTGAATGTCTCCATCTTCATCTGCCTGCATTGTACAGTTTGTCGTCTATATTATTATTTTTTAGGTCTTTTGTGACCGCCGTTAGCCAGACGGCGGGAGCCTTTCCACGCCCATGCTTTGCAGTGGGTAGCTGAAGCACTACTAAACTAAGTTCAACAGAAATTCAACAGAATTTAGTTTAGTAGCGTTAAGTTTAGTATCCTCTTTTGGTTTAGTTGCTGATGTAATGATGTGTTTGCTGACAATACTCTTCCTCAGGTGGACTTGTTCACGATGCACGGCCCGGCGTGGAGCGAGTCCTTCATGAGCTTCGAGATGAGGCTGGTGGACGTCCAGGCCGCGCCCGGCGCCACGCCGGCTAGTCTGGGTTGTTTCGAGTGAGTACAATACCCTTATATACTTATTATACCTACTTTAAAAGCTCTCGAAGGATGAAATTACAGGAACGTCCACAAATCGGGTCCCTTATACACATTCCTTTCGTCTTTTTCCTGTGTAGTTATAGGTGTAAATCACGTGTTCCACACCCCGTATTTCAATCCCCTAGGGGATCGAAAAGCACTTGCTATTCCACTACGATCCTCTAAACAAGGGTATAAAAAATACTAGAATTATGACTTCCACATGGATCCCCTTTTAGTACATTGATTAACCATAAAGGCCCTTCATGACCGTACAGTACGTGAGCTGATGGAATGATTCGAGTTTTATACCTGCCTCGTTCGCTCTTGAGATAAGAACCTCTCCGTTTTCACCCAAAAACCTCCTCAAACCTGAATCCCAATCTAAGAGCTCAAACGGACTGTACCTAATAGTTACCTACTTAGTTACCGCCGATATCGTTTTGCATAGTAGTGATTATTAGATGATGACGTATATTAGACCATATCTTTGTTACATTTAAAGTGTCCTGATGGCGAGATTGTCATCATCATCATATCAGGGGAAAAACGTCCACTGTTGAATAAAAGGCTATCCAGCCGGTCTAGCACAATTATGCTTAGCGACTCTTGTCGGGTGACATGGCACTACCCGTCACCCTCTCACATTACTGCACAGAAAGAAACAGGCAATCATCTCGCGCGAGAAATAGTCGCTTGTGACATTTGTGCTAGAGGTGCTGTCCCGTCTCTTCTCGTTTGTCGAGATGAGGAATACCATCAATATTTAATAGGCTAGTTGACTCATGTCAAATTGTAATAAACTAATGTTTATTCCGTATAGTATTTAGCAAAGGAAACCTAAATATATATTTTTCAATTCATAAAAGTGAAAGATGGCTGAAAAATTTTAATTTTTAAATATGGTTTTTAATCTGTATTTTGAAATGCTTAAAACGATGTCCTTTTTGACCCCCTCGCCCCTGGTGATATTTGTTGGGGTTCTTTGGTAACCCCCTTTCGGGGTTCTTTTTCGTAAAATAACATATTTAACAAGTGAAGATTTATTTTTAACGAAACCGAGAAAAAATATCGGTTTTTTCTTAGTTCGTTCATTGTAGAATAATACACGTGAGGTCTCCTATACCCCTCCCTCCCCCAACGTGATATATCGTCATTTTTTCGTGACCCCCCCCATCCCCCTATTAAACCTCACGTGATTTGTGCACAAGCCATCATTATTAACCATTTCAAATATATTTCAAAACTGGGTCTACTAGCCTATTGTGTGATTCCAGCACGCGGCCCACCGGCAATATGTGCGTGGTGTCCCTGCTCTGCGCGCTCGAGGGTCCGCAGGTCGTGGAGCTCGAGCTCACGATGTCGCTGTACCAGCGCCGGCAGTTCGCCGGCAGCGCCGTGGCCAGGCTCATCGTCATAGTCTCCCAGTACGAGTACTAAAGCAGCTGCTAGCTCCAGTACCTAATCATCATGCTCTCCTGGTATTGTTGAATTTTTAAAAATGTCCCAATCCCTCTTGAGAGCTTATATTGTAAACATGACCACACAAAGCGATTGATTTTCTCCTCACTTTGAGACAAACGAAAGCAGGTAACAAAAAAAGGCATATATTTTTCTAAGTCACATGGTTGACATTGCAATATCGTAACTCATTGCCAAAAGATACTTTGGCACTAAAGCCATAGAATTCGAAAAAGGGTAGAAAATTTACCTGAATCCCGCTTCCCAAGAGCGATGGTATAATATTATTTGCGTTGTTATTGTTAGGAACTTGTTTCCTTTTGTCCTCGGACAATGGCTTTCAGGGTCTTGTTTACAAGACTCTATATGACAATTCGGACGTTATAAAATTTTCAACTATAGCACAAAGGGGCCATCCATAAATTACGTCACACGTTAAGGGGGAGGGAGGGGGTCGACGAAGTGTGACATTGTGTGACAAGGGGGTGGGAGGGGTCCTAAATTTCGTGACGTCACATTTCAAAATCTATTGTAATCTAAGTGTTAAAACACGAACTTTACTATTACTTTACGAAAACCTCAAATATATACAACTATATCTGTGTAAATATAAGATACCAATTGTTTTGTCGACCACACGCTCTAAAATAATCGTTTTTTGTTTTTTTAATTGTTTGATTTGATGTTAATTTTATTAAAAAAATATTTAAATGGAAATAGAACTGATTTCTGATCCGCTGTTTTCATTCAATAATTTCTAAATGTAAATTTGCAACATATGTGACGTCACACTAGGGAGGGGGGAGTCTCACAAATGTGACCAGCTGTGACAAGGACGGGGGGAGGGGCAAAAAATCATGAAATTCGTGTGACGTAATTTATGGATGACCCCAAAGGTTTTTTCGAAAATTCTGCGAAAATTCAACTGTTCTGATTTTGACAATCGCATTGTTATTTAACTACCGGCAATATGTGTGGAGTATCCTTCCTGTCCGCTCTGGAGGGTCCGCAGTTGGTGGAACCTCGAGCTCACTATGTCCTGTACCATCGACAGCAGTTCGCCAGCCTTATAGTCATTGTCTCCCAATATGAATACTAAGGACTTATGCAGCTAATTAGTCTTAATTTATGCCTCAATGAAAGATTTTGAGCTGTTAGTCACTAAGAAATACAAGTTTTGTTATATTTATTTTTGCAGTTGACGTTGCAGTTTTTGTACATAAAATAAAAAGTATATAAAACATACTCTGCGTATTTTATTTCATATTTCGATCGATCGAAAACGATCATAGGTGGTTAAATAATTATTTCTTGTTTTTATAAACAATTGAATAAACATGTCTACTTATGAAGACGCATGATCGAATCGTATCTATCTATAGGTATGTGGAGTCACGGCAAAAGGTGAAAGGTGTAAGGTTCACATGTCAAACAGGGACAGTGAACGTGTTAACTTACCTTTTGAAACAAAGCAATATCTTTATAGATTATCATTTATTTTTCGCGTGATTGTCACAGATGTGATGGTTGAAGCAAAATCACTTCCTGACGCTTCTGTTGACCTTTCCGTATATCTCCGGGAAGGCCTCTTTGCAATACGGCAAGGAGTCCCTGACCTTGTCGTACAGGGAGTGGTCGAACATCTGTCGGAACTCCTCCTCTGTCGTGTAGGTGTCGGCGTAGAGCATCTGGAATCCTTTCTCTTGAGTCACGAAGCTCTCGACGCTACGGGTAGCGGACACCTGGAAAATAATAGATCCGGCATATGTAACCTTTTTTAAGGGGCCAGAGGCCTTATTCCTTTTCAATTTTAGGTAGTAACATTGATAATATGTTAAGAAACATGTTTGATCATAGAGAAAAATGTCTAAAACAGTCAGCATTTTTGAACGGATAAGAAGCCTTAAAAGTAAACAAACTATGTCAGGCAATTCCTCTAATCTAAATTATTATCATCAGGGTACAGTCCGCGATCTCTTTCGAATGTCCTTCGGGTTCAGGTGAAATCCGAGAGATTGAAATATCGATCCCATAAGAGATCAAATCAAAATTAAGATCAAATGTACTCTAGTTAGGTCTCAAATCGTCCGACAGATCAAATAGCATATGTGTGGGTATAGGGTACACTATCATAGAACATACAAGCAGTACTTACTGTCTCAAATCCAGGTGCCTTGGGCACACCGTAGACGCCGATGTCGACGAACATCTGCGAGTCGCCGGTCACCTTCAGCTGCCCAGGGTTGTTAGGCAGTTTGAAGGGACACAGCCACATCGGGTACACCTGCAATTAGAAGGTAAGATATTTTTTGGTACAGTTAGCAAAAGTAGCTAAGCATTATAACACGCTCACAATTATCTATACAGCCTCAAGAAAATAGAGTCCGTGTCCGTGTGCATATAGGTAATTTTTAAGCACCTGGCCTAGCGTGAGAAGCAACTTCTTACCCTGAATTTGTCATGGAACAGCTTAATGGCCCTCTCCAAGCTCTGTATCGGCACCAGCATGTCCTGGATGACGTGAGCTTTGTCATACAGCCGGCCGACAGCCTCAGGTTGTGTCAGTTTCAGCAGCGATACCTCCGGCGGCATCAGCCAACCAAACAGCAGCCGGAACAGAGGGTTGTTGCCGAAGGAGACTATGTCCTGGAATCAGAAATTTTCTTGAGACTTTCATATATCACTTTAGATTAAGAGAAGAAATGTCATGTTTTTCAGCTTTATCGACATATTTCTGTCAGATCGGATATAATCAATTGTTTCCTTGAATTGGAGTCATTCTTCATGTAATTTTAGACAGTTGTTTAGCAAGCACTACGTAAGTGAAGAAATTACCCTGGGATTGATACTTCAAGTCAAGATGCAGATATTATACTCGGTACGATCTTGCCAGCAGCTCCCCATACTTCGGCACTATATCCTTATATAAAGTTACCTTCTAACCTTCTATGTCCTAGGTTCCTATATTTGATTGTGCTTAAACAGTTTACTCGTATGGTTAGTGTCTTATACTTACTTGCAGCTCCCAGAAGAGACTCCTGGTGTGTCTGTGGTAGTAGTCCCTGAGCGGGATATATTCCACCACGGACGTCTTGTTCCCTTTCTCATACTTCACCAAGTGCCGCTCCACCTGTTTATAGAACCACTCTGCGTACCATCTACCGATTGGATTGTACTGAAATAAGAGGGGTACAATAGATAGGTACATTGAAAAAAAGCAGTCTTCGAATACTGCGTTTAATTTGTTTTTATGCAGATAAGTAGTTATGAACCAGGACTAAAAATGTTTTTGAAATAATTCTAAGAAGAGAAGATAATCAGATCTGACATACATTGGGAAAATCAGGACTACCTACTTAATCAGTATGCTGAAAACCTGTCTTGTTATTAAAGACCTTACCGTGCCATCCTGTCCGACTTCGTCCACCATATCTGCAAGCATCAGCACACCCTTGTCCTTGGAGTACAGCAGAGCCTCCATGAACTGATGGGGCTGTGACTTCAGGGCTTCCTCTTGGAAGCGCTTAGAGAGTGCTGGTAAGCTTGTGTATGGCTGATATTCAAGACGGACGTATCTGAAATTGAATGACGAATATGGAATATCTGGGTTGTGTAAAATTATCGATGAGTGAGTTGATGAATGATTATCCCAATATACGAGTACTCGTAACATTAATAATTATTTTAGTCATTGGTTATACGGGAGTGGGAGAAGGTTAGCTACTTATAAAAATCTGTTTCATAATATTCCCTTGCTATATTACGAATCCACGATGTGGATTGTTGTTCACAAAAGCCCGAAGATTGATGTGTTAAAGAGTCACACGGTTACGTCAACGACACTGTAAACTTACTTTTTAGCTGGAACGACTTTGATGACAGCTGAAGCTAGGAATCCTAGTGTGCCGTATGACCAGGGAACTGCATAGAACAGGTCTGCATTCTCGTTCTGGAAGAGGTGATTTAGGCATAATTAAAAGAAGGTGAAAGATTTCACTGGTATTTTTTTGAAGAGAAATTCTTTAAATATTATTTTGGTATATAAAACTTACCTTACTTACCTTGCCGCAATTAAGTGACGACAGATCTATCAGCCAATACCAATCTCATACTATAAGCATATGTGCTGGAACAACCCGTAGACAACCCACCTACGGGCAGAGCAAGCCCTGAAGGGTGCATGGCTTATTCTTACCTTGCTACAGGTGACCACAGATCCATCAGCCAACACAAGCTCATACTGTAAGCATATGTGCTGGAATAGTCCGTGGACATGCGAAGACGTTTCTACACCAGTTCCCATCACTAATCCGCCGACGGTCAGCTGGTCCAATTCAGGGACCACGGGCAGGGCTAGTCCAAGTGGCTGAAGGGTTCGGGAGAGCTGGCCCATCGTCACCATGGGCTCGCAGCGCACTGTCTATAAAAACAATTACCAGTTTTTAACACACTTTTATAGTAGCTAGGGATAGTGATCTATGTTCTTACGATAAGAGAGCGGGGGTAAGTGGAAAAGGGGATTAAAAGGATAGTGGGCAGCAGCCCGTCTAGCAAAGCAATGCTTCGCGACCCTTATCGCGCGACATAGCGTCACCTGTCACTCTTACACAGTACTGCACAGAAAGAGACTTTGTGACTGTGACTAGGTACTTTCTTGGTGACGAGTCAGTAATCCGGTTCACCTACCGATCCAAAGTAACGACGAAATATTCTACTCTATTTTTTTCTCGTAAACAATGTGACTTGAGTTTGGAGAACACGTTTCTAATTTTATACAGGGATAGAAATAGAATACTCTTTGTTGCACACCTCAACAAGAAACATAAAATAATAAATACAGATAACATTTAGCGTTACATTAGAGGTAAACAATAGGCGATCTTATTGTCAAAGCGCGATCTCTTCCAGACAACCTTTGGGTAGCGGATTAACAAATGAAATGAGTAGGCGATGCCAAAAGTAATCAAGAAATTATTCAAATGTATATCCCTGTACGTCATATATTTTGACGGTAGAGTTGTTTACTAAATCAGGTAAAGTCGAATATCTATATAGTCAATACGCACCATGTTCTTCTTATCCACTTCCAGTACATCCACGAGGTTCACGTGGATGTTGGTGAAGGTCTTCTTGTACAGCCCCTGCCGGAACGACATGGTTTGCCAGGTGGGGCGCGCGGTGCAGAGTCGGGTTTTGCGGTCGCCGACCAACCATGCTTTTATCTACATATAACAATGTTAACTTTTTTCGTATAAATAAATACAGACAAACTCACACAAATCGATCTAATCCCACAGTAAGCTCTAGTAGGCTTGTATTATGGACACTAGACGACGATATACATACTTAAGTATATGAGGTACTAACGGCGCGACCACGACTTCGGTCTTAGCGGGAAGCGGCGCGGCGAGTGGGAGCACGGCGGTTATACGAGTGAGCGGGACACACGTACCGCGCACACAGCTAAGACCGAAGTCACGGCCGGGCCGATGGAGCGGCAACCGCGCGCGGCGGCTCGTGACGTGCTTCATATAACGGTATGATTTTGTTTTTACCGCTCGCCCCTCACCTCTCTGACGCAGGTTGCATGTAGGCGTAGCGTTAAAGAAAAACTCAGGTCATGCCGGGGTAAATTTTCCACACTTTTTTTTCAGTAGGATTAGATGATGGTGCTCAATCGCCCTTAAGTGGGTATTTCGCTGGAAATTGGGTCCTATGGACGTTACTACGGCACTTATCTAGGTACATACATCAATTTGTATTTTCATTACATTAATGGAGATGCCATGAATTTGCCCCACCAGCAGCGCGGCGAGCCATTTGAGCGAGAGATTCGAGCGCGGCAGTCATACGAGTGAGCGAGATTCGAGACACACGTAGCTAAGACCGAGTTCATTGGCATCTCCGTTACAAAGAAAAGTCCAATACCTGCTTCTGAACATCCTTGACCTTCCGATCGTGCATCCTGGGAGCACTGTTCAGCTTGAACACCACATAGCTCCGGAGGGTGGACCACACTTTCCATGCCATGGACATGGGCATGAGAACCGTCACTACCAGTAGCCAGCGGTACTCCACCAGGATGTATTCGAGAAGGGTCTCCGTTTCTATCGCCGTCATGGTGGCTCTAGAGTGTAAATAAAAGAGTAAAAATTAGGTGTACGATGTTTCCACTATCGTCGTGGCAACTGACAACTACCTACGGGAAGACCCCAGTCAATATACGTGACAACCAGACAAGCTTGTAGCCACTTCAACATGACCCCCGATAATGTTCCATACATTTCGGGTTAAGAGCTACCAATTGACTCCTAAATAGCTGTTTTATTGCCATTTTGTGGTTGGCCCTGTAGTAAAAGTTGCTAAGTTTCACCCTCCTCATCACCCCCTGGTGCTACCATTCATAATTAAAAGTCACCCTGTATAATTAAAATTATCATACATCGTCCTTGGCTTGATTTTGTCATGGCAAATTGACTATTAAAGACCAGTATGTACAGCTGCAGAATTGCATCTGTGCAGCCCATTGTAAGTACCCAATTTGTTAGTCGAAATAGGATTTTGATTAAGGGGCTGTTCAAGAAAGTGTATACCTACAACGATTTTAAAAGATTGCCTTGAAGATATAACATAACTAATTAAGGCCTCTTCCTAATCAACTCTAATTCCACAATTTCCACAGTATTTTATAAAACAATGAAATGTAAAATACGAAGATCAGAGCTGAAACAAGAATTGAAATGCGTAACCCGGTGAAAGAGACCGAGAATCGAACCCGGCACTGGACCGGTTTCTTTCATCTTTATTTCAATGGTTTAATATAAAATTGTGGTATGTACCCACAAATGAGATCACACATCATGTTTCATAATCATAAATTTAATGGAACGTAAATTAAAATATTATTTCAAAGTTAACTCACCTATTTCGTCTGCGAGACTGTCTAAACTAAAATCACAAGAGATACCCGCGTGGCTATCAGCATAGCTACCGGCTCACTGATTGCCAATTCAATGATAATCATGCAGCCAGTGTAGGTATCACAGCCTAAACCATTCCATTGTGAACCTTATACGATGTCCTTACACGATATATTTTTTCAGCTGGATACCTACATTGATCACGTTAAATTTGAAATGTTGCAACAGAGTCTTATTTCTTTTTGATAAGAGTCTAAAAACTGATACATCCTTACAATGTATTAAACACAGCGTTTATCATATCGTCTAACGTCAAGCCAGGCTAATCAAATCTTTAAATTATCGATTATCTCGGCTTAAAATATAATACTATATCGTTTTGATAACGCGAGAATGAATTTTAACAGCAAAAGCTAGATGGCGCTGTTTTGGTTTAACCGTAGTTAAAAATTCATCAATTTTGCTATCGTCCTTGACATTGATAACTGATAACGTAGACTTGTAAACATTGGTCAAGTACGTATACTTAACTGAACAGTGTGAACTGTGGTGTAAAACACGCGATTAAAACTAGACATCGAATCTTATCACTGTTTATTTCCATTCCATAACATTTTTTTAATGCGATATGAACTATGAACTTAGATGTCATTATAAGATAAAAGTTAGGTTATGTTTTAACATATTTAAGTAGCATTTCTTTAGTTACTTACTTACTATGTCGAACAAAGTAGCAGTCGTGACTGGGTCAAATAAAGGCCTTGGGTTTGCTTTAGTGAAAGAACTTTGTGAAAAATTCGATGGTACAGTGTATTTAACGTCGAGAGACGACACAAGAGGATTAGAGGCTTGCAAATTACTAGAAAATCAAGGTCTAAAACCGGCTTACCACCAATTAGACGTAACAGACACCGACAGTGTTACGCAATTCTGTGACTACATTCAAAAGAAACACGGACAAATTGATCTACTTATAAACAACGCGGGAATACTTTTTCTAAAGGAATCTCCTGAACCAAAAAGTTACCAAGCGGAACAAACTTTATTCGTGAATTTCTTTTCTTTAGTAGATTTTACTGACGATATTTTACCGTTGCTAAGGAATGGAAGCGTGATTCTCAACATTTCGAGTTCCTCGGGACATTTGAGTAGAATACCTTCAGAGGAATTGAGGAAGATGATTATGAAAGAAGACTTGAGTTTGGAGGCACTAAAAGGGTTGATGAAAGCGTATGTTGAAGCGGTCAAAGATGGAAGAGAAGTGGTCGAAGGATGGGGTAGTTCGCCGTATGTTGTGTCGAAAGTTGGCGTCAATGCTTATACCTTCATCTTACATCGGAGATTAAAGGACAGAGGTAAGCAAACTATTTCATTTTACTTTAAAAATAACTTATGTTCCATTGTAAAAATGGATTCCTACCTGCTTGTCTATTTTAATGCATGTAAAAGATATGATATCGCAAATACGAATCCGCCATCCCACTCATCACAGGACGTTGTTCTTTCTATGTCTTGTCTAAACTATTGTAAAATTCTAAAATAGTATTGAAAAACAGTTTTCTTTTTGAAGGGGTCATGGGACTTCAGTAAAAATCTTACCAGCGGCAGCGTGATTGATGTTTTTTTTTGTTTATCATTTCCCCTTTTAGATAAAAGGAGAGTTAAGGAGCGTTACACCGCCGTTCAAAAAATAAAAAATGGTAACGGTGCGTTTACGCAGTGACGTTTCGTATCCGTACCGTACTGTCTTTTCCGCAAGCCTACACCGCTGAGCTGACGCACGTCAAATGCATGAAAAAGACGTATTGGCGGAATCATCGACGATATCGGTGGAGCCATAACCAACAAAAATTGAATTGAATTGACGCAAACGTCATGCGTCTATTGTTTTTGTTACATTTCATTAAGTTTACGGTGCGTCGCTGTTTTATGAAAGAGGTGTGTCCGGCAAGCTTGCCGTAAAAACGATACGGATACGACACGTCACTGCGTAAACGCACCGTCGGCGTTTTATGAGCGGGTGTACGAACTTCGTCCATGTAACTTACTTTCTTTCTACCGCAAAGATACCAGACCAAACCCGCCAAAGACGGCAAATCACGTCATCGGGAATTCGTATCACTGACGCCAACGACGCCTATTGACGTCAAAAATTTCAATGGTCAAAAACATGCTAATTCAAACCACTATCTGTGTTTTTCAATCTCTGTTGATTTTGGAGCACTTTTTTTTTTGGTTTGGCGTCAGTGGCACGGTGAATTGCTTAACCCTGCGGCAAAGCAATTCACCGTGCCACTGACGCGATTGAAAAACACAGATAGTGGTTTGAATTAGCATGTTTTTGACCATTGAAATTTTTGACGTCAATAGGCGTCGTTGGCGTCAGTGGCACGAATTCCCGATGACGTGATTTGCCGTCTTTGGCGGTCAAAGGGTTAAAAACTGGATACTCATTACCTTTGGACGCTTTACTTCCAGAAATATCGGTAAACTGCGTGCATCCCGGCTACGTCCAATCAGACATGACCCTAGGCCACGGCAACATCTCCCCAGCTGACGCCGCGAAGGTCCCCTTGACCCTGGCGCTCCAACCTCCAGGCAGTGGTCTCTTCGTGTGGCACAACGGCATTGCCGTGTCCTGGGATGGACAGGATCCTAGGCAGTTTATCGATGGGATGACCGCCTAACATTACCTATGTATGTCCTAAAGAGCTACGGAAGATCGTAATTTGTACTGTGTCTCCCACTCAATCTCGTGTCAAACAATTTTTTTTTTTTTTATGTCATAGCGGGCAAACGAGCAAACGTATCGCCTGATGGAAAGCGATTACCGTCGCCCATAAACACCTGCAACACCAGAGGAGTCACAAGTGCTTGCCTACCCGGAGGACGAAGATAAAATGCCTCTATGCTAGTAATTTGAATGAATATATTATTAGGATGGAGCCTTAACAGATGGCGCTGATGACCTAAGGTCAATTATTTCGCATCAGGCCCATTAACTTCGTGCTAATAGATGGCGCTCGTGTCGCCTGGAGTCACTGTTTCTGTCCTCTGCAACTTCAAGCTGCAACAACGTCACTCGAATGATGGCAAGACGCCGCCCCCTTCCACCGACGGACCCTCACTTTTGGCTCGACACTTGGTGCTGTGCGGTTGTGTTAGGAAATAGCTCTGTAATCGTTCTGCCTGTACTATTTTTGTAATTACTTGTCGATTTTTGATTAAAACGCGAATATATTTTGTAGTCTGCGTGTTTTTCTTATAAGTTCTTCCCTATTAGATAACATCAGAAAGCGGGATTCAAATACTTACGCAAGCCTTAACAGATTTGTTTTCAAATTTAAACCGTTTTAGCTATCTTGATGTAAATTCAAAATGTGATTTATTACCGTGTTACGTGCAGTGCGTTATTATAAGCGTTTAGTTAACGGTTACTTTGTTCCGCGTAACGTCTTATTTTTGTAATAAAATACGGGTAGATATTTTAGAACACTCGCGTTGTTTCTTTGTTCGTTTTATTGAAAGTTTTCTTTGTGATTTCGGGTTTTTAACGTACGTCGTAACGTTTTCTTTTCCTTTTAGTTACCTGTATACGATAAAATTAACTTGCCTGTATTGCGAGACGAAAGTTAATTGTTTTGTTTTGGTGATTTTCGATTGATATCGGCTAAGTTTTAAGTTTAGCAATGAGCGAGCGAAGGTCACGTACCCGTAGTCGTCATCGCAGTAGAAGTCGTCACCGCGATGGTAGTAGATCCCCTGACTTTGATGTTAGGACACAAATGCGGAGTATTTTTGACCGATTAAGTGCGTTAGAACAGCAACCGCCCTCACCACTACCAGTGTCGCTGCCAACCATAGGTCATCAGGACGCTGCAGGGTCGAGCACGCCGCCGGGCACCCCACCAGCCACGCAGCCCCCGCGTCGGCGCAGCGGGTCTACGTCACGCACGAATGAACACGTGGCGGTCGGCACCAGTCCACGTGCACGGTCTGCAAGCAGCGCGTTGACTTCGGAGCAAGCTTCGACCGATGCATTGGTGAACGCGATACGATCCATTAACAACGCGGTGAGATCTAACCAACCCTATTATATCTCGAACTTTGACCCCAATATACATGACATCGAAGCCTGGTGCAAGGAGGTCGACAGAGCTAAGGTAACGAACAACTGGACTGACAATGAATGTTTATCTCGCATTGGTAATTGCCTAAAAGGGGACGCTCGAGTTTGGCTCAGTGAATGGGTTACATCCGACCGCAGCTGGAGCAATTTTAAGAAAGAGTTCAAGCCTCTATGTCCAAAAAAACCTAATGCCGCTAATATCTTGTTCGACGTCATGAAAACAACGTCGGACCAGTATGTTACATACGCTGACTATGCGCGGCGGTCTTTGCTCCGTCTGCGGGCGGTAGTTGGCTTGAGTGATGAGTTAACATCTAGTATTGTGATCCGTGGTATCGCAGATCCACAAATTCGAGCGGCCGCAACAAATGCAAAACTCATGCCTAGTGATTTAGTTGAATTTCTGTCAATTTATGTCAAGCCAAGTTCTTCCAAATCGGGTTCTCTCCCTGGTTCGTCATCACGAAGCAAGCGCGATGGTTCTAGATTACAGCGTCCTAGTGATGTTACTCGAAAGCGGCGCTTTGAGAGTGGCAAATGCTTCTCTTGTGGTTTACCAGGTCATGTGCAGGCTTCATGCAACAAAAAAGCTAAAGTTGATGCCAATACTTTAAATTCTAATCGGACTCCTAGTGGTACTTCAGGTACCTCAACAACAACGAAGACCGAAATATGTTCATTTTGCAAAAAGCCTGGACATAAGATGGAAACCTGTTACGCTAAGATGAAATCTGAATCGCGAAACCAGTCCAATGTAAATTTTTGCTGTGAAATCGATAGTAAGCGTAGTTCGGATATAGTCGTCGCCGTAATACAGGGTGTGCCGGTTGATGTACTCATAGATAGCGGGTCTACTATATCACTTGTTTCGTCAGAGGTCTTAAAGCACTTTAGCGTTCCACGCAAGCCAGCTTTTCGCGTATTAAAGGGTATTGGCGGTCAAGAAGTTGAGTCCACTCATTACGTAACTTTGCCGATTGAGTTTGATGATGTCACCTTAGAAATAGATATGTTTGTTGTAGATGCCGCGAATATGAATACACCGGTAATAGTGGGAACTGATGTGCTTAACCGCGAGGGCATTGTTTACACGCGTACTCGGGATAGGCAATATCTAACTCGTAAAGCGGATAATCGGGAAAATGTATTGGCGGTTGAGTCTGATGGACAGCTTCCGATAAATACAGAACTAATTGGAGATGATTTGAGCAAACTTCTTGCTTTGATCAAAGAATTTTCGTCACATTTCATAAGTGGTACAGCCGTTTCAACTGTAAATACCGGAAGTATGGCAATCAGGCTTAACAACAACACGCCAGTGCATTATAGGCCATATCGGATGTCGCAAGCTGAGACATTACGAGTACGGGAAATCATCAAAGATCTTTTAGAAAAAGGGATTATTCAGGAGTCGGAGTCCGAGTATTCAAGCCCCATCCTTCTCGTTAAAAAAAAGGACGGCACAGACCGTATGTGCGTAGATTTTAGAAAATTAAACGAGGTCACGGTTAAGGATCGGTCACCCCTACCCCTCATAGATGACCACATCGATCGGTTGGGACGCGCTAAATTTTTTAGTAGTCTCGATATGGCCACGGGATTTCACCAGATTCCAATGGAAAAGGAGTCTATTCCACTGACGGGTTTCGTAACGCCAGACTCGCATTACGAATATTTAAAAATGCCGTATGGTCTTGCGAATGCCCCGGTAGTATATCAACGTATCATCACGAAAACCCTACAGCACCTCATTGAATCTGGTAAAGTCCTGGTGTATATTGATGACGTGTTGATTATTAGTGAGACCGTTGACGAAGGGATTTCTACCCTGCGCGAGGTTCTCTTGACTCTCACAAAGGCCGGGTTTTCTATAAATCTAAAAAAATGCTCCTTTTTGACAACAAAAGTCGAATATTTGGGCCGAACAATAAGTCAGGGTCAGGTACAGCCGAGCGCTATTAAAGTTAAAGCTCTCGCCGAGTCTCCCGTACCCAAGAACGTTAAACAAGTCCGCCAATTTCTTGGACTCGCTGGGTACTTTCGTAGGTACATTGCGGGTTTCTCGTCAAAGGTGGCTTGCATTGCGAGATTAACAAAGAAGGGTGTCCCTTTTGTATGGGGCTCTGAGCAAGAGTCTGCCAGAAAAGAAATCATAGCGCATTTGACGAGTGAGCCTGTCCTTGCTATCTATGATCCTAAACTACCCATCGAGGTCCATACGGACGCCAGTTCAATAGGCTACGGCGCGGTCTTAATACAGACTCATGACTCTGGTCATAAGCGTGTAGTTGCGTATTTTTCAAAATTGACCCAAGGCTCTGAACAAAACTATCACTCTTATGAGCTTGAGACCCTTGCGGTGGTCAAAGCCCTCCAGCATTTCAGACACTACCTGGTTGGCACACATTTCACAGTTGTTACCGACTGTAATGCTTTGAAGCTTACACAAAAAAAGAAAGACTTGCTCCCACGCGTGGCCAGGTGGTGGCTATATTTGCAGGACTTCGACTTTTCGCTCGAATACCGCAAGGGCACAGCCATGTCTCATGCCGACTATCTGAGTCGCAACCCAGTAAATGTTATTCGGGTCCAAAAGCCCCAAAACTGGGCGCAATTAGCACAGGCCGCCGATGAAGAGACCCAATCCCTTTTACAAAAATTAAATGAAGGTCAGTTAGATCCCAAACAGTATGTCAAAAAAAATGATCTTTTGTATTATCGGTATTGTGCTACCGGGGAACAGGCTCGACTGTTATATTTCATTCCCAAGGGGCACAGGCTTAGCCTTCTCAGAGTTTTTCATGACGAACACGATCATGTCGGCATGGACAAAACTTGCGACCTTTTACTGAAACATTTTTGGTTTCCGGGATTGCGTGCGTTTGTTCAAAAGTACATCTCTCATTGTGTGGTATGTCTCTCTCACAAAAAAATGCCACGTGCTCCCCATCAACCCATTCATTCGTATGAAAAACCGGATATTCCCTTTGATACCATTCATGCCGATGCACTCGGGCCCTTACCTGAATCGAATGGACATCGTTACGTTCTCATCATTGTCGACAGTTTCTCTAAGTTCTGTCTCTTATATCCCATGATGCGTCAGGACGCCAGCGAGCTCAAGCGACATTTCACAAATGCCATATCACTTTTTGGCACCCCTAAGCTCATTGTTGCGGATCGTGGCCGTATGTTTCAAAGTGCTGAGTTCACTAATTGGGTTTCTGAGATGGGAAGTCAAATTCATTTAATTACCCCCGAAATGCACCAGTCGAACGGCCAGGTTGAGCGATATTGCCGAACCTTGTTGAACATGATTAGGGTCGAGAGTAATTATCGACAAGAAGAATGGTCAACTGTCATATGGAAGTTGCAGCTTGTTCTTAACATGACTAAGCATAAGACTACACAGAGTTCACCCCTTAGTCTATTGGTCGGTGTTGACGCTATGACACCTGTGATCCGCAACGTCGTGCGGGATATTGCCCTCAATGGAACCCATCAAAATAGGGAAAGTTTGCGGGAGATGACAAAACAACGAGTGTCTGAACGTTTACGTCGAAACCGGGAGCTGCAAGACGCATCGGTCAATAAACGCAGGTGTGCGCCTCGTGGATTCGAAGTGAATTCCATGGTTTTTGTTATAAAACAAGCTCAATCCACAGGAAAGCTGGACTCCGGAATGCGCGGTCCCTACCGCGTAGTTAAAGCGCTGCCACATGGGCGGTACGAGCTGCGGCTGCTTGCTGGTTCTTACGGGAAGACTACCCAGGCCGCAGCCGAGTACATGGTGCCTTGGAAGGGCGAGTGGACTCCGGACACATGTGCTGCTTTCTTTGAGGGTGAGCTGTTGAGTTTTCTTTTCCTAGCTGTTGTTGCTAAGCGAGCAGACCTCGCGTAGAAGTTGAGTGCGAGCAGACCTCATAATATGACTCTACTTTTCTATTTATGTAGACGGCGCACCTCGCTAGTGAGCAGACCTCACAGTATTTGCAAGCGGATCTTGCACTTTTGCTGTCTTTTATCTAGTGAGCAGACCTCAGTGTTTGCAAGCAGACCTTGCACTTTTGTTGTCCTTTTATCTTGTGAGCAGAACTCACAATATTTTCGAGCAGACCTTGCACGCTTGCTTTCTTTTATTTCATGAGCAGACCTCACCATTTTGGCAAGCAGACCTTGCGTGATTGTTATTTAACCTCGTGAGCAGACCTCATGACGTTTGTAAGCAGACCTTGCGTGATTGTTATTTAACCTCGTGAGCAGACCTCATGACGTTTGTGAGCAGACCTTGCATTGTTCCTACTTTGTATAGATGTGAGCCCATCTCACATTATCACGAGCAGACCTCGTGGATAACGTTATAAGCGTAATTTTAACAAATTTCTTTTGTTATTGTCATGCAGATGCAGACCAAGCTGAACCGGAGTCGGCTGCGCCAGGCCCAGTACCTTCCGGATCCAGCATGGTGGAGAATAGAGCTGCTACACTCACGACGGCCGAGTTAAAAACCTTAGATCCTACTTTTCCGGGTCAAGACTCGTCTACTTCGGAACACTAAGATTTGTGACTGTCATAATGGATCGACGAAAATAAAATTAACAGACTTGATGAAGAGACCGGGACGTTCTCCTGTCAGGAAAGGCCGTATTAGGATGGAGCCTTAACAGATGGCGCTGATGACCTAAGGTCAATTATTTCGCATCAGGCCCATTAACTTCGTGCTAATAGATGGCGCTCGTGTCGCCTGGAGTCACTGTTTCTGTCCTCTGCAACTTCAAGCTGCAACAACGTCACTCGAATGATGGCAAGACGCCGCCCCCTTCCACCGACGGACCCTCACTTTTGGCTCGACACTTGGTGCTGTGCGGTTGTGTTAGGAAATAGCTCTGTAATCGTTCTGCCTGTACTATTTTTGTAATTACTTGTCGATTTTTGATTAAAACGCGAATATATTTTGTAGTCTGCGTGTTTTTCTTATAAGTTCTTCCCTATTAGATAACAATATGAATATTTGAATGAGCGGGACACCACCATACGTAATTCGAATATCGGAGTAACCCTCGGTTCGGACGAAATCGTCCACATATGTGCGAGTGAGACAGATATAAATTATAAACGTGCACGGTTTTAACAACTTATGGACTGTAGATGCAACATTTATTAAAAACCGGCTAAGAGCATGTCGGGCCACGCTCAGTGTAGGATTCCGTAGTTGCCACCCTTCACAATAGACGGGCTTAAAACAGCGGTTTTAAGCCAGAGGCACAGATTAATATAATAACCAGAGGTGTAAATTACGAGAAAGATTTCAAGCTCTATAAAAAGGTCGTAAACGCCAATGTAATTACTTATCACCTTCTGGAAGTTATCGATACGCGCCAGATTGAGCGGAATGTTTTAATGCAGTATGGCAAAACTAATATGTGTAACGTCCGAAGTATAAGGACACGGCGCGGCACTTACGTAATATTAAAGAAAGTTATGAAATTTTGTGATAACTCAAAAACGGCTCGACCGATTTTATTCAATATAGTTTTTATTTAATATAATTATGTATAAACAGGTAATAAGATATAGTTTAATAACCAACCCGTGTGTTATAAATACTATTACTTATTGAAAATTTAATTTATATACAATTTGGCCGTAAACTAAATTTGAAATTAAATCTTTCATAAATGTAAGTAATTTGGTGCTTTGAAGTTGAATGGTGTGAAAATGATCGTTGCATATATTACTAATGTAAACATATATATGGAATGTGTAGTGAAAGGTGTAATCATTAAAAGAATAAATAAATTGTTTCGTTTTAATGATCTCATGGATTATGGCTCAATAAGGTACAAATCGAACATCGGATAATTGGCATCTCATTTTAATATAGAAAATATAATCTGTCATAACAGGGACACGTTTTCAGTAAATATATAATATACGACGAACGCGAGACTTGTCGGCGCGGAAAAGAAATATGATAAAAATAAACGGGGACCGCCGATAAAAGAAAAATAACGCCGTCAAATAAAACAAATATGTTAATTTATTTTACAAATTCCTTCGTTATCATATTTCTCTCGTTAAAATATCATCTCTTAATACAAAGATTTATCGTTCACATCACCAACGGAAAAAGTAATATTACTGATAGAAACGCGTCTACTTGGCGTCGATGCATTCGGCGGGGTGTTGCGGCGGCTTGGCGGGCGAGAAGCCGGGCGGTAAAGGCATACTGCCCAGGGACAGTGGCGGCTGGCTGAAGCCGCTCCAGCCGAGCTTGTTCCAGCTCATCTGCTGCAGCTTGGCTTGTTGTGGCTGCATGCCGAGCGAGTTGAAGCGCGCCCACAGCTCCTGTTGCTGCGCGTTGAGCGCTTGCGCGTGCGCGTGCGCGTGCGCCTGCGCCGGTGCCGGTGCGGGCGCGGGCTTGCCGAACGGCACGGACGTCGACATGATCGCGGGGTCCATCTGCGTCCAGTCGGAGAACGATGCGGTGGTGTTGTTGAAGCCTGGAATATAACGGCACGTCTTAACGCGAATATACTGAAAAACCAAGTTGGATGAACCAAAAATTATCAATTTTTTTAAACCTCTCCTATGTGTCTGATAAAGATCCTGGTCTTGTGTATTTTTTATTTACGCTCGCGATATTTATTACCGCTCAAATACGAAAGGTTTATCCCAAAAAATATAATTTTAATTAATGATACTAATTCCATCGGTGTCATATTAAGATGAATTTTCATTTTTTACTCCCCTTATACAAATAAAACACATTTTGTACCCTAAACGTACACGACTGATGTGAGTAAGTAAGGATACTAAGACTGCACGTCTAGCATAACTTTGACACGCGACCCATGTCGCGCGAGATAGCATCATCCGTCACTATCTCATAGTACTGTCAGATAGAGACAGGTAGTATATCTCGCGCGAGAAAGAGTCGCGTGTCAAAGTTATGCTAGCCGTGCTGCGAGATGGTCGCGCGATAAAAAAAATCTAATGCGGGTTTAGGTCTATGATGTTCTATGTCAGATCTATGGTGTTGTGCGAGTGTAAGCCTAGCTCTACTACTACTCGCGAATTCGACAGAAGTTGGTGTGGAAAGGTACTTCGCTGCGGAAATTCGTACTTCGGTCAACTTCGCGATAGTGTAGAGCTAGGGTAAGAGCTAATTACGACGACGCGTTGGGCTCGGTTTGTAGACACCTGCCTACTGAGGCTCGGTTTGTAGACACCTGCCTACTGAGTCGGCGGTCCTGGGTTCGAATCCCGGCCGGGGCAAATATTTGTGCAAAATATTTGTTCTTGGGTCATGGATGTTATCTATATATGTATTTATATATTATGTATATCGTCGTCTAGTACCCATAGTACAAGCTTTGCTTAGTTTGGGACTAGGTCGATTTGTGTAAGATTGTCCCTTAATATTTATTTATTTATTTTATTTATTTAATTCCTGAGTATATATGGAGGGATCAACACTTTCTTGCTGTTATTCTGTCTCTTGACCCAGGGGACGATAAATTACATTGCTTCGAAAAGTGTTGATACGTTTATATAACTGTTATTGTCATGACATGAGATAGCCTACATAAGAATGTGTTTATAATTGTTGCAATTACAAAGTTTTTGGTAAATATAACAGCCGAAAATCCTAGTAAAGTGACCAAGGGCATCCCCTTGGCAACAAGCAGCAGAAAAAAGTTGATCGACTCATATACAGCGTGGGTATTTAATACGGGCATATATTGAAATGACGATTAGTATCGGACCCAGGGATCCTATTTACATTGATTTATTTGGAAAATTAGATTTTTTTTTCATTTCTTATGAAAATAATTGAACACGCAATGTATTTGCATCCACATTAACGTACCTAAACGTCATGAGATACCATGTTAGCGGTCATTTGTTGGACTACGCACATTGCTGCTTGGTTGGACTTTAAAAAAACATTACACCTAATTAAAAACACTATTCAACAGAATAATTATGCCGTACGATTCCTATGATCAGATACTATAACTGAATACATTATATGTCCGTATTAAACACCCATAAGTGATGGACACGTTGTATAGTGGTACCTTGGTGCATGTTGTGCGCGTGCGCGTGCGCGGAGAAGGCGGCGGGGTGCGCGAAGCCGGGCGGCGGCAGGCGCGAGCGGCGCGCGCCCGCCAGGCTGTCGCTGCGGACACACACACACATTATACACCACTGTTCAATTATTAGAATAGAATAGAATGATAATTTATTCGTTAACATGAATAGAATAGAATAGAATGAATAGAATAATTTTTATTTTACCAAAAGAAACATTACTACATTTAACATAATTTTACAGTGACTTCCACACTAGGCATAGCCTGTATCGTGGAAGTCGTATCATACACATCAGGTTCATTAACAATGCGGCTATAGACATGCCTTAAAGAAGAAAATATTAAAACGAACAAATGAACAATACTATGATAAATACATTTAGGGCGTAATAATAAATAATGTTCATAAAACATACATACAAGTAGACAACAAATATAAGAAATAAAACAAAATAAAATCTTTGTTGCGTATGACGAAACGGTCACACCTCAGCATAAATGCTGGCCCGGGAACCAGCGCTGGTCTTGGATTACATTTTCTCAAACATGCAATGAAATCCCGTCATAAGGTCCGTTATAACAGGCTTCGAAGTATCACGTTTCGGGCGGAACTATTCGAGAGATCTGTAAAGGAATTTCATACAAAATTTGACGCATAGGCCAGGAAGTTTTTTTTCAAACATGGCGTCTGTGTTTATAAACAGACTAAACAGCTGTTTTTTTTGAGTGGTGTATTTTTTATTTCATTGCATATGTTTGAGAAAAGCACTATAGGCTGAGCCGTGAAAAGGGCTTGCCGGCTTCGTATCACTATCCGGTCTATACCTACTCATCCGGCAAGCCCTTATCTCCAGGCGTCTGCAGTAAAGTACTATAAATCAACGCATTTCCTGTCGATTGGTATAGACCTAACACGCAGCGATTTGTGCTTGCGTGGCGCCCATCTTTCTTGCGCTGTCTATTTGTGGCGCGGGGAAACTTCGCGTACCAGTTCTCTTAGGCATGTTGCTATCTTTTGCTATCGTTTTTACATGCGTTTGAAAACATAGTGACATGAGCAGCTGCCTTAACGAGCTCCGGAACATTTTCGGAAATAAACAGAAGAAATGAAATAAGTTTCTGTCAAAAAAGACATTTTAGTGGCAAGCTTTTATAGCCGACTGTACTTTTCTTTGGATATCCATCAAATGTTCACTGAGACGATTCTAAAGAGCCCAAGCTCGGTAGGATTGCTTTTTCTATTATAGAGTTCCTATGGCCACCTTCCGGCTCCATCATCAGATCAGCCCCATGGTACCATATTATTGTATTGTCATCAAAGTTAAGTAAGTATGCAAAATTTCAGCTCAATCGGTTGACGATATCTGCTTCAAAATTGAGTTGCAAGATTTCACCCGAACAAACATACTTTAAACATACCATGCAAGTTAAATAATAGTAGTTTATGTGACTGTACATAATGAAGGGTATTAAACACGAGTGTGGGTTTATGAAACGCGCCGAAGGCAAGTTTCATAATAACATCACACGAGTGTTTTAATGCCTAATTATGTACAGTTTCATACACTACTTTATCTAGCCACATATCATAGGCCTCCATGATGCATTCAGGAGTCGCACATTACGACAAATATTACCCGGTAATGGCGGTAATGAAGTTTTCTGGCAGCTGTCATAGTTTTTTTTTTATTCAGAGACAAACTAGAGTTGGCCCCAACTATCATATCATTCGATACCTTCCTTACGTGCGACATTTGTCAAATTTGATGCAAATTGAGACAAACTAGAGTTGGCCCCAACTATCATATCATTCGATACCTTCCTTACGAGCGACATTTGTCAAATTTGATGCAAATTGACAATTCATTTCGAACTAAACGTCATCTCGACTGATATTAGAATAGAGGTCAAATCAAATTTCTTTGTTTTTCAAAGATGTTCGAAATTTGAATAAATAATACTATCGAAATCGATGTTATTATTTAGCAATAATAACATTTTCACAGATAAGAAATTGGTTCTAATAAAACAGTCTATTTTTATGGTGGTTATAATGTGCGGTTCTTGAACGTATCATGGAGGGTTTATGATATTTGGATAGATAAAAGCTTTAATAAATGAATAGTACTCACCCGCTGGTGTTCTGCATCAGCTCTGTCTCCATCATTTCCGCGAGCGCCTTCTGCGTCTCCTTGAACGGGTCGAAGTCCAAGTCGTCGTCGCCGTCGCCGGAGGCTCGGGGCGCTTCGCCGCCTACTCGCATGTTGTTCATCCTGGTGAAAAACAACATTAACCCTTTGAGCGCCAAGCGGCAAAGCAATTCACCGTGCCACTGACGCCAAACCAAAAAAAAAAGTGCTCCAAAATCAACAGAGATTGAGAAACACAGATAGTGGTTTGAATTAGCATGTTTTTGACCATTGTCATTTTTGACGTCAATAGGCGTCGTTGGCGTCAGTGGCACGAATTCCCGATGACGTGATTTGCCGTCTTTGGCGGTCAAAGGGTTAACGATAAACTACGTTTACTAACGTTTACTACGTTTAATAACTCGAAAGAACTATAAAGTCATTTCATACAAAATTTAAGGCCTAGGCCGGGAAGTTGTTTTTTTTTAAATGGCGCCAAGAACCTAAACCGCTGAATTATATTTTTTTTGGTGTATTTTTTATTTCATTGCATATGTTTGAGAAAAGCACTATACATGCCTAGTCGTGAAAAGGGCTTGCTGGCTTCGTATCACTATTGTAACCTAAAGACGTACACTACTATGTACACATTCCAAATCCATTTTAAACATTCTTAAAATTACAGTAAGGATTTAATTTTAGTAACACGAAAACTGCCTTGGGCCTTACGAGGCTATACCTACTCACCCGGCAAACCCTTCTGTAGTAGGGTAAATCGCCAATTACTGGCCACCTCATACTATAAATGAACTCTGTTCACCAACAAACATAATTCATTTAAGTATAAGGTTTTAATTACTGGCCAACCTTCAATAACTGGCCACGTTTTACTAAAATGAGTTCACTTTGTAGGTAGACAGAGTTAATTTTTAGTATGAGGTGGCCAGTTACTGAACGGTGGCCAGTAATTGGCGATTTACCCTATATAGACATATAAAGATAATAAAGTACCCTCGATCCGCCAGCCTTGACAGATTACATTGACAGACGTCACCGGTGGCGGACGCGCTGCAGGTTTATTGAAAGCCCGATTAATGTGTTCATTGAAGTATCCCAATAGGAAACTCTAGTGAACACTACACCTTATTTCCCGGCGTCCGCAGTAATGCACTATATAGTTCGAATCCCATTTGCTAAGCGAATTCCATTAGCTTTGTAACCGATGAACAATACTTATTATCTGTATTGTTAACGGTGGCCACAGCTGCCACTTCGAAATGTAAGGCGTTATAAGTGCAAATTACTTTTACACTAAATTAGTCTTTAAATCAAACAAAACAAGGTTTACTCTTAAACAAAGAGAACACAGATGTTGGTCACATCGTAAGTGAAAGAGCAGTGAAGCTCGTTTCGATGCTTATAATGACAATGAAGTGACCAACATCTCTGTTCTCTTTGTTTAAGAGTTAACCTTATTTCGTTTGACTTAAAGACTAATTTAGTGTAAAAGTAATTTGCACTTATAACGCCTTACATTTTGAAGTGGCAGTTGTGGCCACAGCTAACAATACAGACAAAGAGTATTGTTCATCGGGTACAAAGCTAAGTGGATTCGCTCAACCAAAAGAATTACTACTATACCTCTGTTTGTGTTCGAGCTCGAGGCTGTAGCCGCGCGGCACGTGCGAGTGGTCGGGCGCGCGCGCGAGCAGCAGACGCATCTGCTGCGCCTTGTGGAAGTCTGTGAAGAACTTGTCCATGTTCACCTACTAAGTAATGCACTATACCTCTGTTTGTGTTCGAGCTCGAGGCTGTAGCCGCGCGGCACGTGCGAGTGGTCGGGCGCGCGCGCGAGCAGCAGACGCATCTGCTGCGCCTTGTGGAAGTCTGTGAAGAACTTGTCCATGTTCACCTACTAAGTAATGCACTATACCTCTGTTTGTGTTCGAGCTCGAGGCTGTAGCCGCGCGGCACGTGCGAGTGGTCGGGCGCGCGCGCGAGCAGCAGACGCATCTGCTGCGCCTTGTGGAAGTCTGTGAAGAACTTGTCCATGTTCACCTACTAAGTAATGCACTATACCTCTGTTTGTGTTCGAGCTCGAGGCTGTAGCCGCGCGGCACGTGCGAGTGGTCGGGCGCGCGCGCGAGCAGCAGACGCATCTGCTGCGCCTTGTGGAAGTCTGTGAAGAACTTGTCCATGTTCACCTACTAAGTAATGCACTATACCTCTGTTTGTGTTCGAGCTCGAGGCTGTAGCCGCGCGGCACGTGCGAGTGGTCGGGCGCGCGCGCGAGCAGCAGACGCATCTGCTGCGCCTTGTGGAAGTCTGTGAAGAACTTGTCCATGTTCACCTACTAAGTAATGCACTATACCTCTGTTTGTGTTCGAGCTCGAGGCTGTAGCCGCGCGGCACGTGCGAGTGGTCGGGCGCGCGCGCGAGCAGCAGACGCATCTGCTGCGCCTTGTGGAAGTCTGTGAAGAACTTGTCCATGTTCACCTACTAAGTAATGCACTATACCTCTGTTTGTGTTCGAGCTCGAGGCTGTAGCCGCGCGGCACGTGCGAGTGGTCGGGCGCGCGCGCGAGCAGCAGACGCATCTGCTGCGCCTTGTGGAAGTCTGTGAAGAACTTGTCCATGTTCACCTACTAAGTAATGCACTATACCTCTGTTTGTGTTCGAGCTCGAGGCTGTAGCCGCGCGGCACGTGCGAGTGGTCGGGCGCGCGCGCGAGCAGCAGACGCATCTGCTGCGCCTTGTGGAAGTCTGTGAAGAACTTGTCCATGTTCACCTACTAAGTAATGCACTATACCTCTGTTTGTGTTCGAGCTCGAGGCTGTAGCCGCGCGGCACGTGCGAGTGCTCGGGCGCGCGCGCGAGCAGCAGACGCATCTGCTGCGCCTTGTGGAAGTCTGTGAAGAACTTGTCCATGTTCACCTACTAAGTAATGCACTATACCTCTGTTTGTGTTCGAGCTCGAGGCTGTAGCCGCGCGGCACGTGCGAGTGGTCGGGCGCGCGCGCGAGCAGCAGACGCATCTGCTGCGCCTTGTGGAAGTCTGTGAAGAACTTGTCCATGTTCACCTACTAAGTAATGCACTATACCTCTGTTTGTGTTCGAGCTCGAGGCTGTAGCCGCGCGGCACGTGCGAGTGGTCGGGCGCGCGCGCGAGCAGCAGACGCATCTGCTGCGCCTTGTGGAAGTCTGTGAAGAACTTGTCCATGTTCACCTACTAAGTAATGCACTATACCTCTGTTTGTGTTCGAGCTCGAGGCTGTAGCCGCGCGGCGCGTGCGAGTGGTCGGGCGCGCGCGCGAGCAGCAGACGCATCTGCTGCGCCTTGTGGAAGTCTGTGAAGAACTTGTCCATGTTCACCTACTAAGTAATGCACTATACCTCTGTTTGTGTTCGAGCTCGAGGCTGTAGCCGCGCGGCACGTGCGAGTGGTCGGGCGCGCGCGCGAGCAGCAGACGCATCTGCTGCGCCTTGTGGAAGTCTGTGAAGAACTTGTCCATGTTCACCTACTAAGTAATGCACTATACCTCTGTTTGTGTTCGAGCTCGAGGCTGTAGCCGCGCGGCACGTGCGAGTGGTCGGGCGCGCGCGCGAGCAGCAGACGCATCTGCTGCGCCTTGTGGAAGTCTGTGAAGAACTTGTCCATGTTCACCTACTAAGTAATGCACTATACCTCTGTTTGTGTTCGAGCTCGAGGCTGTAGCCGCGCGGCACGTGCGAGTGGTCGTGCGCGCGCGCGAGCAGCAGACGCATCTGCTGCGCCTTGTGGAAGTCTGTGAAGAACTTGTCCATGTTCACCTACTAAGTAATGCACTATACCTCTGTTTGTGTTCGAGCTCGAGGCTGTAGCCGCGCGGCACGTGCGAGTGCTCGGGCGCGCGCGCGAGCAGCAGACGCATCTGCTGCGCCTTGTGGAAGTCTGTGAAGACCTTGTCCATGTTCACCTACTAAGTAATGCACTATACCTCTGTTTGTGTTCGAGCTCGAGGCTGTAGCCGCGCGGCACGTGCGAGTGGTCGGGCGCGCGCGCGAGCAGCAGACGCATCTGCTGCGCCTTGTGGAAGTCTGTGAAGAACTTGTCCATGTTCACCTACTAAGTAATGCACTATACCTCTGTTTGTGTTCGAGCTCGAGGCTGTAGCCGCGCGGCGCGTGCGAGTGGTCGGGCGCGCGCGCGAGCAGCAGACGCATCTGCTGCGCCTTGTGGAAGTCTGTGAAGAACTTGTCCATGTTCACCTACTAAGTAATGCACTATACCTCTGTTTGTGTTCGAGCTCGAGGCTGTAGCCGCGCGGCACGTGCGAGTGGTCGGGCGCGCGCGCGAGCAGCAGACGCATCTGCTGCGCCTTGTGGAAGTCTGTGAAGAACTTGTCCATGTTCACCTACTAAGTAATGCACTATACCTCTGTTTGTGTTCGAGCTCGAGGCTGTAGCCGCGCGGCACGTGCGAGTGGTCGGGCGCGCGCGCGAGTAGCAGACGCATCTGCTGCGCCTTGTGGAAGTCTGTGAAGAACTTGTCCATGTTCACCTACTAAGTAATGCACTATACCTCTGTTTGTGTTCGAGCTCGAGGCTGTAGCCGCGCGGCACGTGCGAGTGGTCGGGCGCGCGCGCGAGCAGCAGACGCATCTGCTGCGCCTTGTGGAAGTCTGTGAAGAACTTGTCCATGTTCACCTACTAAGTAATGCACTATACCTCTGTTTGTGTTCGAGCTCGAGGCTGTAGCCGCGCGGCACGTGCGAGTGGTCGGGCGCGCGCGCGAGTAGCAGACGCATCTGCTGCGCCTTGTGGAAGTCTGTGAAGAACTTGTCCATGTTCACCTACTAAGTAATGCACTATACCTCTGTTTGTGTTCGAGCTCGAGGCTGTAGCCGCGCGGCACGTGCGAGTGGTCGGGCGCGCGCGCGAGCAGCAGACGCATCTGCTGCGCCTTGTGGAAGTCTGTGAAGAACTTGTCCATGTTCACCTACTAAGTAATGCACTATACCTCTGTTTGTGTTCGAGCTCGAGGCTGTAGCCGCGCGGCACGTGCGAGTGGTCGGGCGCGCGCGCGAGCAGCAGACGCATCTGCTGCGCCTTGTGGAAGTCTGTGAAGAACTTGTCCATGTTCACCTACTAAGTAATGCACTATACCTCTGTTTGTGTTCGAGCTCGAGGCTGTAGCCGCGCGGCACGTGCGAGTGCTCGGGCGCGCGCGCGAGCAGCAGACGCATCTGCTGCGCCTTGTGGAAGTCTGTGAAGAACTTGTCCATGTTCACCTACTAAGTAATGCACTATACCTCTGTTTGTGTTCGAGCTCGAGGCTGTAGCCGCGCGGCACGTGCGAGTGATCGGGCGCGCGCGCGAGCAGCAGACGCATCTGCTGCGCCTTGTGGAAGTCTGTGAAGAACTTGTCCATGTTCACCTACTAAGTAATGCACTATACCTCTGTTTGTGTTCGAGCTCGAGGCTGTAGCCGCGCGGCACGTGCGAGTGCTCGGGCGCGCGCGCGAGCAGCAGACGCATCTGCTGCGCCTTGTGGAAGTCTGTGAAGAACTTGTCCATGTTCACCTACTAAGTAATGCACTATACCTCTGTTTGTGTTCGAGCTCGAGGCTGTAGCCGCGCGGCACGTGCGAGTGGTCGGGCGCGCGCGCGAGCAGCAGACGCATCTGCTGCGCCTTGTGGAAGTCTGTGAAGAACTTGTCCATGTTCACCTACTAAGTAATGCACTATACCTCTGTTTGTGTTCGAGCTCGAGGCTGTAGCCGCGCGGCACGTGCGAGTGCTCGGGCGCGCGCGCGAGCAGCAGACGCATCTGCTGCGCCTTGTGGAAGTCTGTGAAGAACTTGTCCATGTTCACCTACTAAGTAATGCACTATACCTCTGTTTGTGTTCGAGCTCGAGGCTGTAGCCGCGCGGCACGTGCGAGTGGTCGGGCGCGCGCGCGAGCAGCAGACGCATCTGCTGCGCCTTGTGGAAGTCTGTGAAGAACTTGTCCATGTTCACCTACTAAGTAATGCACTATACCTCTGTTTGTGTTCGAGCTCGAGGCTGTAGCCGCGCGGCACGTGCGAGTGCTCGGGCGCGCGCGCGAGCAGCAGACGCATCTGCTGCGCCTTGTGGAAGTCTGTGAAGAACTTGTCCATGTTCACCTACTAAGTAATGCACTATACCTCTGTTTGTGTTCGAGCTCGAGGCTGTAGCCGCGCGGCACGTGCGAGTGGTCGGGCGCGCGCGCGAGCAGCAGACGCATCTGCTGCGCCTTGTGGAAGTCTGTGAAGAACTTGTCCATGTTCACCTACTAAGTAATGCACTATACCTCTGTTTGTGTTCGAGCTCGAGGCTGTAGCCGCGCGGCACGTGCGAGTGGTCGGGCGCGCGCGCGAGCAGCAGACGCATCTGCTGCGCCTTGTGGAAGTCTGTGAAGAACTTGTCCATGTTCACCTACTAAGTAATGCACTATACCTCTGTTTGTGTTCGAGCTCGAGGCTGTAGCCGCGCGGCGCGTGCGAGTGGTCGGGCGCGCGCGCGAGCAGCAGACGCATCTGCTGCGCCTTGTGGAAGTCTGTGAAGAACTTGTCCATGTTCACCTACTAAGTAATGCACTATACCTCTGTTTGTGTTCGAGCTCGAGGCTGTAGCCGCGCGGCACGTGCGAGTGGTCGGGCGCGCGCGCGAGCAGCAGACGCATCTGCTGCGCCTTGTGGAAGTCTGTGAAGAACTTGTCCATGTTCACCTACTAAGTAATGCACTATACCTCTGTTTGTGTTCGAGCTCGAGGCTGTAGCCGCGCGGCACGTGCGAGTGGTCGGGCGCGCGCGCGAGCAGCAGACGCATCTGCTGCGCCTTGTGGAAGTCTGTGAAGAACTTGTCCATGTTCACCTACTAAGTAATGCACTATACCTCTGTTTGTGTTCGAGCTCGAGGCTGTAGCCGCGCGGCACGTGCGAGTGGTCGGGCGCGCGCGCGAGCAGCAGACGCATCTGCTGCGCCTTGTGGAAGTCTGTGAAGAACTTGTCCATGTTCTCCGCTAGGTAGCGCCCTTCGCTCTGCAAACAAACAATTGAGGATTAGCCTACTAAACATTTACTTACGCCTTTATTTTCAATTCATATTTATAAAATGGGTAGTGTACACAAATGTAACTGTGACAGAGAGAAATTTTTGTTTAGCCTATTGACCGCCAAGCGGTCTAGCAATTTACCGTGCCACTGACGCCAGAGTAAAAAAAAAGATGTGCCCCAAAATCAACAGGGATTGAAAAATACTTGTAGTGGTTAGAATTACAAAGTTTTTGATCATTGAAATTTGGACGGCTGTGGCCGACGTGGCGTGAGGGGCACGATTTTTTGTTGACGGCCACAGCCGACTGTGGCGCTCAAAAGGTTAGTGTTTTTCTCAGTCAACCTTTGACAACGGTAACTGGAAAGCTATCAAAACGTCAGAGAGGCTCATATAATTAATATACGCGATATAATCCATTTACATAGCTTTACTTTAATATTGATAATGTTAATCGATTCGTAGTGTAAATAGCTGGGGAATCTTTCAATTTCAACACGCCGTTTTATTAAAACACATCTACATGTCTATTTTACATATAATTTATATTTCCTGGTGACTATCAAAACTCATTAAAATTTCTGTCACTGCTCTTTAAGTAGATTGATACTAAGATACGAGCTTTGTTTCAAGTAGGTATTTGTTATTTTAGTGATTTTTGTTTGTCAACAGACGATATGTAAAACGTAACTTTTTTCATCTTTCCCTAAAAAAAACAGACAACCTAACACAAATGGATCTAGTCCCAAATTAAGCTCAAGAAGGCTTGTGTTATGGGTACTAGACGACGATATACATGGGTGGATCAACTTTTTCTTGCTGTTATTCTGTCCGTGACCCAGGGGATAATAGTGATTTTAGTGATTATAGTGATTTTTCTAAGAAAAGTGTTGATAATTGACATTACTGGTATTGTCAGGAGATAGTCTACATAGGAATGGGCTTATAACTGCTTAAATTACAAAGCTTTTGCTAAACATAACCCCGGAAAATCGTAGTTTAAAAAATTGACCCAGGGGCATCACCGTGGCACTTGACCCCAAGCACAAATATTTACCCTGGCCGGGATTCGAACCCGGGACCGCCGGCTCAGTAGGCAGATGTCTACAAACTGAGCCAACCGCGTCGTCAAAAATCAGACAGATATCAGTACTCACCGACGATTGGTGCGCTTCAAAACCGTTGGGCACGGGGCCCGCGTGCGGATTGTGCATGACGAAGTGCATATTATTCTGCATGGTGTTTTGCATACTGTTCTGCATGTTACTCTGCATATTATTCTGCATGTTATTCTGCATATTGTTCTGCATGTTATTCTGCATATTGTTCTGCATGTTATTCTGCATGTTATTTTGCATACTGTTTTGCATGTTGTTCTGTAGGGACGGCGACGCGTGTTCCACGCGCATGCCGAATGGAAGCATATTGGGATTTGGATGATAATTAGCACCTGGAAAACAATAAGAGGATTAGTGTAAATTATTTTTGTTCTATTTTTTATTTTATTCTTAGTGTTATTAATTTGATTTCATTATTATGTTAAGTTTGTGATGACGATCCTTATTGGGGATTTGTTAGCCGTTCGTCCTACATGCAGTTAGTCCAAGTCGCGGTTTGTCCAGTAAGCGTTTGGTCCAATACGCAGTTAGTCCTAAAATCTGGACGAACTGCAAATTCACTTGGTAGCAGTTGGTCCAAATCGGAGTTCGTCATATTTGCAGTTTCACATACCGGCAGCCAAATAAAAATTAAATAAATAAATAAATACCAAAATCTCATCTCACCATACTCGCAGCCCACCATACTCTCATCTCGTCACGTGCTCAGCTCACCAAACCCTCATCTCACCATATTCTCAGCTCACCATATTACAATCTCACCATGCTCTCAGTTCACAGAATTGTCATATCATAAATAGTCATGAACATCTTGACACTTGAGTTGATTAACGATGTGGTGAATATGTGTAACGATGTTGTGAATATGTGTACCTAACGACTCTGATTCGCTTGTCGGTTGACTAACGGTTTTCGGGATCAGCAGACCATCTTAAAAAAAACCGGCCAAGAGTGTGTCGAGCTATGCTTAGTGTAGGGTTTCCATAGTAAAACGTCCTAAGTATTATGGCTCCGTGCGGCACTTACGACTTTTTTTCAACTTTCGGAACGATTATTTCCAAAACTGACAAATTTATCAAAATATAATGTTAAAAGACCCCTATTATTTTCAAAAGACCTATCCAACGATACCCCACACGATGGGTTTGGAACGAAAAAAAATTCACCCCCACTTTGTGTATGAGGTACCTCAAAAAAATATTTTTTTACTTTTTATTTTACCGTTTTGTCGGCGTAACTAACACATATGTACTCATGCCAAATTTCAGCTTTCTAGTATAAACGGTCACTGAGCTAAGCCGGGGACGGATGGACGGACGGACGGACATGGCGAAACTATTAGGGTTCCTAGTGACTACGGAACCCTAATGAGGCTTCTTTTCACACTGTTAAATGGAATAAATGATGATGATTATACATTTACGATCTGGTAACTGCGAGCATGGTGAGATGATAATATGGTGAGATGAGGGTTTGGTGAGCTGAGCACGTGACGAGATGAGAGTATGGTGGGCTGCGAGTATGGTGAAATGAGAATTTGGTATTTATTTATTTATTTAATTTTTATTTGGCTGCCGGTATGTGAAACTGCAAATATGACGAACTCCGATTTGGACCAACTGCTACCAAGTGAATTTGCAGTTCGTCCAGATTTTAGGACTAACTGCGTATTGGACCAAACGCTTACTGGACAAACCGCGACTTGGACTAACTGCATGTAGGACGAACGGCTAACAAATCTTAACTAGATTCATTTATTTATATTTTATTTACCTGTTGACTTCCCCTTTTATTTTAAACTTATTTCGACATTGTAAACATTTTCTCGTATAATTAATCTTGCCTTATTTTTGACGATCATGATATTAATTCGTATAATTTTGACATTAAGCAAAGGCCGTTTCCGATTAAGGGAAGAAAATATGCCCTTTCGTGATAATGGGCAGATTTTTTTTTCTACAGTCAGTTACGTCTAGTAGAGTAGCTGTGTCAAGTTTGGTTAAAAAATTATTTGTGGTTCCGCAGAAAAAAAATAAAAACGGAAATAATGAAATATGGTTTTTCTCCAAAACTATTTAACTTTAATGTACTATTATTTTTTCATTCTGTAAAGCTTAGTCATCTTCACGTTTTAAGTGAAAATGGTATCTCTATATCTAACGATTATGTAAAAAAATAGGTAAGTCAAAATTTTAATATATATTTTTTTTTACTTTTGTGAGAGATACCACTCTAATTGACATTTCTAAATAAACCTTAGTTAACGTCCTGTAACACATATTAATTTGATGGATAAAATCGGAAAGCAACTGTGTCAAAATGAAATAAATAACTGGGCTGGAATTCATTACTATTTAATGAGTAAACTTCTCTAACACTGCTAAATAACCAAAACATAATATCCTCTTTACAAATAACCAAGATTTGACAGTTACAGTGACATTTGCTAGAAAATGACACCTTTTTAGTTACGTAATGAAAAAAAATACACTTATTCTAATCCTCATCGCTATCTTCATTGACAGTAACGTGAATTCCGTGATTCAAAAAAAGTCCGCTTAAAGTTTCAGCAGGCCGAACGATTTTGGACAAATATCTTGCTTGCGATAAATAATAAACAATAGCAACAATCTGTGAACAACACACTACTGTTCGCATTCCGTTGACACATCCACAATAATGCCGCCTTATGGATCCAACACCAATGCTCTTTGGGACATATTCGATAAAGCATCTGTAAATATTTTTTTGAAATATGGCGAGATTGGACTTCCAGTTTCAGTATATTAGAATTTTCCTTCACATATTCCAAATTCAACGAACCATCTTCATTAAGTATTTCTGATAGATACGAAATCGCTACTTATATCATTGCGAGGTGATTATAATGATGTAGGTTTCTTTCTTAATATTTTTTTGATTACATTCGCTTTAGAATTCATTTTGTAAAGACGAGTTATCTTTCTAATGTCCCTGAAAAGTCATGTTACATTTAAAAAAACAATTCATTTTTATTACTGTCATAATATGTATTTATTTTAATTTCGATAGAAAGAGGATTATTGCGTGGCGAAAAAAGAATAGTTTGTAATTACAATTTCAAGATAATGAAGTCATACCCGAAAAGTCTTTTAAATTCCATTTTACAGTTAGTGTCCGATTAAAACCTTTAAATTGATAATCTGGTATACTGTTAAGTAAAGCTTATATACCGAATAGCAAAAATGATTAATATATGCATAGTTTTTGTGTTATTACAAAAATAATGACATTTTCAATAACAATAAAAGGCAAATGTCACTAACTGTCAAATCTTGTTCATTTGTAAAGAGGATGTATGTTTTGGTTATTTGGAAGTGTTAGAATAGCTTACTAATAAAATGTAATAAAATCCAACCCAGTTATTTATTTCATTTTGACATAGTTGCTTTCCGATTTTATCCATCAAATTAATATGTGTTACAGGACGTTAACCAAGGCTTATTTAGAAATGTCAATTAGAGTGGTATCTCTCACAAAAGTAAAAAAATATATATATTAAAATTTTGACTTACCTACTTTTTACATAATCGTTAGATATAGAGATACCATTTTCACTTAAAACATGAACTTGACTAAGCTTTACAGAATGAAAAAATAATAGTACATTAAAGTTAAATAGTTTTGGAGAAAAACCATATTTCATTATTTCCGTTTTTATTTTTTTTCTGCGGAACCACAAAGAATTTTTCAACCAAACTTGACGCAGTTACTCTACTAGACGTAACTGACTGTAGAAAAAAAAACCAAGTCATAATATTAAAGGGCATTTTTGCTTCCCTTAATCGGAAACGGCCTTTGTAATGTAATTTTTATCGTGAAATAAATAATCTAATCTAATCTAGTACTAAATAAAATAAGGCTGCATTTTAAAAACGCCCCTAACACAAGTGCCTGGTCATAGACCCTTATTCAATGAGTGATATAGACAATGCTACTAAAACTGAACTAACTACAAAAATTAGGAATTCTTAGCTTCAATATTAGCTAAGATCTTGTCACTTGATCCAATTAAAGCTGAATATCTTGGAAACTACTGGGCCCATTTCCACCAAACATAGCTAAGAACCATTTCGACGGACAAGTCATTCAATAAAAGCCGCACTCAAATTCCTGTATCCGTTTGGGAGCTATTATGCCACAGACAGACACCGATACACATGTCAAACTTATAACAACCCTCTTTTTTCGTCGGGGATAAAAATATAGGAATGTGAACGATATAACGCTACAATGCCACTCTGCAAAAAGCAACAGGTTGAAAAATTCATGGCTCTCGCATCAGGTTCAGTGGTCCAATAGGTAGGACGCCCGTGTTGGTACGGAAAGCCGTTGGAGGCGAGGGTTCGAACCCCGATTTTTTTTGAAATTTTTTGCTTCATTCTAAACAATGTGAACGGTAGTTAGAGACTTTGTAAGATTGTAGAATGTGTGGCGAGGAGGCAGAGACAATGAAACAAATACTGTGTGGATGTCATGCCCTCGCCAGACTTAGAATGAAGGAACTCGGTATTGTTTACCAAGAACCAAAGGAACTCGAGGCACTACCAACTAGTTCCATCATCCCATATATGGAGGTGGTGGAACAATCCTTTGAGTAGGTGCAACAAGTAACTACACAAAAGATCCCATTGGGTCGAAGTGTATCCCTAAACTAAGATAACAATAGAGACTTTGTAAAACCATCTCACCTAATAATTCACTATTGGACTCGAGCCCTATATTCCCCTGCGGCATATAGTGTTTGGGGTCCATGTGTTGCCGCGCCAGCATCTCATTCTGTCGCATCAGCATCTCGCTGCGGCTCCTTTCCCTGAGCAGAAGCTCCTTCTGATCCATCAACCCTTGGCTAATTTGACTATGCCTATCATTACCTATATAACTCATAGTATCTCTGTCTATAAGCCCGTATCCATTCACTAGAGGACTCTTCATTTGAGGCAACAAATGATTATTATCTACCAGACCCGCGAGCATTTCCCTCTGTTTTTGTAACATTATCACTTCGTTATTTACGTCGTTTAGTAGGTTATGCGTGTCGTCTTCTAAGAGGCTGTGATCACTGTTGTGTAGTAGATCGTGGTTTTCCAATAAGCTGTGTCGATCTGATTCTAGTTCGTCTAGTTCGTTTGTTAGATAGTTTTGCGTGTCGTTTTCGAACACTGAGCTCTGACGATTCTCTGTAGCGGATTTTTCCGTTTCTGATTCCGTGTCAGTGTTAATACTATTCTTTTTGTTTTTCGCTTCGCTTTTGCTCTTCTTGGTCTGACCGTTTGTGCTTTCTTTGAGGTTTCTGTTCGTTTTGGAGTCGCTGTGGTCTTTGCTTTTTGTTTGAGCAGGCTGTTGCATTTGTGTGGGGCTGGAAGATTCTGATGTGCCGTTTTCTTGTGACTTAACTGAAATAAGAAAATTAGTATTACATTTTATTACTATAGTAAATCTTACTCCTCAATGTTTCTAAAAAAACTTAGCTTGTTTTGAAAGTAACTACAATGATTACTTTAGCAAAATTCAACCACAATTCATTCGAAAATGTTTCAGTTTTGTTGCTATTCACTCATCACTTAATCGATTTTGTTTAAGCCAATGTAAAACTGAAATATGTCCATTGGAACTTGTATAATCCCAGCAGAACTAACATGTTATTCTCTTCGATATTCACGATTTAAATATAACCAGACTATTTAACAACAACTGAATGTGAACTCTTATCGGACACAATGACCAAAACTGACGCCAGTTTTATGTCAGCCGTAATCTCCAAAGTGGCGACTTAGTTTCCGGTTAATGATATACGAATCAGTGGCGGAATGCATAAAAACTGTATATATATATTGACCCCGTTCTCATTGGCCAAAGATTATAGACCTCTGGACTTGCCGTGGTGCTGGTGGCTCAAAATCAGTTCAAAAAACAAAAGTCGGCCCTCCGGTGGTCAAAAGTTAAGAGCTTGTATGAATCCAGGTTATATTACATCGGATTATAGAAGAGGGAACGTTCTTTATTCTCATACGAGTTTTATCAGAAAATTAGGCCCTGGAATCCTTAACCGCTTATGTCCACAGGAAAGACTCGAACCTAAATCTCACTCCGTTTAAATATTTACCCCAGATAGTGATACTTACCCTGAGCTTGCTGTGGTTTGGGACTGGACTGTTTGCCGACAGGACTGTCTGATGGCGGCGACGAGCCGAGACTGGGCCACGCCTCTTTGCCGTTTCCGTTTCCGTTCCCATTCACCCCGTTACTATTGCTGGCTTCTATTCCGTTGCTACCGTTACCGTTGCTAATATTAACCGATTCTTTCTTTGATCTGGAATTGAGAATATTTACATGTAAATTGAGTCGTATTTCCTAAATATGTACTGTGAAACTCATTTCGCAGTATAAATGAGGACTGCGTAATAAGGTTAAGGGTTTCGGTTAAAAACTTTTTCTTTTCATACTGAATATAACCGATTGCATTTCTTCGTGGTATTATATCGTAAATACAAAAGATAACTTTGTTTAGATACATGATCAAAGTCAAGTGGTTATAACCACTTTAAATACCATCCTAACTAGGACATGAAAGTTTGAGCTTGTCTGGCACATAGATGTAATTAATAATTTAATCCATACTAATATTATAAATGCGAAAGTGTGTCTGTCTATCTGTCTGTTACCTCTTCACGCTTAAACCGCTGAACCGATTTAGATGAAATTTGGTATATAGATAGTGTCAGTCCCGGGGAAGGACATAGGATACTTTTCATCCCGAATAAATTTAGTGTTCCCGTGAGATGAGCGGGTAACACCGCGGGGCACAGCTAGTAAGAGAATAAATAGAATTCGAAACAGTACTCACTTAGACGAACTGACTACGTTTATGTGAGACGATGTGATCACTGTTGTCGGTATAAAGTTCGATGGATTACCTGCGGAAAATAAAAAAACATTAAAAAACGGGCATAGGTATTTAATAACTATAAAAACGGTTTAAACTCACGTAAATACTGTCAGGAACGGCCCGACATGTTTCGAACTCATTTGGAGCTTTTCATCAGGGACAGCTATCAGTGGGCCGCGATTAAGTGATTTTAAACCGTTTTTATAATTATTTAAGATTGCTTACGATAGTTTTAATAATATTAGGGCATGGGTATTATAATTGACAGAGTTTAGAACTTAAAATTCACGACATAAATTTACACACTGGTATTATTTATAAAAGTTCTTACCTTCTTTCGAACTATTCTTTTCTGCATTCGTACTAGAGTTACCTGTTGAGAGAGAAAAATGGTTTTGTTTATTTATTTTTTAATGTGGATGTACGGGGGAAAGAGTGGAATATTTTCATATTCGAATTTCGACCGAGACAAACAAAATTATTAAACCATTAATACAAAGATCAAAGCACAAAGAAAACTTAAAAAGCGGATTGCTCGCGGCAATTGCTCACAGTTTACGAACCCTGCTTATTAGCAAGGACCTTGGGCCTTACCTTACTTATCTGAACAAGTTACATGAGATCAACCATATCTCTATCTTAGCTTATTGTGGTACAAAAATACTTATAGTAAAACTAAACCTAAAAATAAAACTAAACGAAATCTAAAAATAGCCCCTGCCGCATTATTCCGAAAAAATATATTTATTGGACATGATCATCCTAGTCCTATTTGAATCTAATAAGATTATTTTGTCATAGGTGCTGTTGTCATGGGGAGAGGATTTTTTTACAGTTTGGAATCACTCCTCTTATTCCTGGAAGAGATTAAAAATGTTTCTGTAGCTTTAAAAAATAAAAGGGATCAAAATGTGTTTTTTCCCGCGTTGTGCTGGCTATTTTGCAGTGTTGAACGGGGCTGTAATGCCAAATTAATACATTTGATGAGGAAAAATGTTCACAAAGCGCCTAGCAGAAAAATGAGGCCACATCGGATCAATAAAGCTGAACTGTGAAACATAATTGATTGTTAAAGTGAGATTACTCACTATTTCTTGTATGCAAATACAAAGAAACAGATAGATAGAAACAGTGATACATTTTCAGACCCTGACCAGGTTTAAACTGGTATCTTATGCCATGCCGGGGCGATACACTCTGAGCAATAAAGCTCCAGAATCTGGGATGTCTTCCAATTTTGACACTGCTTGATGCTGTTAGATCTTTGTATAATTTGCATTTAACCTACTTATAATGCCGTTAATGCCTCTATTGAGGAGCTATGAAACCAACTTCCTCGCCCCAACAGGACGACCTTTACAGTTGCCACATGATAGCTAGAGAGGGCACTATAATCAATTATATCCTCCTAAGACCCAACGGCCTATTTTAAAGACCAGAGATCGTACTCATTGCGGCATTTGCGGCCCAATGACATGTATGAATTTATCAAATATCCACCCAAGGTCCTAGAATTATGTCACAGACTTAAAACCTAAAATAAGGTCACTGGGTCGCTATTACAAATGACCTAAAAATAGATTGGGTCTTAGGAGGCTATTGATTGTTGTGATAATGAGCGGGTTCAAACCTGGCTGGCTGTGCTTGTCTTCGGGTTTGTCTTTCTGCGCTTGTAACAACTGGTTGTGTAGCTTGCGCTCGTAGACCTGATGGAGACCCGCATGCATCTCCTCTTTCGTGAACGACGCCTTAGGATCACCTGCGAACATATGAAAAGATGAAAATTAAAAATGTTTATTTAGGTTTAAAGTTAACACATCCCACCTGTCATTTTACGCGATAAACAGATTTGATTATGGCGCAGGGCTGATCGCAAATAGATAGCATAAATCCATACTAATATTATAAATGCGAAAGTGTGTCTGTCTGTCTGTCTGTCTGTTTATTACCTCTTCACGCTTAAACCGCTGAATCGATTATGATGAAATTTGGCATAGAGATAGTTTAAGATCCGAAGAAGGCCATAGGATAGTTTTCATCCTGGAAATTATACCTAAAAATATTGAAAAGTGAGTGAGCATTTCTGTTGGGGCGCGGTGACCCTGTAGGAAATGTAATTATTAGACCAAAAGCACAATTGCTATTACATTATTATTTTTTGACGACGCGTTTGGCTCGGTTTGTAGACACCTGCCTACTGAGCGGCGGTCCCGGGTTCGAATCCCGGCCAGGGCAAATATTTGTGTGATGAACTCGAATATTTGTGCTTGGGTCATGGTTGTCATATGTATTTAAGTATATATTTATCTATATAAGTACGTATATCGTCGTCTAGTACCCATAACACAAGCCTTCTTGAGCTTAAATTGGGACTAGATCGATTTGTGTGAGGTTGTCCTATATTTATTTATATTTATTTATTGCTTAGGCGCTTTTAATAATCCCGTTTATCAAGTTCCACGCGTACGTAGTCGCGGGCAAAAGCTAGTGAGAAAAATAAAAATGGTTGCCTGTAAAGTCGGTTTTACGGGCGAAGGAAGATTTTACGTGACAACGTCTTTTTCTCGGTAGAATATTTATTTGTATCATATCCATTCACAATTTCCCTAACAACATTTTAAGTGTTACTTTCTGAACGCACCCATCACATGTGTCATTAATGTCATTATAGTGTCATTATTTTACATGTTTTAAATCTAAATATGCGATAATCAGACTATTATGCATGTATGTTGTCGATTCCAAACCCTTATTTAGTCTAGATCTACATGTAATTATTCTAAAAATACCGAACCGACGGAACAAACATCATATTATGTTTGACAGGTAAGTACGAACAGTTTGTATTTGTATGGGAATATAAAATTATCGTTTTTATTATTTTCCACTCATTTATTCAATATTTTCTCACCGTTTAAACCTTCCCTTGACTTCCACGAATATTTCAATACTAAAATTAGCCAAATCGTTTCAGCCGTTCTCGAGTTTTAGCGGGACAACCGGCCCTCGTAACAGACGTGAGCGGGCGTTACACTTTTTCATGAGTGACTCCGAGCGCAACCTAATTTAAGACGTTGTCACGTCAAAAGTTAACACATAGTAAAACGTTGGAGCCACCTACTAAGCAAAATTATATGCTTGTGTTAGGAGATACACATAACAATCATAAGCAATCACACTAAAAATAACAGACTTCAATGAGTGAAAAGGGTATTTAGTTTTTGTTGATTTTCACAAAAAGCGCTATTAAATAGATTTCGATAAGATTTATAAGGATTCACCTCTGCAGTATGATCTACCAAAAAAAAAAGAATCATCAAAATCTATTCATAATTGGCGAAATGAACGCGCAACATACACACAAAAAAAAATATAATTATATATTTTCCGGATCGCTCCAGCCGTTTTTGAGAAAGTGAGAAACATACATAAAAAAAATACAAAACAAATCCTAACTACTCCGTTTTTTGATGTTAAAAAGGTAAACGTAAAAGTTTCTAAAGTATGTTGGAAGACGGGACTTACTATCTTAACGCGGGCGAAGACGCAGGTAAAAGCTAGTTCTAGTTTTACATACATGCATAGCTTTACTAACTCAAAGTTGCTTTTGAGGTGAATTCTGCATAAAGCGGCTCGAATCTAGCACTCCCAGTATAATTACGTAAAACTGGTTTCGCTTTCTCTCGAGCCTTGACTATGTCCGTTAGATCATCTAGCTACTGGACTAGTTTTGTACTGGACTAGATGAAATTAACAATCAGTAATTGTAACAGGTCTTCTGTTTAGTTTTTATCTAATTAATAATAGTATAAAAGTTACTGTATACTACCAGCTATAGTTCGAAGCCCATTTCTTAAGCGAATCCCATTAGCTTTGTACCCGATGAACAATACTCATTATCTGTATTGTTAACTGTGACCACAGCTGCCACTTCGAAATGTAAGGCGTTATAAGTGCAAATTACTTTTACACTAAATTAGTCTTTAAGTCAAACGAAATAAGGTTTACTCTTAAACAAAGAGAACACAGATGTTGGTCACTTCGTAAGTGAAAGAGCAGTGAAGTTCCTATCGATGCTTATAATGACAATGAAGTGACCAACATCTCTGTTCTTTGTTTAAGAGTAAACCTTATTTCGTTTGACTTAAGGACTAATTTAGTGTAAAAGTAATTTGCACTTATAACGCCTTACATTTTGAAGTGGCAGTTGTGGCCAGAGCTAACAATACAGATAATGAGTATTGTTCATCGGGTACAAAGCTAAGTGGATTCGCTCAAGCAAAAGGATTATTTCTATACCTACATGCAGACAATCTTAGGACCGAGTTGTTTCTTCATGAATTTGGCGCATCCGGTGGGATAGATGGAGCTATTCGGCTTTCGTCGATAGCCACGTTGCTGATACCCTATATACTGTGTACAGGCTACAAGTACTGTGTACGGTACATACCTAGCTCGTGCAGGTACATGCAGTCGGGCTTGGGACAGGGCTGGTTCTTCATGAAGTTGGCGCAGTACTTGGTGGTGCCGAGCGAGCCCTTGAGCACTCGCCCGTCGAGCGCCACGTTGTTGACACCCTGTATGGCGCGGAGAGCGTCCGCAGGGGACACGTACGTCACGTACGCGGACGCGGACGGACCCTGTATATAAGAAATGGTATATAAGAAATAAAATGAGCACGATCAACGGTTTTATAGAAAAGAAATTGGTTGTCTGTAAAGTCGGTTATGAACGATAATTTTACGTGATAACGGCCGATGGAGTGGAAGAGAGATAGATGAGTCGCAATCCGAACGCTTAGGCCGATCGTGCTTCTCTATCGCTTGTTCCGCGCTCTCGCTTGCACGCTCGGCTCAGGCGGAACGTGACAATGAGTCATGCTTTTTCGTGCGTGCAGCCAGCGTTCATCGATTTATAAGACGTTATCGCGTCAACATTTACGCAAACTCCAATTTCAATAATCCATTGTCCTCTAATTTTCATATAAAAACAACTTTTTTGAGTGTCGCTTTGATTCATTGTCTAAGCTAATGAAAAATAATAATTTGTGAACGTACCTGTGAACCTGCATACGTCGTACTTTGGTTTATAACTACTTTGTGAATTTTGCCATATTTGCCAAAGTACTCCTGTCTTTTTAGGATCTGAAATCAAACAAAAAATACATTAAAACCTTTAGCTGAGTTGTAGTATCTGTTCCCTTAATGTTACAGACACTCCCCTAAATTATCTATATCACGGATCAATGCCCACCTATATCCCAAATATCCCAAATACACAGTAGGTACAACCCTTTCAAAATTTTCTACGCAGCCAACACGATTCAAACTGGGCGCCCTTGCGGGATGAGGTAACCGCCAATTGTCTACCATTGTTTAATTTAAGATTTCTCATGTAATGTTTTTCTTGTTGGTGTGCAATAAAGTATTGTTGTATTGTATTGAATTGTATTGTTGTAAGTCGATTCGGTGCTGGGGGGTGCGTGTCCATTCTGTATGTAGTATAGCCCTGTAATGTATACAACCCACGCCATCTTGTGGATTTTCAGTGGTACTAAATTATTTTACTGGCAACGACAAATTTTTGGTAACTGACATTGAAAGTCGGTGAATGTCACTGATGTAAACAAAGAGGAAACAGGACTAAGCGAAACCAAAACTATCCACAGTGATGAAGGTCAAGTTATTTCAATAGGATTCAGTATTTATTTCGCAAGAACGAAGGATTGAGCAGCATTCCGGTAAACAATGTTTTGAATGTTGATTATGACAAATCCTTGACTGACGTTAATGCAAATATGACGTATGCACATTATTGACATATGAAAGCTGTTTGTAGCGCCACTGTCCCTGGGCCGGCCCGACGCTTGCTAGGCTATGCTAGTAGAGTAGAAATTATCTAAACTAAGCTCATCCACTTACCTGCATTCACAATGGCATCGTGTCTAATACAATCCTATCTGCTTTTGTTCTCATAACCGCCAACCAGTTACTTACAAAATAAGGTTAGAACTCATTGCGTGGATATTTAATTTTCAACCTTATTCCTTGTTGAATAGGTTTAAAATGGTTGATGATGAGAGTTCATAGTCCTTTTTCTAGAGAGTACGTTCTTGGTGAGTCGGGCGGTTGTAAAAATCCAAAAAAGTTATGATGATCACCATTATTCTGTTAGTGTATTTTGTAGTCTAATGTCCAAGCGATAATCTATAATAACCTTCCAAGGTGGTTACAATCTGCTTTTACTACGAGCTCGTTATCTTAATTTGTGGTTAACCACTCAATGGTATAGAGTTCTTAAGTGGATGAGTTTAGTTTAGAAAATTTGTAGTATAAGTATTCTGCGGCGTCTTGTTCCGCCGCCTCTGCCCCGTCTGTTCTGTAAGCTAGCGAGTGTGCCGCGGCTTACCTCGGGGTCGGCGAGCCGCACGGGCAGCCCCACCACGAGCACGAGGGTGTTCTGTAAGCTAGCGAGTGTGCCGCGGCTTACCTCGGGGTCGGCGAGCCGCACGGGCAGCCCCACCACGAGCACGAGGGTGTTCTGTAAGCTAGCGAGTGTGCCGCGGCTTACCTCGGGGTCGGCGAGCCGCACGGGCAGCCCCACCACGAGCACGAGGGTGTTCTGTAAGCTAGCGAGTGTGCCGCGGCTTACCTCGGGGTCGGCGAGCCGCACGGGCAGCCCCACCACGAGCACGAGGGTGTTCTGTAAGCTAGCGAGTGTGCCGCGGCTTACCTCGGGGTCGGCGAGCCGCACGGGCAGCCCCACCACGAGCACGAGGGTGTTCTGTAAGCTAGCGAGTGTGCCGCGGCTTACCTCGGGGTCGGCGAGCCGCACGGGCAGCCCCACCACGAGCACGAGGGTGTTCTGTAAGCTAGCGAGTGTGCCGCGGCTTACCTCGGGGTCGGCGAGCCGCACGGGCAGCCCCACCACGAGCACGAGGGTGTTCTGTAAGCTAGCGAGTGTGCCGCGGCTTACCTCGGGGTCGGCGAGCCGCACGGGCAGCCCCACCACGAGCACGAGGGTGTTCTGTAAGCTAGCGAGTGTGCCGCGGCTTACCTCGGGGTCGGCGAGCCGCACGGGCAGCCCCACCACGAGCACGAGGGTGTTCTGTAAGCTAGCGAGTGTGCCGCGGCTTACCTCGGGGTCGGCGAGCCGCACGGGCAGCCCCACCACGAGCACGAGGGTGTTCTGTAAGCTAGCGAGTGTGCCGCGGCTTACCTCGGGGTCGGCGAGCCGCACGGGCAGCCCCACCACGAGCACGAGGGTGTTCTGTAAGCTAGCGAGTGTGCCGCGGCTTACCTCGGGGTCGGCGAGCCGCACGGGCAGCCCCACCACGAGCACGAGGGTGTTCTGTAAGCTAGCGAGTGTGCCGCGGCTTACCTCGGGGTCGGCGAGCCGCACGGGCAGCCCCACCACGAGCACGAGGGTGTTCTGTAAGCTAGCGAGTGTGCCGCGGCTTACCTCGGGGTCGGCGAGCCGCACGGGCAGCCCCACCACGAGCACGAGGGTGTTCTGTAAGCTAGCGAGTGTGCCGCGGCTTACCTCGGGGTCGGCGAGCCGCACGGGCAGCCCCACCACGAGCACGAGGGTGTTCTGTAAGCTAGCGAGTGTGCCGCGGCTTACCTCGGGGTCGGCGAGCCGCACGGGCAGCCCCACCACGAGCACGAGGGTGTTCTGTAAGCTAGCGAGTGTGCCGCGGCTTACCTCGGGGTCGGCGAGCCGCACGGGCAGCCCCACCACGAGCACGAGGGTGTTCTGTAAGCTAGCGAGTGTGCCGCGGCTTACCTCGGGGTCGGCGAGCCGCACGGGCAGCCCCACCACGAGCACGAGGGTGTTCTGTAAGCTAGCGAGTGTGCCGCGGCTTACCTCGGGGTCGGCGAGCCGCACGGGCAGCCCCACCACGAGCACGAGGGTGTTCTGTAAGCTAGCGAGTGTGCCGCGGCTTACCTCGGGGTCGGCGAGCCGCACGGGCAGCCCCACCACGAGCACGAGGGTGTTCTGTAAGCTAGCGAGTGTGCCGCGGCTTACCTCGGGGTCGGCGAGCCGCACGGGCAGCCCCACCACGAGCACGAGGGTGTTCTGTAAGCTAGCGAGTGTGCCGCGGCTTACCTCGGGGTCGGCGAGCCGCACGGGCAGCCCCACCACGAGCACGAGGGTGTTCTGTAAGCTAGCGAGTGTGCCGCGGCTTACCTCGGGGTCGGCGAGCCGCACGGGCAGCCCCACCACGAGCACGAGGGTGTTCTGTAAGCTAGCGAGTGTGCCGCGGCTTACCTCGGGTCGGCGAGCCGCACGGGCAGCCCCACCACGAGCACGAGGGTGTTCTGTAAGCTAGCGAGTGTGCCGCGGCTTACCTCGGGGTCGGCGAGCCGCACGGGCAGCCCCACCACGAGCACGAGGGTGTTCTGTAAGCTAGCGAGTGTGCCGCGGCTTACCTCGGGGTCGGCGAGCCGCACGGGCAGCCCCCACCACGAGCACGAGGGTGTTCTGTAAGCTAGCGAGTGTGCCGCGGCTTACCTCGGGGTCGGCGAGCCGCACGGGCAGCCCCACCACGAGCACGAGGGTGTTCTGTAAGCTAGCGAGTGTGCCGCGGCTTACCTCGGGGTCGGCGAGCCGCACGGGCAGCCCCACCACGAACACGAGGGTGTTCTGTAAGCTAGCGAGTGTGCCGCGGCTTACCTCGGGGTCGGCGAGCCGCACGGGCAGCCCCACCACGAGCACGAGGGTGTTCTGTAAGCTAGCGAGTGTGCCGCGGCTTACCTCGGGGTCGGCGAGCCGCACGGGCAGCCCCACCACGAGCACGAGGGTGTTCTGTAAGCTAGCGAGTGTGCCGCGGCTTACCTCGGGGTCGGCGAGCCGCACGGGCAGCCCCACCACGAGCACGAGGGTGTTCTGTAAGCTAGCGAGTGTGCCGCGGCTTACCTCGGGGTCGGCGAGCCGCACGGGCAGCCCCACCACGAGCACGAGGGTGTTCTGTAAGCTAGCGAGTGTGCCGCGGCTTACCTCGGGGTCGGCGAGCCGCACGGGCAGCCCCACCACGAGCACGAGGGTGTTCTGTAAGCTAGCGAGTGTGCCGCGGCTTACCTCGGGGTCGGCGAGCCGCACGGGCAGCCCCACCACGAGCACGAGGGTGTTCTGTAAGCTAGCGAGTGTGCCGCGGCTTACCTCGGGGTCGGCGAGCCGCACGGGCAGCCCCACCACGAGCACGAGGGTGTTCTGTAAGCTAGCGAGTGTGCCGCGGCTTACCTCGGGGTCGGCGAGCCGCACGGGCAGCCCCACCACGAGCACGAGGGTGTTCTGTAAGCTAGCGAGTGTGCCGCGGCTTACCTCGGGGTCGGCGAGCCGCACGGGCAGCCCCACCACGAGCACGAGGGTGTTCTGTAAGCTAGCGAGTGTGCCGCGGCTTACCTCGGGGTCGGCGAGCCGCACGGGCAGCCCCACCACGAGCACGAGGGTGTTCTGTAAGCTAGCGAGTGTGCCGCGGCTTACCTCGGGGTCGGCGAGCCGCACGGGCAGCCCCACCACGAGCACGAGGGTGTTCTGTAAGCTAGCGAGTGTGCCGCGGCTTACCTCGGGGTCGGCGAGCCGCACGGGCAGCCCCACCACGAGCACGAGGGTGTTCTGTAAGCTAGCGAGTGTGCCGCGGCTTACCTCGGGGTCGGCGAGCCGCACGGGCAGCCCCACCACGAGCACGAGGGTGTTCTGTAAGCTAGCGAGTGTGCCGCGGCTTACCTCGGGGTCGGCGAGCCGCACGGGCAGCCCCACCACGAGCACGAGGGTGTTCTGTAAGCTAGCGAGTGTGCCGCGGCTTACCTCGGGGTCGGCGAGCCGCACGGGCAGCCCCACCACGAGCACGAGGGTGTTCTGTAAGCTAGCGAGTGTGCCGCGGCTTACCTCGGGGTCGGCGAGCCGCACGGGCAGCCCCACCACGAGCACGAGGGTGTTCTGTAAGCTAGCGAGTGTGCCGCGGCTTACCTCGGGGTCGGCGAGCCGCACGGGCAGCCCCACCACGAGCACGAGGGTGTTCTGTAAGCTAGCGAGTGTGCCGCGGCTTACCTCGGGGTCGGCGAGCCGCACGGGCAGCCCCACCACGAGCACGAGGGTGTTCTGTAAGCTAGCGAGTGTGCCGCGGCTTACCTCGGGGTCGGCGAGCCGCACGGGCAGCCCCACCACGAGCACGAGGGTGTTCTGTAAGCTAGCGAGTGTGCCGCGGCTTACCTCGGGGTCGGCGAGCCGCACGGGCAGCCCCACCACGAGCACGAGGGTGTTCTGTAAGCTAGCGAGTGTGCCGCGGCTTACCTCGGGGTCGGCGAGCCGCACGGGCAGCCCCACCACGAGCACGAGGGTGTTCTGTAAGCTAGCGAGTGTGCCGCGGCTTACCTCGGGGTCGGCGAGCCGCACGGGCAGCCCCACCACGAGCACGAGGGTGTTCTGTAAGCTAGCGAGTGTGCCGCGGCTTACCTCGGGGTCGGCGAGCCGCACGGGCAGCCCCACCACGAGCACGAGGGTGTTCTGTAAGCTAGCGAGTGTGCCGCGGCTTACCTCGGGGTCGGCGAGCCGCACGGGCAGCCCCACCACGAGCACGAGGGTGTTCTGTAAGCTAGCGAGTGTGCCGCGGCTTACCTCGGGGTCGGCGAGCCGCACGGGCAGCCCCACCACGAGCACGAGGGTGTTCTGTAAGCTAGCGAGTGTGCCGCGGCTTACCTCGGGGTCGGCGAGCCGCACGGGCAGCCCCACCACGAGCACGAGGGTGTTCTGTAAGCTAGCGAGTGTGCCGCGGCTTACCTCGGGGTCGGCGAGCCGCACGGGCAGCCCCACCACGAGCACGAGGGTGTTCTGTAAGCTAGCGAGTGTGCCGCGGCTTACCTCGGGGTCGGCGAGCCGCACGGGCAGCCCCACCACGAGCACGAGGGTGTTCTGTAAGCTAGCGAGTGTGCCGCGGCTTACCTCGGGGTCGGCGAGCCGCACGGGCAGCCCCACCACGAGCACGAGGGTGTTCTGTAAGCTAGCGAGTGTGCCGCGGCTTACCTCGGGGTCGGCGAGCCGCACGGGCAGCCCCACCACGAGCACGAGGGTGTTCTGTAAGCTAGCGAGTGTGCCGCGGCTTACCTCGGGGTCGGCGAGCCGCACGGGCAGCCCCACCACGAGCACGAGGGTGTTCTGTAAGCTAGCGAGTGTGCCGCGGCTTACCTCGGGGTCGGCGAGCCGCACGGGCAGCCCCACCACGAGCACGAGGGTGTTCTGTAAGCTAGCGAGTGTGCCGCGGCTTACCTCGGGGTCGGCGAGCCGCACGGGCAGCCCCACCACGAACACGAGGTTGTTCTGCACGACGCGCACGTTGGCGAGCGCGCGCCGCGACTCCAGCGTCTTGTTCCGCCGCTTCTGCTCGCGCGCTTTCTTCTCCGTCTTTATTGCTGCTACCTGTACAACAAACGAGCACATCCGTTGGTATCTAAACGAGATCTCTTGATAAAAATTAACACGCCATCTCGGTGAGAAATTCTGATCAGCAATGCTAGCATATCTTACCGCTTCGCTTGTCGCGCGACTCAGCGTCATGCTTGCACGGTATTGAAAGGAGTGAGGAGGAGTGACGTGAAGAGCAAACGCCTTTAACGTTAAAATTAGGGCTTCTGAAATACGTGTTACACGCGGAACCGTAGCTCCGTGTTCTTAGCACCGGCGGCGCTAAGATCCCGCACTACACGGACACGTCAAACATACGTAGCCGTGTCTGCGCTCGGCTGCGGATCGGCGGAACTCGGCTCCACTCGGGTATTGAATGAAAGCCTGTCGAACCGACAGCGTCACGGACGGATCGGATCCGCGTGTAATTAAGAAACTTAAGAAACGCATATCCGTGTAACACGGAGCTACGTATCTTAATTACACGTACCGATGTTCAAGGCACGGAAAGGGAACGGCTACGGGTACTCGAAACATGGAGACGACCGCGAGCCCTAGCCATAGGGCTCGCGGTTTACTATGCATTATCTATGGCGCTACGTTACCTGCTCCTGACTGAGCGGAGTGAAGTCTGCCGGGTTCTCCGGGTAGGCCTTCCGACAGGCCGGACAGAGGCCGTTCTCGCCTTCCCGGATTCGGTTCCAGCAAAACCGGCATATCTGCAACAATAACATTATTTGATACACAAACAGAATTAATCATTTTCTTAGTCATAAGTCATAAGTTATCTATATTTATGGGAAAATTCGGGAGCTCCTAAACCGAACGAGTCCAGCGCAGTCCCGGGACAAAGATTTGTAGGTAGGTTCTTTTTTTGATATTATTATTGGCCATGATTTTACATTTTGGTTTGTATTTTTATATTCGTACCACTTTGAACACCAACTACAGCTACGTGCACTTGTAATAAGGCCTAACCAACGAAAAGGGTTCACTTTGTCGCTTGCTGTAAGGCCGAAATTTTATTAATTTTTTATACTTACTAAAATGGTAATGTGACAAAGTGGTTTTTTGCTTGAAAACGTCACAAATGCTCTAAATATCCTGAATGTTAAGGATCCTTATCTGTTCAAAAATGCTAATTGATTTAAGCATTTTTCTCTATGAATAAACATGCTTCTTAACATATTATCAATGAATACTTAGAAAAAGGCTATTGAGATTTATTGGTATATATTTGAAACCTACAAATTGAATTTTCAGTGATAATGTTTGTTTCAATAACTAAGTACTCGAAACTGAGAAAATTCACGCAAAAATATTTTTTTTTTTTCAATTCTTATCTTATTTACGACTGCACGCAATGAAAGGATGAAATAGCTGTTACTTTCTAGAACTCAACTCTTGAAATTATCATTATATTTGTAACAATATGAAAAAAAAAATTTTTTTTTAAGGAATAAAGCCTTATGTAACTCAAAAACCGTTAAAATAAAACATTCAAATATCGCACACCTAAACGCATTAAAGTCATGTAGTGTATTTGTATGACGCATCGAGGTCAGTCCTTTTATGTCTACACAAATATTGCAAGCATGTAGGAAAGCGTCACGCGCCGAACGAATGTGGTGATAGTGTTCTTTTACAACAAATAATAACACGTTTATTAACGTATTCACATAGAGGCCGCTAAGGTGTAAAGCTTTTCAAATAAACAATGCAAAGATCGACACACAAAGCATAATGAAAAATTCGAAAGGTTGCTTGGGTGTCAGGGTGGCGGAAAGGTTAACGCGCTGGACCGGCAATCCGTGGATACCGGGTTCGATTCCCGGTCTCTTTCACCAGGTTACGCATTCCAATTTTTCTTGGAGCTTCGATCTTTGTACCAATGGTTAAATAATAACACATAATTATGTTGAAAAATATATAAACACGTGAGATAAATATCAAATAACATAAGCTGGGTTACTTTGTCTACGGGTTATAATTAATCATAGATTTTTTAATGTCTCTGTTTACTCTTTTTCTCGGCAAAATAAACGAGAAGTCCTCATTTCAAGCCTCACTGTTATTTGTTATCGATCTAGTCCCACAGTAAGCTCCAGTAGGCTTGTGTTATGATTATGAACACTAGACAACGATAAACATATTTAGAGATAAATACAAATAACATCCTACCGAGAAAATTAACCTCTGGGAGCGACTTTGTAAAGTCTAAAAGAAGTGCATTTAAATCTGAAGAATGCGTGTGTATCCCCGCAATTTACCGCAGTTATACCGATTGTATCTTGTAAGATACATGAATAGTGGAAGTATACTTACTTGGTATCCACATGTGCACGGGTAGAAGTGGAGATCGTCCACCTCTAGAGGTTCCATACACAGTGGACATTCCACCTGAAAAAGAGAGATAAATAAATAAATATCAGACAACCTCACACAAATCAACCTAGTCCCAAATTAAGCTCAAGAAGGCTTGTGTTATGCGTACTAGGCGACGATATACATACTTATATAGATAAATAAATACTTAAATACATAGAACATCCATGACCCAGGCACAAATATTCGTGTTCATCACACAAATATTTGCCCTTGCCGGGATTCGAACCCGGGACCGTCAGCTCAGTAGGTAGTTGCTTAACCACTGCGCCAACCGCGTCGTCAAAAGAGATGTATTTCAGGCACTTTCAATAGGGCGTTATACTAAAAGATGTGCCGTTCTTGAGCACTTTTCCCAATATGAGATCACCTCTGAAGAATGATCTACCAGGCCAAAAAAGAATCATCAAAATCAATTCATAATTGGCAAAATTACGTAAAATACAAAAAAAACTACAAAATTGGTCTATTTGAGAACCTTCTTTTTTAAAGCCGGTTGAAAATTGTCTTCGTTTCCGGAAATTCTCAGAAACTGCACATCACTAGAGTAGTTATAATGAATAAGGGAGTGTTTCGACTAACGAGGAATGGATCGTGTTTGACCAATACTGAAATCTCCTCGAAATCTCAACTTCGCGGGAGAGTAAAAGAAATAAAAAGAAAGAGAGGAAAAGGGAGGAGGTTATTGATCATGACCATGGTCCGCTCCACCTAGCGCCGCTAATAGAAACGCCCATTAAGATGGTAAAAAAAATAACATCAAAATGAGAAAACCAGGTATAAGTAAAAAACCGGCCAAGTGCGAGTCGGACTCGCGCACCGAGGGTTCCGTACAAACATTTTCCATCCCTAAGTGTTTAAGTTAAGTTTGCACCTGGTATGTATAGCGCCCCATATAAATTAGGTGCAAACTTGCAAAGTTAGGTATTAAAAAAAAACTACTTACTAGATCTCGTTCAAAACAATTTTCGTTGGTAGTTTTTATAGTAATGTACATCATATGTTTTTTTTAGATTTTTCATTTTCTTATTTTAGAAGTTAGAGGGGGGGGACCAACTTTTTTCCACTTTGGAAGCGTCTGTCACGCAAACTATTCGGTTTAGAAAAAAAATATTTTAGAAACCTCGATATCATTTTTGAAGACCTATCCATAGATAACCCACACGTAATGTTTGATGAAAAAAAAATTTTGAGTTTCTGTTCTAAGTATGGGGAGCCCCCAATATTTATTATTATTTTTTTATTTTTGCATCAAAATCTTAGTGCGGTTCACAGAATACATCTACCTACCAAGTTTCAACAGTATAGCTCTTATAGTTTCGGAAAAAAAATGGCTGTGACATACGGACGGACAGACGGACAGACGGACAGACAGACAGACAGACAGACATGACGAATCTATAGGGGTTCCGTTTTTTTCCATTTGGCTACGGAACCCTAAAAACTGAATCATTTATTTTAAATACCCATAAACAAAACACTTGTTTTACTACTTTATTCGTACCTACATGTGTATTACACTGAAGGCTGGAGCTAATTTAATATCGCACCTTCAACATTACATTGTTTACAATCGATATTTGCATACGAACAATATAAAAATTGTTTTGCGCAAAATATAATAATACGTAATTATAGTAGAATCTGTTGATAAGCAAATATTATCGGTCCACTCAAAATGAAAACATTGGCAATTCCATATGTGTTATGCCTTTCTCATGCCTTATCTTGACATCTATGATATAAGCGTATCATCGAGTAATAATTCTAAAGGTGACTTTTCAAAGACAATCAATTTCGGGTGAGACCTGAAATGTTTTCTAGAAAAAAAAACATGGGTAATCTAAAAATTGAAAACATCCCCAACACAAGAAGCTGGTCATCATGAGACCCGTATTCAATGATTGATATAGAAAAGGCAACTAAAACAGAACATAACTACAAAATTTCGAATTATAAGCTTCTATATTGGCTGAGATCTTGTCACTTGTTCCAATTAAAGATGAATATCCTGGAAACTACTAGTCCTTCTGAATTGGCGGCACCAGTAGGAAGCACCTTTATTGTACACATTCCCAAAATCCCAATTGCCAGTTAGGTGTAAAGAATTACATTGGTAGCTTGGATTTAAGGATGAAGACCAAACATTTCCTTAAGCTTTACTATACGTACATACAGTACACCACGACACAAGTGCCGGCTTTATTGCATAAATCCGCTTCAAAGAAAAATAAACTGAATAGGACCACCCAAACTATTACAATTATATTATAACTGTGTAATTGATACATATAGTGGAGATGTAAAATTAACAAGAGTTAAACTAATACAATATGTAATTTCTCAATACCTGGTTTTCTCATTTTGTTTTTATTTATTTTTTTCTCAATGGCTAAATTATTAAAGGCATATTCCCTTATTATTATAAATTACCTGTTCTTCTCCACTCTGATTCAACACTGACATCCTAGACCCGCTAGCCGAAGATTCCGTGTCTCCTGGCGAAGAAAGGAACGTGAGCTCACACTGGATAACTATACTGCAGCCTGCAATTTAAACAACAGTTCATTATAAAACTAATGTTGATAGAGAACTCAACTAAAATTGATATGGGCGGGACAGACTGAATGAGAGTGCATCTAACAAACACCTAAGTTGAAATCTCTTCTCTTTACTTTTGTGATTGGTTGATTCCGCACATCTCCGCTCCGGAGACCGGGCCGGGCCGGGTCGGCTGCCGCCGCGTCGCAACGGGCGATCTGGCAGCCGGCAGCGGCCGACCGCGTCCAGTGACCAGGTCGGGCGGGTTCGGCTGCCACCACGTTCCAGCGGACGCTGGAGCGCTCGGCGGCAGCCGACTGCGTCCGTCCGAGCGATTAAATTCTAGGGCGACGGACGTGCGAGCGGAGCCGATGGCGTACGTCGGTAACCGAACGGAGCCGATGGCGCGCGGCGGTAACTGAACGTAGTCGATGGCGCGCGGCGGTGACGGTGGTAAAATCAATATATGGTTAAAACAGTCATCTTTTTGCTTTTAGAAGGGATCTTAATATGAGACGGACAGACGGTTTATAACTTGGAAATAAAATATTAAAGCACTTTTTATTTCAAACCTCTTCAAATACCTATTGAAAAGGAAATTGACAAATGAAGAAAAATATTTCCATGCATTTTTATACCCTATGTTAATAATTGTATTGTAATTACGACCACCTATATTATTAAATTTAAATTAAGAAAAAAACCTAACATGAATATTACTGTGTCTAATAATACTAATAGGTTTTAAAATCACGAGCAATACGAATTTTCGATAGCATACAATTGTTACTATTGATCCGATATCACTTCTACGTCACTCGACTTGTCGTCACGATTGAAGAGCTACTTCACTAGTATAGAAAGTAAAACATTGATAAAGCTGCGTACAGTGATTGAACGCTGTGTGTTACTGTTATGTAAGTATATATTAGAAAGGCAATATGTGTTACAAAGGTCAGTAATGTTGTATTTACATGAAGGGGCTTTAAATACAGATGCCATCTTCGTATGCATCGGCGCATTCGGCGCATGTACACTGGAGGACGAAAAATGCAAATATTTCTTCTTAATCGTAACTAAACCTCTCAAAATATATACCATGGTTTCTTCACTCATCGGAGACAGTTAATTCGTGCTACTTTTTCTAAGCATAGTGGGACCTCGTTCTGAATTGCTATCGGCGGGCAATAGGTATTTACAGAGATATAGAATGATAAGAGGCACAACAATGAATTAAGACTGATAATATTACTAAACTAATAATAAATCATTGTATTGCCAGTTCAATAGCATTGTACTCTTAATATCTATGGTATAAGGATAAAGCAGCATACATTTTGGATAAGCTATTTTGAACTGTATTTTTTTCCAGTATGAAATGTGTCTCTTATACTATACAAATAAAATTCTATAGCACCTCACAAACCAAACATAAAATATGGAAAAAAGTACACAACAGGTGGGTTTATCGCTGAGTCTCTCTTCCAGACAATCTACGCGTTTATTTGAATCATTAAAACTAATTGTGATTTCTTGCGTTGTATTTCTCCTGTATGTTTTATGAGATATGCAATAAAGAGTACTTGTATTGTATTAAATTGAAAATATTTGAAGATAGTACACGCCATCTATTCGTGCAATTACTTTAAAAGTGCACTTCTCTTTTAAGACTGTGACATTATTCCATACTTTATGATCAAAGTAATAATTTGAATGGAGTACAACAGAGGTTAAAAAGGTACAATGATAATTGTTATCATTGTAAACAAGGAAATATTGGGTTTTTACTGGTTATACAGTGATTGTTGTACTTTGATTGATTGTTTAATGTTCAAGAATTCTTAGAGGTGAGTTGGATGGTAAGTTAAAGCAAGTATGTATTGTGTGATTGTTTAAAAAGGACACACCTTTAAAATAATGTACTGCCATCTAGCTAATAGAGCAGCAATTATAAAGGTATACACATTTTTGAATTACCACGATATCTACTCCTTGGTAACCAGTTAATACTTTATTTCGTCAAATACAGGCTTTTCGTTGATTAGTTTCATATTTATTTCAACCGCAATTTTTTTAATGAACCATATTTTACCTTTTTTCTTATTAGAGGTTTTATAGCAAACTTTAAATTTTTCAACTATTTTTTTTTATGAAAGAGATTCTACAGTCACTTTATTGATGAATAGCTGGACTGGTTAAAGATTGGGTAGTTTATAAACATGATTGCTGGTATATAGAGGATTTGACTAGTATAGAAACAGATGTTGATATATCAATGAACATAAACATGAAGTTTATTTACAGTTATACAATTGTGTACATAACAAGAAACCTGAAGGAGGATATTAAATGATGCTAAAGCCATAGAATTGATAGCATGCTATATTCTTCCATATCTATAAATAAAATGCACACAAATTTTTTAATTTGTGTTAGGGTGCTCTCACACGGCAAGCATTCACCTGTCATGTAATAATAAATACCATACAATAAGCTGTTAAGTAAAATTGAACAGCAAAAATCAACGTCATAGAATATGGTATTTGACTATAGCCTATAAACCACTAAACGAGCATTTCTCAAAAAGTTTGTACACAATTGAGACAGAAAATTAAAGTCCAATATAATTTTCCTACTTTGTTACCAATTATTTTAGTCATTTTATATCAATGTTATAGTTATGTTCGGTAATTAAGGTTCTGTTATGCATAAACTTTTTTAATTATACATAATCGGATATCAATGTATTGGAAATCACAATAAAAAATGGTAACAAAATAGGAAAATTATATTTGACTTTAATTTTCTGTCTTAATTGTGTACAAACTTTTTGAGAAATGCTCAAACACGGATTCAAAAATAAGCACAACTAAATAAACTACCACAAACTTTTGGGTATTACTATTTTTAATTGTATAAAAACTAAGAAGAATAAAGAAAAAGAACGATAGAAGAACTGGTTTTGACTATTCATTTTTATGACGTCACAAGCCAGTATCTTCATAGAAACTTCATACTAACAGGTTGATTTTGACATGTCATAAAGAGTAGCTGAATTGAGCTGTCATCAAATACTGTATCGATAGGATATGGCAAGAATAGGATATGATAGATTGGCTTACAATGAGACATCTAGCCGATCTATGTAGGCCTGGGTCTAGTTAACATTTACGGACACGCTACGACTTTCAGTGGCAAGTGGCGCGGCGAGCGGTTGAGTAAGAGATCGGAGCTCGGCGGCCATCAGAGTGAGCGAGACACACAGAGTGAGTGAGTAGTGGCTGGGTTGGGGACATGGCCACCTCCAGCAGGCTTGCCAATTTAAAACTTATGTATCTCTTGCTACTGTGCCATAAGTTTGATGGTCCACTACGGTTTACAGAAAGCCTCTTCTCATAGGTATTGACTGTAGACCATAGGACTGACTGTCCAGACAGACTGAGACAAACTACTGCAATGGACGAATGGACACTCGGACACCACTCTTTAAACTGGGACATGACCCAGTGTACATATGGCTACCTTAACCCCTTATATGCGATGTCAAAAGTTTGCTTTTTTTGTAAGGTTCAAATATTCCGCATGGCCTTAGCATACAGTCGAGTTCATTTACATCTACACACTTACGAGAACAAAAATATCTGAACACGATTTTATCCCCCTGACAAAAGGGGTTAATAATCTAGCTGGACCATTCTTATAAGAAACTATTGCAAAAAAGTAAATAGTATAAATAATATCTAGTGATAAACTAACCAGCAATATGATAAATTTGGTTCCGATTTAAATTTTACAAACGCAACCTACAGTAACACTTGGAGACAATATGTACATATTTAACTATGACATGTAACTAATATTATATTTAGCTTGAAATTATGCAGTATATCGTCTGGTGACAATCAATAGTCACTAAAATTTCTGTCACTGCTCTTCAAAACCTCGTATCTAGTTAATAAATTGATACTGAGATACGAGTTTTGTTTCAAGTAGGTATTTGTTACTTAGTGAGTTTTGGTTGTCAACCGACAATATGCACTGATATGTTTACTGCTAGGTGTCACTCAGTAAATGGGTAAGGCCAAGAGAATAGTGAGGATAATTATTATATAAGCCCTATGTAAGATACAGGATCAAGATCTCAAGATCTCAATATGTAAGTAAAGGGAGGAGAGAAAGGAAACATGATTTAAGCCAGACACCCCATCTACTAGGTAACAGGAAAAAAAGATCCATGTTAAATGTTCTTACAAAAATGTTATCTACTTTGTCAAAATAAATTTTAAATAAAAGTCAAATCAAACAAATCTGATCAAGAATGTTGGTTTAGAAATAACAAGGATCTAACTATTCTCAACATTTCCTTGTTTGTTAGGTATTAAACTTGTTTGGCACTCAAGGAAATGTACAGAATACCTACCAGGAAGATAATATTGCACATTGTATGAATTTAGACATGAAAATGTAGATCTTTCATCTATGATACCAATCTCCATTACCAATTACAATCATATAAAAAAAACAAAATGTAGGTATGCTTCAAAAATGAAAAGATGTCCATCATTTTGTGTACATTATTCACAGAATACTAGTGGTTCTTCAATGTCTAAACCATAGGCAGCTGTTAAGTTGTTTAATATTTAAAAATATGGCATGAGACAACACCTAAGTTTACCAAATAACTGTAAATCTGTCTCTGGACTGACTATGAGATTGACATGCAAAGTGAGACCTGAGAATTAATTACAGCCAAATAGGCCAAATATTACCATTCACACATAAACTATTGTGTTCTACATAGCACAAACAATAGGCTCAAATGAACAATGAAGTATTCTGCCACATAGCAAAATAAAAACAACACAAAACCACTGAAAATAAGTGAAAGTGGTTTTATAACATTTCTTAGTTTATGTGTTATCAGGTGATTGTCACATGGAAATGTGGACATGTAAACAGACCTGGGGCTCCAAGATTATTTGAAGCGATAGTAGGATTGCAACAATGACTCAACCCAGCTTTGACAACTACACTATTTGACATTTTACTAGGGAAAAAACATTTCAAGCTACTGCCTTTGTGAGCATCTGTAAAACGTTTTTGACAAGTAGAAAACAGTAAAATACTCGAAATGTAACCGGAATAGCACAGGAAAACAGCTAATCAGTCGCTGAGTCTACCCTCGTAACTAGATGATACGTCCGTCAGCTGCCATTCAAAAGAATATGTGGCAAAAGTCAAACTTTCATTTCGTACAAGGATGCACTAAAAATACATTATAAACACTTTAAACACAACCTTTAACACGTAAGATGGTCTAGGTCTTTATTTTTGACAACCAACCCCAATTTTAGAGAAAAAATCAAAATCGATGTTTACCTTAGGTCTTCTCTCAATGCAAATCTATTCTTTAGCAGAATTGAGACTGCTAACCCTTCCGCAACAATCGAAGATGAATCCTTTTCAATGGACCTACAAAGCGGTTCACGATTCAATTTAACATAAAATGTAAAGCTGAAATAAATACAACTGTCCCAAAGATGTTTTCTGCGAGTTACTATACATTTGTTTTATGAAATGGCCTAATCTTTTACAAGATTCCGTTCTGTGTTTCCATAGACAACTTCATAATATTTTTTTAAATTTAGAAGTATGAGTGTTTTTCCACTTTCTTCAAGGATACATTGACTTTCTCAACGTCTACATTTATTAAAGCACAAAAATAAAATATTGAAATCAGTTTATTTTATTATAACACAGCTTAAAGAAGGGTAAACACAAGGTAAACACCCTATATTTGCGAATTTTGATATTCTCGAACAGTGGACGGCTATCCTAATATTTTCAATGTTGTCAGCCTAAAACTGGTTGTCTATGACTAAACCTGTGATTACACATGCCTAATCAATTATGACGCATTGCAATGTACGTGTAGCAGTAGCTTTATGTCGTCTACATTGCATCAAATTTACTGATGTTGGTGTTACCGATTTTAGCGCTGTTTTGTATTAATTGCATTCTATGATGTTTAGGCATTCAGTTAGTGAAAGTAACCCACTACTCAATTAACTTGTCCCACTATCAATATAACAACAACACAATCCAATTAGAATTTTAATGATGTGATAATATACAAATAAGAAACGCCTTGTATTGGAGTATTCCATATTTACTATTATCCTTTCAATCCCACAGGACTTATTGCGTCGTACTTTTTAGTTTTCGTAGAAAGGTTTCGTTTTAGTAGGAATAAAACATGAGTGTACAAGCATATCATATATTTTTTTATAATAATTAAGAATAAATTCTTACATCATGAGTTATAAAATAAATACATTTATTGCCTTAAATTAAGTCCAAAATTACTCTGTACAATTATTGTTAGCGATGTACAAACGAGAATGATAAGTAAAAATATCTAAAAAAACAAAACTAAATAAAAAGGGTCCTATCATGAAGTCAGTAAGGTTCCACAAATCTGCGACAAATCTACGAACAACTTAACAAATTGTGTCAGAATCACAACCAATAGTTTGCATCTTAATTTCATCTCTTATCACTATTACACAAACTATGTTATATCATTGCTCTTCGCTTAATCCTAAAACAAGAACCATTGTACCTTATATTATAATTACAATTAAATTAACACTATCTAAACACTAGCGGGTGTTTATTACTGGACTGTTGTGCAGTTTTTCATAAAATTGCCACGCCCTACCAACGTGTGAAGGCTGTCCCCCTAGTATGCATCTGCGATAAACGTTAGGCAAGATATTTATACAACAAATAAATAATGCAATAATAATTATGTCATTATTTTGGGCGTAAGAGCATCCGTCATCTTCATATTAGGCTAGCGTGAAAGAGACACATGCTCTTCACAAAAACACACATTACAAAGTACAATAAAATTAGAGCTTATTTTCGATTCATGCAGCTATCATACTTTGCTAAATTAGTTTCAGACGAGAGGGATGCAGCAATACGAAGGAGTGAGATGGAGTTATATCCATACGTGTCTCACATATTGCTGCGTCCCTTTCGTCAGTGACTAATTTAGGAAAGTGTAATAGCAGCGTTAGTTGGTACCAACAAGTTATAATCAGAATAGATTTGTGTCATTCTTGGGAATGCTTTCCGTGTTTTATGGGGAACATCTCCCAAAACGCTCTGTGACATTCGGAGCGAATAAAACAAAGTCGCTTCTTGCTTTCTGCCCCTATGTATGCTTAGATCTTTAAAACTAGGTACGCAACGGACTTGATGCGTTTTATTAATATATAGTGATTCAAGAGGAACGTTTATATGTATAATACATGCATAATTTAGCAGGATTGCACCAGCGCGAGGCCGGGGCGGGTCGCTAGTTCTGTATTGTTTGTACTAGTGGTATTGGGCTGGGCTACAGTACCTAAGCATCAAATAGCAACATCGGAGTCGATTTGGTTCTGATTGTATCCTCCGAGCACAGGCTATCCCTACTCATGTATATATAAACAGTCATACATAATATTATTATGTCAGTAAACATAAAACTACTGAATTATCATAGTTACACTTTATTGCACCAACGGTGAAACACCGTCGCCCGGCAATAATCGGGAGGGCAGATCTATTAATATATCGATTTATACTTTAATTATGTGTATATTCAACTGTCCGATTATTCGTTCAAAGACCCTACGACACAAATATTATTACAGCAAACCTCAATAAAAGGAGACCAGTATAAAGATAAAATAATTGCGCAATTTAAAAGATTAATAATGTTGTGCAATCTATTCAATTCTACCTTTGGGTGGCAGTAAATAATAATAAAACTAGTATATTCTGCCTGCTTCTTGATCCTCCACGACATAGTGTTTAAGAATATGTCGCTCTATGAAATTGTCAATTGTTCTTTTCACATTCGTACATTTAAAATAAGTATACTTAGGCGAAACGGAGCGAACCGTGATATGACCAATTTTACAATGCTCGATATCTCTGATATTTTTATTTTGGTTGTTTTTTTTTTAAGGATTACTCCCCCTCATTGCTAGACAAAGGTTATAGATTTTTCTGTATCTTAAAAAAACACTTTAATTTTAATTAACCGGGTCATACATTATTGTAAATAACCAGAAGAAAACGCAAGCTATAAGTAGATGGCGCCACACTCATACCTCATTAACAATACAAACATTTTACTTACCAACATATATAATTTTAATGGGTCTCAATAAAATTTAAATTCAATAGTGTAGTATTCTACAGTCTATTCGTCAATACTTAAGGTATGACTATTGTCAAAAATTCCCTTTTTCTCATATGTCAAGTAGTTTGAGTCACCGTTTTTGTATGTCATGCTGCCAATTTTACACAATTAATTGATATATTTTGAAGTAAATCTAAAAGTATTTGTTTATTTACTAAATGGTTCAGTGCCATCTCAAGTGATACAACTTGGTAGAAATATGTCCTAATACGCTTGCGTACTTAATGTTGACGCCAAACTGTCATAGTTTTAGTAGCATTTTCTATATCACACGTTACTACAGGGTCTCATGATGACCAGCTACTAGAAACTACATAGTATAAAACAAAGTCGCTTCCTGCTCTCTGTCCCTATGTATGCTTAGATCTTTAAAACTACGCAACGGATTTTGATGCGGTTTTATCAATAGATGTATAATACATACATAGTATAAGCATTGCACCCGTGCGACGCCGGGGCGGGTCGCTAGTTACAGAAATAAATATCTTATTACGCATGCGTACTGGGGGAACAGCAACGGCTAGTAGCCGGGGATTTAGATTGCTCATTAACAAGGCATTACAATCGAAGGCCACTGTGCCAACAATGTGCAACTACTAACCTAGCATATCCTTCCTAGCATATGCCTAAAACTAACAACTGTAGCTCGAAAAATACTCGCACGGAATTAGAATAAATTAAGGAAAATATCACGAAAATTAAATTCATGTGGCAAATAATATGGCATCAGATTTTAAGTACTTTTAATTTATTTAAAAGTAAGACTACGCTTGCGTTGTGCAAGTTTAGATTTAAATGGAGTTAAAAATTACTCCTTATTGCATTTTTAAGAGTCTATAAAGGTATTGGAAGACAGAAAAACATCGCTCAGATCAAACGAAACGACAAACACATTTTCATTGCTCAATAGAAAATATTTTGCAACAAGGTGTCATCTCTTGACTAAAGTAACGACGTCAAGCAAGAAGAATTTCGTTCATTCACCTGCCATCACGGCAACTTGCCGGTAAATGCTTCTGCACGAGCACGACAACAATATAACTATGTGCGTGCAATACAGATATACGATGGCAGGTCAATGTACGAGATTCTTCGTGCTTCGCGTCCTTACTCTAATAGGATATATGATAAACTCGCTGCACGATTCTTATTGGCAATGATAATACGTCCGAATTGCAAAGTACCGTCATACTCTCACAATAAAAAGCAATGCGACTCTTTTGAGAAGACGCTGTGACTAATAATTGATACAAACAAAAATACATACATTTGAGCTGCTGCCTAATCGCAAAAGGCGTGAACATATACTTTCGAGTCAAAAGAAATAATAATCTTATAATTTAGAAAATTGAGTTGAGGATCAGTGTACAATTTTAAATATCCGACAATCTCCCATTAAATATTTAAAGTTACTGGCCGATATAGCCAAAATAAAATAATAAAAATCTAATTACACTAGTAGTACTAAAAACTAAAATGGACAAAACATACCGTTACTAAGAGTGTACTTCTGTAATTATTAAAAGTAACCAAAATGTGAAATCGATCCGTAGCCCGATCAACGAAGGCGCCGACCCGACAATAATTTCCCCATCCGCAAATTACGAACGACCAAGTATATCACATAGATTGAAATGTCAAATAATTGTCAGATATTTGGTTATTTTGACATTCGTACTGTGTATACTCCACATTATACAATAAGCTATTAAGGACGGACGATTATTCTGTCGGGGTCTACGTGAGCACGTCGCCGACAAGGTACCGAAGTAACAACACGGGGTCGACCCGGGCCGCATTTAATTTCAAAATTGACTAGATAAATCTGTGTGCATAGGAATCGTATATAAAAATAGCTAAGTAAAGGAACCAATACGCTGTAAACCCGGCATGTGTGCAAAATAACCTACCTCTAAGTATCGCCGTCGGCCCTAGAAAACTGTACTTTTAAATTATTAAGATAGAGTACACGTTAACACGCCTAGAGTTTTGTACAATTTGTACAACCTCGCAATCAGTCGAGAAAACTAAACGACTCTAAGTGAAACACTAAAAAATAATCCGATCTCATGACGAATCTCACATACGGAATCACTAACAAAATATTTTGATCTCTCCCACAGACAACCCCCACTAGGCGGAGCATGTAAGGCGACCCGCGCGCACCAACGATATGGTACGGCAGAACATTAAAGTATCAACACGGCGGCCACCGTTTACCGTTATGATCCATGCGTACGTCAACGAAAAAAGAAATTAAATAAATAACATGGTAAATTGTAGCGTTAAGGTGTAGAGAGACCTCATAAACATGGACGCAACTAAACGGTGGCCGCCGTGTTGATACTTTAATGTTCCGCCGTACCATATCGTTGGTGCGCGCGGGTCGCCTCACATGCTCCGTCTAGTGGGGGTGGTCTGTGATCTGTCCTCACCGGTCGTCGAATACGTTTAAGTACTTTACAGCGGGCAGAGCGCGCTGGGCTAGGCCGCGCATCACTTGCCCGGCGCATGCGCGTACGGATAGCCGGCGTGCGGCGGCGCGGCGCGCGAGCCCGTCGCGTATAGCTGTTGCTGGAAGTTGTGGAACTGCGCCGCGTAGTTGGGGTCCGCCGTCGACGGCACCGCGAACTGCCCCTTGAACCCCGGCCCCGGCCCGCCCATGGACGGGGGCAGCGGCTGCGCGCTGCCCATCCGCACGTTCCCGGGCCCCATACCGCCTTTAACTCCTCGGAAGTTCGGTCCGCACATGGGATTGGGGCCGGGGTTGCCGAAGGGATCGCCGGCCATTTTGGGTGGCGAGTTGAAGCCGGCGGGATAGTGCGGCATCCTCAGCATGCCGCCGGGCGCCCGCATGACTCCCCGCATGCCTCCGTCCATGTCCATTCCTCTGGGGAAGTATTGGACGCCTTTACTGCTGTCCATTTGCATGGGGTTGGTGACTCGTTGGAGGAAATCTAGACTGGGGGGTCCTCGGGGCCCGGAGTTGCAGGGCATCTGCGGCCTCGTCGGTAAATACTGTATCGTGTTGGGCGCGCTCGCTTTGACCTGTACGTTCGCGCCGTTGAAGGGTGGCATTTTGCCTCCGCCTCCCATCCTGGGCCCCATCATGGAGGCGTCGGGCCCCATGGGTCCCATGGGCCCGGACATGGGCCCGGCGCCCATCTTCGGGCTGAGGTTCATGTCGGGAGGGAAGTCGCCGCCGCCCATCATGCCTTCCATGGGACCGCCCATGCCGGGGCCTCCCATGCTGTCCATGTGGCAACCTAGAAGTACAATTTCCATTATCGACGTTGAGCAGATAGTCAACGGAACTTATTACTAAAGCACAAAGTTCAGGGTCACGACTATTATACTTATGTCAAAAAGCAAACACGCACCGAAATCATATCATTGATACAAAGATTTCTTATGCTTTGTGTGTCGATCTCTGCATTGTTTAGGTTGCGTTTCCACCAGAGATATGTAGCGAAGGATGTGTTTTTGTTAACCAATGGAGTAACTTTATTCATTCATCCTCACTCAGCGCAGCTGATTCTATTGGTTAACAAAAACCCATCCCTCGCTACACATCTCTGGTGGAAACGCAGCCTTATTTGAAAGGCTTTACAACAGCGTATATAACTGTAAAAATGCAAAGATCGCCACACAAAGTATAAGGACAAATTCGAAAGGTTATCTGGCGTTAGGGTAGTGGAAAAGTTAAAACGCTGAACCGGTAATCCAGAGGTACCGGGCTCGATTCTCAGTGTCTTCCGCCAGGATCTTTGTACCATGGTTCAAAATAAAAAAAATATGGTGTATCAAAAATAATGATAATGTGACATTACATCGGTACATCATATGAATATTATAACGGCGAAAGTTTGTGTTGTTTATGTGTATGTTCGTTACTTCTTCACGCTCAAACGGCTGGATCAATTTTTAATAAGTTTTGGTATGAAGGTAGCTGGCACCCTGGAATAACACAGGCTACTATTTATCCCGAAAAAATGCGGAACGAGCGGATAAGACCGCGCGCCGCTAGTTATACTTATATGAAGCAAACCCTCACCTATAGCAAATATTTTTCATGCCATCATGAGAAAGCGTATCGTGTCGATCTGGAATCATATAAGACGAAGTCCCAACAGCATTCTAAACGCGGTCGCTGGGAGATACGATTGCCCTATACAGAGATTCTGGACAGAGCAGGTTAAAGGCGCGGCCCAATATGTAATATAATATGTTATATAATAATAATAAATATGCATATTTGAGCCGTTTGGGGTCGAGACTCTGGGGCCCTGGGGTGAAAGCGCCCACAGGGTCTTTAAAGAGTGTAGCCGCAGGTTAGTCGAGTTGACGCGTGACCAGAGGGCTGGTTCATATCTCGCACAGCGTATCAGCATTGCCATTCAACGCGGCAATGCTGCCAGCCTTCTGGCCACGCTGCCAATAGACGGCGATTTGGGCCAAATTTTTTATCTATAGTTCATTTTTAAGTCTAGTTTTTAATTTTTATTTAAGGTTTTATGTTAATTATTATCTCTGTATTGTTTCTGAATAAACATATTATAAATATGTAATACTAACCCTAAATATAAGAACATTTACTAATACGCTATGGATTGTATTTTATCCGTAATAAAATTTTATTCATTCATTTATTCAAATATGTAATTACAGTTGCCGAGAAACTTCTTGACCCAAAATGGCGGATCTGCGCATGCATATTTGTACGTAAATCGGCTACTGCGCAGTCAAGGTTAGGCTCAAGAAGTTTCTCGGCAACTGTAGTACTTTTTTTATCCTGAAATAAAAAGTTTAATTTTTTTTTTGTTTTACCTAGATCGTTGATCATCATATGCGGATGCGCGTGCGGATGCATGGGATGCGGGTGGTGCTGCATGTGGTGCTGGCCGCCGAACGGCCCCATCCCCCCACCCGGCCCCATCCCACCACCCGGCCCCATCCCCCCCCCAGGCCCCTGTGGTGGCGCGCCCACGCTGCTGGTGAGCTGCTGCGACATCTGCGCCAGCGACGAGATGGGGTCGAAGGAGGCGGTGGACGTGAGCGGCCCGTTGGGGCCCTGGTTCGGGTTGATGGGCATGTTGTCGGGCCGGCTCATGCTGCACGAGCCGGGGAACGGGCCCGCCATGCTGGTGCTCACGCCGCCCGGTATACTCGACTACACAAACATAAAATATATATTATTAAAAAATATATTCATCTTTACTATTATAAAATAAAATAAAAAAATAAAAATAAAAATATATTTATCGCCACCAGAACAAAAAAAATACATGACAGATAATATAAGTACTACATTGTCGAAGACACTGATAACTGTACCTACATTTGTAAACGAATATAAATCTTATTCTAACGTGGTGATATCTATGGGAGTACAGTTGATTCCTAAGTTTTTAACTTGAATTCGTGCCCTGTGTTATTGATTCGTTCGTCAATCGTTTTAGTAACTATTCTTTTCGGATACAACTATAACAAATACAACTATGAAGTGTAACAAATGTAATCAGGAAGTGGCGCAGGATGTATCAATAAAATGTGTTGCTTGCCAAGACAAGTTACATTACATGTGTGCTGGCCTCTCAGAAGCGGACTTCAAAAAAATCCTGCCCATGAATATGAAGAAATGGAAATGTTCGAATTGCAGGCAGTCAAAAAAAGCACCAACCCCGACCCCGTCAACAAGCTCGCCCAAGCCTCCACTTATTCTGAACGAGGAAGCCGGAGCCAGCGTCGAGAACCACCCATCAATAGTCAGTATAGATACTGGGGCGTTGCTGAGGACTATGAACGAGCAGTTCCAACAGTTGTCACAAGACATGGCCGACCTAAGATACAGCTTCAACACCAAACTGGATGAGCTGGCCACGACAATTCAAACATGGTCCAACAAATTTCAAGAATTGGAAAGTAACATTTCTAACGTGCAGGCTGAAGTAGCTGCTGTAAAGGAGGAAAATACACTTCTCCGTACCCAACTGGATCTTCTTCAAAGGAACCTCGACGAACAGGAGCAAAAAGCACTTCAGTGCAATATAGAAATACAAAATTTACCTGAAAAGTCGTCGGAAAATCTCGTTCACATAGTACTTACTATGGGCCAAGTACTCGGCATTCCAATCACTACCGATAGCATCAAAGCAGTGCACAGAGTACCTCACCGTGCGCAAACGGACAGACCGAAAAACATCATATTGGAGTTAAGCTCCCGTCGGCTTAGAGATGATGTGATTGCTGCGGCCCGCGCCCGGCGCGGCGTCACGGCCGGCCAGCTCCTGGTGGCCGCGAGAGGCGAGGGCGCTGCCACATTCGCCGAGGCGGCCGCCACCGACGTTGGCGTGTCGCCCTCCCGGACGCCGGACAATGAGAGTGCTTCACAGTCCGTTTTCATTAACGAACATCTTACTTTGAAAAATAAAATATTGTACTCTAATACTCGCAGGATAGCGAAAGGTAAACAATACAAATGGGTGTGGGTCAAGCATGCAGCTATCCTCGTTAGAAAATCAGACAATTCGAAGGTGAGGCGCATTCGAAGCGATGTAGACTTGGAAAAGCTGTGACGGTTGGGTCCACATTCTACAGGGCTGCTTAAAAAAATAATACCAATCGACTGTAATCACAACTGTTTAACGCTATATATATACATGTTTATTGTTATTAGTTCGAGTTATGTAACTTCATATTGCCTCGATGTTATCATTAGGAATAACTTTTTCTGTTCTGTGAATTTAAATAAATCAAAACATCCCATATACATATTAATATTAAGACTTAATAATTCGTACACTAATAAACAAAATATTTTATTAAGGTCGACGTTTGTACATAATATTTTGCTTATTAACGCCACGGTAATTAAACAACATCACCTCCAAGTCTCCCATCAACAACAAACTTACATATTTATATGCAATATAATATATATAAATACCATTAAATATTACTATCATGTATTACTTATACATTTTTGTTTACCTGTAAAGTGATGGGCACAGATAAGTTAAAATTATATTACCAGAACTGTGGTGGTTTAAAATCAAAAATTCAAAATATACGCTTAAATGTTCTTCAATGTGATTATGATGTTATAATACTGACAGAAACGTGGCTACGGCCCGACATTCACGATGCGGAAATATTTAGCAACAACAAATACAACATATTCCGACGTGACAGGGACTTGGTTGGGACGGCGAAGAAGGACGGCAGTGGCGTGCTCATAGCAATCAAAACTGATTTTAGGGCCTCGCGTATCACAACTATGGAATCGAAAAATATTGAAGATGTTTTTGTAACACTTACTTTTGGGAAAAATAAATCTATAATTATTAATGGCGTCTACATCCCCCCTAAATCTCCTATTTCTTCATATAAGGAATACTGCGAGAAACTTTCGAAATTAATAGATAATTATAAAGACTTCGATGTTTGCCTTGTTGGAGACTTCAACATACCTACTATCGATTGGGGGACAGTCCCGTCTTCCTGTGAACTTGTGCCTTTAGATAGTGCTTTATGCCCGATTGGAAGGCTTCTTCTAGGATCTACTGGCATGGTAGGTTTGAAACAGTACAACAAGTTCCGAAACATCAACAATAGAATCCTGGACTTACTGTTTCACAGCCAAGAGTGCAATGTATCAGAACCAGAAATTGAACTCTCCAACGTTGACAGGCATCACCCGGCCTTGGTATTCTCATTTGATCTCATATCACCCCAAACTGTTCCGAGTAATCACATACCAAAATACGATTATTATAAGGCGGATTATACGGTCATAATAGAGAAATTGAACGAAGTTGATTGGGAGCTCGAACTGGGTAATGTACACCCTAATCAGGCGGTTGATCGATTTTATGGGTTATTATTTAGTATAATTGACAGAACGATTCCGCTTAAACGTCAAAAAAATCCAAGGTTTCCAAAGTGGTTTTCCCCGGCACTAATAAGCACCCTCAATAGAAAAACAAAAATATGGCGTAAATGGAAAACGTATGCATCATTAGCTGACTACCGAGAATTTTCATTGCTTCGAAATCGTTGTAAGATTTTAATATTAGAATGCTTTAATAGTTATACTGCTAACACTGAGAAGTCGGTGAAGCACAACATCAAGGCATTTTGGTCGTATGTGTCTTCGCTTAAGAAAAACTCGTCTAGTTATCCTGCCACTATGTTTTACGACAGCAAACCTGGTTCTACACCCGAACAAATTGTCGAAATGTTTTCACAGTTTTTTCTATCAGTATTTGAACTGAAGCATGATATAACTAATGATGATCTCGAAAACCTTCCTCTATGGGATAAAGCACCTAACTTGTCTAATATAAGGTGCTAACATATTAGTCACGGATATTTTATGAGATAATACATTACATTAAAACAATTAACTTTTAACTATAATTAAGGAACTTTTGTATATCATTTTTTTGTTTTCATTTACCGAACAAAAAAAGATATTATAATTAATATTTAAAATAATCACCCCTATTATGTACCCGTCAAGATGTTTAACACTGTCTGTCACGTCACGTCAAAAGTTGTTTTTCTTAAATGTCATTATGATTCGGCGGGAAAACTGTAGGTTATTAAATTCAAGCGTCTGCCCGCGTGGAACAAAAAATCTGTCCCATGCGAACAAGTGGTGTGAAAAAAGTAGTGTGCTATTTCATACTAATAACATTTGCCTAATCTCTCTCTCTCTCTCTCTCTCTCTCTCTCTGTGCCTAATTTCATCCGCATCAGTTAAACTGTTTGGGCTTGACGTGATAGTGTAACAAACATCAATCCCCATACAAACTTTCACATTTAAAAATAATTAGGTAAGATATTTAGCGCATGCTTACCTACCTAATTAACAAGTCTAAGTAATTTAAAAAGCAATCACGGACATAAGAAAACTTTTATTAGCATAAACTGTTTATAAAAATTGTTGAAAATGGTGACCCTGGTTTTCTATGCACAATAGTGCTCGCTTTCGGATATTTTCATTAACACGCATTAGGACCTGTCTTTCCCTTTTCATAACTTCAAAGGCGTTGGTAATCCGTGTTTTTAATTCTTCTGACGTTCTGATTGTGTGCCCGTCATTTCCATAAACCAAGTCTTTGGCTCGTCCCCATACATGGAAATCAAGCGGTGTTAAATCTGGTGAGCGGGCTGGCCAGTTCACTGCACCTGCTTGAAGCCCACCCCGACCAATCCATCGTAATTGGAATCGTTCCGTTAGGTACCTTCGTACGTTACCATCGTAATGGGCTGGGGCACCATCATGTTGAAAGTACATTCTCCTACGAAGATCGACTGGTACTTCATCTAGCAATTCCGGTAGGCCTTCTTGTAGGAATTGAAGATACGTCATTCCATTGAGGCGGTTGAGAAAGACAGGGCCCAACAAATAATCGCCAAGTAATCCTGCCCACACGTTAACGCTGAAGCGAGTCTGAAAGTGGTCAGGACGTGCTAAATGGGGATTCTGTTCCGACCAAAAGTGTGCATTGTGAATGTTAAATAATCCCACCCTCGCAAATGTACACTCGTCGGTCCACAGTATGTTACGTCTGGCGTTTCTAAGCCACTGACTGAATAATACACGTGGTTCATAATCCTGTGGTTGCAGTTCTTGAACACGCGTGAAATGGTAAGGATGCTTTCCCTCACGTTTTAGAAGTTTCCATACGTAGACAGCACTGACATTAAATACATTCGCTGCGTCTCTAGTACTGCTCATGGGATGGCGGTCAAAAAAATCCAAAATTGCAACTTCCAGACGAACTGGGTACCTAGGCCTGCCGGCTTCACCTATTGGCATGAGGTTTCCGTCATGAAATCTTTGATGTGCCCGGTAGATAGTCTGAGGATTCACAATCGTGTTGTATCTTTGTGCATAAAGCCTTGAAGCTCCCGCCGCACTGTAGTTTGAGTCGCGATAACATGTTACCATGTTTAAGTACTCGTTATGTGTGTAGCGGTAAGGCATAGCGGTAATTCTAATGAATTAAATTTCTTTGCAATCGACACAATCAAAAAGCAAATAGCATGACATTGACATTCAAGTATTTTATTTAACAAATTTAAGTGCCCACTTGGATGATAGTTTAAAGAGGTTCTAGAATATGTCTAAAGAGGTCTCATTTAATTATCTTATTAACATGGTGTTTTAACGTAGCAAATTTGTTTCCTAATTTTCTCCAAAAAAACATAACAAAACCTAATATGATGTTTCATACTTAAATGTACTCCGAGAACCGAGTACTATCAGCGGTAAAAATATCCGTGATTAATTTGTTAGCACCTTATATATACATTGAGGAATGTAACCTACTGAAGAAACTCATAAACATAGATGTTAACAAGGGAGCGGGTCCTGATAAAATCAGTCCCATATTTATTAAAGAATGTGCAGGTGCTCTTGTGAAACCCTTATTTTTAATATTTAATAAATGTTTATGTTCAGGAATTTTCCCCGACCAGTGGAAAATATCCTACATTACTCCAATCCACAAATCTGGCGCTCTGAAATTACTAATTATAGACCAATATCGGTACAGTCTTGCATTCCGAAACTCTTTGAGAGTCTAGTACATGACCTATTATACCCACTACTACAAAATATTATTATACCAGAACAACATGGTTTTGTAAGAAACAAGTCTACCGTTACTAATCTTACACTTTATACCAGCGCATTATTCGAATCTATGGACAAACGTGAACAGATAGATGTAATCTTTACCGATTTTAGGAAAGCCTTCGACAAGGTCGACCTCTTGCTTCTTCTGAAAAAGCTGGCGTTCAATGGGATTCGTGGAAACCTCCTACGGTGGTTTGAGTCATACCTATCTAATAGAACCCAACTTGTAGTCGCGAATGGTTTTATGTCTGACCACACTAATGTCTCGTCCGGCGTAATTCAAGGTTCAATCTTGGGCCCTTTGTTGTACATAATTTTCATGGGTTACTAATGTGTTGCACAAAATTTATTGGCATATTTTCGTTTCGCATAGCAACCATTGGCACAATCATCATTTCGCACAATTGCTTTTTGCCTAAATTTCTTGGCATACTATCACCTCGCACACGTTTTTTTGGCAGAATAGTACATTGGCATAATGTCGATTAGAACAATACTCCTATGGTCGAATAATTGTGTCGCCGAAATTTAAATGGCATAATATTCCGTTTGCATCCTTAATTGTAATTATGTTATAGTAATGATGTAGAAAGCATTCATTGCTCATATATTTTTAGTAGGAGCTCATGCTTAGTTGTGGGTGTGGGTACCTAGTTTAAACCTAGGTAACCTAGTTTTCTGGCAGCGATTCGTTTCTGTGAGGCACGCAGTTTCAACCTAACCTAACCTAGTTTCCTGGCAGCGATTCGTTTCTGTGAGGCACGCAGTCAAGTTCGTAAGCCAAGTCGGACCTGCGCGGCTCGTTCGCTTCGCTCGCTCGTTAGGGTCGCAGTTCAACCTAACACTCCTCCTCGCTTTGCTCGTCGTCGTACCTAACCTAAGCCAAGTCGGATCTGCCTTAAGGTGAAATTGGTAATGTTAGGAATCGTAAGCCAAGTCGTACCTGCGCGGCTCGCTCGCTTCGCTCGCTCGTTAGGGTCGCAGTTCAACCTAACACTCCTCCTCGCTTCGCTCGTCGTCGTACCTAACCTAAGCCAAGTCGGACCTGCCTTACTTACCTGCCTTGCCTTCGTTTCTGTGAGGGACGCAGTTTCAACCTAACCTAACCTAATTTTCTGGCAGCAATTCGGTTCTGTGGGTATGCTATGGTACAATTATACCGAAATAAATTCGGCGGAACTTATATTGTGCTACATAAAATTCTGCGAAATAAAAGTTGGCGATATTAGTATTCTGCTATTCAAAATTGTGCCAAGTGAATACTATGCGACATAACAATTGTGGTAAGTATATAATTATGCGATAGTATCATTCGGCTAAAAATTATTGTGCGAAAACGGTTATGCGAAATGTATTTTGGACAATAGAGATTGTGCAAGATAAGGGGTACCCAATTTTCATAAATGACATAAAAACCTGCTTCAAAAATTGTAAATTCCTCATGTTTGCAGATGACTTAAAAATATTCAAGGCTGTAAAATCAACAAACGATGTTATATTGATCCAGGAAGATCTAAACCGCTTCCTTGGATACTGTTACATAAATAAACTTCAATTAGCCGGCGACAAATGCCTTCACATGTCCTTTACTAAAAACAAAAAAAATGTAATACACTCCGCATATATGATTGGAAACATACCTATTGAAAAAGTATCAAAAGCGCGCGATCTGGGTGTATTATTCGATGATAGGTTAGATTTTAGTTGCCACGTTGAACGAATCATATCTAAAGCATACCAAATGCTAGGTTTTGTGCTACGGACAGCCAAAGTGTTTAAAAGGTCGTCCACTTATCTATTACTCTACAAATCTCTAGTAAGGCCTCACTTGGAATATGCATCGGTAGTATGGAACCCATTGTATAAGAAATATTCTAAAGCCATAGAATTAGTTCAAAAAAAGTTTCTACGTGCGCTGCATAGACGCTCAACTGGAAAGCACATGCCGTACCCCGACCTTTTACGTGAGTATAAATTATCGTCCTTAGAAACCAGGCGTAAGTGCTCGGATGTGATGATTCTTTACAATATATGTACAGCTCACTACAACCGCGTGGAGCTACTTGAACAAATCCGCTTTAGGGTGCCTTCACGTCCCTCTATGCGATCAACCACCTTATTCGCCGTTCCCACCAGTTCGACCAATGCCGGAAAAAGGGCCCCTCTACGCCGAATGTGCAAGCTTTATAACAACTCGCTCACTTCCACTTACATCTTTAACTCTAGTCAGTCACTTTTTCAGAAACAGGTTCTCGATATTTTTAACGAAACACCAGATGACAGATGATTGTTGTTATTAATTCTTTTAGAAAAGCGTACTCTATACAATTGTTAATTGTACATATTGTGTTACCAAATGGGATATTTTAACCGTAAATGATGAATGGCGTTCGCCAATACTGTTGCATGTTAATTTTATTTCTTCTTTTTTGTTTTCTCTTTTTGGTTGTTGTTCCTTGTAAGATTTTGTTGTTTATCCTATGCAGAAGTTTAGTCTAGTGTAGTAAGTATTAAAATGTTCATGTTGTGTGTGCTCAGTGAGAGCGTTTTAGGAAGTAAGTGCATGCCTATATGTATACTTTAAACCATGATTGTTTTTGTTACACATTTACTTCTGTTGTTTCTCCAATAAATAAATAAATAAATTTGCATTGAAAATTAATTTTCTATGGCGGGAGGTCATGATTTCAGAAAAAATCTCTATAGCGTGATGCAGGATCGTCATTTGTTTTGTATGGGCGCTCGGCGTGGGTGGGCGCCTTCCCTGGGACGCTCCGCACCTTCGGTGCTACGCAGAACTCGGCCTACGGCCTCGCATTAAGTTACTAAAACGTATATAGTTTGTGTAGTATACGTATGTGTTTACGCGAGCGAAGCCGCAGGCAATAGCTAGTTACTAGATAAAATAATATGAAATATATTCATTACCAAAGTAGAATTTTTAATAAGTTATGAGTAGTTACGGAATTAGTAATGTGTATTCCGGTATGAAAATACTAATTCCGGGTCTTTGGGTACTGATCATACAATGCAAGCTTGTATTGTTTGGTTAGTGCCCAAAGTCCCTACATACAAAGTTATAAATTAGACCTAAACGGACCAACGCCAGACGTTAAAATCATAGAAAACCGTCGGATCAAACAGCACGATCAGTCATTATGAAAATACTTGAGAAGACTGAAGCCTGTCAGATCGAGGGCCTTGTAACGGACATGCTACGAGTTGTCGCCCCTACTAGGAACGTAAGGTCCAAGCGCGGTGTCGCGATCACTCGTACGGCCTTCGCTCGCCGATGCTGCCAAATTCGTGGCTGGGCCGTAAGAATTCTTGGTTGAGGCTATTTCTCGCAGCCAATACACAACACTCATGTCGTTATTTCCTGACAACATAACTGTATTAGCAATTACCTTTTACCACTTACCATTTGTATATTGTAAATATGTTTTTTTTTTGTTTATTTGAAAATAAACTGTTAAACCATTAATGTGTTTTTCTAATTATGTAATGTCATTGATGATGATACTAATATAGTTTTTAAGACAAATATATAGCCTAACAAATGTCAGCCCGGCCTAACGGTAGTGGCGCTACAAACAGTTTTCATATGGCAATAACGAGCATACATCATATCCAAATATTTGCATTATTAAACGTCAGTAGCGATTCGTCAAGGATTTGCCACTAACAAAATTAAAACATTGTTTCTCGGAATGCTGCTCAATCCTTCGTTCTTATTGCAAAATAAATACTGAATGCTATTGAAAAAAACATGACTTTCATCACTATGGATAGTTTTGACTTTAAAAATACTTGAAATTTGCGGAATATTTAGTCGCGTTTCCTTTATGTGTCATCAGTGACATTAACTGATTTTCAAGGTCAGTTAAACAAAAATTTGTCGTTGTCAGTATCACTAAAATCCGCAGTATGGCGCGGGTTGAAAAACACAATTTTGGCTAATAACTCATCATACATGGGTTCAATACCTGAAATACATTTTATCAATTGGACTGGCTAAAACTTCAAAATAGACATCTGATACGGATTCAAGCAGCAGTAGAAGAAGCCATACTTATTCAGTAAGTAAGTAGGCCACAAGGGCACTTTTACAAGTCAGATTGCGAATCGACCGGCATTGCCCAAGGGGAGACCGCTGTTGAGAAGAAAGCCAAAATAAACTCAACAGTAAGTATTTTTTTCGTAAATAATACTTGAATTACATTACATTTGTGTCATAACTAATTACATGGGTACACATAAAGAAGATGTATAAATATGGGGTTACCCTCATCTGGCAGAAACTTCTTTTACCGAAAGTAATGTTTCGCATAATACTCATTTCGCAGAAAATTTCTGCCGCTTAAACGGGAAATATATTTTGAAATGTTTTCGTGTATCCTGGTAGATTAGGATAGGTTAGGTTAGGTTTTTCAGCAAAATGTATGGTATCAGTAGAATAACAGTTATGCGAAACGTTACATTCGGTAAAACAAGTTTCTGCCAGATGAGGGTAAACCATAAATATGATATGATGATGATTTATCAATGTCAATAACTCACATCATTGTTTCCGGACATGGAGTCGTCGACTCCCCCCGGAACGCTGTTGACGACGCTGCAGCTGCTCTTCGCGCACGAGCCCGACGAGGCCGGCGCGTAAGGCCCTTGGCTGAGATGTATAATATATATGATATGATGATGATTTATCAATGTCAATAACTTACATCATTGTTTCCGGACATGGAGTCGTCGACTCCCCCCGGAACGCTGTTGACGACGCTGCAGCTGCTCTTCGCGCACGAGCCCGACGAGGCCGGCGCGTAAGGCCCTAGGCTGAGATGTATAATATATATGATATGATGATGATTTATCAATGTCAATAACTTACATCATTGTTTCCGGACATGGAGTCGTCGACTCCCCCCGGAACGCTGTTGACGACGCTGCAGCTGCTCTTCGCGCACGAGCCCGACGAGGCCGGCGCGTAAGGCCCTAGGCTGAGATGTATAATATATATGATATGATGATGATTTATCAATGTCAATAACTTACATCATTGTTTCCGGACATGGAGTCGTCGACTCCCCCCGGAACGCTGTTGACGACGCTGCAGCTGCTCTTCGCGCACGAGCCCGACGAGGCCGGCGCGTAAGGCCCTTGGCTGAGATGTATAATATATATGATATGATGATGATTTATCAATGTCAATAACTTACATCATTGTTTCCGGACATGGAGTCGTCGACTCCCCCCGGAACGCTGTTGACGACGCTGCAGCTGCTCTTCGCGCACGAGCCCGACGAGGCCGGCGCGTAAGGCCCTAGGCTGAGATGTATAATATATATGATATGATGATGATTTATCAATGTCAATAACTTACATCATTGTTTCCGGACATGGAGTCGTCGACTCCCCCCGGAACGCTGTTGACGACGCTGCAGCTGCTCTTCGCGCACGAGCCCGACGAGGCCGGCGCGTAAGGCCCTAGGCTGAGATGTATAATATATATGATATGATGATGATTTATCAATGTCAATAACTTACATCATTGTTTCCGGACATGGAGTCGTCGACTCCCCCCGGAACGCTGTTGACGACGCTGCAGCTGCTCTTCGCGCACGAGCCCGACGAGGCCGGCGCGTAAGGCCCTTGGCTGAGGCTGTCGCGTTGCGGCGTCTTTGAGGGGTCTTGTGACCGGTTCGAGGACGGGCTTGGCCGGGATTTCTCATCTGGTGAAGAAAAAAGTCACGCCAGTCTATGGTATAAGAAAGTAAAGTATGAACATTTGACGCTGATGGCCTTGTAGCCAAAGCTCTAAATAAAAAAAAAAAAAAGTAAAGTATGACACTTCGGAATGACAGGTGGAACTTTTGACCTAATCACGCTATGGTAGGTTGGTTGGTTCCGTAAACTTTTATTGTCTTGATTATTTTCGTGACCATTGGAATCATTGTCCTTCAATCGATGGTTCTGTCAATCCGTTTTTGTGTTGCTAGTGGTGTATCATAATACTCCTCGATTCCCGTCTTGCCTGTATGAATCTCATGACATCGTGAGTGTGCTAAATCAATAATTACGACAAAATCAAATGTAGTCAAAGCACATGACAATTGCAATGGATTTAAAAACCACTCAGTTGTTGGTAAGATCTAGTCGCGATATATTTCAGCTCATGACATTAAATAGGCCATTTTTTTGGTGATGTACATCCCACTTTTTTTATTTTTATTTTAGGTATTTTCTACTCAGAATGAGCTCATGAGTGAGCTCGTGCTCTCTCGATCTAATTAGAAGAAAAAAAGTGTCCCAAAATGTTCATATATTTTTTGTTTTTCCATTCCGTTACCGCTATAGTAGGTTCTATGGAAATGGTAACGGAATTGAACGTGTAAATATTGAGACACTTCACGACAAAATGGCCCAAGTCAGCCTTTTGTACGATAAGTTTCCTTTTGTGCAATAAAGATTAAATAAACACCAAATTATAACGATGAACTTACCTTGTCCGCACTTGTTTCCTTGTGATGTAGGCGTTTGAGGATTATTGAACCCTGGACTCTGTTCTAGCGAAAACCTGCCGGCTCTCTGCTCCGATAGCGACGAGTGAGGTTCTGGCGTTCCTGGCATCATCCTGTACAAACAAATATATTCAAAAATATATATTTTTATTGAAAAATTGTCTAGCGAAACTGGCTTGGAGGGAATCAGCACCTCTAGCATAATTGTGACACGCGACTCCATGTCATGCGACATATAATGCCTGTCGCTTTCCTTTCAATACCGTGCGACAATGACAGATGATGCTGAGTCGCGCGACAAGTGAAGTCGCGGCAAGATATGCTAGCCCTGCTGGTCAAGAGATTATATTGTATTGTAACTTTATTGACGTTGCCTGTTGATTTCATACAAATACTTGGAAGTCACTAATTCGTTTTTTTAGTTAATTGGGAAGTCGGGTCTCTTAAAACCTAATTACTACTTTTTTGATACATTCAGTAGCGTCGACGGTTTAGTCGATAGTTTATCATCATCATCATCATCATCATCAGCCCGCATCTATCCATTGCTGGATGTGCATCTCGTGCATCTTCAATTTGCTGACTCCGGGCCGCGCGCACCCACTCACTTCCCGCGATCTTGACTATATCGCGTCTCCATCTAGCGAGGGATCTGTCGGCGCTTTTTCCGGATAATCACAAGTATGGCAACTATCTACCCCGGTACTGACCAAATTTAAGTCCATGAACTTATCGATTGTAATGTAACCCTAAGTGTTTCGTCTTAAGACTAAACTTACCCTGCGGGTGATTTCTGATTAGAATTAGACTGTGGCGTCTGTCCGCCACTATTCGAGGGTGGCCCGTTGTCTTTTAACGACGTATTGGGCTGCTTTTGTATCGTCAACTCTTGACCTGTCAAGAAAACATAAATACATTCCCCATACAACAAATGACGAACGGACATTCAGAATGATAGACAAATTAGCCATAGAGTAATGAAGGTACACATGTTAGCACATTTTCACCAACCACCACCATATGAAAACAAGATGATATTTAAAAACGAAACAAACGAGACACAAACACAATATAGCTACTTACAACTAGTACTCGTCGACTATAATAGTCAATGTATAGTAGGAATAGTGCTGAAGAAAACATTTAAAGCGAAACAGTAATGTTTAAATAGCCGCATTCAAAAATAACCAAGGTAAGATTGATCTTGAAATTATAACGAGTTGATTAAATCCCTCTTAAAAAAAGGTATTGGTTACCTTTAAAGCTACATGTTTATAATGGTCAAATTCTACTTTATACTGTCATGTCATAAACATAGTGTGGCTTTTTCGAATGGTTTGTACTAATGACTAAAAACAAATAGGGCCAAGTTAGGCACTCCGGGAATCTAAAAAGTTGAAGAAATTTCCAAACATGTTATTCTTTTGCTCCTATGCGCATACAATATGAGTAGGTTTATACTGCTAAAAGGTTGACCTTCTCATCCATCATCATGAATATACTCTGTGGTTATTTCCGTGTGCGGCAAAGCCAAAATGTTACCTTCAAACTGGTTGAGATAGGATATTTGCTGCGGCGACGGGACCGGCATGAGACTCGGCTCCTTCCCATGCGACGCCTGCTGATTCTTCTGCTGTTGCGCCGCCAAGCATTGCAGCGTTCGCACAAACACCCCGTCATCCAACTTCTCTAGTATCTCTTTGGGGCCAACGTTTGTTCCAACATTTGCCGGGGTTAATGTCACACGTTGGGATTTCAAGCGTCAAGCGTTTTGCGAGGGGAGGGGGGAAAACAAAAAAATACGCATTACAACTACAGAAATAAAGAAAAAAAAATGCAAAAATCTGAGTTAAAATTCGTTGTGGTTGGGAAAATGTCTAACGAAAAAAGCATGCTCTACGTCTATGGCTTGTCGATAAAAACATGCGCTTGACTGCTAAACTTACCTATAATATAGCAGCGTATAAAAGACATGAATTAAAAAGTCAAAACGCGCGAGTTATACAAACTTGCGTACTGTTTCTTACTTTGACATTCAATTCACCAAGTTTATCGTATCTTACTTAGTACAAAGTTGAAAGAGTATTCTGAAGTCAAAACTAAGTAAAAATTGGAGACATTGCCTATTTCTTTGTTGTCCAAAAGCTTAGTTTGTTATACATGTATAGCCTATCCGTAATTCTAAGATCAAATTATGTCAAACTGGTACGTATACGGACTTTGTGCCAAAGTGACTTCATTTGATCTTAGAGATCGGACAGATTATAAATTTTTTTGTCTGTCTGTTGTTCGCATTCGGCTTGGCACTTGGCAGCCTACAATGAAACCTTATTTCACACGCACAACAGTGTAAAAAGCATCAGCTTGAACCAATATCATACGATTAGATTCTCGAACTTTACCGACAACTCTTTCAACATGCACCAGGATAACTCCACAAGCGTTTAGGTTCACTTCGTTCATATTCCCATCTTGTCAACATTCCAATGTCATCCACATTCCCACATCGTCTACAATCCCAACTTGTCCACAATCCGCAGTCGTCCATATTCCCAACTTGTTCACATTCCACTATCTTCCTTATTTGATTTTGCAAGCCATTTATCAATAATCACTTCTTGTAATTTTTTAGAAGGTGGTTCTCAATAGTTAATGTAAAAAAAAATGTTTTTATCCACATGGATAACTTCGGAATGTGAACGAGTTGGGAATGTAGACGAGATAGGAAGTGGACGATGTAGGAATGTTGTCAACATGGGAATATGGACGAAGTGTTTTTTTTTTTTTTTTTGGGAATTTTATGGCCTTGTGAACCTAAACGTCCACAAGAAACGTCACTGTACAGTAGCTGGACACGTAACTGACCTGGCGCGTCCTGTTTGGGGCCGGGCTTGCAGTGCGCGGGGCTGTTGAGTCCGGAGCCGGCGCGCGACGCCTCCGCCGACATCGGCATCTGTACGGCGCCGTGCCCGGGGGACTGCGTGGCTGTTGGTGGGGGACACCTTGGTATAGTACTAATAGGCATGTTGACTAATTTTTTTTGAGGATGTCAATCGATTCTATTTTGTATTGTGATCAGATGTCTATATGGGACTGACTACATTTAAACTGCTCTAAAAGTCAGAAATGAACGTCAAAGTTCAACATTCCTACGTAGCGCTAAAAACGCTCCATACAAAACGCGTCAGGCTAGTGACGTCACAGGCCGGTATAGGTACCAATAATTGTATGGAAAAATTAAGAAATTTGTCATTTTCACCGTGAAAAAGTGCGTTTAAGTTCATAGTTGTCGTACAAATATTGTTTCGTAAAATTATGAGGATGCTAAAAACATTTTCAAAATTTATTTTGGATTAAAAAAAAATATCATAAAATTTGCGTACCTTTGAAGTCACTTATTTCCAAAAAAGATATATTTTTCTGGATTTTTTTTCTTTGTTTCGTGAAATATTTAGCTTATTTTATTCATATAACTACAGTACGCTGTAGAATTCAACATCAGTCAAATAGTCTATTATCTAAGCTAAGCTAATCCACTTAAGAACTTTGTAACCACCTTGGAAGGTTAATATAGATTATCGACTCTATTTCCTTGGACATTAGACTACTAAATGCACTAACAGAATAATGGTGATCATAACTTTTTGGAATTTTACAACCGTCCGACCCTCCTCAAGAACGTATTCTTTTGAAAAAGGACTATGATCTCTCGTCAACAAACATTTTAAACCTATTCAACAAGGAATAAGGTTGAAAATTCAATATCCACGCAATGTAGTTCTAACCTTTTTTTGTAAGTAACTGGTTGGCGCCAGGTTGGCGCTTAAGAGAACAAAAGCAAATAGGATTGTATTAAACACAATGCTATTGTGAATGCAGGTAAGTGGATTAGCTTAGCTTAGATAATTAGTACTATAATACGGTATTGGCACAAAACAGATAGGTACAGAAGTCAATCTACATACAAGCGCGCTCGAGCAAACGCACCCAAAGACATTGTATTGTCTGTCGTGAGCAATGTCTATGTGTGCATTTGCCCGAGCGCGCTTTGTATGCAGATTGACTTCTGTACCTATCTGTTTTGTGGTATTGGACTGCTTCAATACGGTATTTGGCTACATTGAGCGGTTGGCACATTGGTAGTACGGCATTTCACGGTATTACAGTGAAGATAAATTGTACCATTGAAACCTCTAAGGACGCATTAAATCATACTTAGAACCAAATAAACTACGACTAACTTTTGGACATTATACTACTTTTAATTGGACAAAAACTCAAAAGACGAGTCGTTTTGATTATTGATATTTATGACTAAAATACAGTACCACTTAGGTTTGATTTAACCAACATAACTTAAGGTTTATTCTAAAAATTCATGTCCGGTTTATATGGCATTTAGTCTCTTAATTGTCGAATCTGGGACCAAAACCTGAAGCTCAAAGGAATCGTGGGGCACATGAGTCACTCCTTGCTTTTTACACCAGCGGACCAATGATGGTTGCTTCTATCACGCGATAAATAAGTGACAAGCATCCGTCACGTTTTGACAAAATGCGAGTGTGAGTGACAGATGCTTTGTGACTTACGTGATAAACGCAACCACCATAGACCCACAGGGCCCTTTAATCTTTTATCTTCGCTAGTTTACTTACATTTTTGCATTTTAACCAATTTTCAATTCAACAAATACATTTTGAGGAACATCATAGCGAGAGAAACAATGATGATATGATAAAATACTATGAATTAGGTAATAAATCTAATTAAAACTCCAGTTTTTACCTATTTTCCAGACTTACCTATAGGCACTGAGGCGGAGCGGTGTAAGGGAGAGGCACCGTAAGGCGGAGGCGGCAGGCAGCCGCCCCTTTCTGAACACGGCGATTTTACTTGTGTGCCTGGAATATATACATTTTATGAGGAATAGTAGATTACTGCAAACGTAGCCTGTTCACGAACACAGACACCATGCTTAAAAAACATACTTCCCGTCCTAGGCTTTCAATTTTGTATGAAATTCCAGTTATCTCAAGTTGTTACGCCGAAACGTAATACTTAAAAGCCTGTTATGAGTTAATTTCTGCATGTTTGATAAAATTATATTAATGTGTTTAGTGGCTATGATCTTTACGACTTGTTTGTTGTAGTTTACCAAAATGGGAATTATTTATGTGCACAAGTTTTTTTTTATTTCTAATTGTGCGAAGTCCAATATCCAACACAATTTTTACAAATTACTTATGCTAAATTTTCATTAATAACCGATTGAGCAAATTTGCTAGAAAGTTTATTAGGTTGGCATGTACAGTCTGATACAAAAGAGTAGAAATTACATAGTGGAAATACTGTCGTGTCGTCCCTTTCTAACCAATCTAAGAAAACGAGGACATATATTACCACTTTTTAATTTCTACTCTTTTGTGTCAGACTGTATGTAAGGCTTGTTCACGAAATAAAGTAGCCACGTAAATTCGGGGTTATTTAATTATATAGATAGTTTTTGATATGGTTTCATGTCATAGTTCAACACATATAATGTCTGGTTTAAGAAAAATATATATTGGATGTCATTGACTTGATAAGATCAAGATGCCGATGATAAATGAAAATATTTGTAAATTAATTATAGTGTCTTATTGTGCAGAAAAGGGCATATCCATGCGTCAACTCGCAAAAATACATAAGATATCTGAGATGGTGTATGAAAAATGATACAAAAGTTTGGGGAATTTAATACACTAGATGATCTGCCAGGTCAAGTTCGCAGAAAAGGCTGCGTTAAACCGAAATTGGACGAGGCAATAGTTGCGTCGTTTCGTCAAAATCCATCGGCGTCTACGCGAGATTTAGCAAAAAAGTTGAAAACTGCGGTTGGGAACGTGCATAACGCAAAAAAAGAAATAATTTACAGACTAGGAAGAAACAGAAAATCCCGAAAAAATGGTGCTGGCCTGCTTGAAAGAGCGAAATCTCGAGCTAAACTATTTAACAAGTTTTTAATAAAAAATCGCGACAGATGCATACTCATGGATGATGAAATATGCGTTACAAAAGACACAAACACGTTACCGGGACCCGTTTTATACGTGTCTCATTAATATTTTATATATTATATAATTTTTCAAATGATATCGTAGGATCGTCCTATAATTCTACTTAATTTTAGTCACCCTAGGCCGTAAGTGGGATTTTCTGTCTGCTACGCTGGGAGACAATCTCACCGTCACAAAACTTTAGACAAACCACGGGCGGTAATTCGTAAATCCCCAGATCGCCTATTTATGGCCCTCACCTTCAGTCCGGGCCACAATCACTTGCGATCTGGGGACCTATTGCGGGGCCGCGATATTATGAAACGGTATGATAACAATAGCCAACAGGGAGAGATGGCGGGAGATCGTGCGGAGAACTGTGTCCGCCTCTTACCACCGATGTGGACGCCTCAACGTGACCACCCCCACTAGACGGAGCATGTACGGCGACCCGCGCGCACCAACGATACGGTACGGCAGAACATTAAAGTATCAACACGGCGGGCACCGTCTAGTTGCGTCCATGTTTATGAGGTCTCTCTACACCACTTAACACTACAATATACCATGTTATTTATTTAATTTCTTTTTTCGTTGACGTACGCATGGATCATAAACAAGGACGCAACTAAACGGTGGCCGCCGTGTTGACACTTTAATGTTCTGCCGTACCATATCGTTGGTGCGCGCGGATCGCCTTACATGCTCCGTCTAGTGGGGGTTGTCTGTCCCTCAACGTGACCACGACCGCTCTGCCAAGAGCGAAACGACAGAGAAGAAGATGATAACAATAACAACGTTTCCATTCACGGAGGATCGAATGGCTTCAAGAGAATCATGGTATGGTCGTACAATACTTTTTCTAGGGTGGGGTTTTTGCCTCCAGGTCTGATACTCACTGAGGTCCGTGTCCATGGATTTGGGGTCGTCGAAGAACTGGTGGTGTATTTTCTGCCAGTCTATGTCGGCCCCCGGCGCCGGGCTCTTAGGGCTGCGCAGGCCGCCCTTGTGCAGCGCGCCGCCGCCGCCGGCTCCTGGGTCACCGGGACCCATCTGTTGACAAGACTCTATACTACGATTTCTAATTCAAGACCAAAAAAACTACCACAAGGTTGCCACTACAATAAAATATTTTTACAATAGTAAATTTCTTTTTATTTTTTAAACACGCTAAGATAATTTATTTATTGGGAACTTTAACTCTATGTTTTAACAAAATAACTAGAAATATTTATTATTACATAATTAAGAGAGGAGATAATAATAGTAGTTTATGCAACTGATACATAATGAGAGGCATTAAAACACGAGTGTGGTTTTATGAAACGAGCGTCAGCGAGTTTCATAATAGGATCACACGAGTGTTTTAAGGCCTAATTATGTACAGTTGTATACACTACTTTATCTACACTACACACATATCATAAGTACTCTAAGATGGGTTCAGAAGCCATAAGGAAATGACCGGCACCACTAGTGCTACCTGTAAAATATCTAAAAATGACATATACTAATGCAGTAAGAAATAAATCTGAACAAATACATAAACAGATTATTTATTGTAATAGTTGTAATTTACATTTACATTGAAACCATATTTTCAACTAAAATGTGAATTACAATAAACTTTTCTCAATTCTACTTTCGTAACAGCAAAGAACCAACAAACAAATGACAACAATAATGGCGGCAATTCGGACCTCCGTCAAGACGAATGTTTTTTTTTTCTAAATCATATACCTACAAACGAATGTATCCATATTCTCATGTCACCCGAGATCAAATGTCGTGCGGTTTTTATAAAAAAACATACTGAATTGACGTTTCGTATCGATAACAATATTAATATCTATGGATACTAGAATAGAGACCTACTTCAGTTTTGACAGCTGTTCCAAATTTAAACTCATAACCTTACAAAAATTGATAGCGTTATAACATTACAGTACAAATTTTACCTACTGCCACAGATAAGAAAGTTCTCATAGTTAATTTAATTGGTTGTAGTAATGCTGGTCATTTCCTACGGTTTCTGAACGCATTTTGGAGCACTAATGATATGTGCGTAGATAAAAACTTAAACATCGGAGATTTTTGGTACAAAATTTGGTATTGTACTTGTAACACTTGAGCATTTGGTGCAAGCCAAGAAACAAACTCAGATGTCATTTAAATGTTGTCAATTTTGACAGTGACGTATCTGTCGTAGTTTTTTTGGTCTTGAATTAGAAATCCGAGTTTAGTGTACAGGCTGGAAACTAAGCTATAGATGGATGAGTAAGTTTCGTTTCCATCTCTAACTAGTAACGGGTGATAACAAAAAAATGAGAATTCGTTCAGAGGTGTAAAAAAATACTCGAGTATCTTTTTAGCACAATTTGATATTATTGGAAAATATGTACATAGAAACTATTTACAAAATCATCAATGCACATTAAAATTGGACTCGTGGTCAGCTGTTCCACTCAGTATAGACATGACGTTGGAACAAGACTCTTGGACGGAATTCTTGTCCATTTTCCGCACACATGTTTTACTTCTTTATATTAGTTGGGTACAATTTTCAGCTCTCCAATTATTTTTGTATACTAAACTGCTCAAATAACCGAAGAAATCTTCAATCGGCCGACATTGTGCAAGGTTTATGGGGTTTCGGATTTTCGGTACAAATGGTATATTATTAGCGTCTAGGAAACGCGTCGTTTTTTTGGCGTAATGCGACGATGCTTTATCCGACCAGAACATATTCTCCATCTGAGTGATGTTTGCGAATAAATGCTATCAGTATTTTTTTCAAGCATTCGCTCTCATATACTTTTTGGTTGACCGCTAAACCACTCGGTTTGAACGACAGTTTCGAAAGACCTATGTCGGATATAGCCACATAAAGCATAACTTTCTGCTCAAACTTGTGCTTATACTTGTGTTTTATATCGTCTGGTGTTGTAACATTATTGCTGGTGTAGTATCGGTCATTTCCAGGTATATGTGTTTTACTCAAAGGAAAATAACTTTCATCGTCCAAAATGAATGATTTTCCTTTGTAATTGCGTATCATCCAGCGACACTGTGATATAATAGTCAGTTTTTGCTGTTCAGTGTATTCCGGTGCTTTCACCTTCTTGCGGCATTTCAGACCTATCTTTTTCAAGAACGAACAAGTGCACGGTTAGGAACACTTTATTTTTTCTCGCGGCATCTCGTTGGCTCATAGGATTACTATCGGTAAAAATGCTATGGAGTAGGTTCATCCTTCTCTTGGTCATTATCTTTGCTGGTCGCCCGCTACCACTTTTGTGATCTGTCGTCAAGGATGCAAGAATTCTATAAATAGTGGAGACTAAGTACATATTCTTTACTAAAATGATCTACAGTAGACTTTTTCCCCCAGTTATAGTTTGAATTATAAAAATGTTCAACCGTTTTCGCAGCGTTTCTTGTTTCGACACCATTTTGACAAATATTAATGCTAGAAAAACAAAATCAAATTAAGTTTAAGAACCTCAAAAGAAGTAGTAACAACTTCATAAACAAAGTTTTTTGTCTAAGTGAATAGTCTTGTTTTGAGGTCCATAGAAAGTTATTCTCATTTTTTTGTTATCACCCGTTAAACTACCGAGCACTTAATTTCACGACTATGGCGAGGACATAAACAACATGGCATCCATTTTGAATTTTAAAAATGATAATATGGTTGCTATTTCTGGAATTTATAGCCAATAAAACTTGAAAACAAACCCAAAGATGATAAAAATACATCATATCCGCCATGATTACTGTCATTTTTGAAATTTGCAACCCTAAAAACTAGAAAACAACACCCATAGCGATTTTTAACCCCCAGCAAAAGGGATGTTACAAGTTTAAAATATGTATATCTTTGTACCTGTGTGTGCGGTTTTTAATGATTCTTGGCTATGTTTGGTGGAAATAATCTCAGCCGTTTCAAAGATATTCAACTTTGATTGAAAAACAAGTGACAGGATCTCAGGCAATATTGAAGGTAAGAATTCCTAACTTTCCGATCATGTTCAAGTTTAGAAGCATTATTATGCCCCTTATTGAAATAATGAACTTTATTCTGCAAGTAGGCCACAAGGGCACTTTTACATGTCTGAGTCTACCGGCATTTCACAAGAGGAGACCACTGTTGAGAAGAAACGCCGAATGAAACTCAACAGTAAGTCATTATTAAATTAGGATCACTTGATAACCAACTACTTGAATCGGGGATTTTCTTCTAAATTTTGAATTTAGGTTGTTAACAGATGAATTACAAACACTATCTCTAAATAGATGCCTATACTCACGTTTCTCCTGCCATATTCGTCGCACTGTGGACCGTTCGGCATCCCGTGGTGTTCCGGCCCGCAGTCTCCGTGTCCCATCATCATCCCGTCCATCATTATACCACCTAGAGAAAACAGATATTACATTTATGATCCACTAAAACTTCGTGCATGCGTTTGAAATATATGCGACTTCTTTTTTAAGTAACAAGAAATTGTCATCTGAATGTGGTTGTTATTGAACAATCACAAAAGCATACGTTGGAATAAGATTGTGCTTTGAACATCCATCAATTACTCACTGATACGATCCTAGTGCCTAAACTCGGTACGATTGCTGTAATCAATTACAGAGTTCCTAGGGCCCCTCCGGCTCCATCGTCAGACCAGCCCCATGGTGCCATATTATTGTACTGTCATCAAAGTTAAGTAGGTATGCTCAATTCAGCTCAATAGGTTAAGTATCTGCTTTAAAATTGAGTTGCAAGATTCCACCCGAACAAACATAGTTAGATATATTGCAAGTTAAATTATTCATCACCATATTAACCGAAAGACATCTACTTCTAAGGTATAACCCAAGAATCTCTATTAGAATGGACTAGCGACCCGCCTGCTTCGCACGGGTGCAATGCTGATAAAATATGCATGTTTTATACATATAAACCTTCCTCTTGAATCACTCAATCTATTAAAAAAACAGCATCAAAATCCGTTGCGTAGTTCAAAGATCAAAGCATACATAGGGACAGACAGACAGAAGCGATTTTGTTGTATACTATGTAGTGTAGCAGCCCCGTGCACCGCCACTTAAGTCTGCCAACACTAAGCTATGATAACGATATATCAGTTATAAAGGTCGATTCACTAAAGCTGGCGTGAATGGATTGAATGAAAGTTATGTCACTTGTCACTTTGAGTGTTAGTGTGAGTGCCGTTCTTATACAGGGGCCTCCTAATATTTTGTAAACAACAACAAAATGGGTTTTTGTTATTCAAGAAAAATAAAAATTATTAGGTATAATATAAGCATAATCCGCACAATATTTAGACTAAACAAGTAATATATATGTCCGAAAGGTATATTTAACTGTTTGATACAAAAATATTTTACTATCATGGTGTTTTATGAAGACGCTAGTTTTTTGACATACTTTAGATTTTGACTGTTGTAAGGCAATGTAAAAAAATTGTACATATTGCTTAATATTCATGCAATCTGTACTGTGACCAGAATTAGGATGTGGGATGATACTATTCCATTGTCTCGTATGAGTTTAACCATGTGGGACTATGCAATGGTATTAACGTAACCCACATTTTCTTCTTGTCTTCGCGGCCTGGTAAAGGGTTAATGTCAAGAATTAATAGGTGACGGACGACTAGTTCGAATTATAAAAAACCGGCCAAGAGCATGTCGGGCCACGCTCACTGCTCAGTGTAGGGTCCCGTAGTTGCCCGTCCTTCACAATAGACGAAAATTACGAGAAAGATTTCAAGCCCTATAAAAAGGTCGTACACGCCAAGAAACAGTAATTACTTATTATCTTTTGGAAGTTATCTATAATACGTGACAGATTGAGCGAAATGTTTTAATATAGTTTGGCACTTAACCAATATGTGTAGCGTTCGAAGTGTAGGGACACCGCGCGGCACTTACGTCATTTTAAAGAAAATTATGAAATTTTGCGATAACTCAAAACGGCTTGACCGATTTTATTCAATATAGTTTTCATTGAAAGTACTAGTATTCGAGGCTAAGACCCATTCGATTCAATAAGTTATGCTCAGAAATGGCTCGGCCCTCCGTCAAGTTAAGATTACTAAATTTTGTTTGTCCGATGTTATCCGAAGTTGACCGAATATTCAAAATCCGATTTCATATTCTGAGTCGGAGGACCCAAAAGCCCCCCAATACCGAGTTTCAGCCCCCTCGGACCAATTTGAAATTTTCGAAAAAAAAAAAGCGCCATTTTGATTTTTTTTTCCACGACTGTACTCGGGTGGGGGTCCCCTATGATATTTGTTTGAGCATCCCCCTACCCATCTCCAGCCGTTTACGAGATACGGGACTCCAAAAAAAAATTTTCCATACAAATATTGTTTTTTTCGATATTTTCCGACTTTGACCGAATTTTCGAACACCGATTTCAGATTCATATTTGTGAGCCCCAAATGCCCCCCGATACCGAGTTTCAGCTTCCTAGCACCAATTTGAAATTTTGAAAAAAAAGCCATTCGTCATTTTGAATTTAATTTGGTTCGATAATTTTCACATTCATAATCACTTATTGTATCAACCTGTATGTAATCATTTTGTGATGCACACATAAATATGATCGTTCACTCATTCATTCCATTCGTGCCAGCTTTAGTGAATCGACCTATACTAGCTTTTGCCCGCGACTACGTCCGCGTGGAACTTGGAAGTATGGAAGCAACCTCGTACAACACGATAGATATCCACCTAATCACCTTAATTAATAAAAGGGAGCGCCTAAGCAAATGTAAGAGCAATTGTGCTTTTGGTCTAATCATTATATTTTCTACAGGGTCATCAATGTCATCATGAATTACTTACTCACTTTTCAATCTTTTTAGGGATAATTTCCAGGATGAAAACTATCCTATGTCCATCCTCGGACCTTAAACTATCTCCATGCCAAATTTCATCAAAATCGATTCAGCGGTTTAAGCGTGAAGAGGTAACAGACAGACACACAGATAGACAGACAGACAGACAGACAGACAGACAGACAGACAGACAGACACACACACACTTTCGCATTTATAATATTAGTATGGATGACTTACCATTCATAGCATTCAAGTTAGGCCCCGGCATCATCCTCGGCCCCATGTGAGGCCCCCCCATCATGCAGGGCTTCGGGCCTCCCATGCCGCCCATGGGGTTAGGCATGCGCTGTTGAAAAATGCAATGATTAAAAATCTGTTCATTTTATTTGTCTTTGACTAGTTGATGAAAAATGGTGGATAAACCGGGAGACTAAATAAAAGTTCGACCACACCGAAGTTTAACGAACACTGACGTAAAGCTACTATAAAACCTTCGGGGTGGTGAATTCTTAATAAATAATAGCTCATTACATACCGATAGCAGTGAACGGTGAATGTCCCATATCACATGTGTAAAGATGCGATCGGGGGCTATACGAATTGACGCCCGTAGTCTATTCAATGTTTTACGTTTGGCCTTGGCCAGGAAGTGAGATTTTCTCCCCGCTTAGCGGCGGCCTAGGGTCACGTAAAAAACCTAACATCTGCGATCTGGGACATTCACAAATTCACCGTCCTAGGTACGTAATGAATAAGAGATCAGAAGTGGTAGTGATACTGACCCCCATAGGACCGCCGCACCCCCTGCCCATGTGCATGTCGCCGCACATGCCCGGCTTCATGTCGGGCGCGCACGGGCCGCGGACGCTTTTCATCCCGCACATCGGCCCCATCCCGCCCATCATCGGCCCGTTCGGCCCCATCATCCCGTTCGGCCCCATGTTCCCGTGCCCGCCCATGCCCATGCCCATCGGTCCCATGGGCCCCATGCCGGACATGGTGCACGACGGGCCGGAGTTGATGCTGCTGGACATGGAGACCATGGGGCCGGGGCCCATGGGCGGGAAGGGCATGTTCATGCTGGGCGCGGAGTTGGGCGGGTTGTCGGAGGGCGGCTCGCCGGGCTGGGCGGGCCCGCTCTCCGGGAACAGGATCTGGTGCATCTTGCGGATGGTGGCGAGCTGCTCCTCGCGATGCGCGCGCTGCTGCGGCGTTAGGTTCTCGTCTGGAATTTTAACACCTGTAATAGACAGACAGCATTGTAGATTCGGCACATCACACAAAATTGGGCAAGTGCGAGTCGGACTCGCGCACCGAGGGTTCCGTACAAACACTTTTCATCCTTAAGTGGTTAAGTTAAGTTTGCACCTGGTATGTATAGCGCCCCATACAAATGAGGTGCAAAGTTAACGCAACCAACCCGTTTGTTGTATGGGAGCCCCCCTTAAATATTTATTTTATTTCATTTTTAGTATTTGTTGTTATAGCGGCAATAGAAATACATCATCTGTCAAAATTTCAACTGTCTAGCTATCACCGTTCTTGAGATACAGCCTGGTGACAGACGGACGGACGGACAGCGAAGTCTCAGTAATAGGGTCCCGTTTTTTCCCTTTGGGTACGGAACCCTAAAAATTACGAGGCTTGTCGAGCATTTAACTATTTTTTATTGATTGGTTAGTTTAGTTGTACATTCGCCGTCAGATATATCGCAGCATATAAGGCATCTGAATACGACTTATTAATTGGGCGTTACAGTACATGTTCAGATATTTATGAACGCCTTATATGCTGCGATATATCTGATGGCGACTCTACTTTAATCAGAGTTAATTTTAATTTTCTTGTAGTCGTGAACGTGCCCTGGACAGTTGTCGAACCCCAAGAGTCACTTTGAGTCTTTGCGCTCAAATAGTTAGTTTATCTAGTGACTTGGTATTGTCTTAACGATAACTGGCTCAGCACACTATGGCTTCTTGTGGCCGCGACAGTACATATGTCTCTTTTGCACGCTCAAAGTGAGAAAAAGAGAGATGTATTATCGCGGCCACAAGAAGCCGTAGTGTGCGCTGGCTCTAAGCCTGCTTGGAAGGCGGAAGCCCACGATTACAAATGAGTGTAACGTACTGTTGAAGTAACCGTTTTTGAAAGAGTCTAAGGACCTTAACCCTTTGACCGCCAAAGACGGCAAATCACGTCATCGGGAATTCGTGCCACTGACGCCAACGACGCCTATTGACGTCAAAAATTTCAATGGTCAAAAACATGCTAATTCAAACCACTATCTGTGTTTTTCAATCTCTGTTGATTTTGGAGCACTTTTTTTTTTGGTTTGGCGTCAGTGGCACGGCGAATTGCTTTGCCGCTTGGCGCTCAAAGGGTCGATAGGCCTGCTTGGAAGGTGGAAGTCCAAGAACGACACTAAAAAAGGGTGTGATATGTATCGTTCAAGTAACCGTTTTTAACACTTTCGCTACCAGGAACCCGCGTCGTAGGCACTCGTAATCATTGCTCAGATGCCGGTCACGTATTTTTGCTTAAAGAGCTACCCACCTAGCGGGCTCTCGGTTTCTGGGGTAGGGTTAAATTTTATATCTGGTTGCGAAAGTGTTAAAAGAGTCTAAGGACCTTACTGATGAGTACTCACCCTTAGGGCCGCCTTGGCAGTCTGCCTGCGTAGAAGGCGTGTCTCCAGATGAACTAGCGGGCGGGTCGCTGGGCTCGGAACAAGCGCCCGGCCCGTTTGACATTCCGTTAGACATTACGGAGGGGTTTTTCTGAAAAACAAGATGGCTGGTTCAATTCAATTCAATTCAACAACACTTTATTAAGCTGGCTGGGGCTGGTTAAGGTTTATTTTATTTTTACTCCATCCCAGTATTATAGCGGCATTAAAGCAGCGTCAGGATGCATTTTAATTCCTGAGTTATCACAAGTATGAGATAATAATGAATGAAGTTAATTTAAGTAGGCCACAAGGGCACTCGCTATATTGTTACTCACGATCGCTTTTGAACGTTTATCTATTGATTCAATGTACTTTAACGGTCTTCCTCTTTCTTTAGTACAGTCGAGTTCATTTACATCTACACACTTACGAGAACAAAAATATCTGAACACGACCCTATTGTCAGGAGCATAAAATCGTGTTACGGGACTGTACGATTTTTAGCGAGTAACTTTCCTGGTCAGTGAAGATTGTACATGTTTTTTTCTTTATTCTACTTAATAGTACAATCTAATAAATGTACAACCAGCAAAAAAATCATCTAAGTACCACTACCTCTTTTGGACTCAATATCATGAGTGGGGATTGTCCGATTTAGGTTCGCGTCTTTACGGTGGACACGTACAAAGTTAAGGACTTTAGGCCTAGTTTTCCAATCAAAATTATATTAGCATAAACGACGTTTCCCTTTCTATGGGCTTGCGTGTTAAAAACATAAATTCTATGCACACTGTTAACTATTGGCCACTAGGGTGGGTCATTTTTTTTTTTATTATTTCTAACGGGCACAGTTGAAAAAAGGTGCCATTCAGTGCCATTAATGGATACATATATTTTTTTTTATATTTCCGTATTATTGCCTCCGGATTACTCCAGAAAAAAGTTTCTAATGTATGGAGCACTAAAAAAAAAGTGGCCTTGTATATTATTATTTTTTGTTGTATTTCGTTTGTGATGCCCTACTTATTATACTCAGAATAAAAATACATAAAAATATTGGGCCAAATTTAAAATAATAAAACCAGACTTCATAACGCTCATTTAATATGGGCATTTCTATACCAACTTAAAAAATAGATCCGGAGGCAAAAGATCAACATCAATTACAATGCAATTTTGGTATTTTGTTTATATTATTATGAGTTACATTTTTTTTGCTATGCCTAAAGAAATAAAAGTATTAATTTTTTTCCCATACAAAAATGACCCACCCTATTGGCCACCGAAGAGACAACTTTTATTTTTTTGAACTGACAATGACCCGAGTATTATGGCGATGGCCCAAAAGCGGTAGACCAAAGACCACTTTCTTGTCTTACAGAACAATAATATGAGTACTCACGGTGTCCCAGGGCATTTCACCATCAGCACCGAGGCCGTCCATGACACCGCAGGACGGGGTGCCCGCTGGAAACCCATCCATAGGGCTCATGCCCGGGCCCATCTGCATCTGGCCCGGGCCCTTCATCATCATCATGTTGCCCGGCGCGCCCATCCGCCCGCCCATCATGCTCGGCCCCATGTGGCCCATGTTGTGGCCCATGGGCATGGGGCCGGGCCCGCCCATCATGTGGCCCATCTGGTTGGGGCCCATCATGTTGGGGCCGCCGCGCATGCCGCCGCGGGTCTTCGCCATCGCGAGGTTATTCAGCCATTGGGCTGGACTCTGCTTGTTGAATTGACCCATTTTTAGTGGATGTTTCTGGAAATTAAAATTATATATATGGGTATAGTTGTCAATGCGTAATTCCTTTGGGCACATTATGCAATCAACTCCTTGGTTACCACCAAGAGATTAAATAAAGAAAAAGATTGAATTTATAGAGGATAAACGCAACAGAAGAACTTAACTGCGTTAGTTACAAAGTTACAATAATAATCTTGAAATTCGAGGTAAATTGTACAAATAAGCACAAATGCCGGAGTTACTTGTATTGAATTATTAATTAATTAATTCCATATTTTTTTTTCTTAGAAGAAAACTTTATGTCCGAACCTGTTTTTGATATTTATTACCTTTGAAATACTATTGAACTATATTATGGCTTGACGAAACAAAAATAAACGTGATTTTCGCAGTGGTAAAATATGGGGCAGAAAGACATGTCTCACATTCCAATATGCCAACTAAAAGATGGGAAAAATAAGTTTGTCATTTAACCGAAGCTGCCGGAAAAGCCTATAGGCTTTAGTAGACGAATATATTTTATTATTTTTAAGTCAATTATTCGTATCTTAATCCACGCGATGCCGAAGTGGGGTTACCGAGACAACCTTGGGCACGTAATGAATTCGCCACGGCAATTTGTGACATTTACTCAAGTGTGCAGCGAAGATGCACTTATGTAATTTACATAGCGCTCTGTTGGTATTGTCAAATAACAACGGTTTTGTTTTTGGAGTCAACTGGTTTTAAAGTAAATTAATTTTGTTTCCACTCTGTAGTGGTCTTAGCCCACAACTCATCCGGCATACGGCAAACGTGGCCAGCTCATTCCTACTTTAACTTGGCCGATTTCCGAGCTACGTCAACAAATTGGGTCTTGGAGCGTAGAGTCGTGTTCCGGATTCGATCCGTTAATTTTACAACTAATAGGCTACACTGACAGACACCGAGTTTGAACTTCTGAGCTTCTGTCAGAGACCAAGTCTGAGCACCATAGGTGAGAACAGGAGTTCTTTTAATAAACGAATTTCATTTTATTTTTATTACAAGCTTTTATTTAGCTTGCATGGTATGTTTAAAGTATGTTTGTTCGGGTGAAATCTTGCAACTCAATTTTGAAGTAGATATCGTCAACCGATTGAGCTGAAATTTTGCATACTTACTTAACTTTGATGACAATACAATAATATGGTACCATGGGGCTGATCTGATGATGGAGCCGGAAAGTGGCCATAGGAACTCTATAATATAAAAAAGCAATCCTACCGAGCTTGGGCTCTTTAGAATCGTCTCAGTGAGCATTTGATGGATATCCAAAGAAAAGTACAGTCGGCTATAAAAGCTTGCCACTAAAATGTCATTTTTGACATAAACTTATTTTATTGTACTCACCTCTAAATACTTCTTAGTCCCCGGCTGCGCGCAGTGGTACGCGATGATGGAGTGGTGTTGCCCGGCGATCACCGATTCAGCACCCTTGTTCGCCATTAACGTCGAGAACACGAAGATTTGGCTCTGCTGCTGACGTTAATAGGTTGTGTCAGTAAGTGAATTATTTATAAAGGTTCCACTTGGTTTGAAAAGTAATTTTGAGTTAGAATTTACGGGTTTATGAAAAACTAATCGTTTTATGAGACACCAAAAAGGCTTTGTATAATATAAATATATATATATATATATATATATATGTCATTTGCACCATCGCAAGAAGATCGAATTGAACAGCATTCCGGTAAACAATGTTTTGAATTTTTTTGTAACCAATCGCAACTAGGGTTTCTGGTTTCTCGACTTTTTATTTTTCTCGAGATTCGAGAAATCTCGAGGGTAATTTCTCGAGTACTCTCGAGTCTCGAGGCTTTTTAAAAAAATCGTAAAAATTGACAAAATGTAACCAAATAAAACAAGTTAAATATCAAAAAGTAAGTTTAATTGCACCATTATTAATTGTATTCATATCAGTCACATAAATCATCATTAAATGACGAAAAACATAAAATAAAATCTTCCTAAAACAAATCAAAAGAACTTCTTCGAGTAACAATCTTAACTATATTAATTAACAGTATTTTAATCAGCCGGTTATCATCATTGAATGATGAAAAACATAAAATAAAATCTTCTTAAAACAAATCAAAAAAACTTCTTCAAGTAACAGTCTTATATTAATTAACAGTATTTTAATCAGTGTCTATTAACCGCGCGCGATTGTCGACGACTTCGACAATCGCGCGCGGCGATACGACACGCACGACCTTCACCGTCGAATATGAGTCGGACACTAACTGACTAGTGTAGCCAGTTTGGCGTTGCCGCTTCACCCCGTCACCCGCGCTGCCACGCATTTCGCGTCGTCTTCGTTTTAAGCGCCGAAATACGAAATGCGGGTGGTATAACACGGCAAAAAATTAAAGTGCATATACCGGTTGCGGTACTCGAGACTTCTCGAGTACTTTGAAAAAAAATCTCGTCTCGAATGAAGCCAAATTTCTCGAGTAGTCTCGAGTTCGAGACTTCTCGAGCCGAAACCCTAATCGCAACCCACTGAAATGGGAACCGTTTGGGACACCATACGGAGCGGACGCGTTTTCTTAGCCTCTGCCGCTCTGTATTGGCATCGTAAAAACCCGGGCAAAACAATAGAGTCACGAGACAAAAACAAGGCTCGACCAGATGTTTGCATGGTTGCATGTTAATTTCTTACCGCGTGTAAACGAATTCAACGCGTTATATCTTTCCTTCTGTCTTTCTTTCAAATATTTAGTTACTAAGTAGATAGCCTTGTGTTTGGTGCGTCTATATTACTCGGCCTATCCGTGAGTGTTGATCAAGTGTGTGCAATTCCGAGTCTGCAGTACTCCTCCGCCGCGCCGGCCACACCACAGCAGCTTAATTTGGTGAGACCGTTCCATTTTCTAATGCCAATTGCAATAATATTATACTCCTTGTCTACGGCTATGAAGGCCCGCCACAAGAAAAGCTAAGCGAGCCCAAAGGTTACGGTTTAAGAGTTTAAGCTAAAACCAGTACCAAGTTTAGATGGACATAGGGCGAAGCACGGCCCGTATAGTAACACTCTTTAACTAACGTCAATTATGCACCTTTTCTTGGAAATCAGGCCACACTTCATCAACCTCTACCTGTGGACCAACGGAATATAGTACGACCCAGCCGTCTCACGGTATTCGTCAGAACAATTATATCTTTAGGTATTTTAAGTTGCAAATAAACGGCACCCGCAACAACATCAGGAGTTGTTGAAAAATATACATACAATATTTGTCATTTAATACATTTTATTACTAGCAAACATTCAATAAAATATTAGTAATAATTTAAATAAATAGGCCAGTTAGTTTAAAATCCAGGCTTTATTTATTGGAATCGTTAGTATTAATGTAGTTTTAGGCTTTATCCACTGTAATTTTCATTACTTTTCCTACCCGAGGGACTTTCCCTCACTTCAGTACTTGTACTACTTTCCCATAAAACTTATATTTCTAACCGTAATTTAATTATATTAGGTTTAGTAGATGATTGTGGACAGTTTGTAATTCATCTAGTGAAATGATAAACTAACCTAACCTATCCGTCAGTCACTGTTTAGATTTAAAACGGATGGTATATAGTCATAGTTGCTGTACGTTTTTTATCCTTTTATGTTTTACAACCATAATCGAAAGATTTCGGCGTGCGCGTGCTTCCTGCTGATATAACCTACTTCGGTTCGATGGTGTGATTAATGCCTTATACTCGTAATTTTGTTTAAGTAAGAAAGCTCTCTGTAAGGGACGAAGAGGTGAACGGCCAGCTAAATAATTATTCGATTATATTTTCGTTTTAGTGTCTTTTTTTGTATATTACTACACTATAATTATGCTCGTTACATTATGTAATACCAAAACTATACTAAGAGTCCTGCCTTAAACCGAATATTAACCAAGTGTGGTGTATGATACACATCTATATTTTTTGCCGTAGGACTCAAATGGCATAGTTTGGGTAACTTACAAATATATATTAACCGTTCAACAGTAATAATTACGTTAGAGGCTACGAAATCAAGAAATGCAACAGCTTGCAAGCAATAACTTCCTAGAACAAAGAGGTCCCTTTTTTCATTGCCCTTAAAGGCCAGGTCACTTTGTCCCAAACACGTGCGGACACCGCTAGCTAGCAACAATTAGCCATTTTCAAAAAGAAAGGGACTAACATAAACATAAGTGCCTCGCCGGCTCATCCATAACATTAAACTCGACTGTCTTCATTTATCACGATAGAAATTTTACCAATTCCCAAGGGAGGCAATTAATTGTCTGTACCTATAAGGGCGATGGCGAACCAGTTGAAAATCGTGTTGATACCAATTTCGACCATCGATGGAGGTTCGAGGATTGCTCGCTAATCACTTGTCCGACGAGAAAAATTACAGTCAAATCCAATTAGACATTAATGGCAGTGCTTCAGACTTAATGTCTCCCGGTTAGAATGCTTCTCCCTTCGCGGAACAAATTGATAACACATTCGGAACTAGTTTAGAAACGGTTTTCAGGGTGGAGAAAATATGATTATATTTGCCGCCGTGAGTTGCTCTACGGTAACTATCTATGTGCATATGAATCACCAGCGATCACTACAATATAGGACACCCCATATACCTACGAATACCGCAATGCCAAATCTTCGTGTCTTCTACGATTTTGCGGAGCTCCGTCCACTTCAACAGTCCTGACACTGAAGCATCACTGATTCAACAATCCAGCCAAACCACGACCTAACCACGACCGATGTAATGCGCAGCTACCGATTAATTGACGCACAACCTAAAATAAACTAAAAACGCATGCTATCACGCTACCTCACAATAACAGCTATGGTAAAGAAATATCAAAAGGAAGTTAACCGTCATCAAACGGCCATAACCACGATGTCACAAGGTGAAGAAGAATGTGTCTAATAAGAACCCAACATGGGGCGAATCCAACGAGATCTCATACAGACATCAAAATGACCCCGCCATAGAACTTGATTTGGATCGCGACCGCCTTCCAATTTTCAATTATCACTAAAGAAACTTCAAGAAGTTACCTACAAAGACGTCCACACACACGCAATATTATCTCAACTGAAGTCGAAGGAAAGCAAGCCCAAGCAAATTTTATTCACTAGAGTAATCAGCCAGAAAATCTAAAATAGATAGAAACAGACACGGAATCAAAACCGGAGGACAATTACATACAAAAAGCGACGGCTCAGCGACATCAACCTACAACACAAGAACTTATCCTACGTGGTAACCGGAAACTTTGGACGACGAGACGCAGTCCACTATCCTTCCCTGTATATATTTACACAACTATCTGTCTATTTCCTTTCTGGCTCGATGCTGGTATTCTTGTCGGATCTCTCCCGTCGGTCCTCATCCTGACTGCAAAATAACCTACACTCCCAACCTGTAAACTTTTGGCTCCCCGGTGCCTCGGATAGGAGGGCCAGTAGATCTTACCGGAGCGGCAAAAGACGGAGGGGAACACGAGAGGACCCGGATGCGTGCCCCGTCTCAGAACCGAAAGCTCCGGCCAGGGAATGTTAAGGTTTCTATACTACCCTGAACGACTTCCGGTATTGTGCCAGTATGCGCTTCTGAGTCATTTCGTTGAGCTTCTTTGTCTTTCCCTCTCTTGCATGCTCAACGCCTCCGCGTCCTTGCAGCAGAACTGCTGGCTGGGTGTAGTCACCGAAACGAAACGAAACGAAACGAAACGAACCAATCGCAACCCACTGTAATGACATTAGTTTTAATACATGTCAGTTCCTCTATGTTAACCCCGTAATACCATTTAATGGAATGCACTCTTTTTCCTGACTTGTTTTTCGTGTAGTGAACACGTGTACACTTTATTTATAATCTTACGTTCACGACTGTGAATGGTTTTCAGCATTTTTTGGATTATTTTAAATATTTGTCTTTTAAAGAAACCAACACGAATGACAAAGACAGTGTTGACAAACCATAAAATCATTGCCAGTGTAGGAAATTAGTTCCAGTGAAATTCCGCAATATGGCGCATCCTCATATATTTCTGGTCAGGCTTTAATTCAATTCAATTCAATTCATTTATTTGGCCAAGCAACAAAAAACGTTACTTTTAGCAAGTCAAGTTACAGAAAAACATGCATTATTAACTAAACTAAATGAGGTAGGTACTATACTATACAATGTTAAAAATAAATAATTTCCAGGAGTCTATACAAATTAGCTAAGCCTATTTCACAAACATGATTTCTCCTTTTTTTAACTTAATCACAAAATTCATTTATCGAGTAAAACTGAAAAAAACATAACATTGAAAAAAATTGTTTGAGTTTACGTTTAAACTCGAGGTATATTTATATATTTGAAACAGTACTTTACCTCCATACTGCCGGCCTGCTTGCTGATGACGTTGGACGGCAGCGTCTGCGCCTCGCCGGACATGCCCATGGACACGCCGGGGCCCATGGGCCCGCCGCCGCCCATGCGGCACGAGCCCATCTCCGGGCCGTTCGGGTTGCGGCAGTTCTGGTTGCCGTCCTAAGGACATGGTTTATTGCGTAGGTATTTGGTAAAAAATAAAAAAAGAATTGGAACCTAATAACCCGTTCGGAATGGACTAGAAACTTATTTCTGCTTCCTTGACAACTTCTCTGAAACATTTGATCCTCCTCCATTTTCTCCCCCTATTTTTTTTTTTTTTTGGTACTGTCCAATAATTAGCTTGGTCAATAAACTGGCCACCTACTAATTTTAATGAAGTTGCAACCTGACCCGAAGAGTCAAGTTGCAGAAAAAAGACAAAGAGAATGCCTACCACACAGTGGACAGGACATTTTCTCCCCCTAGGTGTCTTGCGAAGTCTATTTATAATACTTCAATACTAGCGACCCGCCCCGGATTCGCACGGGTACAATGCTATATTATGCATATATTTTACATATAAACCTTCCTCTTAAATCACTCTATTAACCTTTTCTTGGCAATGTATCATACGTTCAATATAATCATCTTTTTGGATTTCTTTTTTTACTTCTTATTGTTTTAATTACTCTATAACAACGAGGCTTCAAATGCGGACTTCTCATTTATTTTGCCAAGAAAAGGGTAAAAAAAAGCAATCAAAATCCGTTGCGTAGTTTTAACGATCTAAGCATACATAGGGAAGAAGAACTAAGTATACTTTAGAAGCGACTTTGTTTTATACTATGTAGTGAATTCGCGTCTTCAGAAAATGTCGCCCTAGTCAAGGAGGATGTTCTCCCACCGTTAAGAGACGGAACATACATGCGGGTTATCAAAATCCGTGTCTTCTGTCTACGAATCACCGTGCATCAGACACGGGTGTCGTCGGGATTTTAAAACAAAACTTACCTGCATGTTGCCCGAGTTTCCACGCAACCCCGTCTGTGGATCCAGAATATCGTTGGAGTCTGAGGACAGCCGTTCCGACTTCAGCGAGCCTGGACCAGCCATATCGCACGAAGGAGACTTTGTCGGGTCACCTGTGAATATAAGTTGATATAATGTTACTTTCTGTATAGTAAATTACTAAACTAGAAATACCAAAACAGTTTCTAAGTATGTATGTCAAGTCTGACCCTGTGCTACATCACCCTTACCGTCTTTGTACATCAGCCCGTCAATCTCAGTCTTGATGCCACCGACGCCGATCTCCGCGGAGTCCTCCTGGGAGTGGGACTCTATCTTTACCATGTGGTGCATCACTCTTGTTTACCGTCGTTGTCTATGAGCCCGTCGATCTCAGTCTTGATGCCGCCGGCGCACAGCTTTGCCGAGTCCTCCTCTGCCGTGGTACGGCAAAAGGTCGTATCTTTATACGGATGTCATAGTAAGATACGTCCTTTTACCGTAGCATGGCAGTCCTGGGAGTGGGACTCCATCTTGACCCTGTGCTACCTCAATCTGGCTTACCGTCGTTGTCCATGAGTCTGTCGATCTCAGTCTTGATGCCGCCGGCGCACAGCTTTGCCGAGTCCTCCTGGGAGTGGGACTCCATCTTGACCCTGTGCTACATTACTTTTGCTTACCGTCGTTGTCCATTAGCCCGTAGATCTCAGTCTTGGTGCCGTCGACGCCCATCTCCGCTGAGTCCTCCTACGAATGGGACTCCTCTTGACCCTGTGCTACATTACTCTTGCTTACCGTCGTTGTCCATTAGCCCGTCGATCTCAGTATTGATGCCGTCGACGCCCATCTCCGCTGAGTCCTCCTAGGAATGGGACTCCTCTTGACCCTGTGCTACATTACTCTTGCTTACCGTCGTTGTCCATGAGTCCGTCGATCTCAGTCTTGATGCCGTCGACGCCCATCTCCGCAGAGTCCTCCTAGGAATGGGACTCCTCTTGACCCTGTGCTACATCACTCTTGCTTACCGTCGTTGTCCATGAGTCCGTCGATCTCAGTCTTGATGCCGTCGACGCCCATCTCCGCAGAGTCCTCCTAGGAATGGGACTCCTCTTGACCCTGTGCTACATCACTCTTGCTTACCGTCGTTGTCCATGAGTCCGTCGATCTCAGTCTTGATGCCGTCGACGCCCATCTCCGCAGAGTCCTCCTAGGAATGGGACTCCTCTTGACCCTGTGCTACATCACTCTTGCTTACCGTCGTTGTCCATGAGTCCGTCGATCTCAGTCTTGATGCCGTCGACGCCCATCTCCGCAGAGTCCTCCTGGGAGTGGGGCTCCATCTTGACCCTGTGCGCCGGCTCGTCGGGCTCTTTCTTCAGCGCCGCCGGGGTCGGCAGCGACGCTGATGGCGGGCGGGAGCCGTGGCCTGTTTAAATTCACATGGTTTAGCCACTACATGGCTAAAAAAGTAAAGCTATGGAAACCAGAAAACTAGGACAGACAGAGACAGAGAAACTAGGACCATAATATTTTCTTCGGCTAGCGCGCTTGGCCCACACATTTAAAGACAATAGAAATGGACTAAATCACGTATATTATTTCATTCATTTGAGATTTAGATTTTTCGAAGATTTACAGTTTTCGTTAACGTTCTCACGGAGTTTAAATAATTTAAAATGTATAAAGTTGTATTAGCGTATCTTTATGAGCTAATTCGATAACATACGTGTTTTATTGTCCGTTCGATAGTCCAATACAATTTCTGGTAGTATATTGGTATTTTGACGTGAAAAGAATCCTATTTAATAATCAGATCCCGGATATTTAGACCGGGAAAGTCATCCCAGCCATGACATTTAAACAAATAGGCACTACCTATTCCGAGCTCTGCTAATAAAGTGGTAAAATACAATCAATGTTATTAATAAATATAAATAAACGATGTCAGAAATGCAGAATATTTTAAATGCGCGGATGCGGATATTATATCTACAAATCCGCGGATCCGAATCCGGTATTAGTTCCGCACCAATAACACTTCATACGTAACTAAACACATACTTATTGTAGTTGTAGATTCAGTCTTCGTATGATCCCAAACACAATCAAGACGAATTGATTACATGCATGGCCGATAACTCGTGCTTTCACCGCGTATTTCTATTGTTCTTTTTAATTCAATACGATCTTCGTGGTAATAATTTACAAAACAAAAAAAAAGATGATAAAAGACGAGATTCCAAATACAAGTCTATGGGAACATCATTGCGTGGGCCTTTATACACATCATCACGATCTTGCAGCTTGAAAATATAATACATGTTTTTGAACCGGGACCAAAACTTGTCGTCCTTGGACTTGGCGCCCTATCGTCTTCTGCACCTTTAGCACAACTGTGACATGTGACTCTTTCTCGCGCGAGAAATATTACTTATCTCTTTCTTCGCAGTACTGTAAGAGAGTGACGGGCGATGCTATGTCGCGCGACAAGAGTCGAGAAGTCTAGTTGTGCTAAGATGGGCTGCTAAACATTTTGTGTGTTTTTATGATGCTTCCTGAAAATGTCGCCCGTTGTAGTTTGGTACCAGAGATGGGCATTAATCGATTAATTGATCGATTAGAAAAGTTAATCGTCAAAACTAATCGCAATTAATTTAATCGAGAGAGTCTTCCATTTGTGCTTTTTACGAAAATACAATGTCTTGTCCAGGGTCTGAAAGTGTACCTTTAGAAACTTTTATCCGACCGTTCCCTCTTTTCTCTTGTTACAGTAATACAAGGTGGTTCTTATAGAGCAGTACTCTAGGAAGTTCTAGGCAGGGACTTGGACTTACAAAAAATATCTTATTTTATCTTAGTTAATCTAATCGAGAGAAAATTAATCGAATTAACTAATCGATTAATTATTATTTTTTAATTTTTTTTTATTTATTTATAGCCTTTTAAAAATTTAATCGCTTATAATTAATCGAGATTAAATTAATCGGAACTCATACGATTAGATTAACTAATAACTAATCGTCAATTTTAATCGTTAATCGAGATTTAAAAAAGTTAATCGTTAAACGATTAACTTTTGCCCATCTCTGTTAGGTACCTAGTAGGTACCTACTCTGGTTATAAATATGGGTAGTGGATTGTAAATATAGTCTCATTATTTTCAAATGCAAGGACATTCATGGTACACGAATGACTAATGTAATGACAGTAATTACCATTATTCATATTTAGGTATTTCATACATGTCTGAATAAAACTAATGTCTCTTTTATGTATTAGACTATGGGGAGTTTAGTTTATTTTTGTCCTGCACTTCAATAGGCGCATAGAACTATTAGATGTATAATAATGAATTTATTATTTATTTATATAAAGTTTATTGCACAATACAACAAAAGTACAAATGGCGGACTTAATGCCATAAAAATACACAAGATTTTTAAAAACCTAGAATACCATACCTACACTGCCGTGCTACGTTAAAAAGTCGTATCTGACTATGAAATCCGTATTCACATACGGCCTTTTGCCGTTGCACGACAGCACATTGGATTGGATACCTACATTTGATTTTAAGAGTAAATTAAAATCACAATCAGTGTGACACATGCCGCGTCCTTGAACGAACGCTCATGATTAAGGTCTACGGATTGGACCGGATATAAATTTGAATGTTGTAAATTTTATGTGGGTGCCGGATGATAGGCGACGACAACGTGGCAGGCCGAGAAGATGGCGGGACGATCCGGACTCGTTCCTAAACGATTGGTAAGAAATAGCACCGAACAAGGAGTTGTGGAAATCGACGGGGCCTTTGCCCAGCAGTGGGACACCAAAACAGGTAATAAAAAAAATCTCTGATTAAAAAAAACAATATTTCTTACCAGGCTCAGCAGGGTCGCTGGGCTCGTCCTTGAGGCGGGCGCCGCCGCCTTTCTCCTTCTCCTTTATCATACCCCTGCGTGCCTTCGCCAACTTGACTGTATAAAAAAAAACATTACACATAAACATAAACAATATAGATTAAGGCTGACTTACAAATCCCCCACACAGCGTCGTGTCAGCGTCAATGCGGCGTCGACGTATCGTACAATTTGGTATGCTGAGGCTGAGACGATACCAGTAGTGTGGGGGTCTTTTACGTATCCAATTGCTGGCGCCAGTTTCAACGACATGATAACGATGGCAGGGTACTGGCAGCACTGAAAGCCGCGTCAGTTTAAAGCTTTATCGTGCTAAAAGTGACTATTGGTGCCAGCAACTGGGTCTTAATCAGCCTTTAGATTTGCGTCTATATTTTAAAGAAGTGTGTTAAATTTTGAAAGAAGTCAGTCGATCCGATTTTTTGCGGGCGCCTATGGTGTATTTGGATTTAAGTCAATTTTAGGGAGAAAATGATTAGGTCAAATAAAGGTAATTTCTCTAAGATACTAGTACTTATCAGTAAAGATAATACTAATACTGAGCAGTTTGTATTACAGGATGATCAATTCAAATGAGTCATTAGGGAGAAAACGAAAACTATAAGAGATAGGGAAATCTGTTCTTAAGAACCATAGCGTTGATTTAAGATTTTATAGAAACAACATTAATTTTTTGTTTTATATATCTCATACTAAATTGATCACCTGGTATACTGCTTTTATTCAATAGGTAATTTAACAAAATTAATTGTGCTATGTAGATAGCATAGCTATTTAGTGAGAAACAAATTCAAGATACAGATATCTGGATATAGGTATTATGAGTTGTTACACTGCTTGCCTGTATTTAGTTCCCAAACATTTAAGAACGGATTTCAGGGTACAAGGTAATTAAACCTATGATAAAATAATTAAATAATACGGTCTCATCAACAGTCTTTGAGTATAGAACCCTAAAAACCATTAATTTGAATAGGGAAGAGTGGCAATTACTAAATGGAAGAAATTATAAATTAATTAATATTCAAATAGTTTAATCTATTGCTTGGAAATATCAAAATATTTCATAAATTTTACTATATAAATTTATTTACATTTACTATTTAGCAATCTTACTGAGAGTTCTTTGGGATTAAATTAAGTAATACACATAACTTGCTAATGTCTTCTGTGTTATGAAAATCTAGCTTTTAATTTTGAATAATGAATATTAGATATTGAATATTGGCATTGTAAGTAATATTGTAATTTGAGATGATGACTATTATGTAAAGTCTATTGTTTCATGTGTCCATTTTGCATGCCAGTTACTGGTGAAACGTGTGTTTCTTTATCTACCTGTCTGAACATCTTATGTACCACGTTTTAAGCAGAATAAATGACTTTTGACTTTGACTTTATGGCTTTCTCTTTCATCAGGTTAGCAAAATCAAATATCCCATACTTGGAATGTGTGACATACATTTTTGTGTAAGATATAGAACTGTTATATTGTGAATGTGCGTAGCAGCTGTCGAACAATGAAAGGAAATGTTCAATACACGTATATTGCGAACATGCTGTTATTATATTCTAACAGTTGTCGAACAATAAAAGAAAATTTTCTATACAAAACACCTTGTTAGATAACTAAGCCAAACAAAACATATTACAATAGATCCCAGGAACTTGTGCCAGGAATAATAATCCTATTTCATGTTGTAAATATTTATTTCCATTAACCTTCAAAAGTTAGTAAGTTGAACAGATTTTTTAACTTGAAGAGGATTTTTTGTACTTTATGGTTATATTGGTTATGTGACATTTCATTCAATACAATAATTGGACAAGCTTCAGGATGAAACAAAATTAAAATCCACCTCGGTGACATTGGGTTTAAATGGTTAAGGATTTTGGAAACCACAAAAACACAAACACCCAATTCCACAACAATCAATATCAGTATATATAATAAGAACTTAATTTTGTAAAACCCTCTATAAATAAAATAAAGATTAAAAAAAAATATAACTTGGATCTCTTCAAGTCGAGAGTGAATAGGCATCTTCTAGCCAAGCATGCTCCATCTTAGGCCTTATTGTCACTTAACATCAGGTGCAATCGAGGTTAAATGCATGGCTATTTTAAATAAAAAAAAAAAAAAAAAAGGAGAACTTTACTGGTACAGTTTAAAAAAGTGCATGATTGGTTTCTTAATTTCTTAATAATTGGAAAGCTTTCACAGGATTAGAGATTAGGATTTATTAGAGGATAAGAGATTCCAAATATAAAAAGGTGATTACAAAATACTAAGGTGCAGAGTTTGATTCTCGACCAGGACCATAGGTAAAGAAGCATAATTTAGGTTACCCTTGCACTTTGATCTTTTTATGTAAAATGAAAGAAATAGGGTGTTCATTTACCCTCATTGTATTAAACTCACATAAAAATTGACAGGAATTTAGACTTATTATACTGTACCTTATATAATAATTATTTGAGATATCTCACCAAAATGTTATTCGTATCTTAATTTATATTCGTCTGACGGAAATGATTGTTTTAAATAAAATAAAATTGGAGCGCTTGTAATATTTTCAACTAACTATATTATCCATGTGTGTTCAGTTAGTTTTGAAACATCTCTGAGAATGTTTTAATACAACATTGATAAGAATATTTTAGCTTATTCAAAAGCTTTTAGGAGATTAGGTTCCATATGAAACCAACAATTTTAATACAACCTACTAAATAATGTTAATGAATTAAAATGCAAATTGGTATACATTTCAATATTGATATACTGAACTGAGTATTGTTACTAATCTTTATGGGTGTTACAAAAGGTATGGTAGAAAAACATTTAGAATGATTTATCATAGAAATAATAGCCATAAAACTCTACCAGTGGTAATGTCAGGTTACAAAAAGAAATATTTATACTTTCACTTATTGAATGTAGATTTTTAATGGACAGTGGAAGCAGTTTCGAAAAGGTTTCAAGGTATATGCTTGGACATATGATAGTGGTGAATGAGTAAACAGCGTAAAGACGCGTTTGTATACATACGTTACGAGGATGCCTTTCGTCACGGGCGATATTGGCACATGGCCCGCAAATCCACGGAGCGGCACTTCATTACGAGAATTTCATTATGCACCAAACGATCCAGAGATTATTATAAATAGAGATATGTAAAAACCTTGACGGACGGAACGACGCTCGCGGCCGTGCCACGAGCCGTGCCGACCGTGCCGTATAACACAACCACCCCTGATTGTATCCAGATATTCAATTAAAACGGGAATACACCGCAATTTGCCATAAAAATTCCTCGTTTAAACTCCATACATAAACAATGAGATCGGGTGTAGACTGTCGCAGGCACACCAAACGCACGTTTATTATGGCCGATTTATTGCCTCAGGTACGCCGTCCCGACGAAACGACATCTCCGGAGAAAGCGTCTAACATTATTTTATATCATTCGTGTGATCTAATTAAGGTATAACGATGGGTATGCAGCAAGAAACAAAAAATCGGGATCGCTGACATTTTTGTTTATGGTACATCGAGTCGACGAGATCCAGAATCCACAAATAGCGAATAAACGTACACGATTACCGCCTCCCGACGGATTCACTAGCACTTGATAACACCAAACACTGCGTTTCTTCTCATTTATGAAAGTTTCATTGTTAAAATATACCTGATTTTTAATTTCTTTCTATCAGCATTTAACACAAATCACCACGCACACACAACATAACACATATATGTGCACACATGGATACTTGAGACAATTTTCCTCCACAAAACAACAAAAAATGTTCAAGATTGCTCAGCGATTCATAAATGTTTGGCGCTAGTGTCGTGTCGGCCAAGAAAAAGATTGTAAAGCTAGCTGCTCACTAGAACAATATAACGGGATAAATTACTAAAAATATGTATTTATTTGACATGTTCAGTAAGGAGTGCTTATTTTGTAGTTATCGGTAAAGATAACGGTGTTGCGTTTGTACCTATTTTATTTGATGTACAGTTCTGTTTGTTACTCGCATATATACATCAGAAAAAAATATCATTACAAATGCTTTAAGAAACCATAAAATATATGTAAGGCTTGAAATTTATTTACAATTAAGATTAAAATATTTTGTTATAAACAAAATTCGAGCAGTTCAGGTGAATACATTGTATTCAAAAGCCATAATAAATTTTGTGTAAAGAGATGCCCATTGTATTACATTTCAGAAACATAATATCTTTGAGTATTTATTTATTTGTCTATGCTCTAAGCATAATATCAATTGATATACAACATTATTTATCTTGCGTTACCTGTGGGAGCACTTTTGCTGTCATTAAAATCATCTATCCTTGTTTAACAAGCCAATGTCTTACGCATATTGTTGAAAAGGATATATATTAATTAGCATCACTTTAATATTAAAACATGATTATGTTTACAATTACAGTATTCGTAGATTATATTTTTCTATTGACTGAAATAAAGAAAATGGAACATGATTTTATCAGTAAGAAGCTAATAAAACACTACCATTTCAAATATTGCCATATAAAAAAATGAGCATCTTCTTTCTATGTTATCTATGATCGACGTAGCAGATTGTCTATGATATGATGTACGGTGAAGGGAGGAGGGACGGACGGATATCGCTTCGTTGACGCCTAAAATAATTATTTCATGGTGTTTTGTGATAAAATCCATATATACGGAATACAATTAGTGAATTTATTATATACTTAGTTTGTGTTCGTGTGTAACTGTGTAATTAGGTGGCTTATTCGTTAATCTCCACTGATTACATTCCGACCGCTCCCAGGCGCAAAGTACGTCAGACGTTAAGTATTTTTCGTACTGTTTGTACTACTTGCGATAGTAGGCCGTAATAGTAAAAGCTGTTGGAAAGTGCATTTGTACGGGAAATTGTCGGTGAAAAAAACTATCTCACGTTCCATTTAATTGGAAGCGCTATGAGTTGATCGTTTAAGTTTGTGAGATATTGTCGTTTGTGGCCATTTTTCGGTGAGTATTCTAGCATTTGTATTTACATTTTGAAAGCCGATAGTAGCGAGCTTTGCGCTGGATCGTGTTGGGTGGGCTGTTTTCTGCTTAGAGCAACATTTTCCACGCTACACCTTACTACTATACGTCTGAATGAACCGCTATAGATCCATCTACTACGAGCCACTCAAGTCACGTTTTGTGAATAAGCAGATAGATTTTCTATAGTAGTAGGTTTTCGCGCATTTTTCCTCAGTATGCTTGTTTTACAATGCGAATTGGTGATGTATTCATTCAAGAGTTTCAATAAATTGTTCAGAATAAGACATGAGTATTTACCAAAAGTATGTATATGAGTACATCACCAATTCATTCTATATTGTAGTTATAATTAGGAGTAATGATAACTTAACTGATCTGTAATAATTTACCGAAATCGGAAAATATTATGTACATTGGAGATTTGCCTGTTTCTTTTATTTATCTAATTATAATTGACAAAGTATAAACATTCAAGTCAAAAGTACAAGCATACACTAGGCTAAACTAAGTTTATAGAATTATTTTCAAGCATTCAATAGACCTGAATGTTATGGAATCCTAGTCTGCAGAACTGATGAACACAATCTCTTTTACAGACTTGGATTTTTGAAAATTCATTCTATTGCAGCTTATGGATCAATGCTTCTATGTATATTTCATTGGGACCATAGTTTGTAGTTACACAGTCAATGTTTTTTTTTGACCAAAAGGGGTTACTTAATAAGGTTGTATTGGACCTAACTTCTGCTTTCGATACAGTTGATCACAAGCTTCTTTTACTTAAACTAGAACATTATGGTATTAGGGGTAAGGTTCTGCAGCTTTTAAAGTCATATCTGGAAAACAGGAAAATGCTTGTGGAAATGAATTCGATAGAAGACGGATATGAGAAGGTATACAGATCGAAGCTTGCCAAGATTGAAAGAGGTGTACCTCAGGGCTCAATTTTGGGTCCGATACTCTTTGTTATAGTAGCCAGTCTATTATTGTCTATGTTCATATATTAAGTATTGTCTTTGATACATTTGTCATCTGGTCCGTCTTATACAATATATTACTGGTGTCATAAAGTCAAGTCTTTTTATTAATATGTCTTAGCACACCACCTCGTACATGGTGTCAGAAGTCGTGAAGTGGTGCTGCAGTTAATAAAACAGTCGTCATGGCAGAGGAATGTAAAGTTCAAGTCGCGCAAAGAAAAACCGCAATGGGCATGGGGTGCGCTCCCATGAGTACGGTAGGCAATATGGCGGACAACTGGAAAAGATTTTTCCAATCCTTCAAATTATACCTACGTGCGTCATTGTTAGATGAGGAGTCGGATGCAAGAAAAGTGGCACTATTCCTTCATCTCATAGGTGAACGTGGCTTAGAGATTTTTAATTCCTTTCAACGGGATGATGAAAAAATTACGTTCCAGGAGTTGGTTCAATTATTTAATAATTATTTTGTTCCAAAAGCGAATGTTACGTATGCGTGTCACATGTTCTTTACATGTAAACAGTCCGAAAATGAAACGCTGGAAGAATTTGTTACCAATCTTAGAGGAAAATGTAACGCTTGTAATTTTGATAAACTGCAAGACCGACTTATCAAGTCCATGTTTATATGTAACATGCATCCGAAATACAACTTTATTCGTGAAAGATTGCTGATGCAAGATGAGCTGAAGCTAGATCAGGCTTTAGAACTAGCTAAGGGCGCAGTGATTGCTAGGAGCCAAAGTGAGTCCATGCATAGAGAGCAAGACACAGAGGCAATAATGTATATGAATCGGTCCCGGTCTCAGTCAGCACATAGATCTCAGTCAGCGGGAAGGTCTCAGTCTTCGAAGCCAACTTACCATCGCCAGTCATCAGGTGTCAATCATACAAAATGTGGAAAGTGTGGTCAGATTCACCGTCATAAGTGTCCAGCAGAACACGCAAGATGTCACAAATGTAACAGAAAGGGTCACTATCAACAAATGTGCAGAGCATCGCGTGTGAATTACGTAGAAACAGAAACTACCACATCTGAGCCAGAGTCAGCGTCTTCGAATAATTTATTTATAGGTCACATTAGATCTAGTCAGTCGAAGTCAGAGTGGTCAGTCAATGTTTGTGTCAACGGAGTCAACGTCAATTGTATATTGGATACCGGCAGCGATGCCAATGTCATGTCATGGAATGTCTACAATAGTCTTGGTATACAAAATAAATTGGGTGAATGTCAAACAAAAATCAAGTCATACAGTGGTAATTATATTGACGTCATCGGTGAGCAAACATTGAACTGTAGTCTGTCTATCAATAGTTCTTGTGTCACAAAACCGATATCATTTATTGTCGCGGACGTCTCATCACCAACTGTCTTGGGTAAAGATACATGTGCGGAATTGGGCTTGGTCAAAAGAGTGTTCAGTGTCGAACAACCATGTCAGTCACAGTCAAGTAAGTCAACAAATATGTCAGTCAACAAGCCGAGTCATGTATTTTTGTCTGAGTCGTTGGAATGTAAGTCATTAAGTCAATGTCAGTCAAAAGTTAGTCAAAAGTTAGAGTCAGACGAGTTATTAAAAATGTCAGGAAGTCAAATGTCAAACGCACAGTCGAGTGAGAGTAATTTGAAAGCGATAATTACTAAATATGATAACGTGTTTAATGGTCTAGGTTGTTTGCCGGGGGAATGCAATATAAAGGTAAACCGTGATGTACCGCCGAAGATCGACGCTCCAAGAAAGGTACCGTTTGCACTGTATTCTAAGCTGCAACAGGAACTGGACAGGATGGAGCAGATGAACGTCATCACGAAAGTCACCGAGCCGACTGAATGGGTTAGTTCTCTCATTGTCGTAGAAAAGAAAAATGGTCAGTTAAGGGTGTGTCTTGACCCCAGGAACTTAAATCAAGCTATATGTCGTAGTCAGTACCCAATTCCCACAGTAGACTTAGTGAGGTCTAAGATGATCGGTGCTAAGTATTTTTCAACTCTAGATGCTACCAGTGGTTTTTGGATGTGTCGTCTGAATGAAGAGAGCTCGTACCTCACGACATTCAACACGCCATTTGGAAGATATAGATTTAATCGCCTTCCATTTGGAGTCAGCTGTGCTCCTGAGTATTTTCACCGAGTTATGACAGAAAGCTTTGGTGATATACCCGGTGTAATGGTCTATAGTGACGACATACTAGTCTCAGGTTCAACGTTGAATGAACACAATGAACGTCTGAAAATGGTCTTCGAAAAAGCTTTGAAGCTTAATGTTAAATTTAATCGTGTCAAATGTTCGTTTGGAGTTACTCAAGTAAAGTATTTGGGTCATGTCTTCTCAGGTCAAGGAGTTACAATTGACAGTGACAAGGTCAGGGCAATTTCCGAAATGCCATCGCCTACATGCACCAAGGATCTGCAAAGGTTTCTTGGCATGGTCAATTATTTAGGTCCATTTATAGACAATTTGGCTAAAGAGGTTGCCCCGTTAAGAGATTTGTTAAAAAAAGACTCTGTTTTCATCTGGAATGAAAATTACGAGCATATTTTCAAGCGTCTAAAAAGTCTTATTTGTCATGCTCCTGTCTTAACGCACTTTGACGTGAAAGCTCCTATTGTCGTGTCAGTAGATTCTAGCAGTACAGCGGTCGGCGCTGTATTGTTGCAAAACAATCATCCGGTCTACTATGCTTCGAAAACATTAACTGTCTCTCAGCAAAACATGGCGCAGATCGAAAAAGAACTGTATGCGATAGTCTTCGCATGTGTTAAATTTCATCAGTTCATATATGGACAAACTATTACTGTCGAGACTGATCATTCTCCATTAATTACTCTATTCAAAAAACCACTTGCAGAGGTGCCTACTCGTTTGCAGAGAATGATGCTAAGAATTCAGCTTTACAGCTTAAATGTTATTTACAAAAAAGGTTCACTTATGTTCATAGCCGATACTCTGTCTAGGGCTGCGCTGTCAGAGACAAGTGAGGATGAACTTGACAATGACATTGTCGTGCATGTCAATTTATTGATAAAATCTTTGCCTGTGTCTTCAGAGCGTTTACAATGGCTTAAAAATGCTACAAAGTCAGATCAGGATATGCAAATTGTAATAAAATATTGTCGCCAAGGCTGGCCTAATGTTAAAAACCAGGTATGTCGACAAGTTCAAGAATATTGGCAGTATAGGCATGATCTACACACGGAAGAAGGTCTGTTGTTCAGAAGCAGCAGTATAGTAATTCCGAAAGAAATCAGGTCAGATATACTTAAAATCATACACAGTGGTCATCTGGGTGTCGAGCGGTCAAAGTCGTTTGCAAGAGGAAATGTGTTTTGGCCTTTTATGTCAACTGATATAAAAAATCTAGTAGAGTCTTGTCACGTTTGTTTAACGCACAGAAATTCTAATCCTCCGCAACCGCTTTTGTCACACCAGTTACCTAGTCGTCCGTGGGAAAAGTTAGGAATTGATTTTATGTCATACAAAAATCAAACTTATCTAGTAGTCGAAGACTACTATTCAAACTTTATTGAAGTGAGTCGTGTGTCTAACACTAGCGCTAAAGTTCTTATAAATACGTTGAAACCCATATACAGCCGTCATGGTATTCCGGTAGAAGTTGTAAGTGATAATGGTCCTCCTTATAGTTCTGCTGAGTTCAAACAATTCAACTCAGTGTGGGACATTAGACATATTACTTCTAGTCCATATCTACCAAGATCAAACGGTTTGGCTGAGTCTGGAGTAAAGGTCGTTAAGAGGATATTTACCAAATGCGATGAGTCAGGTTCTGATCCTTACCTAGCATTGCTCCAGTATAGGAATACACCGCGAGGAAGTTTAGCTTCTCCAGCGCAACTTTTGATGTCACGCAGTTTAAGGACTCAGTTACCTACTGTTTCAGAAAACTTAAAACCTAAAGTTGTTCGGTTTGAAGAGCATGTCAAGGTAAAAAAGGTTGGTCAAGAAAAGGCAGAGAGGTACTACAATAAAAAGACAAGGCCGCTACAAGAGCTCAAGAAAGGAGAGAGCATATACTACAAGAAAACCCCAGATAGTATATGGTTGCCAGGTGAAGTCAAAGAGGTATGTACAGAACCGAGATCTTATGTTGTTGGAGGTTCAGATGGTTTCGTTGGTAGACGAAATAGGCAACATATTCTACTCCCAAAAGCAAGGTCAGTATCGCCTAAGCTTTTGCCTGTATCGCCTAAACCTAGGTCTGTATCGCCTAAACCTAAGCCTGAGTCTACGTACTCAACACCATGTCTGACAGAGGACAACCAAGATACTGTGCAGGTATACTCTAGAGCGGGCAGGTTAATTAAGCCGCCTAGACGTTTGAATTTGTAAATATTAAATACGTTGTATTGTTGGTTATTCTGAAAAAAGGGGATGTTATAGTAGCCAGTCTATTATTGTCTATGTTCATATATTAAGTATTGTCTTTGATACATTTGTCATCTGGTCCGTCTTATACAATATATTACTGGTGTCATAAAGTCAAGTCTTTTTATTAATATGTCTTAGCACACCACCTCGTACACTCTTCATTGTCTTTTTAAATGATTTGATTGAATGGGTTGGTCAGCAAGTTTGCGATGTTAGTGTGGTTATTTTTGCAGATGATACTAACGCTATAATTTCCTCATCGAATATCGATGAACTTAATAAGAAAGTTAACGTTGTTCTTGAGAAATTTCATTTTTGGTTTAGTGTGAATAACTTAGCCTTGAATATAAGTAAAACACAGGTAATGCTGTTTAAGACAACTACAAGGAATAGGGAGTCACTAGAAGTTAAACTGAATGGTGCTGATATGGCAATTGCGAGTTCGGTTAAGTTTCTTGGCGTACGCATAGATTGTGACCTAAACTGGAAAGACGAGCTAAAGTCCGTGGAAAGCAGTCTTAGTTCGGCTTGTTATGCCCTTAGAAGTTTACGTGACGAGATAACTATTAAGCAACTTGTTATGGTTTATTACTCGTTAGTCGAGTCACGTTTGCGTTATAGCATTAAATTCTGGGGACAAAGTTATACGTACAATATCATAAAAGCCTTTGCCTTACAAAAACGCGCCATCAGAACAATGATCCGGATACCATCCTGGCAGTCGTGCAAAGAACACTATGTTCAATTGAAGATACTGACGGTGCCCTGTCTGTACATCCTCATAATACTGACTGACGTTGTTAAGTATCCTGAAAGATACGAAAGCAATGAAGAAAGGGAGGCACGACAAAGCTCGCGCCGAAAGGATTTAATGAGAACGATTGCACCGAAACTAAGAGTGGTGAAACATAGTGTTCGACATCAGGCGGTCACTTTGCATAATAGTTTGCCTAATGAAGGTGATAAATAATGTAAATATTTTCAAGGCTTAGGGATTATTTGCTAAAAAAGGCATATTATGATGTAGGTGAATTTATTAATGATAGTGATTCAAAAATGGCATGAACTTGTGCAGCTCCACAATTAATTTATTTATTTGTTGTTTGTAAAGTTTTGTTTAAATTAAATATTAGTTATGTAATTAGTAAAGACTATTGTATGTTCAATTTCTATTGTTAAATTTCTTATAATTAATGCTGTGAAATTATTGACATTTTTATTTTGTTTTCTGTGTTAGTTACTTAAGTATTATTTCCAACACAATGTAAATTGTTAAGGAATAAATAAATGAATGAAATGAATGTATTGACAGGTTATTGGTTTAAAGATGCAAACAAATTTTACTTTATTAACAAGTGATTTAAGTAGACCGTTTTGGTTGATAATATAACAAATGTATTAATTTATTTAAACTTTATTGCACATAACAGTAGTCAGCCAAATGGCATTCTCCACCAGTCAACCATAGGGCCAAACACCAAACAGAGATACTAGAAGTTGGTAATTGTGTTAGACTAACATAGTGTGCTTAGAACACTATTTAATTATTCATCCTCAAAAATTTTGCTTACAACTTATCTAGTTTAGGTATAGTCAGAATCAGCAAGTCTTTTTAGGCACAACCCAAACAGAATAGAATAGACATTCTTATGGTAAGTTACTATAAGGATGTAGCTTGCCGGTTCAGTAGCCTATAGAATATATAGAAGCAAAATGTGTGCTCATTCTACATCTCCGCCATCTGCTCTTACAATGTTACAAATGCTGCCTGCAACAAATGCTATTAAGTTGGTATCCCTGGCATTTAATTAATGGTCACTGCAATAAGAAGAACAATTAACAGTTTAACAGGTTAGGTCATCATTGCTGTAGGTGTATACCAATAAATGGAATGCTATTTTACAAGCTCTTATTTATTTTGCTATGTTTGTATGTTTGGGTCATATTTTGCAATGAAGATTTGTTTGAACCATTTCCCAGGGACGAACCTCACCAAATATCACCCGGGGGTTGAGGGGGGGTCAAAAATTAGCCGAAAAAACCTCATGTGATTTGTGCACAAGCCCCAAGCTGACACCCTGCGTTAACACATAGACTACTTTTTATCCCGAAAAATGTAGTGTTCCCATGGGAGGACCGGGTAACACCGCGAGGCGCAGCTAGTTAACCGATAAAGCGCATTGGTGTTCCTTTATTTTATTTAGAACAGTAGTTTTATAAAACGTGGATATTTCCAAAGTCAAAGCAGTAGGTATGTAAACTTGTGGAGCCTACACAAGATTCTCTAAACCCTGAATTTGTATACACAATGTGTTATTGATTTGCATGCAACCTCTAGGTTCCCTATTCATAAATGCCAACACAATTGATCATTTAACTTGTATAGCAACAATGTAGGTGACTAAGTATTTTTGTGCTGCAACTATTTGCCGTAGAATACAATTATGTACTTGACAAATCTAATGGGCACATCTGAACCTGAATAGATTCACATTTGGCCTGTCAGTGGTTCTCAAACTTTTTTAGTTTGCAGCGCATTTACCTAATGGGTAATTGTTGCGGCGCCCTAGCTAGTCGAAATATCGTAGTTTGGTTTCTGGAGAAACACAAAACGGAACGTCTCACGGCGCTCCTCTTACGATCGCCACGGCCCAGTTTGAGAATCCATGGCCAATGCGACTTATCAACTAATGTCAATAATTATGTATATTGGCTATTGTTTTGTTTTATCAATTATATTAGGAACAAACACAATGAAGAAAAACAAGGATACCATATTAACAGATAATAAGTAAATTTATGAAACATGTAATGTCTCATTATATTTTTAAGATCAAAGCACAGAAAAGTTGAAATGCGTAACCTGACAGAAGAGACCGGGAATCGAACCCGGTACCTCTGGATTACCGGTCCAAAGGTTTTTTATCAATAGTACAAGATAATAAGTATTTATCAGAAAAAAGATACGAAGTTTTATTGCTGGCTGTACTTTTTGTATAAAATATATTTAATTTGGTTCGTCAAGCCCAATGAAACGAACCCAAATTCGATGAGCTTGCGTCAATTTATTATAGAATTGAACTATGACCACCTTCCAGTTTCATCGTCAGTTCAGCTACTTGTCACAATAAATGAATATTGAATTCTTCTTCTTCAACTTAAGAGCTGCGCTTTTGCCGGTGTATCAATCGGCAGCCGACTCTTTCTTGGGCTTTCTCCTTCACTTCTTTGTAAGACATGACTATATCATTTTCTTTTATTTGCTCTACTAGCGACCCGCCGCGGCTTCGCACGGGTGCAATGCTGATAAATTATGCAATTATTATACATATAAACCTTCCTCTTGAATCACTGGGTCATTCCATTGTGACGGGTGGGACATTTATACTCTTTTTTGCCTACACTTTGCTTTATTTCTGCCAAACGGCAACGATTTACGTATTGAATAAAACATTATCACATACTTGAATAGTCATTGCATAGTGTACTATCGAAAAAAGTATGAAAATGTCATTATTATTATGAGAAATTGATGGTATAAGAAGTGTGACGGGTGGGACTTCAAAGTGCCTCTCCTCTCTGAGTTGACTTACACCATTAGCAATTGGTAAGAAACTATGAAACTTTTGTTAAACAACCTATTTTTATATAGTTCCTGATATTGTATAGATTATGTATTAGTATAATTTACGCAAATAACTCGTAAAACAAAAATAATGTTGCTTCTCAATGCTTGTGACGGGTGGGACAGTACTTTGTGACGGGTGGGACGAGTAACATTTGGACCTACAAATGTATGACAAATATAGACACAGTTCTTTTGTATTTACTTTAATTCAGCTCTTTAATGAATTGTTTAATGTTACAAGTAATCATTTCAGTAGTTTTCTTAGGGCAATAAGCCAAAAAAAAATTTTTTTTCTCTTCAATGTTAACAGGTTCAAAAAATTGATAATACAGTCTATTACCACATACTTTTATCAGCGGTTCTGGTAGAATGTCTAAAATCTGACTAGTTTTAATGAAAGAGACATCTTCCTCATTCATTGGAATGCGTGTTCTAAAAAGGAATACCACCACCGAATTAAGCAATATAACACATATAATTTGCTTTAGTATAACCCAGCTACCTTTAAATAAAGTTAAAACAACGATTTTATACTCACTAAGTCAGTTTTATCAGATAATCCATTTTGTTAACCCGTCACTGTGACGGGTGGGACATACTTTGAAACGCGTTAAAAGCAAAAAAATTATTTACAAATGCAGCGCGTTTTTAGCTAAAATAATAGCCCTCACCCTAATTGTTACTTTCACAAAGCAAGACAACAAGAGATTAGATATTTTTAGTTTAAACAAGAAAAAACATTGTTTTACTGTGACGGGCGGGACATGAGTTAAGCATTTTGTAGATGCCCAATAAATCCTAACCATGAAACTTTATTTATAATTACTTACCACTAGTTTAAACTGCGTTAAATATATTTTCTTTTACACGTATCACTTTCTCCGTAATGTTCAGAATAGGCGCGAAATAGTGCTGCTAACTTAGAGTAGAAATAGGCTAACATAGACAACTGGCGCTAGGGGTACCTTCAGAAACGAATAAAATGCAAGAAAATGATATAAAAAGGAAAAAACTCATTGATTAATAAAACAAGGTATAATGTTCTATTCTCTGGATATGGATTTAAGTATAAATTAAGTTATTTATTTTTTATGCCTATGGTGTCGGTTTCGCTGGAATGACCCTCTATCTATTAAAAAAACCGCATCAAAATCCGTTGCGTAGTCTTAAAGATTTAAGCATACAAAGGGACATAGGGACAGAGAACGCGACTTTGTTTTATTCTATGTAGTGAACTAAAATATTGAATTATCATCTGCAAAATTTCAGCTTAATCGGAAACCCAATGGTAATAAATAGTTTATTACGAAAAATGTAGAAAAGTTTATGGATTTGAATAGTTTTTGGCGGAAAATCGGCCAGAAAAATCTAGTAGGCCGTTAGGCACTACGGTTTACTTCAGACTTGACTTGAGATAGTTGACACGTTTGTCTACGGTTTTTAAATGACGGAGTTCTGAGGGAACAATCATGAAATGACCTAAATAAAAAAAACTCCCGACCCAGCTGGTCATCATGAGACCCTCATTTAATGAGTGGCTTGAAAATGTTACTAGACCTGAACATAACCACGAAGTTAGACATTCTTAGCTTCAATTTTGCCTGAGATTGTGTCACATATTTCAATCAAAGCTTATCTTGTTAACGGCACCAAACATGAACCAAGTATGCACAAGGCTTTCGATTTAAAAAACGCATTCGAATCGGACGATCCGTTGGGACAGAGGTTGGGAGCTACGATGCCATAGACGCACACATGTTAAACTTAACACCTCTCTTTTTAGTCGGGGCTTAAAAAATACAAACTAATTGAGAATCTGTTTTTGGAAGTCAGTTGAAAACAGCAATTCCCCAACACCATGTCCGTTTTTCCAGCAATTATGCAGCATCCATATTTCTCCAGCTAATTGCAGTAATTAACCTGGTTATCGGCGGTGTGAATAACCGAACATTGTTCGCGTACAATGGATATTTTCTTTGTAACAATTTCTTAAGTGATAAAGACGTTATTCGCTTTTACTTTTTTTTACAAGCTTGTTGATTTTATCTGATCTTTACGGTGATTTTCTGGCTGGTTGCGTAAATCCACTTAATAAAATTATACCGAATAACAAGCATAGCTTAAAACGATGAAACTAGACTATTAGTGGTGTACCTACCTGGGGGGTTTTACTTTTACATAAAATAAAAAAGTATACTTAACTAAAAAGTGCTCTTGTATTTTTCAACGAAAACGCGATATTATATTCAAACGTATGAATTATTTTTTTGTGTTCCCGTCGCTTTTTACATCACCTATTGAATGTGTAGTTTATTTTTTGATTAACTTCTCGTTAGCAATAAGACCACCTGTTCCTCTTTTGTAAACTCACTTTAGCTTTAGTGTAAATAAAGCATTTTGTATTCTATTGAAAGCAATAGGTAATTAATTTGTCGTGTCACTTGTGTCAAGGCCACATGGCGGCCTAGAAATCAAATTGTTTGACTGATGGATAGCCTTTAATTCGATCTTAATCCACTTTGTAGGAACATCGTATACGTCGGCTTAAGCTTAGGCTTACTACATCCACGACAACGCGCGATTAGCCGCGAGTGCGTGGCGAGCGGTAAAACAAAAGCATAGCGATATATGAAGCACGCCACGAGCCGCACCGCGCGGTTGCCGCCGTATTTGTTACCACGCCGCGCCGCTCGCCGCTAAGACCGAGATCGTGGCCGGTCCGACAAGGGTAGAGCTGCCATCTCTAAATTCCCCTAACCCGGACAAAGACTAAAAACCCGAACATTTGGCGTAAATAGCATTTTTTCCCCTGACGTGTCCTAAAATAATATAAAAAAAATACTAAGCTAGAAGCTATAGCCTTGATTGCGCTTTGTCTTATTTATACGGGTTTTATTACCTACTTTGTAAACAATAATGCCGGTAAATAATTAATTCAATAAGGTGTTTCCTCACATAAAAAGTGTCCGGGTTTTCCATTACACGACACTTTCTGAAAATCCCCCGGACGGCCTCCAAACTAGGACAAATCCGGGGAAACCCGGACGGGTGGCAGCCCTAGCTACGGGCCATTTAGAAGGAGTGTGAACTCGGATATGAGTTTCATCCCATTAGGTACTCGCTACCGACGTACGAAGAGTTCAATCACTCGTTCCAACCCCACAATGTAAACTCAAGTCGAGTTCAAGCCCTGTTGAAATTAGCCTTTATAGCACCTCTAGCACAACTGTGACACGCGAATCTTTCTCGCGCGAGATATACTACCTATTGCTTTCTGTACATCATTGTGAGAGAGTAACGAGTAGGGTTGCCATCTCTAAAACCTCGCTACCAGGACGAGAAACGTGAAAACCCTGGATTTTGGAGCTCAGAACCCAGACGGGCGGACATGTCCATATTTTGGACGTCTTTCGACGTACTGTGCGTGAAAATGTTAAACCCGGACTACAAATAAAACCCCGCCCGGACGCTCCCCGGACGCTCCCTAAACTAAGGACAAATCCGTGGAGCCCGGATGGATGGCAATCCTAGTGATGATATGTCGCGCGACATGAGTTGCGAACCATAGTTGTGACTGGCTGAGCAGTTCATTATTATAATCGATGGAATTTCACTTGTTTCAGGTAAAATCTCAGCTGAATCTTTTCAAGCTTTGGCAATGGCGCTCGGAAGTCGACAGAGACACTAGGGGAGGTTAGACAGAAATGATAGCAGCACCACAGACATGGACGGCGTAAAGAAAATACATTCGGGGACTTTATACCGGTAAGTAACAAGTTGTGATACTCATGATGATGATATCTTCTTCATTAAGGTCCGATGCCAGCAACTTTTTAGGTGGATTCGTCGGACTGCTACAACGATGGACGAATGATCTAACGCCAATAGACTTAGTTTCTAATCATTCTTGTATGCGGATCACAGCGCGCTCAGTGAAGCTCACTGTAATTATTGAAGAAATTAGCACATTTGCAGTCCAAGCAATGCCATAGTAAAGTGTCCAACGGCCCCGGGTCAAAAAAAAATAGATTGGTACCTCTTGTCAGTTAGAGGCTTGCCCTAGGACTCCTGTGTTTTTCGCGGTGACACGTTCGTGATCCGGTGTCATCCCTACCATTGCCTCGAGTGGGCATACCATGGAGGTTTAGTCGGTAGGTCGCTGTGTCTCAGTGGAGTCCGACATACCCACGCTCTTCCCTGTAGAGATGGGATCCTATGAGGATTACTCCATGTAAGAAAAGGGCTCCAGTGTTTGGCCAAAGTTCATATGAATTCGAGGGCACTGCACTTTGGTGGCTTATGTGAAAAAACTTCAACTTATATGATGGTGCGAATGGCGCCCAAAATAATCGATGGAATCATTTCGTCCTTATCTTTTGATAATAACACTGTGAGTCATTAATTACTTACTTATACCTACAATAACATTTGCAAGCTGCTAATTGTATGTATAATGAGGTATTTTTACTTAAGCATGTTTAGTAGGAAATTTTTACTTTACACTTCAATACCTAATGTAATGTAGTAATGTGAATAAATGTGACACAGATATCGAAGCTGTCACAGCTCAAATAAATTTACAAAATTCGACACGCCTTCTCCATCAACGGGTTCAAGTTCAGAAGTGATCCATCTTCGTTTTGTATGATGCCATCCATTTGATTGACAGCCATTCAGTGCCGCAAAATAACACCTACCTCGTTCACCTGTAACACGTTATGCTAGGGTTGCCAACGTTTAAAAATTCGCTAAATAAGTGTCAATGAGTAGAGGAGTAGTGTAACTGCACTTCGGTGTCGACAGAGAAGTGTAGTATTAGCTACCTTTTTCATTTTGGAAATGTTGGAATAAGACTGAGAAATGACCCGCGACAAGCTAAGTCGCGGCTTAGCTAGTATAATTCCGTGGCATTCTTAAGCTGTGTTTCAGCAGTTGAGAGTAAATTAAAATGTATGCAATTCTCAAGTCACTAAGAAACAAAGCAAGTGACCAATTAGCAATTGTCAATTCCTTTTTATTGCGGCGAGATTACTTCTTTTTTAGTGAGTGAGCTTTAATAATTCAGCACCAAATATGATCAGCGTCCAATGCTCTTACATATGCGATATACGCCCCAGTAACTTTGTGCGATGTGTCTGTCGTATCCTTAATTATGATATAGTGCCTGGACGGTCGTATTGTCTGATAAGTGGCAGCCCTAGCTAAATGTATTGGCTTCTAGAATCGTGAGTTGATTTAAGGCAAGTTATCGCAAATATTCTATTTTCATTGATACGAGATTAATCCTTTGAGTTGATAGGTTGACATTCTGTATTTAATTATGATTATCGCAGTCTAATATGTCCAATACTCGTATTCTTGATAGAAGCCCGAGCAATTTCGAGCTTTGTTTTTGTCCCTATCTTGTAACTGGCAACCCTAGCTACTTGTAGCTTGAAGTTTAAGTCAATCTCTCGCAAATGTTCCTTTAGTAGCACGAGATTGATCATCAAATGTGGCTATCGGTGCAGTGCACTTAGACGCTCAACAGATGCCCGAGGAAATCGCCGCCGCAAGCCAAGCCTCCATCCTTAATTATGACATAGTGCTCGAACGATCTCACTATCTGGTAACTGGCAACCCTACATGTTACTTTCATATCATAGGCGTCTAGACTCGCGGCTTTAGAGATAAGTCGGTGTAAACCGCGTAAAGATTTATCGCGCCCCCGGTTTAATAACGACGTCTGCGCCTTACATACTTGTAGCAACGTACGTCTTTTTTACACCGAAACATTTATATCGTACCCGGTTTAATAACGCCGTATGCACCATTCATACACGTAGCTACATAAGTCTTTTACACATACGTTATATCAAAAAGCCGCTGAGACACTTGGGGACGTTTGTCATGGACATGCCGCGAATTTTAAAAGGTTGGTACACGATGCAGATAGCGTCACAAACAACTGACCAAGTTTGTATTTCGTGGTAATTTATATCTACCTTTTATAACGTTTTTCGCACGGCTTTGTGTGTGTGGCATAATTATATTGTTTACTAGAAGGTACTCGCTACTTCGTACGCGTTATTTTTATCCATGCATGTCCACTATGTCCAGCTATCACTATACCGAAATTGGTTCAAATTTGTCCAGTCGTTTCGGCGTGATGCGAGGACAAAGGAAATTATGCCCAACAGATGGCGCCAGACTGGCATGGCGTGGCGCCCCATACAAAAAAGACGATACTGCATAACGCTATTAAGATATTCCTTGATATCAGAACCCCTCTCAATAATTTTCAATACAGATCTAGAATTTTATGATAGTATAGAATAGCAAACAAATCACAATGCTTGAAATCTACTCCTACCAGTGTCCAGTTAGTACACTTACAGTACTTTTATCTCACGAGCGCGGGTGAGCCATGTTTGTGTGAGTAATGTGCATACACATTGGCTCTGTGTGGGTGAGCCGGCACTGAACGCTCCCGAGCTCACCCACACAGAGCCAATGTGCATGTACATCTACTCACACAAACATGGCTCACCCGCGCTCGTGAGATAAAAGTACTGTACCATGATTTGACGTGACCGTACTCGCTACCGCCACCGTAAACGATTTGTACGGGGAACAACACAGCGCCCCTACCGGTCACTTTGTAGAACTACAAATTCTCCATAGAAATCGTTTACGGAGTCGCTAGTTAGTACTGGCACTGTAAACACATGGTAAGGCTACAGTCGAAATACCTACCATTTTATTAGAGAAATGGAAACAAAACGAACAGTACAGGAATATTTCGTGAGCATCGTTTAATTAGTAACTTTCCGACCTGGGAAGCTCGTGAAACTCTTAACTATCCCGGTTGATAATGACGACGGGGACATCGAAAAATATTCGGGAATGTGAAACTGGGTTTCGTTTGACCGAAATGTTAACTTTATCGTCATAATTGACAACATTATACTTTTTTAACCGGGCTTTTTTCAAATACTATCAAATAAAGGATAAAAAATTGAATATTACGACATTTATACATTTTCGAAACTATCCCAATTTGTGATTGAAAATTTCATTTCAAAAGTTCCTCATTCTAAAAGAGAGTAAGCGACATGTAATTGGTTACAACACAGAAAATCATAGTCTGACTATTACTAAGGCAGATTTAGTATGCAAATAGTACCACTGTTATTTTTGACATGTTTTCCACAAGGTGACGGTCATGTAGAGGGCCGATTCCTAGATGACACTGCTTTCACAGATAATAAAATTATTTTAAACTGGTCAATTGGTTTCGGTCAATTCTACACATTGCAACATGGCAAATAATGAATTAAATTAAATTGGCTCCTGCAAGTTGCAATAGCTAAAGTTCTGTTAATAAGAAACGCAAATACTAAACGTCGATTTTCATAAATAAACCCAGTAAATAAACGTCAAATCCTAACACCAACTGCATTTGGAGATTTCGCATTGAAGCATATTGCTTTTCATCTACAAAACGTCGTTAATGCCACGAATTTCTTAATAAGATAGGCTTTTGTGTGGCTATATAGACCAGGCATTTCAATAGACGCCAAAACATTCAGCGCTCGTCAAAAGTTGCTCGTAGCGAGCTATCTCGGTGGTGCAGTCCTGTTATAGTTAGATATAATGGTGGTTTAGTTAGTTCGTTAGTTAGTTTTAATTAGGGACCAAGTTCTATAGAATGGATTCGTGGATAACAGTAGTAGGGATTCGCCGATACTACGATACGGGGCGGACGGGCCTGATGGGCGGCATCCAGGGCGGATTTGGCGGACCACGAAACCTAAAAAAAAAAAAAAAAAAAAAAAAACAAATAGCCCCCTACTTGGAGCGTTTGGAATAGGTCCCAGGACGCTCAGACAGCTCTGTCAGGACTTACAGAACGCCCTACGCTAACAATGCAACACCTTCCCCGACCCATCGACCCTTTTCTATTGTCTACCCGAGCTCGGGTTTTATTGCCCTCTCGGACGCCGAGCTCACTTTTATTACGGTCTACTATTGTTTCCCTCTTTTATATTTCTCTTTGGCTTCAACTGCCTACAACTTCCTTTCCAAACGGTATACATCTTTTAAGAACATTCTTTAGGTTAAGCTGGACAAATACCTAAACATCTCATACCTAAACTATCAGACTAGGTCCGCCACCTTGGTTCTTATTGGAATCGCTGTTTCAACCCAGCCTGTCTCACATCGTCTCTTTACTCCAAGGTTTCTTACTACGTGATGTGTGCTACGGTGTACGTATCACTAATCTAAGCTAACCTATGCTAGATCACAATTCTAACCTAACCTAACCTAAGCTACAGGACTACGCCCAGCTAACGCAGGATACGTTAACTGACTACTTAACTTCAGGTAGCCTTACTTCAAAGTATGTATTTTGTTACTCACTACATATGCTGCATTTGGAACGTTGTTCTATTTATATATTTTATCTTGTTCAACTTAACATTACTTCTAACTTAACTATCACTTAACTTCAAAAACTAATTTTGAAGAACTGCTTTATATACTTACCTACTTAAAACCAGCTACGAGCACAGCACAGTTGTTTTGGTCTTAAGAACGCTGTTCTAACCTAACCTAACCTTGCATAAATTTGACTACGTACTCAATGTTACTTTCATTTCTTTTTTGTAATAACCGACTTCAAAAAGGAGAAAGTTCTATGTAAAAATATTGCATGTAGCATAAGGATAATACGAATCTAATCTTACAATAGTAATGCGGTATTTTATACAGTAATAACTGCTTCAAAACTATACTAACTTATTTAAGCTGTAAGTTAAAAATACGAGTTCTATTTTTGCATATTTATTTATTTCGCCAAATATTATGTTCTTGAATAGATGCTTAAGAAAATACCTGAATAAACTTTGTAACTTGTACTAACGTGTATTTGTAGTGGGCTGAACTAAACTCGTTGATTTTTTAATTTGTTTGTTGGGTCCATATTGTTTGTAAAGATTTATGACAGGTTTCTTCTCCGAATCATCAAAAGATTCGAAAGTCTATTATAAATTTTATTACTGTTTGTTGGTGGCTGTTGGGCGCGGTACAAACTAGTCGAAACGTGATTTTAACGGTAATCTATTGTCACATCCTTATAAAAGCCGATGGACAGTGACGATCTATAAGTATTCAGAACCGAGTCGTGCTTGTTACCAGAGCTCTCTCAGTGTACAGTGACATAGTGTTGAATCGTGCTACAGTGCTTATAAAAAATGGCAAATGTAAGTATGTACTATTTTTTATAAAATATGTATGTAGTATTTTTATGTACTATTTGTTTAACAGTGTTTTTTTTTTCTGTAACTTGTGTTCATCGTGTTACTTGTTAAGTGTGTTAATCGGATGTATAACTTATTGTTGAATATTGTTACAGTTCACGGAAAACACTTTCAAGAATTTTTATTACCCTGAACCTGAACATGATGATTCAGGGAGTGATGAAGAAGGCACACTCGGTTTTAAAGTGAAACAAGCCATAGCGAAGAAACGTCCTGCAAATAGTATCGAGAGTTTCTTTGAAAAACCGCAGAAAAAAGTGAAACCAGTGAAGAGATCTTCCAGTGTGTCGCAAAGTTCCCATACCGGTGTTGCTTACCTATCTTCGGGTAAAGACGATGCTGCGTATGCATCACACCTTATTAAGATAGAAATATACGATCTTGAAAAAGTTAGGAACATCGCACCAGAAGAGCACTGGAAGCACGCCGATGTGAGATTAAAATCTTACATCTCAACTGAGCAAGATCCACAGCTTGAGACTGTCCGTGATGTGATATACAACATAACGAAAGACATAGCTTCAAAGGACACTTGCGTGAAATATTTTATAAACAATACGAAAAAGTAAACTAAGTGTTTGTGTAGTTTTAATACTAGGTTAAAACTGTATTTATTATATAAGACATAAGATAATATTTTATAACATACCCTTGTGTACTACTAGTATTATATATTTCTTACTGCTTAAACAACAACTTTTTGTTATTCAAAATTGTTAAGACTCGTTTTATAACCACATGTTGTAATTTGTTTTGTAGCCTAATCATATTGATCTATTTCCCTTTGCAAATGTATAAAAGTCTCCACCCTTTAATATAAAATCACTAAGCTACGTTTGTTATTTTAAGGAAAAAATTTGTTGTAATGTAAACACTATTTTTAGGTAAATAAGGTATAATTAAGGTATTATTTATAAATAAAAAAAATCAGTTTAGTATATATATATTGTTTTATTTCACAAAAATTGACTTAAACATATTTCTTAAAATTAAATCGTTACAAAGAGAATTCTCAGAAAACAAACTCAATAAATCGCTCATAGTTTTTCCTTGATACTTAAAATATAAATAAACTAAACAATATTCGCCACAAACTGAAGTAAAATGATTTTGAAGTGGTCTTTGGTTATAAAACCACCGTTTTGCATTTCTATTCAAAAATAACTTATGATAACCAGTAGGTTTCCGACCAAATGAGTCAAAGTATTCCCCTACACCTTTAGCATCAATATGCATTGCAACCCAATGGGAACCTGGTTTCGAATCAGGGTCCAAATTGCTTACAATAAAAACTGGACGAGCAACCCAAATAGGGATTCGGTTAGCAGCAAAAACATTTGATTTAAATCTAGGGTTAATTTTTTTCATACAATATTGAATTTCATTAGTATCCATAATAAATAAAATATGTATACATTCATCGATGATGTTACAAACACAGATTAAGAAGAAATGAGATTAATTGTTAATTTCACTGTATTTATATTTATTTTAACTGTTGTAATCTACAGATACATCACGATTTTTGTTTATTTCAATAACATTATCAAATTCAGCGTACACAATACAGTTAATAGTAGTGCTCAAGGCATTATCAAAACGAACTTCTATCCGAACACTTCCGTGTCTTACAAGGTTCCAGTGTGAGGTAGAACTGGCTGACAGGTCAGGCGTCAAATCGAAACATAACAAACAGTAACCTTCCCCGTAATCGGTTCTGCTTATTGCATTACCTTCATTGTGGAAGTGAATACCAGTCCCAGAAAATAGAGTATGATATGTTGATGCTATTAAACCAGAACTAAATGATGGTTGTAATGTTCTAGAAGGAATTTCATGACCATCTACAAATAAACTAAAAGAGTTCATATTATAATTTTGAAAATTGAAAGGGTTCAATCATTGAGGTATTATTTATAATAGAGCCACAGACCCGAACAAAATTGTCGAAAAAAGTGGCACTGCTGTCATGCTCAAGTAGATGCCAATAACGCTTATTTATAATTTACAACAACATAATTACTTCGTACAAAATAACTCTTTACTCAAACGTTTAAGTGTCAAATTGGCTTACGTACTTATTACCACAAATATTTTTCGTGTAAATTAACTTTTTTAGCGTATTCTGACTCATGTCTCTTGTCAAACTTGGAACATGGCACGAATGGAGCAGATTTTAATAGTTTTACATACTAAAAATATTTTCATTATTATTTTATTTAGGTATTAAAATATATTTGTTGTTTGAACTAAATAATCTCGTAAATTGTTAATAACAAATTAAGTTACGTTTTTATTTAACAACTGCATAAAAGGGTCCCGACACTGCATAGAAGGGATCAGTAATAATGACATTATGATTTCTCAACTCATCTTGTTCTAGTATGTGAAATTAGAGTAAGGCAAGTGCAAAATATTAACATTTTTAACCCTTTAAAGTTTGATGGCGTGGCGTGAAAGTCGGTGGCGTAGTATGCACGGCAGCACACATTGTCTTTAGGTGTTCTTGGCGTTCAAAGGTTTAAACTGACAGTGTCTAGACTCTGAGACAAAATAAAACAATGACAACAGAGCAATTTTTTTATTAATTTATTAATGTAACCTGTAGGATCTGCCTGTAAAAGGCATATGTTCATAACACTGGCTCACTCGCCGCCGCACACATAGCAATGTCATGCGTCCACTCTCGCCCTAAACCGCGTGTAACTAAACGCAGCATCCTATGTGACGAGCGCCTGAGACAGTGTATATCTATTTATGTATAGATACCTACTACCACAAACAATACATATAACCATTTTACGCTTCTTTTGTATACATTGACATTTTTGTACGTTTTTATTGAGATATTAAAGCTGTGTTGAGTGAAAGACTTTTACGCTTCGTTTGATTAAACATAAAAATATATATATATATGATTATGCCGAACGAACACACGAGAGACGAATTATTTGGCTGAAATTATTCTTGACGTCTGTCTCTTACTAAACGTGACCTCAATTTTTAACGTTGTTTAAGATCGCGTGGGAATCTTAATAAAAAAAATAGGATAATTATTTATTGCACTCCTTTATTAATTAATAAAATATATAAGTATAGCGACTCCTTAGATTTTTGTTCTGTGATGAGGTGCATTTTGTAGGGGCAAAGTTAATAATTCTAATCTAAAATATGCTATGATTTTACATAGGATTCGTTAATTAATCAATAGAATCTGCGTAAAAAAGAATATTCCGACCTTTTTCTTTATTTTATAGCTGTTATTTCTGCAATTTTTCACTGAAAATTAAGTCATTTTTGAGACCCGTCACGTGTCACGGTCTAAACGAGACTGATCGCCCAACTAATGCGATTTGTGATTTTGCATTAGTTGGAAGGGTGCCATTTTTTCCGTCGGATTGTGTGTCCATGTAATTAATACGTCAATGGGTTCAATGCAAAATTACCATTAAACGATGAATTTGATACAAAACCAATTATACATCTTTTAGGTACCTGTCCAAGAAATATGTTATCTAAAGTTTTACCCTGTATTCCTGACGGTATTGTAAGTACCTTTACTTCTGCTCTTGTGATAGGGTATTTTGCAGTTGTTGATGCTAGCACTTTCTGATGAGCTAACAAAACACTTGGACTGATTCTAGCTCTTCTTATTATGAGACTAGCGTCCATTATTTGTACCTTAAATTTCTTATCTTGGTGACAAATAAGATTAAACGATTCTTTTGATCGCACTAACTTAACACGCATTTCTACACCATTCACTAGAAACTTCTCTTGGTTAAACATATCACCATGTAAATGTCCAATCATTTCAACTTGTTTACTATCTGTAACAAATTCCATCCTTTTGTGAAATCCTTTGTTATTTGCGTCAACGGTGTCCATATAATGTGCTGTATCTCCATACCATAACCCACAAGTAAGGTGAGTTTTTTTAGCGGCTGGTCCATAGTTAAGTAGATTTTCCATGTAAGCACGGTAAGCATATGTGTTGTTTGGTGGCGAGATTAGTTTTTGATTTAAATATACGTCAAGTTGATTAAAAAGGGAGTGCAACCAATTATTAACGGGGGCAACTTGAGTATCAGGCTTTAACTTTGTACCATCCTGGTTTAATATTTTGGCGTTTATATGTAATAATGTATGTGATAAGTCAATGTAGTCATCACCTGAACCGGGGACTTGAAACTCAATAGGACCATCATCACTTAAAGATGAGATTGGTTTATAATGAACCCACTGTCCACTCTCAATACTTGTCTGTGTCGAAGGCAGGGCAAATATATCTAACTCAGATTTTGCACATTCACACGAATGATTGTGTAGGAATGACATGATTTACTTTGAAAATATATCGTCACTATATTTATTTCTCTTAGCTCCTCTTCGGCGCGATGCTTTCAAGGTAATGAGAGGTTCCCGTCTCTTAGTTGACATTTTATACCCAGATCCCGACATCAGAGAATCGATCTTTTCATCAGCTTTTCTTTTTAAGTTAGCACTAGCTTCTTTAAATCGAGACCTAACTGAACTATCTATAGGGTGTGAATTTACCATATCAGATAACAAACCAACCCCCGCATCTAACGCTTCTTTTCCAACAGTTTTAAAACCACTAGACAACAAAGGAATTACTGACCTAAACAGTCCCCCCAAAAAACTTCCAATCCCATGCCCTCGCTGAAACGGAACACCTTTATAGACAATTCCTATACCAGAACCAGCTTGATGGGTATAATAATGATCGTAGGGACAAGAGTGAGATGATCTTTTATAATTCATCTTAGCCGTTGAAAGTGTAGTTTCACGCAGGAAATTCCGAATTGAAATGGCACTCTTGCACCGGTAGTTGTTCTTATATCTATTTCCATAGTATCAAATTCTCTACGTAAAACAGGTACATAATGAGCGGGTGAGAAAATGTGTGTTTTATATGCTCCATAATGGAATTCTGTTGGATCTAATGGTATTATTCTAAGCAACGTAGTTATAACATCACCAACTACCTGTGGTTGTATGATGTCTGTATAAACAAATAATTGTGATGGTAAGCCCAAATACAAATTAACAGGATTTTTACCAAATGAAACTTGCCGTAAATTTGTTTTCGGTTTAAAACCTAACTGTAGACTTAGTATTGGGGTTGTTATAAGAGAAGTTATATCGTTATTAATTGTTGCTACCCCAACCATTCTGGTTAGATTATCATATCTAAACTTTACATTATTTTTCAGTTGTGGGTTGTCATTAAAAGCTTGAATAAAATGGTCAACGTTGTCATATGTAGTTGCTGGTATATGAGTTTTTATATCTACAATTTTGGCTATCTTGTCAGTGGGTGACACTACTTTCTTTTTTAAATAAATCATATTTTCATGATCTTGAACATTGTACATTGAACAAGGGTATTGAAATTCTACTAAGCCAACTACCCATTCTCCTTCCAACTTTATACTCCTGGGTAATTTGGTTAAGAAGTGTGCAGTCGTATTATCGGTATAGTAGTCCGAGGAACTGTTACTTAACAATGTAATATAAAAGCTGTTTTCACTCATATTTTTTTTAAGCTTGAAGCGAGTATCCAAGAATTAAATTTGTTAGGATAACCTCGCCACTTCACTAGTACTTCTTTTCTGGCACCAACCCCACGTGAGCGTATTATTTTATCAATTTTATAATCAATGGAGGGGAGATAAGTCACTTTTTGTAATTCCTTAGAATAAAATGTACCAACGATAGGCTCACCTTCTAAATCTCTTAACGTATACACAACTCGTGGAAAGCGGTTTATTATTGAATCAATTCTAAATATTTCGTCACTCCAATTAGTTTCGTAACCCTTTTGAAATATATGTTTATATTTAGTAATTCTAACATGATCACCAACATTTAGTTTTGTGATTTCCAAAGTAAGTTGTCTATCCTTTTTTCTGTTATCTAGACACGCGGCAGCGTGTCCAGCCAAGTTCACCGCAGGAACTGGCGAGCAGCAGCCGTGTGTTATATTACACGAACCGTTTGGAGCCACTTTTGACCCCTCAATAACTCCAAATCTATTCAACAGAAAAAAATGAAATTTGGCTTATGTATTTAGGTCCCTGAGAACAACTAGAACCACAAATTTCATAAATGTAGATGAAATAGTTATTGAGATATTGACGTCCAAAAAACGGCATTTTTATCACTGACTGACTGACTCACTAGTAATCAAAAACCTAACCCACTTCCAGGTGACCTAGAAAGATGAAATTTGGCATTCAGCTTGGTAATTGTGTGTGTACACATATAAAAATCAAAAACAGTGATATTTTTTAGTTTTATTATTATTATTATTTATGCTTGTTGCCTCAGAACTCCGTCATTTATTAACCGATTTGGAAAGTTCTTTCTTTGTTTGTAAGATGGCACTCTCTCTCTCACACACACACCACACACACACACACACACACACACACACACACACACACACACACAGAGAAGGTTAATAAATTGCCGTGGCGCGGGGACGGATAGCGAAGCGCGGGAGCGCGGCGTGGCGAGGAGCGGTCCGGCCCCTCCCTCTGCCCCGCGTCACTCTAGTCAAGACAGGTGGGGCGTCAATTCAAATTTCTGTACAAAAAGTAATGATATCCCATCAAAAACATAAATGTTAAATTAGAGCCAAGTTCTCGCATGCAACGTTGTCGACTTCGCCGACAAAAGAATTGAGATCTATATGGGCGCCAAGTTCTTTGCCCTAAATTTTTTAGATACAAGGACATGCGACATACTCAATGCATTTATTTTACTTGGGGTGTAATTCAATATCAAGATTTGACTTGGCTAGTTTTCACAAACTGACTTAATTTTATCAAAGTAACATAGTATTATTATCAAGCTAACAGTATAAGTAACAGGACGTACACTAACTTGCGTACATACCTTTACGAAAATAGGTTAATGATTAGACAAATGTAATATACATTTATATGTAAAAACTAGCCAAGTCCAGTCTTGATATTGAATTACACCCCAAGTAAAATAAATGCATTGAGTATGTCGCATGTCCTTGTATCTAAAAAATTTAGGGCAAAGAACTTGGCGCCCATATAGATCTCAATTCTTTTGTCGGCGAAGTCGACAACGTTGCATGCGAGAACTTGGCTCTAATTTAACATTTATGTTTTTGATGGGATACAAATTACACCAAACAGTCATGATATTATCAAAATTTACATCGATAGGGCGCATTTTAATACTAGAATGATAACTGTGATTATAAGAATAAAGAAGTTCTTGCAAAATATCTATATATTTGTATGTATTCTTATGAGTAAAGTAACGCCACATTTTCATTTTAAGAGTTCTTTGAAACCTTTCTACTATACTTGCTTTAATGTCAGGATTGTTAGTAGTATAGTAGTTAATGTTTTTGCTCCTAAAGTAATCCCTTGCTGCCTTTGAAACAAATTCGGTGCCTTTATCAGATTGGATGTGACGAGGAGTAGAATTGGCTTCAGTAAATATGCTTTCAAAACAATTTATAACGGTTGTGGCATCTTTCTTTTTCATAGCTCTCGCAAAAGCATATTTACTGAACACATCAATAACACACAGAATATATTTGTATCCATCATTATATTGACTGTAAGTACCCATATCACTCAGATCAGCTTGCCAGAGTTCATTAAAGTTAGATAAGACGTATTTATTTCTTGTGAATCGCCTTTGAACCGGTTTATGCAGTGTGTACGTTTCTTGAGATTGTAACCAGTTCTTTACTTCGTCTTTGTTCATTCGTCCTTTCATTTGTTTACTTAATTTATTTAAACTACTGTAGCCTGCTGGATTAGATACATCGTAGTATATTGCATGAATGTCTAATAAGGGCTCCATCTTTCCCAATCTAGTTTCTTTTTGTTTGCCTTGAGCAGTACACTTGAAAGAGGTGTACTGGCGCTTGTGTCTTTAAATGACGATGACGATCGAGCACTTGATGGAGCAGATGATGCGTGAGGTTCACTCGATTGAGGTTTATTTATAAATTCTAGATTAGTAGGATTACCTATACAAGACGTAGGAACTTTTATATCTCTTAAAAATAAAGCAAACTCTTCCCATCCTGTTGGCTTAGGGCGTTTAAGAGATCTAACCGTATCGCTTACCAGATCGAGAATATTGCTGTTTGGAATAGTTCGATTGTTTATTACAACTTCACCATTTGTTTTCCACCATATTTTTGGTCTGCTTGACACAATACAAGTCAATAATGTTCTGGTTTTTTTCTCATATGATTTTGGTAAATTATCTATAATACGAGATGGACTGAATAGTACAGTTTCTGGATTTTTTGTACCAGACGGTGTAGCTGCAGTAACTGCAGAAACATCACCATCTGGTAGTGTTTTATTTGCAACTGATTCATAATTTTCATCCTCCTCCTTTTTGTTTACTTTTAAGTTTAAATCCTTACTTTCATCGTTGAGTTGATCAAACCCCTCCATCACTATTGGTATTTTAAATGGTTTTCGATCTGATTCAATAAAGTGCAAAAATCGTTGTAGTGCTTGAGAATATAATGCCCACTTTTCACGATCATTAATTTTACTCTTCAGGATTTTTTGCATCTCTCCGTCTAGGCGAGATGATACATTTTCGGGTTGGCTATCATTTCGTTTGAGTCTTTCAATAAAGTCTGGTTCAACTAACAACATTTTTTTTGTGTTTTCCATTTTATTTTATGTTACGGAGCTTACTAAGGCACTTAAAACTGCACCTAATATAATAGGTAGAAATGCACCTCCTTTTTGAATAATAACAGTTTTCCTCAATTTGTGTTTCCCTTTCGAAACTAGTTTTCGTAATGTGTCTTTATATTTGTTTAGTTTTGATTTATCTTTTGATTCCAGTGGTATTTTCCCTTTTAAAACGTTATAAATACACTCACAAATAATATTAATTTCTTCATCTTCACAAGATTTTAGCAACGCTGTGCGATACTTTGGTTTAAGTAACTGCAGTGCTTCAAGTAAATGTTTATATGTGTGTACTCTTGGATGCATTATTTGGAACTGATTAAAACGTGTTGATTCTTGTCGTATTTAAACCCTTTCTTGGGAACATATACGGTACAATGCCCATCAAAAGGAAATATTTTAGTTTTAAAACGGCATATGTCATCGGTATTTTGCTTCAGATCAATCATAAGGTAACCATGAGCATCTTTAGTGGCATCTTTGTAGGCTTCATCTACAAATTTTGGGTTCTCCGGATAAACTTGTCGTGACAAGTAGCGAATTTGTGTTTTATCCCTCGGGTTTTTGAAGTATACAATATAGCTGGTATTCAATGAAATATCACGTTGTCCTTTGCCTTGATGAAATATGTTTTGAGTAATATAAAAAACACTTAAGTTTCTATGGTGACTTCCTTTTGTAAAAATATCAACGATTCGTCCATCCGATTCTCTCATCAAGTCATCAATTATGAGAAGCTTGGGCTTTTTTCCATCAAATAAAGAAAAATCTGGTATTCCTTGGCTATAATTTACATTTTCCAGATTGTACAAAGGTTGCATTTCATCATAACACCAAATAATTTCATCAAATTCAACATTACATACTTCTTTTGCATTGTTTAAAAAATTGGTAACAAACTGAGTTTTACCACACCCACTTGGACCCGCTACTATTGTAGTGAAAGGGTGGTTAAAATGAATCATTATAAATTTTTAAATATGTGTGTTCATATGTTAACGGATTGACTTCAAATGAGAAAATTTCTAGACCATAGCTTTTTAAATAAATTTGGTAAAAAAAATGGGGTAACAAATAAAAAAAAAAAACAAAAATTTTGCTAATTATTTTTTAATATTTATATTATTCTAGATAAATCACATAAAAAGCCAATCATTTTATTGCCAAAACTTAAAAAATAAAAAAAAAACATCCTAAAATACAATATTATGTACAAAAAATAAATATGAAAATTGAATGTTCCGTGTATTTTTTTTTTTTTTTTTTTTTTTTAAGAATTATGAGGTATTTTATAATGACCCCACGCAAGAGTATCCGAAGTGTTTTTCAATAAATATCGTTTTGTGTCGTTGTAAGATAATGATATTTTATTGACATTTTGCGTAAATAAAACATGCTTTATTGATCGGAATCGTAACATTTGAGCATGTTGTATATTTCTATCAAATAAACAACTTTTATAGTCGTTAAGGGTTAATTTTTTGGTAACACACTTGTTTATTCCTTTAGCTTTGGATATAATACCACTATTTTGAACATCTAAGGCATACATTTTTGATCTAAGACCAACAAACTCTTTCAAAATTTTGCCATTATTTTCGTCTTTAAAAAAACCTAACCTCTTTTTATTTAGTAATGGTAAACCATATGCATTGTTGGGTGGGTAATCAGATGTATCATAATACAAGTTCAGGTCAGATTTAATGTCCTCATAAAAGTTAGCAGTGTTTATTTCATATATTAAGCTATCAGTATCCGTGTAAAGGAGCTTGAGATTTTCCGTATATTTGTATTTCATATAATTGTAGTGGAATTCGTACATTAAAGTTTTCGATAGATCTAAAATGCAGAATCCAAGGTAAATTGGTTTGTTATAAAAGATTTTTGTTTTTTTCAATTGCACAGCAGCTAAATTCTCAGAAAATATTGATAAACTATGAAATTCAGGTTTAGATATTAAGGACTGTACCCCTTGGGATTTTCCGCGATTTTCCCAGTGACTTAATAATTTAACACACACGTTTCGTGACATTTTCCATTGTTTTACCAAAAACAGAATTATTCATAAGTTTAAAGAAATCTTTTTCAAAATCAGATGTCGCCAGCGAACGCATTCGGGTATTCAAATCTATGTAACTTTTTAACCAAGTAGATTGTTTGAACTTCAACACACGATGGATTTTCACTAAACGCAACCCATTTTTTAAACATTGTTTAAGATTTCTGTAATGTAATACATAATTATATTTATTGTTTAAATTGGGAATCAATTTTTTTTCTTTAGAATCACCTAGACATACATTTTCTGGACAGAACGGCAAATCTGAATGAGAGTCATGTAATTCCTTGGGGTACTCTAGATCAACTTCTAATATAAACCCATATTCAGCATCGTCTGAAACATTGAAATCGGTATCTTTATTTACCCATTCAAATTTGCCAGACGGAAGACATTGTGACATAGCCCACCCATAGAGATTATTTGCGTCTAAGTACATGAGAAAAGATGAAGGAATATTTGGATCATAGTCTTCCATAAATGTATTATTTGCTTTTGCATGTCTGTTGCTACATTGGGAAATCCCTCCTCGAATGTTTTTCGCTATAAAAGCTATTTTGTCGACATCTGTTAAAAGTTCTAAACTTATTTTGGTAGTCCTCAACATCGAATCAAAGGAAATTCCAGGCGCGGTATAATAATGGGCGGGATCTAAACCATATGTCTTAAGACACACATTTCTAAAATTTTCAAATATGTCAGTTAGTAATAAAACATCTGTTTTCAGATAAAGATTGGAATAATCCCCCATATTTTTGCATTGGAAATGAGACCAAATATCTTGAGCATGTAGGAAATCGTTTTCGGAAATGTGACTGTCAGTAAGAGAACTATAGAATTGATCCTGTGTAGGAAGCGAAGTTAATTTCAGTGAATCATACGAAGTCATGTACTCATATGGATAGACACCCTTCCGTATTAGACGTTTAAAGTCTTCTTCACGAGGAAAGTTCAATTTCAATTCGTAAAATTGGTCAGTAGTCAAGTTTTTAGCTAATTTATCCAAGCTACTCGACATAAATTTAAGAGAATCGACAAATCTCAATTTTACAACACGATTATTCACTTGTAAAGACTTAGAAAACGAAATATACTTTTCTTTATTTTGTGGGATTAGTTCTATGTCACCATCTTCAAGACCAAGTCCATGTACAATAAAATGACTATCGTAATTGCTCAAATTATGGAAAAATACAGGTACAAAATTGGGTGGTTTGTATTTTTCAGAACAAAATTTATGTGCAACGCCTTCGTAAAGTCCAGTATGATAATTATAAGAAACGGTTGAGTCATCATTCAAATTTCTATCACAAATATAACAAGCATGGCTTTGCATAATGTCTACCTTATTAGCATCTGTTAGAGGGAAAGAAGTTTTAGCAAACGCATTACTTTTACAAATAGTTTCTAAATCTTCTTTTATGACTTTCATAAATGTTTTTGCACAGTCTTCACCTGTATATGTTCTGTACACAGATAACTTGTCATTATAAGAACACTTAATATAGTAACCGAAGCTATAAACTTCATGTTTTTGAATATTGGTAGTAGAAGATGTACTGGGGTTGTTAGAACAGGATTGAATTGGATTTAAAAATGCCTCAAAATCAGCGTATACAACAAAAGGTACTCTTAATTGTCGTTCATAATTATTAAAAGTAACTTGATTCGATGGAACATATTCGTTAAACCAATTTCTTGTGTCTTCTTTTTCGGATGGTAAGTTTGTGCATACGTGGAAGCAGTCGTTTTTTTGATGTTGGTTTAGTCTCTCGTGTGATGTAAATTTAATTAAGCAACCATCGCAAATATGAACAGCATGTTGTGCATTTGACAATTGCTTAGACACTAACCTCGATAAATTTTTGATAAAACAATAATGTCCTTGGTTATCTTTAGTTATGTACAACAAGTTTAAGTGATAAGACTTTTTTAATTTAGTTAAATGTAGTGGGCCTATAACATCGTGTTTCTTGTTTTGAGAGTTGTACTCGAGACCAAATACATTAATGCTAATATCATTATTTTTTTCAAATTTATGGATATCTCCCAATTTAAATGGAAAAGTTAAATTTTCAAAGTTCAATTTATTCTTATGTAATATGTATGAACTGACCATATTTGAATGACTTTTGGGTTCGTATAAACCAGACAATACAGCCCATCGAAAACACTCATGGTCATTGTTTTTTACATTAATAACCGCTTTTTTATTCTTTATATCACGAGGTAATTCGATAAAAGAAGAGCCGCGTAATGGATTATATTTGTTAATATTGAGATCGATATGATTAAATGTTACTAAACTCCACCCACTATCTTTTCTTTCAAAGTTTGACAACCTTATCACAATTTCATTTACTAGGGACGTAAAAACAGCAGCTTTATCAGTGCTGATATCAACAATACTATTACTTAATTGGAAATCAAATGTATTATTTAATTGTTTGGTATCTTGTGTAAAATTTGCATTAAGAATAAAATTTACTTTTAAAGCGTGATGTTTGTTAAGTGAACGATCTAATAATGTAAAGATCTTATCCTTGTGTTTTTGTAAAATAGTTTCGGGATCAAGAGGTTGGTGATCCATTTCATTAAATAATATTCTGTAAGTAGCGACTCTGTTTTTGAATGCATTTTCAATTAATTGGACATTAACATATTCACTATCGGATCTCAACACATTATTTTTGTGAATATTACTATTTAAATGGTTACCAAAATATCTTTTTGACACGAACTTTTTACACACCGAACATTCAATTTCAGAATTATTTTTTGTACTTACATTGACATCGGATAATGGTTCTTCGCTTGAGGATGTAGACATATCACGACTGTTGGAAGGGTAGTTTCTCTTCACTGGTACTTCTGCACCCGTACTTGTAGCTGTCCTTTTTCTCCCCCGTCCTACTTGGTTAGATCTGTAATAGAAAAAGTGAAACGTTAGTATTTAATACAAGATTTAAAACTTCAAAACAATGATTAAATTATTATCATTATACTAACTTAAGTTTTTTCGACATTGCTGGCAATATGCCTGCATTGTTAAAACCCCATCAATGACATCTGATGACAAGTTATGCATCGACTTATTGATATGCCCATCACATGGTGTGTAATAGGGTATAATATCTTCATCTTCCAAAAGCGCCTGAGGTAATTGATTGTCAATATACCACAATCTTATGTTTCTATGAAATACTTTTAAAATGAATCCTTTGCTTAAAACTGCAATTTTGTCGTGGGTTAAACTAGTTCCCATATGAAAGTATCCAAGCACCATTTTTAAAACAGTATTTTGTACAATACACAGACACAGTACTAGCACAAACACAGTAACTGGAATAATGAATGATTTCTACACCAGAGACGTCGCTTATAAAGAAACTTCCAGGATCCCCACCCAACAGAGAACAATGAAACTGAGCCATAAAAAGGCAACAACTCAATGACACTGGTCAATGGTTTTGTACAAGTTTGAACAAGAATAAACTGTTTAAATTGCATGTCTAAATATACAAGTACAATATCAATAAACAATATAACAGGTTGGAACAAGAGTACTCACCCTTGACTATGCAGCTGGCTTAGTAATTCCCCGATCTCATACATTTCTTGATCACTTTCAATTTCTTCGCATAGCCTGACGAGCTCGGAATCGTAAACATCACAGCTTAAACAGTCCATCGTGAGATGTGTCTAAGAAAATAGTGATTACATTACAACAAATTTTTTCCTTAAAATAACAAACGTAGCTTAGTGATTTTATATTAAAGGGTGGAGACTTTTATACATTTGCAAAGGGAAATAGATCAATATGATTAGGCTACAAAACAAATTACAACATGTGGTTATAAAACGAGTTAACAATTTTGAATAACAAAAAGTTGTTGTTTAAGCAGTAAGAAATATATAATACTAGTAGTACACAAGGGTATGTTATAAAATATTATCTAATGTCTTATATAATAAATACAGTTTTAACCTAGTATTAAAACTACACAAACACTTAGTTTACTTTTTCGTATTGTTTATAAAATATTTCACGCACGTGTCCTTCGAAGCTATGTCTTTCGTCATGTTGTATATAACATCACGGACAGTCTCAAGCTGTGGATCTTGCTCAGTTGAGATGTAAGATTTTAATCTCACATCGGCGTGCTTCCAGTGCTCTTCTGGTGCGATGTTCCTAACTTTTTCAAGATCGTATATTTCTATTTTAATAAGGTGTGATGCATACGCAGCATCGTCTTTACCCGAAGATAGGTAAGCAACACCGGTATGGGAACTTTGCGACACACTGGAAGATCTCTTCACTGGTTTCACTTTTTTCTGCGGTTTTTCAAAGAAACTCTCGATACTATTTGCAGGACGTTTCTTCGCTATGGCTTGTTTCACTTTAAAACCGAGTGTGCCTTCTTCATCACTCCCTGAATCATCATGTTCAGGTTCAGGGTAATAAAAATTCTTGAAAGTGTTTTCCGTGAACTGTAACAATATTCAACAATAAGTTATACATCCGATTAACACACTTAACAAGTAACACGATGAACACAAGTTACAGAAAAAAAAACACTGTTAAACAAATAGTACATAAAAATACTACATACATATTTTATAAAAAATAGTACATACTTACATTTGCCATTTTTTTATAAGCACTGTAGCACGATTCAACACTATGTCACTGTACACTGAGAGAGCTCTGGTAACAAGCACGACTCGGTTCTGAATACTTATAGATCGTCACTGTCCATCGGCTTTTATAAGGATGTGACAATAGATTACCGTTAAAATCACGTTTCGACTAGTTTGTACCGCGCCCAACAGCCACCAACAAACAGTAATAAAATTTATAATAGACTTTCGAATCTTTTGATGATTCGGAGAAGAAACCTGTCATAAATCTTTACAAACAATATGGACCCAACAAACAAATTAAAAAATCAACGAGTTTAGTTCAGCCCACTACAAATACACGTTAGTACAAGTTACAAAGTTTATTCAGGTATTTTCTTAAGCATCTATTCAAGAACATAATATTTGGCGAAATAAATAAATATGCAAAAATAGAACTCGTATTTTTAACTTACAGCTTAAATAAGTTAGTATAGTTTTGAAGCAGTTATTACTGTATAAAATACCGCATTACTATTGTAAGATTAGATTCGTATTATCCTTATGCTACATGCAATATTTTTACATAGAACTTTCTCCTTTTTGAAGTCGGTTATTACAAAAAAGAAATGAAAGTAACATTGAGTACGTAGTCAAATTTATGCAAGGTTAGGTTAGGTTAGAACAGCGTTCTTAAGACCAAAACAACTGTGCTGTGCTCGTAGCTGGTTTTAAGTAGGTAAGTATATAAAGCAGTTCTTCAAAATTAGTTTTTGAAGTTAAGTGATAGTTAAGTTAGAAGTAATGTTAAGTTGAACAAGATAAAATATATAAATAGAACAACGTTCCAAATGCAGCATATGTAGTGAGTAACAAGAGACATACTTTGAAGTAAGGCTACCTGAAGTTAAGTAGTCAAGTAACGTATCCTGCGTTAGCTGGGCGTAGTCCTGTAGCTTAGGTTAGGTTAGGTTAGAATTGTGATCTAGCATAGGTTAGCTTAGATTAGTGATACGTACACCGTAGCACATATCACGTAGTAAGAAACCTGGAGTAAAGACACGATGTGAGACAGGCTGCGTTGAAACAGCGATTCCAATAAGAACCAAGGTGACGGACCTAGTCTGATAGTTTAGGTATGAGATGTTTAGGTATTTGTCCAGCTTTACCTAAAGAATGTTCTTAAAAGATGTATACCGTTTGCAAAGGAAGTTGTAGACAGTTGTAGCCAAAGAGAAATATAAAAGAGGGAAACAATAGTAGACCGTAATAAAAGTGAGCTCGGCGTCCGAGAGGGCAATAAAACCCGAGCTCGGATAGACAATAGAAAAGGGTCGATGGGTCGGGGAAGGTGTTGCATTGTTAGCGTAGGGCGTTCTGTAAGTCTTGACAAAGCTGTCTGAGCGTCCTGGGACCTATTCCAAACGCTCTAAGTAGGGGGCTATTTGTTTTTTTTTTTTTTTTTTTTTTTTTTTTTTTTTAGGTTTGGTGGTCCGCCAAATCCGCCCTGGATGCCGCCCGTCAGGCCCGTCCGCCCCGTATCGTAGTATCGGCGAATCCCTACTACTGATAACGCACAAAAGTTTATGGCAGCATAACGGATTTGGTAGGAATATTGGCTAATCCGAAACCTAGTACCTAATCCCACTTCTGATTTTGCGCAGTTAAGTTTAGGGATATTCCGTTCTCGAGAACGTTTCCCAATTTGTATGGAGAAAGAACATTTCCCACATAAAATGAGGAAAGGGTCTGGAAATTCTCGGAACCGGCAAATCACTAGTTAAGTTGGACTTTTCCATACTTCTAAGTTAGCAAGAGAGTACGTTCCTGTTAAGAATCGTGTATTCGTGACTCCTTCGAGTGATGCTCTTAATACCAGCTCTTATTTTTTTTTCTGTCTGATGCTTCGTGGATAATACAGTATTTATAATTTACTCCATGGAGGAGAAGCAGTTTCCAAAGTTTATCTTTCCAGTCGATTAGACGTCTGGTCGAAATAAAGAGGCAATAAAGCGACTAATTTAAAAAGTCTACGGATTTGAAGCCTGTTAAGTTATTGGAGAAGCGAATTTGGGAGATGTTGGAATTCGATGTATTTTTTTAATTATGCGGCCTTATAATAAATAAGGCTGTAAGAAGCCTAACTTAAGAATAGAAATAAATAAAGGCCGACATATTATGGTTCCATATTTAAATACGAATGACAAATAAGCGTAGTAGCCGTGTATGGTAGAGATTATAGTGAAGCGTGTTGTTTTGCTAAGTTGCTTATTTTGCTCATAGTGGTGTCTTACTGACCTAATTAGTATACACGCCTTTGGGGATTGGGTTCATGGACACATAGGCCGAATGGAAAAAAACATAGCTTACTGACCGGATTGGTGAAACATGTAAACACATGTACCTAACCTGGAAAGTTGTATGAGCGTTTGAACGATGAACGCCATAAGCTCTTTTGGTTTCAGACTAAGGCTATTGTATGTGCCTCTTTTGTCATCACATCACAACAGTCCTATGTACATTATGTATTGTGACGTTCTAGTTTACTGTCCGGCGTATAAAAGTAACCCTGGAATAATAACCAAAATAGAGCCAGTTTTTTATTTGGAGAAATTGGGTTATACTCGTTGAGACACACAAAAGAGGGTGCTGTAGGTATGTTTGTTTATAGATATGTTATATGTTTCTGTAATATGAGAGATTTTGGTAGATGTAAAATGTTCAGAGAAATATAATGTAATCTACTTCTGTTATAATGTTAAAGTCGCCAGTTAATATCACTTAGACTATGGTATATAACATAGCGAAGTGGGTATAATACTTTCTAACAATATTTTAATGTGAAAATGTCATTATAAAGTTGTGATTTCTTACGCAATTATTATCATTATCAACACAGTTTTTATTTTATAACTTTTAAATATACATAATTTAAGCGATAAGACCGCCTATTGTCTACTATTATTTAATTTATGATTTCTCATGTAATATTTTTCTTGTTGGTGTGCAATAAAGTGTTGTTGTATTGTATAATTTACAAACTAAAAAGAACTGTACAATAAATTCATGACTTAATATAATTAATAACTCAAATTAAAACTAACTTATAAAAATAGTTAAATAGTTTTTTGCATTGAAATAAAATATAAATCGGGAAGTGCATTGTAAACCTATTTATTATATCCTATTCAGCTACTATTTATGATTGTGTACCTACACGAAAATTCGTAAAAAAAGCTTCCTTTTTCGCAATGTATTTCATCAGCCTTCCCCTTTGGACCACTGACTAGCTACAGCTAGTAGATCGAACAATAACCGCTCAGTACCCTTACCATGAGTAACGTGACCGTACTCGCAAGCGACAGCGTTAACGATTTGTATGAAGAATTGTAGTTCTACAAAGTAACCACTAGGCGTCCTGAACTATTCTCCATACGAATCGTTTCCGCAGTTGCTAGCGAGCACGGTCATATTAACTTATCCAGTGCCTTATTTACCCCTAGATCCACAAGGCCCGGGCCTAGGGGCCCAGCCAGTCTAAGGGCCCCCAGTCCCAGAACTAGGACTTGCACCATACTTATGTTCTCCTTATTTATCACTTAAAATACAACTACCTACTATTTCATTTGTGTCGGAGACGCACCGACATATTTATACTTTTTATATACTTAGTTGCCTATGACAACAAATTGTCTTCTTTCTAATAGCTTTGCATAAGCAACGTTGTGTTCGTAATATATTTTATAATTTAAATACATTAATAGCTGTTTCCTTGACATGGTGCCGAAACCAGGTGTCGTTGTTTCCTATATAAAAAGTATGAATATGTCGGTGTGTCTCCGACAATTTGCTAAAAACCGTTTCGAGATAGGGGAGGGGGCCCCAAGTGCCTATGGGCCCTGGTCCTCTCAGTCCGGGCCTGAACTCATGGTAAGGATTCAGAGCCTGTCCCATTTACGTACGCTGTCCGATCACTGTTCGCTACTAGGCCAATCAACGAAGTGATGGAGTTCCAAAATACATTGTTCCGACTTTCTAGTCCACGTGTTGAGGGATAACTGATGTAAACACACCGATAATTGCTGCAAACGCCAACACTATAACTGAGTGGATCAAATTTTGCTTATCTTATTTGTTGATCCTGTGACCCCGGGGTCAACAGTGACTAAACTTCTTAGAAAAGTGTTGATGATGTAGGTATATCACTGGTATTAACAAGGATAGGCCACATAAACATGGGCTTATAACCGTTATAACTGTTGCAATCACAGTCTTTATTAAATATAACCGCCGAAATTTGTAGTTAAAAAGAGTGACCTAGGGGATATCACCATGGCAACGAATTACAGAAAATTGTTAATTGGTTCAGATATCATCTTTCTGACATATCCATTTTCATGCGTGTTAAACCGAAACTTCACTTTGTTTCTTTAAGGTTTATTATTGGTTACAATACAATACAATACAACAATACTTTATTGCACACCAAAAAAGTTTACAAAAGGAAACAAGATAAATACAATTTATAAATAACGGTAGACAACAGGCGGTCTTATCGCTAAAGAGCGATCTCTTCCAGACACACTTGGTTACATGCACTTTTCACGGGTTACATTTTATATTTAACTTACTTTGACGACGCGTTTGGCTCGGTTTGTAGACACCTGCCTACTGAGCCGGCGGTCCCGGGTTCGAATCCCGGCCGGGGCAAACATTTGTGTGATGAACTCGAATATTTGTGCTTGGGTCATGGTTGTTCTATGTATTTAAGTATATATTTATGAAAATAAATAATATTAATGAATATGGATTTCCGCAAAGTAACGCCTGATTCAATTAAATGTATATATTTATCTATATAAGTACGTATATATCGTCGTCTAGTACCCATAACACAAGCCTTCTTGAGCTTAATTTGGGACTAGATCGATTTGTGTGAGGTTGTCCAATATTTATTTATTATTTATTTATTTAAAAATGTTTGAAGTCTCAGAATACTTGAACATTTTATGGGAAACGACCGTTAGATGGTCTGTGACCGTTAGCTAGTTTGCGTAAATAACAGTGCCATCTATTATGCAATTAGAGCACTATAAATCATAAATAAATTAACGGCTAAAACCAATACCACTGACTCCATCTAGTACAAATCTCAATAATTAAGTAAAACCCCGTACCCCCGGAGACATCTATTGTTACAACAATAAACTATACGTATATATAAGACTTCAGTGAATACAAACATGTAGTTTAACAATGAGAATTAGAATCTCTACTCCAAGCTTGACCGTTTATGTAATAAGAGACATACAAATACAAATACAAGTACTCTTTATTGCACACCTCATAAAATAACAGGAGAAATACAATGCAAGAAATTACAATTAGAGGTAAACAACAGGCGGTCTTATCGCTAAAGAGCGATCTCTTCCAGACAACCTTTGGGTAGTGGAGTACTTGAAAAAAAATAAGATTTTGTTACTAGGCGGTGCAAAAATCGGAAAATAATAATAATATATACATAAAAAACAAATAAATACATAAATATAATAAATACATAAATACAATAAATACATAAATACATACATACATTCAGCCAACAGGTAATAGGACCATTTGAATAAAATACGAATTATGAAAGGGATAGATAATGTTCTTTCAGTTGAGTTTTGAAAGAAACAAGAGATTTAGCGCGCCTTAAGCTCACAGGCAAGGAGTTCCACAAACAGACAGCTTTAAAAGTAAACGAATTATTATAAAATTTTGAGACGGAAGAAGGTACGGCAAGGAGCAAATTTTGGGCAGATCGAGCAGAAGTGAGATAAGAGAAACGCTCCTTGAGATAGCGGTCATCAATTGACATATTATCGTGTAGACATCTTGATTCTCTTCTTGACCTGGCGCTCAGATGACATTATAAACAATAAATTAAATATTCGTTCCAGCACAACAAGAAATAACGAAGCGTCTCACTCGCACGTACAAAAGGAAGGGGGACGTAATTAAATACTCAGGTATCGCCAATAACATCGGCGATTTGTCTTCGTAAGTGCCACTTTCGGACGCGGCTATAAGTGACACACAGTCCGCCCAAACGGCCAACTTCGTTGACTGGCATAGAACAGTGATCTAACAGCGTACGTAAATGGGATGTAACCCATTGGAATGGGACCCTTACTATGAGTCTACGTGATCGTCAGAGTATACGATTTTTATGGAGAATAGTAGCGGCTACATTAGAGAATTACAATTCTCCATACAAATCCCTTACGCAATCGCTAGCGAGTAGGGGGAAGTCCCCTAACGCCGGACGGCACCTAACGCCGGACACTCGAACTATCTCGGCAACTAGCAGCTCGAGCGAATCAAGGACAAGTGGAAGGGGCGCGGGGGCCTTCCACTTGCCGAGTTGCCGTTGCCGAGCTTCCAGTTGCCGAGATAGTTCGAGTGTCCGGCGTTAGGTGCCGTCCGGCGTTAGGGGACTATCTCGGCAACTAGCAGCTCGAGCGAATCAAGGACAAGTGGAAGGGGCGCGGGGGCCTTCCACTTGCCGAGTTGCCGTTGCCGAGCTTCCAGTTGCCGAGATAGTTCGAGTGTCCGGCGTTAGGTGCCGTCCGGCGTTAGGGGACTTCCCCCTACAGTCACTGTAAACTCATGGTAAGGGTACTGTAACAGCTACCTAACGTGACCGAAAAAGCCACTTCACTTGACAACATCATCATTGACAACATTTCATATCCTTAAAACTACAATTTTACAACTTTTCTGTATTCCGCTTCGAATGAGAATGAGGAGGAATCACTGTTTTTATATTTTTCCCGAGGTTACTAACTATTTTATTATTTACTAGCTGTGCCCCGCGGTGTTACCCGCTCATCCCACGGGAACACTAAATTTATTCGGGTTGAAAAGTATCCTATGTCCTTTCCCGGGTCTCAAACTATCTCCATACCAAATTTCATCTGAGTCGTTTCAGCGGTTTAAGCGTGAAGAGGTAACAGATAGACAGACACACTTTCGCATTTATAATATTAGTATGGATTTCTTAAAATGTACTCATTCTAAAATGTATTAACTCCATAACTATGACACCATGGAAAAGTTACTTTATTCTGGTGTATAATATTTTTTTTCTTGGCTTTCACTTTAGTGTACCTATAATAAAAAAAAAATAATAAAAAAAAACAAATGACGTTGAGCTTGACATTGTTGACATACTATGATACATACTATCATGATGGGTCGAAGACTATACTCTATGCAGGCATAGTTGTCTTAGATTTCGGCACATTTCTGTTATTTTATGTATTAGATACAGAAAAATAAATTCAAATATTTTTTAGGGTGTACTTTGTTGTGTTTGGTGTAATTTTCACCTGTAGTGATATATGTAATGTCAATTATAGCTTGGCAAGTTGCTTTTCGCCCCTCGCCATGCAGTCGTGCGAGGCAGAAGATTTCTAGCAAAACGCACAGTTGTTAACTGCCAACTGAATGAACTGACTGTGTTTGTAATTTTTTCAGACAGTGTGTCACTCATTCAAGTTTAGCGGTGTCCCTAAACCCAAGGGTTCCATTTTTATTCAAAGGTCATTCTCACGAGATTTTATTGGGCAAACAGCAATAATATTCGTTGTTTTCAAGCTCGTTCAAAGTCTCTTAAGTAAAAAAAGTTTCATAATCACTTTACCACATTTTAGCGCATAATTTACGTTTTTCTTCACAAATTCCTTTCTTGAAAATGTTTTATTGTATCCTTTTTAGGGTTCCGTAGCCAAATGGCAAAAAACGGAACCCTTATAGATTCGTCATGTCTGTCTGTCCGTCTGTCCGTCTGTCCGTCTGTCCGTCTGTCTGTCCGTCCGTATGTCACAGCCATTTTTTTCCGAAACTATAAGAGCTATACTGTTGAAACTTGGTAGGTAGATGTATTCTGTGAACCGCATTAAGATTTTGATGCAAAAATAAGATAATAATAATAAATATTGGGGGCTCCCCATACTTAGAACAGAAACTCAAAAATTTTTTTTCATCAAACACATACGTGTGGGGTATCTATGGATAGGTCTTCAAAAATGATATCGAGGTTTCTAAAACATTTTTTTTCTAAACCGAATAGTTTGCGTGACAGACGCCTCCAAAGTGGAAAAAAGTTGGTCCCCCCCCTCTAACTTCTAAAATAAGAAAATTAAAAATCTAAAAAAAACATATGATGTACATTACTATAAAAACTACCAACGAAAATTGTTTTGAACGAGATCTAGTAGGTAGTTTTTTTAATACCTAACTTTGCACCTAATTTATATGGGGCGCTATACATACCAGGTGCAAACTTAACTTAACCACTTAGGGATGGAAAGTGTTTGTACGGAACCCTCGGTGCGCGAGTCCGACTCGCACTTGGCCGTTTTTTTTCTTCTTATGATGAGTGTTTTGTCTTGAGGTTTAGTTACAAGTTTACAGTACAGGCGGGTTATGAAAATCTTGAGGATATTTAAACCGTTCTCTTTTAATCACGCTTTAATTAACTTCACTTGTACTCAAGTTTGTTTTTTTGTCAGTAACTGAAAATATAATCAAATTTTAGAAGTCAATTTTAACCTTTGCATGCATGAAACGTGAAAAATGAACTTTTGCATGTATATGTAGTTCATGTGACAATACAATAATTTGCTATCTTGGAACTGATCTGATGATTGAGACGGAAGGTAGCCGCAGGAACTCCTAAACAGCACAAAATGAACCCATCGTATTCGGGCTAATTTAATTGGTCTTGATGAGCAATAACTATTAATTGTGTAAGAAAATACAGTCTGCAATAAAAACGTGTTTAAAAAAAGGTTTTAATTATTATTCTTCTTTTTATTAGTTGCGTGTTGTTTTGTTGTTTGCAGTAGGTACTCCACAAGTTTATCGTCTTATTATTGCTAATACATTTATCTATACGGTTAAAGATAAGTGAATAGTAAAGTCGGGATAGTAGTATAAGATTATGTACTGATAGTACCTACATGTACGTTCCATAACTGTTTTCAATTCAGAGTCAGTGAGTATGTTTCAAGAAATCTGAACAGCGTAATCTAGCATTTTCTCGGCAAGGGAACAAAAAACAATTCTATAAATACTATATCTCGTAAAATTTGTGGATGAAATAGCGGTCTATATTTATAGTCGAGTCTTAAAATTAATCGTTCGTTTTATAAATTGCGTAAATATCGTCAAGCAATTGGAGACTATAGATTGCACTCTACTATAAACTATACTATAAACGTGCTGTTACGCGTGTCTTTTGATTATATCAAAAAGTGTGAGCCGTTTGTTTCTTTATTACTACTTACTTACTGTGGATCAAAAACGATCGCATAACAAGCTACGTATTCAAATAAGTAATTCAATAGTCATTGGCAGATATAACGCACGGTTGCATTTACGTAACCACAATTAAACGAACCAAGAGCGCGTGCCATGCAAATTGATGCATAAGCGTTCGAAGAATCCGATTAGTTACCGTTGTGTCACGTAAATGCTTTATTATATACTAGGGAGGCAAAGACTAATTATTTAAGACTGCCAATTCCTATACTAAGTACCTAGTGGCTCTGTAAGCTGTAGACCTCGCGAATCTATCTTGAAATGGCTGAAAAAAAAAGTTTTCAATCGCCTTTTCGGATTAGAATAACTAAACTCCTATCCTCGACAAAGGTACTCAAAGCACGGTATTGAAAGGAAAGTGACAGGTAGTATTTGTCCCGTGATAAAGACTCGCGTTTCATAGTTATGAGTTAGACGTACTGGACATCCGGAATTCGGACATTTAAAAGCATTTTAAGCTCTGAAGCGGAGGCGCTTCGCTCGTTCGTCAATAAAGTCGCGTTCCTCCGATCTGCGGGTCATAAATGTATAATGATTAAGTTGCATTTGTCACGTGATAAATATGTATTAAAGCAGAAAGTGACGAGTGCTTTGTCGTTTACCTGCGTCACCATCTTAGCTAGATCTGTCTCTGTGGACGCTTAGATCTATCTTAACATAACGCCACAATAATAGGTAGAAGCATACAGGACGAAGTACCTAAGGTCACCACACCTTACACGAAGCTACAAGGAAACTCAAGGCATTGTTGGGTTTCGCGGATAGAGTTGGGGTGGTTAAAGTAACGCAACCCCTTGTTCACGATAAATAGGCACGCGCTATCTAGGGAAAGCTTGGACATACAACAAAATTTGATGGCGATCTTAGTGCCACACGAAATGTATGAGACACATACCTTGTTGTGGTGGTGCCATCTATAAAAGGTCGATGAAACGCGAGTTTATCTATCTAGACATTGGTAGTCTTGTCGAATTATATGCTCATGTTGACAGACATAGCACAAGGTGAGCTATAGGACATTGAGGCCAGGCGGTTATGATAAAAACTTGGGTGTCGTGTTAACCGTTGAATTGGTGTAGGTATAGTACCTATTTATATGGAAGTAGCGATTTATAAAGAGAACAGGGTCTCTGAGTTCATATTTGTATTCTAATATGTTTTAAATTATGTTAGGAACGTTTTCATATTTATTAATTTTTTATTATTTATTAATTTGACATCATAAATAATCAAAAGCCCTGCGATACTGTTATGATAGTGTGTCTGCAGGAAGACTTTTCAATTTATAAAAAATAATAAAAAAGACAATAACAACTTCTTAATAATATAACGATGGCAGTGTATCTAATAAATGCAACGCTTGATTCATCATCATCACATGAATGTCATCATACTTTTATATATATTCTTTGCTTTAATTAAACTATTTTGGCGCGGTGTCTATTTGCCAATACCATTTCCAGTGGCATGAATGACAATACCTTCGTATTGTTGACACTAACAGCTTTCCATAAATAGGTTTACCATACTCATGCGCATGTTCATAGGTCCATCTTGCATTTTAGCTTAAAGTAGCGGCAAAAAATCTATCATATCTGTGTATTTTTTTGTATGAATGACAATACACTTATGCAATCGCAAAAGGTTTTAGAACAAAAACTAATGCCGTTTCACTTTAGCAAATAAAACGTCTATATTTGTATCCAGTAATTGCAAACAACGTCGTCGACATAATGTGCGTTTTCATAAGTTCAAAATTTAATTTAAATTAGTAAAACGTGTCTAAAAATGTTATTAGACAGTATCGACTTCTACAAAGCAACTAAACACGAGATTCTGGCAATAAAGTGGTCCCGGTCGATTGCAGAAGAAATAATCATAGAAATCCCATACGTTCCATCACTTCCCATTCAGGAATTTCTGCTAATGTATCAGACGAAAAACGTCGATAGCGCATATTGACTTTTCCAATGAATGAAGAGAAATTTAGCACTCAGTTGAGTTCACAATCGAGGTCGTGTCGCCATTCATTGACTGGCTTCGCCGACACGATACTACAATGGAATGGTATGGATAATGTTGTACTTCTATAAGTATGTAAATGTAATACAATAGTTCTACAGTTCTAGCGAATACAGTGGCTGCAAACTTTGCTTATTGAGCGAGCTCGGTGACTTTATGAAGTGGAATAGCTTAGTATGTAGATACCGGGTTACTTTTTAAGTAGAAGCAGTGATTTGAAATACATATTCCATCGCCTTTGGTCTGGGATAAATACGTGTCTATTGACATAGACAAATAGATTGCGTAAATCAATACTGTAATGTTATTTTAATCCTGTTTCATATGTATTTTAATATGTCTGGCTCATGGGAGTTTTCTCTACTATTTTTTCTGATATGGCTAATACCTCGCTGACGTGGGTGGGAAAACCCGATAATTCAGTGAATAAAGGATTTTGACCTTACAAACGGTCCGGTAGTTTTGAATTTTTGATATGTTGTCTAGGATGGTTAGTCAGTGCTTAAAATGCAAAATGCACAATTACCCCCCCCCGCCTCCGCGCCCGCCGCCATATTGAAAAAACCCGGCACTCTCTTCATATTTTTGCTCATATCTTCCTTTAGGAGCATTTTAGCTAAAAGAAAGCTTCGACAATATTATAGAGTTAAATTTACTACATTTTCCATTTTATATTTTGTTTCTAGGACAGATAGTTACGGAGATATGCACATTAAAAAAAAACTTAAGAAATTGCAATTTCCTACTGAAAAACAAACTTCTGGATTCGAGCTTTCTTCTAGCTAAAATGCTCCTAAAGGAAGATATGAGCAAAAATATGAAGACAGTGCCGGTTTTCTCTAAATGGCGGCGGGCGCGGAGGGGGGGGGGGGGGGGGGGAATTGTGCATTTTGCATTTTAAGCACTGACTAACCATCTTAGACAACATATCAAAAATTCAAAACTACCGGACCGTTTGTAAGGTCACACATAGTACTTTAGTCTCTATTCACCGTATTACGACCCGACATGCTGAATATTTGCTAATAATAATGTACGTTAATTTCCCTATTTCCTTCCCTCTCTGTCTCCGTCGGTCTAGGTAGCCTTATACTTCAATTTGATTTGGGAGCACAAGTTAAGTCAGCCTCAGTCTAACAAACGACGCCTGTACAGAGCATTTCCTATGAACATACGCCATTTTACAACCAGAACAGTTTATGGGTACCTATTCAAATCAAGGAAGGCTCTCCCTAAGGAGAATCCTGGTTTGTCAAATTCCCTAACGTAACGTTGGGTTTCCTGTGAGTGTTCCAATGTTTAGAGGTAAACTTGTTACTGTAATAGGATTTTTTGGAAAATTGGATATTTGATTTTGTCATTGTCAAAGACCTTACGCTACATTGGAATCAGCTATTAGCTGGTGACACAATCCATCCTTAATATTATAAATGCGAAAGTGTGTCTGACTGTTACCTCTTCACGCTTAAGCCGCTGAACCGATTTAGATGAAATGTGGTACGGAGATAGTTTGAGTCCCGGGGAAGGACATAGGATATTTTTCATCCGGAATAAATTTAGTGTTCCCGTGGGATGAGCGGGTAACACCGCGGAGTACAGATACTAATTCTATAAATCCTCATTAAAACGTAAAAAAAAAGGTATGATTATGTTTACCTTTTTATTGTTTCGCGTTTACTACACCCAGCGTGTGATGAACTAATTATTTGTCAGTTACCTACAATGTAGGTAATATTTTCATTGTAATTAACACCACTATAATTCAGAGATAATTGACTCATCCTATTGTTAATACAACAAAGCACTTGTCTAAAGGTCACCTTAAGCCTTATGTGCCTTATCTACCATTGCTTCAACACAGGATGTGTACTTGTAAATGTTACGACAGTAGGTCGCATTAACATAGTGGATGTACTAAATATTCAGGTGTTCAACCTCGAAGTTAAATAGGTTTGCCACAGATTCGAAGCTATCAATGGTGTTGCAAAATGTTCTACAAGAAGCAGATATCGTCGTTGCACCCAAAAATGTGCTTATAGTCCAAATATATGATAAATTGATTGTTTACTTGAAAACAAGCAGGTTAAGAAAACACAAAGTGAAGAGGGAAGATGAAAGCCTTGAAAAGCTGATCATTGTTGAGAACACGGAGGGCAAACGAGCCTGCGGACGGTCCCCAACCAGATGGACCGATCAAGTGAAGGGCCCTTCCTCAACCAAGTTTAGCTCTGTCATCAGAGACGTGATGAACAGGCACGGGTGGAGGCAGATTATAAAAACCGGTCAAGTGCGAGTTGGACTCGCGCACCGAGGGTTCCGTACAAACACTTTCCATCCTTAAGTGGTTAAGTTTGCACCTGGTATGTCTAGCGCTCCATACAAATGAGGTGCAAAGTTAACGCAACCAATCCCGTTTGTTGTATGGGATGGGAGCCCCCCTTAAATATTTATTTTATTTTTAGTATTTGTTGTTATAGCGGCAATAAAAATACATCATCTGTGAAAATTTCAACTGTCCAGCTATCACCGTTCTTGAGATACACCCTGGTGACAGTTGGACGGACGGACGGACGGACAGCGAAGTCTCAGTAATAGGGTCCCGTTTTTACCCTTTGGGTACGGAACCCTAACTAGGTGTAGAGCATCCATAACCACATGACCACGATCCTCAGTCGAGGGAGCGACCACAGAGAGAGAAAGAAACACGCTTTACGAGGACGAAGTTGTTCTAGTAAATAAAATAGGGTTATTCTACAATCGTGTAGGTTCTTTCTTTCAAGAACAAATCCAACATTTTGGACACTATAGTACTAGTAGCGATGGATTCCTGCTCCCGTTACATCCGATTTAACTGTTTCTAGGTATATTATATCGGGAACGAATAATATCTCGTCAACAACCGCATCATTTAGTTACTAAACATACGTGTATCGTCATTAGAGTTCGCTCATTGGATAATTTCATTGACCACTCCTTTTTCAAATCCAATAACAAAGTCAGCTATCCGTCTCTAAAGTCTAATAGTAATCTAGAATAATCCAGATAAATTGCGGATGAACAGCCTAGTCTGACTGCCGATAGACGTGTCTGGAGTCTGGAGGACTAAGTCCACTACATTAAGCCAAACGTTATATACGAAAACTTGAAGTGTCCAGGTTTAGTCGGCCATTTTGAATTTTTAATGTGTTCAATTAGCCAACATTTTTTTGGATTCTCTTTATTGACGAAAATTGTTTTAAAGTAAGTATTTACAGTTTATAAATCTGATAGTCAGGGAAAAACCAAGGTTCAGTCAAAATCAAAAGTAACTGGTAATTTTAGTATGCAATTTGACATACGCCAGTAGTAAATTTGTCAGCTATTTTTGATCCTGACCGTACAGGTTGTTATTATTCTTTACTAGCTGTGCCCCGCGGTGTTACCCGCTCATCCCACGGGAACACTTATTCGGGATGAAAAGTATTCTATGTCCTTTCCCGGGTCTCAAACTATCTCCATACCAAATTTCATCTAAGTCGGTTCAGCGGTTTAAGCGTGAAGAGGTAACAGACAGACACACTTTCGCATTTATAATATTAGTAAAGATTGCCCGAGAGATAAAAGTTTATTTACATTACCGGAGGATTGAGACTATTGAGTCATTGACAGAGACATGTCATGACATTATGATATGACATTCACAGGGCTCCTTGTCATAAGATTGTTTGAGGTATGAGTATATTTATGTCTGGTATATCGCATAAATAATCAATGAAAACGTTGAGATGGATATATATTATAACCACATTTTGATAAAAAATAACCAACTTCAATGAGAGCTTCATTTTTTTAAAAAAGAAATAAAGAAAGAGAAAAGAAATAAATATTTTCATTTTTCATTTTCAATGAGAAGTAATCGTATTTCCGAGTACAACTGAACGAGTTACCATTAAAAACACCGTGGACGTCATGATGTGCCTACAATATTTAAAGATTTCCTTTTTATTCCTCAAAATTTTATGGGATCAATCTGGAGATGCTTCTCTTGAGCTAGAAAATATATTTCCAAATCGGTTCCTAAAGGGCGGTGTTTGAGAAGACATTAAAAAATACACCCAAATCGAGACCGCTTTTTTGAAGTTGGTTGAAAAACTAGCTTGTCTAACAAAACGCGAAGGAATTAATTTTGCAATATATTTGTAATTTTTCACTTCTTCAACTGCTTTGACACATTCAAATTGTCGCATTACTATTCTTAATTGCGACAAAGTACTTGAATGGTGACTTGACCGTACAAATCAAGTATAAACCATATAGTAATATAATAAAGTGATTTATTACTGACTACGATTTGATAACTTCATAGTTTAAATATTTAACTGCAAAGTGAATAAACGATTTTATTATCACAACACCAATTGAGTTTGTCAATAATGAAAGCGGGGTCTAGACCGAATGCTCGGCAAATTAAGAGCGACGCGTCTAAATAAAGTGAATCATTTAAGTGGGAATAAGAGGGTTGACACAGGGCACTTAGCGTAGGCGGAGGGTTTATTCGATTAAATTAGATTTGTATATATTTTTTTCAGATTTGTGTCCTAATCGAAATTCGTAGCAGTCCAAATCAATTGATATCACCATTAGTGATCATTTATTAATTATGTTATTATAAGCAAAGGTTTAGGAATCGGCGGGGCATGTAGAGATTTTAAGAACGGCCCCTTTCTTCCACCACAGCACAGCCGCCCACTGCTGAACATAGACATCTTTTGAGACACGGCACTGAGCCCAATATTCAACTTCTCTCCTTCAATAGTAATTGCCCTCATCATCATCATTTTAGCCATAAGACGTCCACTGCTGGATACAGGCCTACTCAATAGACTTCCACATGGGACGAATAGAAGCGACCCGCATCTAGTGCCTACAGTATAGTGTGGAACTCCCTTCCAGAGAATCTTTTTTCAGGAAAAAATAACTCCAGAAGGGAGATTGAATAGTTAGGCATTTTTCTCGTCCAACTGTTTTCATTTTACCTAGTCTTTATCGTCGCTTATTGTAGCTACCTACATGTTTTTATTGCTTGTTCTACCATCATTAATTTTTGGTGTAGCTGATGAAGTATGTAGCTGTCTCTATCTAACTCTCTCCTTAGCCACTAGCCACCTCATTGATTTGCCTATACGATATGACTATGTCTACCTTCTCTTTTAATTGTTTCATGTAACAAATTCTTGATCTTCCTCGCTTGTTTTCACCCTTTCCTTCTATGATATTTTTTTTGCTTACTTTTCGTACCTACAAAAAATCTAATGAGATATATTTAAACGTGGGGGAATGATGGGACTATTTAAAACATCCTTCCTGGTTACGAAGCGCCTAAAAAATATACGTTCGAACTTTTCTTTCTGCTCTTAAAAACACTGTTCGCATTTCTATGAATTGAAAAGGCTTTATAAATTAGACTCTGCCACCGCCATTTAAAGTTTAAGTGTTAAGTTTCGTAGCATTTCTGCTTAAATTTAAATTTTGCGGTTTGGGGCATTATAATATTTTGCGAATTCGACGATTTGCCATTTTAGATTTATTAATCAAAACGTAATACATATTTATGCCGGGTTTATTTGATTAAGAATTGGGATTTCTCTGAAACTTCCACAATATCAATGGTTTATTTATTTAAGCTTCATTATCAAAATAAGCAGGTATACAAATATATATAATCAAATATAAAATCCTGTCTTATATACTTATACGTGTATGAATGAGGAAACCGTGAGCTTCGCGAGATACACGTATTTCTACATTATTAAAATATTACGAGTATATATGTATAGCATAATTTGCCTCAAATTTACCTTGTCCAGGTAAATACGAGTATTTGCTCTATATTCGATTCAAACATGATTCACAAGTAGCTATGGCCTAAACTAAAAATAGACCAAAAGTACTGCCAAGATTTTAGGCTGATAACCTGTTTTTAATAATATAATAATACACCAGCGGGCCTATGATGGTTGCGTGATAAATAAATGATAAAGCACCTGTCACTCACACTCAAATCTTGACAAAACGTGACGGATGTTTGTCATTTATTTATCGCACGATAAAACCAACCATCATAAGCCCGCTGCACTGGCTGTTTATTTCCAATCTGTATCGATTTTGGGTTATTATCGGTGCAGTCTAATGCTTTAATGATTAATGGAGCCTGGGTTCAAGCACGCTTTAGGTTTATCATGAGATTTTGGCGAGATCAAGACGAGATGGAGGAGTGTGTGTGGGTTTTTGTTTAGCTGACTTCTCTGAGATTCTGGAGATAAGATGAAACATGCTTTTTAACCGACTTCAAAAAAAGGAGGGGGTTCTCAGTTCGGTTGTATGTTTTTTTTTTTTTTTTTTTTATGTTTGTTACCTCAGAACTCCGTCATTTATGAGTCGATTTGGAAAATTCTTTTTAGGTTCATGAATAGACATCTCAAGGTTGGTCCCATAAAATTTTGGTGAAGATCGGATGACGAGATCCATGAGGAATCGAAGGAATTCCTGAAATTTTATAGGCACTTATAATATTTTTCATATATTTTATAAACTTATTTAAGTATTTGCATATGGTAGTCATCATCTTCCAATGCTGAGCTGATGATGGAAGGTAACAACTCCTCAACGGTTAGGAGTTAGGAGATAATTCAAACGAGATGCATGCCTTCAAGACCTTCCTGATTACACTGCCATAAGTATTTAATATGAATCACTAAAAAGCAAAAAAAAAAATTTTTAACAAAAAATAGAACCGACTTCAGTAAAACTAAAAAGCCAAAAATAACCCGTTCAAGTACAGATTACCTTTAACTCACCCTTTGAAGTCGGGGCCAAACCTCACGTAAACTATAATATCTAGACACGCGGCAGCGTGTCCAGCCAAGTTCACCGCAGGAACTGGCGAGCAGCAGCCGTGTGTTATATTACACGAACCGTTTGGAGCCACTTTTGACCCCCCAATAACTCCAAATCTATTAAACATAAAAAAATGAAATTTGGCTTATGTATTAAGATCCTTTAGAACAAGTAGAACCCCAAATTTCATTAATATAGGTTAAATAGTTATTGAGATATTAAAGTCCAAAAAACGGTATTTTTATCACTGACTGACTGACTGACTGACTGACTGACTGACTGACTAGTAATCAAAAACCTAACCCACTTCCAGGTGACCTAGAAAGGTGAAATTTGGCATCCAGCTTAGTAATTGGGTGTGTATACATATAAAAATCTAAAACAGTGATTTTTTTATGTTTGTTTATTATTATTATTATTGATGGTTGTTGCCTCAGAACTCTGTCATTTATAAACCGATTTGGAAAATTCTTTTTTTGTTTGAAAGATATACTAGAATAGCATATACACTCACACGCACACACTTACACACAGAACTAATTAACAAATAATAATTAAGTAATGTACACATCATAATGATTTCTGTACAAAAAGTAATGATATCCCATCAAAAACATAAATGTAAAATGAGAGCCAAGTTCAATATCGCGTGCACTTCGCCGACAAAAGAATTGAGATCTGCAAGGGCGCCAAGTTCTTTGCCCTAAAATTTTTAGATACAAGGACATGCGACATACTCAATGCATTTATTTTACTTGGGGTGTAATTCAATATCAAGACGTGACTTGGCTAGTTTTAAAATATAAATTTATATTATAAATCAAAATCAATCAAATCATTAACCTATTTACGTAAAGGTAAGTAAGCAAGTTAGTGTACGTCTTGTTACTTATACTGTTAGCTTGATAATGAACTATGACTATGTTACTTTTATAAAATTTAGTTAGTTTGTGAAAACTAGCCAAGTCAAATCTTGATATTGAATTACTCCCCAAGTAAAAAAAATGCATTGAGTATGTCGCATGTCCTTGTATCTAACAATTTTAGGGCAAAGAACTTGGCGCCCTTGCAGATCTCAATTCTTTTGTCGGCGAAGTGCACGCGATATTGAACTTGGCTCTCATTTTACATTTATGTTTTTGATGGGATATAAATATACATAATAACTGAGTGGTTTGGGATCGACTTCAAAGGGTGAGTTAAAGGTAATCTGTACTTGAACGGGTTATTTTTGGCTTTTTAGTTTTACTGAAGTCGGTTCTATTTTTTGTTATGGTCTAAAAGTTTCGAGTTACGTCAGTGCTATATTTTAAGTTTGTTTTGTTGGAAACTTTAGATACTTTAAAATTCAAATCAGCCTGTTAATATTTTGTGCGAGTAAGCATTGTGCCGTTCCCGTTAATTTTTATAATACGTTCTCGACAAATAGGAATGTACTCGAGAACGTCTCAACACTGACTGTGGTAAATCAACAGCGTCGTCTCTCTTAAGAATTCACAAACAAAGTTACGGGTTGACTTTCATTTATACTTAGTATGAGTAACAAAGCCAATCCTCAAAAATCTTTGGTTTGACACATACTGAAGAGGCAAAATACTTTGCTAGATCAAATATTAAGCACCCGAGAAATTAATTCTCGTCTAGGGCCCTTATAATTCTCATTGTCTCTCTCTAAACTCTAAAGCCTAGCTCTCAGCTAGACTGAAGCCTGAATTCACGAAAATTATTTGCACTTACTGTGCCAAAACGAATTTCCACCGCATTTTCCCTAGCGTATTAGTTTAACAGAATAGCCTCGGCATATTCAACCATTAATCGAGTTTGTCCAAGCCCTCATTTGATTTTAGACACTATTTAACTATGTTTTTAAAACGTTAATGACGGGTTTTAAGCGAAATTCTTCTGCGTGCATCGGAATAGTTAGAACAAACATTGGCCGAAGGTTTTGGCGCCTGTTCCACTGAACCAAGAATACTCCCAGGTATAGCAAACAGACTGTATAAAAGGCTTATACAGCTATTATAACTCTAATTTAAGCTGTACAATGGCTGTGTGTAACTTGAGCTATTACTTTGCTACGTAGACATTCGTATGCTCACGTAACTTGAAGAAGGCCATCTTTGTAACCTAGTTTTATTTAGACGAAAAAGAAATGTATTTTTCTATATGTCTGTTTCTATTGTAGAGACAAATGTCCCTTGAAAGGCGAGTAATGAAAAGGTGTAGTTGTGGATAAATCTTTCAGACGGTTGCGTATATCCGCTGGTAAACGATTTGGATATATTACCTTCGCTTAGTAGTTCTCCATCCCTCTTCTGGAAAATTAAAGCTTCAATGTCGTCGTTTTCTTAACATGCACTATACAAATCTTATTAAAACTTTCGTGAGACATATTTAATTATTTTATTAAGCGGTTTACACTCACGTGAAATTGCCAGGACCGACATGTTTCAAGCTCATCAGAGCTCTTCATCGGGGACTGACCAATTCATCTACTTGTTATCTCTTTTCGTTCAGGGAGGAGAAAGATGAGAATATTGTATGGTAGAGAATGCCTTATGGCATTAAGTCCGCCATTTGTACTTTTATTTTTGTATTTTGTGCAGTAAAGTTTAAATAAATAATTATTGAGTGATCTAATGACCTAGGAACTTGATATCAAATATGTTGCAGCTGTGGTTATCTCCAACCTGATTCTTGCTTCTGATCGTCTAGGACAGAAGAAAATAAATAAAGACTTCTGACATTCTCCCAAATTTATTCTCAGACCTATTTAGGTTTAAGACAAAAATAGCAGCATAAATCCAATTTGAACGATCTGAGTCGGAACTTATAGTATGCGTGATCGCGGTATGATATGAATCAGAGGAATTTCCGGAGAGTTCCTGGGAACTTATAGAAACTACGTTGTCAGTAGTCAGGGCACAAATAAAAGTACTAATGCGGTAAAATTATGTCATCAAAGATTTGGCGTGATATTGGCGTAACGATTGTGGTAGCTCAGTTAGGAGAGCACTACGCCGGAAACGTAGAGTAGGTTCGAGTCCTGCTTACATTGCAGTGGATCACATTAAATTTTTCTGTCATCATTTACCTTTGTGTCAATATTTATAATGCGGCGTAATCAATACATTGGCGATTCTCCGAAGTTTTCTTTAGTATTTGTTGTATGTAGTTATTACGGACTAAATCCTTACTAATATAAGGCCTTACGATGCATTTGCGATTTCCGTTCTCGCTCTAACATAGTAATAAACTACAATATCCGTGCCACTACTATTAACTCTAAATTAGTGGAAAAATTACGCAACAAGATTGAATTTTAACTAACCCTCGCAAGTCCAACTTGTGCCTTTCCATTTAGCATTACCACTTTCAACACAATTAATCACGTCTGTCGATAAATATTGCAAAAGCCCTATTCAGAAGATTTCACAAAGAAATGCACATTCTCGATAAGATAACGCCTGCCTGATACAAAATCGATTTGTCATCCGATACCCGCCATTGTCCCTCATTCACCTCCCAGTTAACTCTGCCTCCTACGTTAGCAAGTCGTATCTTACTATGAAATTCATATAAAGATACGACCTTTTACCGTAGCAGAACTGTGCTATTATTCCGTTCTATACATTCTTTATGTATATTTGTTGTAGCCTTTTTCATATTGAAGCTTTAAAAGGAAAACGGAGATGACATTTGTATAGACTGGTTTTGTGAGCTTTTGTCATAATAGAGGTCAGTAGTATAAGTAGCTTGTTTTGTGTTTCTGTCTACAATTCTTGAATTCGTTTTCATGAACATCAATGGTACAAAATCCAAGAAGTAAAAGCATTTTGCAAAAAAAAATGTTTTTGAACGCCTTACAAGGTTTTCATTCCCTTCATAAAGATCGTATAAGGTAATGTTGCCTACTTCAATTATATAAAACGTGTGTTCATACAGTGCTATATCTTCCCAAACGAAACGGCCAAATAGTTCACAACGACTTAATTTAGCAAACTCACTGTAACAGTCAAAAATATTATGGATATTAAAACACAAAGACATTAGGTTGTCAGGTATGCAGCTTTATCAGACTACAAACCTGATGCAAACCTACCCCAATGTAGCACGTAAGTACATTGTACAACCATTCATGGTTTACTTCGTACACCCGGTTCCAAACGGTCGGTCGTCCTTATCGCGTATTACGTCGGCTCATTACATACACAAGTGGACAATTAACGGGGGTCCAGCGATGCGGTTAATGACGCTTACGGTACGGAATTTCAAATTATAATCAAACGAAAATACGCTTGGTCTTGAACGTAAAGGTCAGGATGTAGTGAGTGCGTTTGGCGCGCGAAATTAAACTACCCTCATTAAAAAAAGCTTTTCGCTGAGTATTTGACCGTTTAAGTTCAGGACTATGAGACTTACATACATATAACAATGATTTGATGCCCGAAACTTTGATGAACGAAATCTTTTAACATTTCATCTAGGTTTAGGACATATGTTGTATATAAAATTTTGCAGTTCTTAAGATTACAGTAAAGTTACAGAAACCACTTAATATTAACTGTGTTTCCACTATCCATAGAAATAGATGATTAAAATCTGTTTAGAAAATTTACTTTTCATTGTATCCTACTCCATAGGACCTAAGTACCGACCCGTTACCACTTAAATTCACATCCAAACCAAACCATATAATCTTGAACACAATGGCTACACCAATATACCCATTAACTTCCACGCTCCATAGAAAACTCAATCATGGGAACGATGGTCGACGTTATATCCTTTTAGTTAACAACTTGTTACTTAACTGTTACCCTGGTATAACTTTCCCTTACATTCTGTAGCGGCAGAGTTCCTTGATTCAATTGGTTACCTGCCTCAACGGGGAATGACGTAGTTTGTTAGGGAAAACGCGTTAGTTACGACCTTCTCTTAACATGTAGTGAATTCGCTAAAAGTTGATTTTGTACTCCATGTTTCGGTGTTATTGAAGTTCGGGTGGTTGTATTAAATATTCTACTAAAATATACATTTTGGAAGTAGATTATGACACGTTTGTTAAAAGCGCCAATAAGAGAGGGAAGCCATTTTAATTTGCGGCAGCTTAGATTTTTAGATTGCCTATGGTTTTATAACGCGTCGTTGCCTCAGCACCAAGACTTGGTTTCCGAAACACTAAGAGCACTGCCCTACTGGGCACCATGTAGCTGCGGCGTCGCCGACGTATTCCATTCAAGAATGTAGTACCCAAGCGTCGCCAAGTTAGTTACATTCCATACATTCCAATATGATTTGTATGGACACATGCGATGTCGCTGTGCCGTTCTGGCGAGTCGCTGTGACTGTGTCTCTTATTCTACAAATCAAAAATGTATGGAATGGATTCCTGCTTTTGCACAAATTAATGTAAGTGGATGGTACCAACAGACTGGACCTTCTACCGAGTAGAAAGACTAAAAAACATAGTAAGTGAAATTCGCAGCGTCTCTCTTAGAATCCATTAGTACGATTATAAAGCGCTATATTTAGAGATGCGAACACTTTGGTAATGACTGCTCGCAAATTGCTCTTAATAAAGACATTTGGAGCAGAATGCCAGAGCTCTTATGCATAGAATGACATAACTGACAAGAATTTGCCTCAAGATATGTCCAATTGAATACCCGGCTGAGTTAGAAGGATGGTTTTCATTTGTAATTTAACTTATAAATGCATAAGACTTGATGAACGCCGTAATCATCGTAATTTTCACTCTCAATGCATTTTTAGATCGACTTCTTTTTGTTCTTAATTCTACCTAATCAAGTACACTACCTCAAAGAGCTAAAAAAGCAAACCTAAAAAAGTATTATCAGCGTGGAAAGAACTAGAAGATAATTGTTTAAAAATTTAACCTGCTGGTTTCCCATTAGAACACAATGAAAGTAAACCGTTCGTTTCAAAATAGTGACGGGAAACAAAAATAATAAATACCAAAACATTTAAAAATAACCCTTTTCACTTATATTTATTATATTATGAAAAATTAGTAGAAAGTATTAAAACACTCCTTTTAATTTCCATTTTATATTCCCTGAAATTACTGTACCTATATGTGTTTGTTTATGTATGACAATTGATGTACTAGTTATTTATAGTAAGAATTCTTTTTTAAGGCCGAATTCACTTTGCTTTGTTCTAACAAACAATGAGATCCAATGGGCATTTTGTGCATTTAGAACTGCGGCTACAAACTGCTACTTTGAAAGGAAAGGTGTCATAAGTAGGGCTCTCGGTCGTGTCCGGGTTTCGTGTACCCGTTTCCGTGTACCCGTTTCTCTGTTACACGGAAACGGGTTTCTGGCCCGTTTGGAACGTGTAATAAAGACCCGTGTAATTAAGACCCGTGTACCCGTGTACACGGATCTCAATCACACGCGGGTCCGACCCGCCGTCGACGTAACGGTTATTCTTTTAAAAGCTATGGAGTGAGAAATGGAGTATAATAATCAGGGATCGTACTTTTTCTAGCAGCTATTTTTGGTGCAATAACGTCAAATGACACGACAGCGACTTTAGTTTGTCGACGTGTATAATAGAATTGACGTTTAAATTTATGTAATATGACGTTATCGTTAAAAATAAATCGATATTTTTTACTTTATCAGTTATTAAAATCGTGTAAATTCCTCAAATTTTTCGGAGGGTATAAATATGAACTATAATCTGATATTAAGGATTTATTGCAACTGTGTTAGATATTTCCTCATATGTATAATAAATTAATCCTTCATTGCATTATGCATATTGGGTTGGGCTTAACATGTTCTGAGAATATTTTCTGTATTTGCGATTTGTTTAATACGCTAATTTATTTATTTTTTGTTGCTTAATTTTATTAAATGAAAGCGGCCTCTCCTTCAACTTTAACGAATAAAAGGTCTTCCAGGCCTAATGTCAAAACAACTTGTAAGTATTATCAGTAAAATTGTCGCGGTTAATTTATGACGATAAACAATGGGTATTGTCGTTATCTGCAAGTGCAGCTGCAGTGCAACCCTAATCCTATTCATATCTAATCTTAAATAAAGTCGCCATAGCAGGTAACGTAGGAAGGTAGGTTGGTATGACAACTTTTTGCACCTAACACCATAATGTTACATCCATTATGCAAGGTGTTAGGTATTAATCAGTACCAGAGATGGGCAAAATGTAATCGACTAACAACTAACGATTAAAATTAACAGAATTAATTGTGATTGACGATTGAAAACGACGACTGATCAATCTTAGTTGTATAGAGTGCAACTAATTTAGTTGCCGATTGATTTCGGACAACTAAACTTTGTGATCGATTAATTAGTTAGACTATTTTTCCACGACTAATGTTAGAAGCAAATTGAACGAAAAACTTGGTATGTCTATGTTAATGTAATGTAATGTAGGTATGTCTATGTAAGCTATAAAACGGATTAGTAAAGTAGGTATATTTTTTTCCTCCTTCATAGGTACATCGTTCTCTTTCTTATTTTTTACCTAGGGTCCGTGCCCTTAAACCTTTACCTATATTTGCTGTAATAATCGTAAGAGCATCGTAATAAGTAATAATCACCTAGAATCTAAAATGACAGAACCTAGAATCTAGAATATAATATAATATGACCTAGATACCTCAAAACATCTATGAGTATGAATTTATGAAGCATGAGCCTTACATGGAATAGCCTGATCGATCAATTCGCTGCCGCTCCAATATATATATTGGCAATAGCGCTAATAAATAAAATATGTCATGTTGATATATTTAAATGTAGAATGACGCAAGGAAAATGTACAATAGTTAATGCTGAGATTTCTTTACAAAGAGGTTTAAATATTGTAAATGACCACACGGTGAAAACAAAATAGACCGCAACAAAATAGATAATAAACAACATGCAGATGTTTAATTCAATAGAACGTGTTATTTTTAGAAGATTCGTCGGCACTTGCACCAAAATGCAACAAACAACTTCCAGGTAAGTAGGATTATCCCATTGTTTTGTCGCCGCGTGACACTAAACAGAGTTGTACTAATGACACAGACAGCAAAATATTGATAATATCTATGTCTATAATTTACTCAGTATCGTATAGGACTTTACAATACTCGTTAGAACTTTAAGTAATTTTAACTTTAAGTATCAAAATATGAATAGAGCACCAACTACTACATTGTTTGCGATTTGTAAACATTGCAGTTTTTCGTTATTTATCCTTATAATATTGTTAATATGGCCCATAATATTGCATTGTCATTCAAGGGTTACAAATTAAACTTGAATATATACATAATTTTAGCTCAATCGGTTGAAGATATCTGCTTCAAAATAAGTTGCAAGATTCTACCCAAACCAACATAGATACAAGTGATACAACATACGAGTACCTACAATGTACATACCTACTCGTAGTTACATATTGCAAGTTAAATAAAAATGCAAAAACGAGCGACTGCGTAGTTTTAATATTGATTTAATCGTCAAATTTAGTCGATTGAAACTAAAACTAATTCAATTGTTAGTCGAAGATTCTCACAACTAATTTAATCGCAACTAAATTAATCGCGATAAAAAATTACGAATGATATTTTTAATCGATTGATTAGTTAACAAAAAATTAATCGATTAATGCCCATCTCTGATCAGTACCCTAATAGTGATTATAAAAAAGCAGAAAAAAATATTTTATATGACGTTATTCGATCTTTTTTTCTCCGTACGTAATAATATAAAATCAGTTTTTCATTCAATAATGAACAAATTATCCGTTTCATTTCAACTTCAACTCAAATAATAACTGGTCCGGGCGGATCGCTCAGACGTGTATTCAATACCCGAGTGAAGGCGCGAACCGCGGATCCGGATCCAAACTTAGAAACGTTTCCTAAGAGGACACGTTTCCTAGCGGGTCCGTGTCGACCCGTTTCCAAAGGAAACGTTTCCTAGCCGGTTCGTGTAGATCGGGTTGTTAGTACCGCCGGTGTTAAGGACCCGTGTACACGTTTCCGCGTGTAACACGGATACCGGGAGCCCTAGTCATAAGTAATGTGCAGATTGTGGCCGTAGTTCATAATGAACAACAAAACCCTTTGGGTGCCATTGTTTGTTAGAACAAAGTGAAGTGAATTCGGCCTTAGAAAAGGATTCCTACTATACAACAAAACGCTTGAACTGATTCCTGCCAATTCTTGCTGTTAGCTATGAAGCTAAGGAAGATTAAAAGAGACTTTTTAATCCACTCAAACGATGCCTCGGGCAAGTTCTAGATAAATATGGCGTCTGCGGTTAGAGGTAATAGTAAACTTCCACTCAAACTGACCCACATTTCGCCGGCAAAGTTGAATTTTAAGTGCTAGGCTCTGACTGTCTTACTTCAAGTCAGCAGTATGTTTCACAGGCGTTTAAAATTAAACTAGAAAACTTTGATACCGAATATGTGTACACAGAGATAAGGAAGGTGCAAGGGAAGAACTGGCTAAGTCACATTTGCAAAAATAAGTACAGTAGGTACTGACAATTGAAGTTGTGATATCATCTTATATGACTGTATGTATAGCGTAGGTACATAAAAATATTAAAAAAAAACAGCGAGTCGCAACATCAGGACCAAGTGTGTTTTACCCCTGTTTGACAGTCATACATTGATATGGGTAATTTTGTAGTCGTAGACTAAAAAAAAACAATAAAAATGGACTTAAGCAGTTTCTCCCCTTAGCTCTTCCTATAGTATCTTTAAGATTTCAATGCGACGCACGCATACAGGAAGGGGAAACATATAAAAAAGAAGTGTCAACTCCATTTGGGGATATAGTCTATGGAATAGTAAACGAATTAAACTCGTTTTTGGCTCTATAATGGAATTAATATTCTTTTGTGCTCTAGAAGCTAGGAACACTTCCGACAACCGTCCAATCTAGTGTAACTCTTTTGCAGGCTTATCCAAAAATACGAGTATAATACAGAGGGGAAAACTTTGTTTTTACTGTGGCATTTTTACACGAACACCACTAAACCGATTAAGCAGAGGTATTATAACAAAGTTTCGGGCCGGGAAAATAGAAACAAAGTTATGCATCGCGATTGTTAAAAGAATTCGTTTATTGCGAAATAAGCTACAAACCTCCTCTATATTTATTTACTTCAATTGATCGGGTTTGGGATCTTCGACACGTTTTCCTTGAGGAAAATGCGTATCAGTAAAGATTTCACGGTTTGAGAAATATTTGCTTCAATCTTCCTTATTTATGGCAGATTTTGGGTATAGTAAGTGTGCAGTCGAGTCGTTTTTACTCCACTCTGGAAGTCTGCGATAACTTTGTAACTGGAAGCTTTAGGATCACCTGATGGCAAGTGACTACGTACGGAGTCAAAGATGTAGCACTTGGCTCAGTAAAATTCCATTAACTCTTTACCTTGAAGGTACCCAAATTACAACTATCTTGAATCTCATGTGATGCGAGCGTGGTCCATTCCATAGCGGTTCGCATCCTATGAAGTAAATCTCTTCGAACACGTTTGGGATCTTCGACACGTTTTCCTTGAGGAAAATGCGTATCAGTAAAGATTTCACGGTTTGAGAAATATTTGCTTCAATCTTCCTTATTTATGGCAGATTTTGGGTATAGTAAGTGTGCAGTCGAGTCGTTTTTACTCCACTCTGGAAGTCTGCGATAACTTTGTAACTGGAAGCTTTAGGATCACCTGATGGCAAGTGACTACGTACGGAGTCAAAGATGTAGCACTTGGCTCAGTAAAATTCCATTAACTCTTTACCTTGAAGGTACCCAAATTACAACTATCTTGAATCTCATGTGATGCGAGCGTGGTCCATTCCATAGCGGTTCGCATCCTATGAAGTAAATCTCTTCGAGCAATGATTGGTACCAATCAATTTATTGATGTCGATTTGATGAACTTGCTCCACACCACCAGCCTTTCTGCTTCGCGACTCTTGTTGTGCGATAAAGCGTCACCCGTAACTCTCGCCCGGTACTGCACAAAAAGAGCTAGGTAATAATCTCGCATGAGAAAGGGTCGCTTGTCACATTTGTGCTAGAAGTGCTGGATGTCTTATGGTCGGAGGCGGAAGGGGATTCAATCTTATAATACCTGCCATGTTCAGCAAAAGTGTAAGCGTCACAAATGAGCCTAAGGAGGACCCCATGTTCTGATACTTTGGATTTGATAAAACGGTGGATTCCCTTCAAAATAATGTTATAATAGAGATATTGTTTAAAGAAGAATGCGTATCTATAAACTTTCCGCGTTAGAATGAAGGAGTTTGAAGAAGCACGTCTCCAAGCGCTGGATATTAAACGTCAAGACCGCAAGGCGCGCCTGAAGAAGCCATCTTATGCTTACACCTAAACTGACCGTGGTGAGCTCCATTGCGCGCGCTGTGACCAGATATTTACCAACAAACAGTAGTAGTCGTAGGAGTCCTACGAGCCCTACTACTTGAAGTCGCTGTCATCGGATCGGACCCTAAGAAGAGGACATCATCATCACTATAAACTTACGAGAACGCACGAGTACCCATAATATGCTTATATCAATTCCTCGCGACGTTTGCTGAAAAGTTTAAATATTTGATTTTAAACTCTGTCGCCCAAACGTCAAGAATTACGACTCGCTTCTCAACTTTATCTATCCATGCGAGTATGTCAATGCTCTCAAATAAATTAAATCTCTGAAGTTTGAACGGATTTGAACTGAATTCCCGCAAACTTTGCTAAGTCCCAAGTTATTCGAATTGTATAAAACACGAAGTAGGCATCTACCTGCCAGCGAGCTCGCTTTATTTTTGCCAATAAATTATAAACGGAATTCAATTACGACCCCACCGGTCGACCGCAACGGTAAATATTTAACTTTCGCTACTTTTAATTGTCGCATGGTTATTGTTCTGAAGGGAAAAAGCCAAGAAATTGTTAGTGCTTCTTTTTCAAAGTGCTTAAACGTAACAAAAGCAAACAAAGGCTTCTTGTGGCTCAAGGGAGTTTTAAAACAGCTCCAACGCGTGGAACTTAAACTAAACATAGCATATTATGATTGTAGAACTCATTAACTTGCTTCTTAAACCTAGTTCTGTGAAATACTAACACATACAACAATGTATGTTGGAGATATGGAATAGCTAACACGGAAAGTTTCTTGAATAGATAGATACTGTTGCATGACGGCAATACCAAGGGAGTTCTGTGGGACATAATTTCTAGTTTTGTGTGGTATTATCTGAATATATTGACCTGGAGGACCAAACACGTGTTAATTGCGGTTGTAAAGTAGTTTAGTGGTTGAGATAAGGGGGCGTTCTTAAATTACGTAAGGAATATTTTAACCCCCTACCCTCTACACCCATGTGAGAAGATTTTCATACTGTTGTTCGAGATACTCGCGCGACAAGACGTTGATGCCCGCCTTTTGAGACCATGAACGCAACATCACGTTCGAAACGTTCGAGGTAATTAAATAAACACTTTTTGAACGCGATTAAGTCCTGTTTTGTTCCGTGTGAAAATCGTGTATGTTTAAATCAATATATTTTCATACTGTTAGGAATCGCCAGATTAGATTTTCCGAACTCGCTACTTGGGCCCCTTACGTAATTAATGAACGGTCCCTAATTCGTCGGAACTTACAAAACTAGGAAGAGTTATATTATAGCTACACATTTCATTGTATTGGGATGGGATTGTGAAAATCATACGATTAGTAGTGATATTTAGGAATGTAACGATGACATGGTTTACTTGCACCCTTTTTTACTCATCTTGAAACCAGCTCAAGCAATTATCTGTATTCCTGAGTGTACTTAAAGCGACTACCTTGTAACTCGTGGCCTTAAGAAATGCTTTTTCTAACCAGAGCTCTTTACTGTGGCCGCTATTGGAAACCTTTTCACGTCTCGGAATCCGTCCTGACAAATCAATACGGCACAGGCACAGTACTCTTCCACAAAAAGAACCCAATCGATTTACCGTCACATTTTGTATTTTTAACTGAAATATCCTAATGGAGATCTTGCTTCATGTCCGCTCCGAATGAGGCAAAAAGCGGAAACGCCACGTGATATATAGGTGACCCCCGGCAATTGCAATTTCATTTAAATTAGGTTAGGTCTCGGTTTGGGGTCACGTGTCGTCCGCCATTGTTATTAGTGTTTTGTTCCCCCGAATGTCGAATGGTAGCTATGGGGACCTCCTATCAGCTACACCCTCTGATCCAAATTGAATCTTCAGTTTGGCGTAACAATTTTGCATTTTGTAGCACCGTGGCAGAATGATATGCGAGCTCTCGCTATGTGTTTGTCGTTCGTTTACGTGTTCCAGTTTTGGATTAATTCGCAGGGTTTTTTTGGCCGATTCCGTTACGGTCACGTTAACAGAGTTGACGTTTTTATATTGGCTATTAGTCAAACACGTGTTTGGATATCATCAAAATTTAATACAGACATCACACTAATATTATAAAGGCGAAAGTGTGTGAGTGTGTTTACGAGGGGCGTCTGAAAAGTTCTAAGCCTAAGATAGAAAAAACAATTTACACAAATGAACTCGTGTTTATTTTTCAATATAGTCTCCTCCTAAATCAATGCATTTTTTACATTTTTTATACAGTGCTTTTAGGCCATAAAAAAAAAAATCTTCATTTTGCCCTTCAAAATGCTCCTGTACACCCGCCTTCATCTCTTCGTCACTTCTAAATCGCTTTCCCCTCAACTCTTTCTTCAAATTATTGAATAGAAAATAATCGCTTGGGGCTAGATCTGGGCTGTAGGGTGGGTGGTCAATTTCGTCAAAACCAACTTCCTTCAGAGCACGCCTCGCAACATTAGCGGTGTGAACGGGTGCGTTGTCTTGCAAAAACAAAATGCCTTTCCTTAGTTTACCCCGCCTTTTCTCAACTATGGCTTGTCGCACCTGTCTTATTAGATTTGCATAATAAGTTCCGTTTATCGTAGAGCCTTTTTCTAAATAATCGATTAAAAGAATGCCATCACAATCCCAAAATACCGTAGCCATTAACTTAGAGGCCGACTTTTGCACTTTAAATTTCTTCGGCGGCCTTTCACCCTTTTCAATCCACTGCATCGACTCAGACTTACACTCCGGATCATACTGTCTGATCCATGTTTCACCAACAGTTACTATTCGGGAACAAACTTCATCTAAATCATCTTCGCACAATTCTAAAAACGCCCGAGAAGTTTCCACACGACGTACTTTATCGAAGGCCGTTAGCATTTTCGGTACCCAACGAGCACTGACTTTACTCATGTACAAATGTTCATGTAAAATTTCTCCGACTCTTTCTTTACTAATACCTAAGACCTCAGCTATTTGCCAAACCTTAATTCTTCTATCTTCTAATACCAGCTTTTTGACTTTTGCTACGTTTTCTTCGGTCACTACCGATATTGGCCGCCCTGAGCGGGGGTCGTCTTCGATCGATTCCCGTCCGAGTTTAAATAAGCGACTCCACTTTTTGACTGTGGCATAAGAAGGCCCAGAATCACCGTAAATAATAGCTATTTCCTCAAAAATACACTGCGGTGATTTGTCACTTTTTGTAAGGAATTTAATTACAGCACGGTGCTCAATTTTCGTAATATTCGTTGGTAATTCACACATGATGTACTTTTCCGTTGAATATCTCGAAACAGAATAATAAAAACGTGACATGTTATTTTTTAATAATTTGTTTTTAAATGGCCTTTCTAGTGGCCAGTATCATAAACGCATATATAACCTCGAAATACCTTAGGCTTAGAACTTTTCAGACGCCCCTCGTATGTGTATGTTTGTTACTCACGCTCACGCTCTAACGGCAAGACCAATTTTGATATATTTTGGTATAAAGGTAGCTGACACCGTGGATTAACACATAGGTTACTTTTTCTCCTGAAAAATCGTTATGTTTCCGTGGGATGAGCGGGCAACATCGCGCGGCGCAGGTAGTAATAAAGACGCCTAGAAACCTAGTCAGCGGTTGAAAGTGAAGCCAGTTTTGGTAGCCACGGGCTAAGTTACATCCGTGTGCGCATCTGTCATAACGTCAAGCTCACAAGCAACACGTCTCTGTGATTGGATTTTAGACACGCACAAAGCGGCTTCATCATTCGCAAATCTGTTGTATGAAGACTCGTTCTAGCCGTATTTATTCTAAAAATACGGTACTGTCAAATCTCTTCATCATCAAGTATGACATGCATTGTCATTTGTTGCCGTTTTAAAATGTATTTATTTTTCACTGGTCAAGTAGACTTAAACGATGCACTGATCTGCTGTGGCTGGCAAACAAGGCTGAATCTGACCACGTCAAATCAAAGTAGACACTTACTTAATACACAACATTTCCTTTCTTGTGTTTAATTGGTATATATGTAAGTGAAGCTTTTCCGGAGATTATTTGAGGGATTTAACCGTCTCATTAATATGTCCACAATATTGGCCAATCCATATATGGTAGCTAGGTATATAGACATCTTTGTAACAATAGTGTCCTCGCCACCTGCCCGCTGCCGCCATTCCTATGATAGGCATCATCAGGAGCGGGCAGGTCGTGATCCATAACTAGTAAACCTGTACGTGTTCGTGTTTTATTGAACCTATTCCCGCCCTGAAACCTTGGACGTCACATCACCATAAAAGCAATCAACATCATTTTGATAATTATTGTAAAAAATGCGCGATTTCTACAAGACAACCGAAAATGCCGCCTCAGTTCACACGGAGGTCGTCGATATTGCCGACATATTATTGAGGCGGTTAAATAGCTCAGATAACCAACCTTTCAGACGTTTCAGTAGACGCTGTAAAAATAAAGTAATAAGAAAATAAAAAAACTTGTTAGAAAATAATAAGAAATTATAGATACTAATAATATACTCCTTAAAACTACGAACCAGTGATACAGAGATGTTTAGTTACAGTCTATTTATACTAATTGATATGTACAAATCTGATATTTTGATCACTGGCTCTTTATAAGACTAACAAACCGAATGAAATACTCCCGCACGATCATTACAAACTACAAGCCATGTAATATCAAATTAAATAACTTTTTCCTTCTGAATGGTCCTTACAAAGTTCCGAGGCCCTTTCGGGGACACAATATTAGCTGCCAATCTCATATTCCTCGAACCGATATGGTTGGGTGATGTAACTGTTAAAAATCAAGGCAATAAGGATATATTTCTTGCTATTTCGCGATACGCGCTTTTCGATTTCCTTATAATAAATTCAGCGTTTTTTCGTTATTGTGATCTCAATAAATATTGTTGGATTATGGTTAAAGTTAACTTTCAATCCGAAAGGCACTCCAGAGTCTGATCCTACAGTTGGGCCGTCTGACGTGAACAGAATGGACCAATCACATTCCCCAGATTTAAATTCACTTCTGTTGGGCAGTCTTCACAAAGACGCGGCACCGATCCGTTTCTGTGGGCAGGCAGCCTTATTATTTCTTCATAAAATTGTGAGAAAATAGTGACTAGAACCGTGCGATTAAAACGCTTATGTATTTTTTTTTAAAGTAAAAGACTGTTTTACTATGCGTAGTGAAGTCGTTGCCGAGGAGCTTATCAAACCTATGCCTAATATTACAGCGTGCGTCGTATATTACTACTTATCACGGCGAATGTAAATGTTACAACACTCGTTTGATGAGAAATTAGGGCTAATCAAAGAGGCATTGCAGTCTCTTAGGCCTTGGTAGGTTGGGATGTGCAACGCTTCCCGATTTATATGACGAAAGAACGTTCTCTTGACATTCCCATACAATTCGGGAAACTTTCTGGAGAACGGCACATCTCTATTCTCCTTCTCTTCCCGCAGCGGCCCGTCGTTGGGAATGTTCTGGATCGATCGTTGTCGTCGATAGATCGACCGCTCTGATTTACGAACGGGCGACGGGCCGCTGCCCGCTGCGGGTACCGGGTGAGAATGACCAAGGCCTTGCAGCCTATACAAATAGTTTCATGTAGAAAAACAACGTTTGGCATGGCAATATAAGAACGGCATGATGTGCGACCACAGGCTTGGCAGATGCGCGGTGCACGTCTAGCATAACTGTGACACGCGACTTTGACGCGCGACACAGACTACCTGTCACTTTCCTTTCAATACTGTGCGAGCAAGACGGGTGATGCAGAGTCGCGCGACAAACGAAGTCGCGGCAAGATATGCTAGCCCGGTAGGAATTCCCGGTTCTCGCTATACAAAATCAGAACCGAGAGCATGCCCTACATCCGCTTATCCGAATGGTTTATATCTTAGCTTTACTTAAATAAATAAATAAATAACCTTAACGTTCCTCTGTGACGTCGCTCTACTCTTCCAGTAGCGTTCCGTTTCACGTGAAAATCCAGTTGTTCTCATCCTGAAATTTAACCATTACGTCCCCTCTTGATCATATTTTCACAACCTCTACAATCTCCTCATGAAAAGTATTATCCCATCCATAATAAATAACTGTTGTAAGTTTAGACGCGTCAATATCCTCAACACGCAACCCTGCGGAAGTAGTTTCCCGTAGTCGCCGCTTATCATCAATTGTCAATATTGTACAATATAACGAGTAACCATTAAATCAGTGTTTATTGATCGATATTATTTTTAAATTGAATGTCGTTGTCGGCCATCACTGACCGGAGTGCCCCGACTCGTTAAACGAGTCAATTTATCTTTTAAATTACGTACATAATTGATATTAATTGAACGTGTGTTTAATTTGGGAACTGCTCAAATTGCTATTTTGACGTTATTAAAGGTAATGCTTAAATAAAACCCGCCGGTTAGAATACCGTCAGGTATTGTGCGTCAAATTTAGATTTATGAAATAAATTACAATAAATAATAGATGAGAAAAAATTATTTGAACTTGTACATATATACGCACAAAGTCGTCTCAATCTTGATTAAGAACTTTTAATGCTTAACATCACAAGTTAAAACTATACGTTTTAGGTTTCAGTGCCATCTATGGGGACTTTGAACACATTATGCGTGCGGACAATTTTTTTTGAAGATGCCAATCGATTCTATTTTTGATTAGGATCAAATGTCTATATGAGACTACCTACACTTAGGCTGCTCTAAAACTCAGAAATGACCGTCAAAGTTCAACATTCCTACAGAGCACTAAAACACTCCATACAATTGGCCTACCTACATGACATTATCTGTGGGTTGGGTACCAATATTTATTTGCATGGAGACAATAAGTAACTCACCATTTTCACCGTGAAAAGTGCGTTAGTCCATGGTTGCCATACAATGATTGTTTTGTTAAATTATGACGATTCTGAAAACAATTTCAAAATTTCTTTTGGATAAAAAAAACGTACCTTTAAAGTCACATTATTAAAAAAAAAACATCAGTCACTTACCCTATTCTCACTGCCTTATCTCTTGTTACAGGAACGGACCGGTGGAGGGCGCGTACGGTCCGCAGCACAGCCCCGTGTCGCGTTCGGACGCGTCCACGGAAGACGCTGAGCTGTCCGCTGCGCTCGCGCACCAGCACCACCTCGCCATGCAGGTAACCTGCACCTCTATCAGAACTGGGACACGCGACTGTTACCTGTCTCTTCTGTCTGTGTCTGTGAGAGATGAGGGTATCTCGCGCGACAAGAGTCGCGAAGCATAGCTGTCCTAGACGGGCTGCTACAAATGTTTGTATGATACAGGCATCTTTTCCTCATTGCCGGTTCTGCGGCCATTGGAGGGCTGAGAGGGAGGGATACCGGCCAAGTGCGAGTCGGACTCGCACACCGAGGGTTCCGTACAAACACTTCCGACCTTAACAGAAATACATCATCAGTGAAAATGTCAACTCTAGCTATGACGGTTTATGAGATACAGCCTGGTGACAGACGGACAGACAGAGAGACGGACAGACAGACTGACAGACGGACAGCGGAGTATTAGTAATAGGGTCTCGTTTTGTACCCTCTGGGTACGAAATCCTTAAAACGGTGATTCTCCGCGACTCACAGCCCACTGAGTGGGACAGCACGGATAGCTGTCTCTGACGAAGAGCTCCATGTGAGTTCGAAACATGTCGGGCCGTTCTGACAATTTTTACGTGAGTTTTAAACCGTTTTTATAACTATTAGAGATGTCTCACGATAATTTTAATAATATATAATATTAGTACCTCTATCGGCGTCTTATGACGATTGCATTTATCGGAGTAAAGCAATAGCTAAGATTCGTCAGTTTAGAAAAAGAGTGAAATAAAACTTTATAAACTAATGTTGAGGATGAATATCTGAATCAGTGGGACACACTAAAGCCAGGACTAATATTGCTACGGTTCATTCTAATACTGAAGTAGGTAGATCATCTGATCCCGACCCGACTTATTACTTGATATTCAAGTAGCCGCTCGACTGAAGTTGCTCCATATCAACTGTTGTAGGATTCGATCGAAGTTGGATGTGAAACATGTAATCCTAACAAGACCCCGTTTTAAAGCCAGTGTAAAGACACCCGGGCGTTTTTTTTTGTCATTCCCATTTTTGCAAATACCTATGTATTAGAAAAAACGCCTAGCGTCATTCCTTTTTTCACGATTATTATCGCAACGGAAGAGCCAGACGATTTAATTATGATCCAACTAGGATCGCACTCGGGAGTGGCTTCGGGATCCATGAAGAATCGACTTCCAACAATCATCTATTTTCACAATTGTGAAATAGATTAATGTTGGCAGTCGATTTTTTATGAACCGCGCGGTTAGGTTAGAACGCTCGGAGAATCACCCACCCAAACAAAAATAGTTTACTTTGTAGTTACCGATGTTTGTTATAAATAAAGACTTGGCCATAAAATTCCCAAAAGAAAATAGTTTACTTTGTATTGACTGTAACAAACTCAGTTTGACAATTCATCGCTTTGTTTTTGATTTGTTTAGGACCCAATCTCTAATTAGTCACTTTTATGTAATCCACGTTCCACATGACTGCAGACCATGCAATCTAATCTCGTATCGACCAGAGATGTCATCATTCCATTAAGTGAAACCTTTTCGGCCGTAACAGTTTTATTTCCTTCTTTTATAGCCTTTGGATTCTATGGCAACCCCAACCTCTATTCGGGAAAGGAATTTAGTAAGGAACCATGGGAGGCGTAACGCACTTCGTGTTTATTTATTCATTTATTCAAATTAGTTGCACAGCATTACAGTAATTAAACTAAGGCACTGTGAACTACAAAATCATACATAAAATAAACTTAAATCTAGTTGGATTTAGGCGACGTAACAGCGTGGCTCCGTTGCGTCGTCTGATCTGGCGCAGGATTCGGCAGATTGGAACTACCGAAACACAACACCCTTCGGCCAGAAGTCTGCACTTGCGATGGTGTCCTGCAGCGGCCGCGGTACGCCAATTATTCCAAGCAACTATGCCAAGGAACTATAAGGGGCTACAGGAGACCTCAATAATGAGGCCGTTTTGTGTAGACTGTCGCGTATAATTCACATTTCGAGCGTCTTTTTTAGGGTTCCGCACTCAAAGGGTAAAAATGGGACCCTATTATATTACTATCGTCCGTCTGTTTGTCTTTCACCAAGGCTGTACCTCATGAACCGTGATAGATAGACAGTTGAAACTTTCACAAATGTATTTCTGTTGCCGCTATTAGTAGCAATAAATACTAAAAATAGAATAAAATAAATATTTAAATGGGGCGCATGATACAACAAACGTGTTTTTTTTTTATTCGATACTGTCACCAGGCTTTAATCTCATGAACCGTGATAGATAGCTAGATAGTTTCAACTATCCTCGTCACTCAACGTCGTCCTCGTCGTCGCGGAGGTGTGCGGGCAGCCGTCCCTGATGAAGAGCTCCATACGAGTTCGAAACATGTCGGGCCGTTCCTGACAATTTCACGTGAGTGTAAACCGCTTAATACAATAATTAAATATGTCTCACGAAAGTTTTAATAAAATTATTGACGGCTAATACCTACAGGAAACTCTAAGAAATACACGGTATAAAACAAAATTATCAAAAGGAGATAAGCAGTACTCAGGTAACCGTCGGGTGGTCTTATCATTATCACTTAGTATAAATACTTATAAAGTGTTAATTATGAACTTATGTATCAATCTTATCTTGTAACGATATTGTTACTTGATAAGTTAATCGCTGTATTACGCTTAAGCGGTTTTGCTGAACCCTGTTAGGTCAGCTTAGGTATTATTTAAAACTATCGACCTGCCCCGGCTTCGCACGGTTGCATGCCGATAAATTATGCATGTATTTTACGTATAAACCTTCCTCTTGAATCTCCTATTAAAAAAAACCGGCCAAGTGCGAGTTGGACTCGCGCACCGAGGGTTCCGTACAAACACTTTCCATCCCTAAGTGGTTAAGTTAAGTTTGCACCTGGTATGTATAGCGCCCCATATAAATTAGGTGCAAAGTTAGGTATTAAAATATTAAAAAAAAACTACTTTCTAGATCTCGTTCAAAACAATTTTCGTTGGCAGTTTTTATAGTAATGTATACAACATATGTTTTTTTTAGATTTTTCATTTTCTTATTTGAAAAGTTAGAGGGCCCTTTTTTCCACTTTGGAAGCGTCTGTCACGCAAACTATTCGGTTTAGAAAAAAATATTTTAGAAACCTCTATATCATTTTTGAAGACCTATACTAACCCACACCCCCACATAACCCACACGTATGTGTTTGATGAAAAAAAAAAATTGCGTTTCAGTTCTAAGTATGGGGAGCCCCCAGTATTTATTACTATTTTTTTATTTTTGCATCAAAATCTTAATGCGGTTCACAGAATACATCTTCCTACCAAGTTTCAACAGTATAGCTCTTATAGTTTCGGAAAAAAAATGGCTGTGACATACGGACGGACAGACGGACAGACAGACAGACAGACATGACAAATCTATAAGGGTTCCGTTTTTTGCCATTTGGCTACGGAACCCTAAAAAACGCATCAAATCCATTGCGTAGTTTTAAAGATCTAAGCATACATAGGGATAGACAGCAGGAAGGGACTTTATTTTATACTATGTAGTGATGCGTACATATACCTGGTTTTGTTCAGAGTAAGACTGGTAAAAAAATACTTAAGTTCCGTCAGTTTTCGGCTTCCGAAAATATCAATTACATACATTCGTAACACGTTATTCTGTGCATAATTTGACAGCCATTAATTATTATTTCGCAACTTGCATTCTCTTAACGAGCAGTTACATCTCTGTTTACAAGCTTTCTTTTCGCAACACTGCAATTTCATCTTTCAAAAGCAAGTGGCAGTAAATATGTATGACATCCATGCATACTTAGTGCGTTTTTACTTTATGAGACTAGCTTGATTGCTCTCATGACTTTCTCCTCGTCTAATGAGCGAAATGACTCTTAACTAAGTGTCGTTTACGTTTTTTCTAGTGTAGATATTATGCAATTGGTTGTCATGTTTTGAAATGCGATAGGAATATTTGTAGTGTTAGTTTATTTTAACGGGAACTACGTTAATTAGTTAATTTCAACGGGAAAGCACTAAATATCGTTAGGAGCATTTGCAGTGAGAATATTCGGATGTTTCCAATTTATGCAATATGTGCAAAAGTGTAGATTCTTTTTCATTATGCTTTGAAGCAATAATGATAAATGATGTGTCTACTACCCAAATAGTCGGTGATTGAAAATTAATATTCATAATTACATGTCATAATTAAACATTTTCCATAGTTTTCGTTACGGCTGCACTTTTCCTGAGACCATAAGAACCTAATCCTAATTTTCAAGCAGTTGTCATAAAGGAAGATGAGATTAATTAAAGTTAAAGAACTCGCCGCATCTCCGCGCCTTTATGCTGCTCAATGCGCTTCTGGTGTCAACACCGAAATGTGATCTGTTTGCGTGGCGATGGACGGCTGTGTATAGTGCGTGTTTGAGGTTCTGTGAGTTGATGGATGACAGGATAACTACTGTTCCTCATTGATTGTTAGCTTAAGTGTACATCTAGTTTCACAGTGTATTAAGACTATGTTTCGTAAAAAAACATAAGTTTCAATTGTTTTTCGATAGGCCGGCGAGTATCCGGGCGTCGGCGCAGGCGTCGACGCGGACTACGGGCAGTACGTCTCATCCCCGGGCGCGCACTACAACCACATGGGACACCTCACTATGGCGCCCTCACAGAAGTATCCACATGTAAGTATTGCTGTACGTCTAGCACAACTATCGACATAGCATCACCCGTCACTGTCTCACGATACTCTAGAAAAAGGAATAGATAGCATATCTCTCGCGAGAAAGAGTCGCGTGTCAAAGTTGTGCTAAGTGTAATCAGAACACGCGCTAGCTTCTGGGATTCCTATATCAGGAAATACTGCACCCCTCGAGATATATCAGACATTAGTCTTATCGCCTAAGTCAACAAATAATTTGAGCCAATCCGTTATCTGAGTTGAGTCTACTATATGAACCTGCGCTCTGCACGGTTGATTACCTACAATTTGATTAGTAACAAATTCTGCTACAGCCGGCTTTTAAATGGTTTCGATCTATCAGTTTCCTTTCAAAGCCGTATATAACGGGATGTGCTCCAACGAATTGGTCGGATTGATCCCTGCCGCATCTTTCCGCCATCGTTCTACGCGACAATTCTTTCATCCTCATCACTTAGATAGTTGGCAGTCCAAAACTGTGCGTTTTTATAGAAATTTCCTGCCTCGCACGACTGCATTGTGGAATGAACTATCCCTTGCGGTATTTCCGGACCGATACGACCTGAAACCTTCAAGAAAATAGCGTGCTCCTAACGAAAAGGTCGGCAACGCACTTGTGACTTGTGTGGTGTTGCAGGTGTCTATGGCAGCGATGTGTCTGCTCGTTTGCACCTATGAAAAAAAAATTGTTAAAAGTTATTACGCTAAGAGAGTTGCTTGATCAGGTCAGTTTTAGAACATGGAACCCGTCGGCAGTACGGACGATGTATGCTTTCCTCGGGCCGGACCGGGTGGGTAAGGATCGGGCCAATGTTCAGCCATAAATCCAGGAAGAATGGGGTGTTTTCTAGTGACATATCCTTATGAATTGTACGAATATCCTCTAATAATCTCTAATTTTCAGGTGATGGACTCAGTGTCCGTGTCCGGCGGCGGTACGTACGGCGCGACCGGCGGCCACTACGGCACGTACGGCCACTACGGCGCCGCCGCGTATCCGCAACCGGCGTACATGGTCGAGCCTCCGCCGCAAGTGCCGCAGTACATAGGACAGGCAAGTCTGAACCGAGACACTACAGCTAGTGATGTGCCGTTCTCGAGTTTCCGGGAACGTTCTCGATTTGTATGGGAAATACTGATTGTGTGATTTATACTAATCAACTCCACTACCTAAAGGTTGTCTGGAAGAGATCGCTCTTTAGCGATAAGACCGCCTGTTGTCTAAGTTATTAAAATTATTGCTCTGTATTGAATTTGTAAACTTTTTTGGTGTGCAATAAAGCATTTTGTATTGTATTGTATTGTATTGAAATGTTCTCGCTCCATACAAATTGCGACACGTTCTCGAGAAAGGCACATCACTCACTATAACAGGACTCTCTGCCTATTACGCCTACGTGCGTTCATTACCAGGATATGGCATTATAATCTGGGGTAGATCGTACTATCAAACTTCTGTCTCATATTTTGAAGAAAAATGATGCGATTTGCAATGCCTCGCTACATCGAAACAAAATACAGCTATTGCTTACGGTGTAACTTCATTCTCATTCATACATTGAGAAATGTTCTCGAGAACTTTCTTTTCCCATAGAAATCGCGAGACGTTTTCGAGAACGGCACATTTATAGTTTCGAGTATTTCTTCGTTGACGTAAGTTCAACCAAGTTAATAAAGTCAATCAAGTTAATCGGTATTGTGTTTCTATGTAGCGTTCTCTCTCTCTCTCTCTCTCTCTCTCTCACGAAACGAAGATACTAAATCTGACGATATAACTTACAAACTTATCTGAAACTAAAAGGAGTAAAGTTTGGAGACTTCATACATCTCAACAGTGAATTTATAGTCCATGGTGACTTTGTGTTACGTATCTTTCGTTTCAAGAACAGTATAATAAATTATCTGAAAATAAGAAGTACCTAAAGATGGGAATCGGATTCTATGATCTCCTCGTATTAGACAAGACATAATTAATTCCAATAATTTCATATGAATTGCTAGGAGTCGTAAAAATTCAAAGGGAATATTAAATAACTTGTTGCCATACACTGAAATGTGGGCGTGTAGAATTTTCCTTAAGACATGACCTTACTTTTAATAACAGAAAACAAAAAATGAACTAGGTTTCTTATGTAATTAAACCACATGAATGATTGAAATTGAGACTTTATATTTTTAGTAATATAACGAAATCCTATTGATCAATCTATATTTCAATTTATTTTAATTCATTGAATTGTATTAAGATTTATTCTTTACTTTTAAGGAAAAATGCCAATGCACGCCATTAGAGGCAGCAATCAAATTGTTAAGTTTTTATGTATAGTTACGCAATGTATAGTTACGCAATAAAGATGGCAATAATATAGGACTAACTACACTTAGACTGCCCTGAAAGTCTGAAATTACCGTTAAATTTCGACATTCCTACGGAGCGCTGAAAACGCTCCATATAAAGCCCACGGAGATATGAGGTCATTCCTTTATAGAGTGCGAACCAATGTTTGTATGGGGAAAATAAGTAATTGGCCGTTTTGGCCTTGAAAAAGGCGTTTAAGTACGTGGGTGTCATGCAGTTATTGCATTGTTGAATTATGAAGATTCTGAAAACAATATCAAATTAGCTTGTCTTATAAAAATATCATTTAATTTGCGTACCTTTGCAATCTCATATTCCAAAGTTCCTTTGATTTTTTTCCTTATTTTATAACCATAAAAAAAATACATTCGTGCACCGAATAGTCCGGGGTATGTATGACATATTGAGCCTCTTCATTGATAGAGTATGCTGTAGAATGCAACAGTCATCATCCCTATAGTTTTGACCGTTTGTTTGTTTACAGGAATACGTGGAAGGAGGCGGGAGCGCATCCCCAAGGAGCGCCTCGCCCGGAGCATTACCGCCTCAACACAACTTGCACTTACAACAAAGGTAGGCCAAGTCTATTATAAGAGAAAAATACTTACTCTATAACAACGGTCGGCAACTATTTAGCAGCCGTTAAAGCCTCAGTCAAAAAAATTGTAAGACATGCCTAAAAACATAAACATATACCAAGGCCTTGTCAACGAAAGGGGTAAAGGAAACACGCGGAGGTTTTAGCTGTTAAAAGTCCGGCACTGCCTAGGCCTCCCTTTCCAGGCGTCCAATGAAGATTTTCCCTTTGCGCGTTTCTATCTATACAGTACTGAAATATAATAAAATTTCCTATACTTAGGCTAAGGGCAAGCGGCTGGGATTGCCGACAGCTTAACACTATTGCTTTCGTCTCCGTCTAACGCAAGTGAAATCTTGTTACAAATTTGTCTATTGCATTTTCAGGTACGACTCGGCATCGCTAGAGCAAATCGGTCGCCATTACTGCGTGACGTCACCACGAGGGGAGTACGCGGCGGACGCGTACGGCTACCAACACTATCCCACCGCATATGATCCTACGCCACACCAACCACCGCAATTCAAAGTAAGTCTACGTTCTGTGTGCTCTCTCTTGTTCCCTCATGCTTATACAGATAGGTACAGAAGTCAATCTGCATACAAGCGCGCTCGAGCAAACGCACACATAGACATTGCTCACGGACACGATATCTCGGACCAGTTCAAATCAGTGCGAGCGCGAGTGCCATCCGTTGACGTGCGTGAGCGATGTATATGTGTGCGTTTGCTCGAGCGCGCTTGTATGTAGATTGACTTCTGTACCTATCTGTTTTGTGCCTCATGGCTGAGGATCGGGGTCATCACTAGATGGCTTACATTTGGAGTGAACGATTTGTGTTAACAACTACGACGAAAGAGCTGAGATACTAACGATAATATGATAACAAAGTTTATTTTCTATGATCTGAGATTACAGTACATTCGTGGGTAATCCTAAAAGTTAAAGGTTAAATATAAACAACAGTATATTAGATGCATGGCATTAAGTCAGCCTTTTGTAGGATAAGTTTTCTTCTCTGCAATAAAGATGAAATAAATAAATAAACATTTTAAGCGATCCACTAGATCGAACCCACGACCTCTACTTATGCCCAGTAGTGCTCTGACACCTGTGCTACCGCGACAGTTACCGAGAAATGTATGTATTTCTACAGGACTCGCAGAACGGATTAAGTTTAGGGAGCGCCGGTGGTCAGTCAATGTACGGAGATGAAGAGGAACTACAGAAACAGATGGCTGGCATGGCGTTAGGTAAGCTATTTGATACCTAGTTTCATGATTTATTTTAATTTCTTCTAGTTATGCTCCACAAATTGGATGTTATAATGTTATACACGTGCCAGCTTGCGATGTCATCGCCTCACCGTGGAGAATATTCCCACCCGTACCAAGAAGTTTGGCAATTCCTTCATCTGCCGAACTATTAAAGTATGGAACTCCTTGCCGGCTCATGTGTTTCCTCCTTCTTATAACTTGGGACCCTTCAAACGAAGCGTGAAGAAGCATCTCTCGGGCCAGCATGGCAGTGTCAACTGACTTGGCACCGTTGGTTTCTCGTCAGTTGCCATTGCGACTTGGGCTCCCCTTTTTGCTTACCATCAGGCGAAGTGGAGCCACTATGTTGTGCCGTTATATAAAAAAAAAAAAAGTTATAATACCTTAATTTATAATGTATTGGTTACATTTTTGTACATTATGAAATAGTAGACACAGCATGCTAAAATGCAGAAAACAGTTCGGTGTGTTAAACAATACTAAATACAAAATTAAATTAAATTAGAATTTATAAACTATAGGATGATTTGAACCATTACACGTCCACTACACCAGTGGTCCATTTCACAAAGCTACAAAAGGCTGAATCTTTGTTTATCAGTTTTGCTGTCTATTTGAACCCTAATTAGGCTGTCTGTCCACAGAAACTGAACGAAGAAAATGAACTATTCAGACTGCGTCTTTGTGAAGCTCAATATAAGTCCATTTAAATTTAAAGAATTTGATTGGACCACTTTACATAGCTCTGCTTCAGTGTGCAGATGCAGGCTTAATTCTGGAACTCTGTTGTTCTGTTCACACGCATCTGTTTGAATATAATTGACAATTAATATTTCTAACAGGTGGATATTAATATATAGATTGAGAGAGCTGTGCGTCGTGTATAGCCTAAAAAGATTAGAATTTATTTTTCTGTATGTAAAGAAATGTAAGAAAATACATAAAATAATCGAAATCTACGACAACTATGCACTGCATAGAGTTGTAGTCTTCGACCTATCCGCGAAGAAAAATATGAGCTGTCAATAATGTCAAGCTCAACGTCATTCTTTTTTTTTAATTAGAGACCACACTAAAGTAACCTTGCCAATGTCATTATTTTGGAGTTATGACATTTTAGAATGAGTAAGATTTAATTATAATATAAAAACAGTGTTTACGTCCTCCTTCTAAGCGGAATACAGAAAAGTAATGAAATTGTACTTTCAAATATATGAAACTAGCTTTAGCCCGCGACTGCGTACGCGTGGAACTTGATAAAAGGGATTATTAAAAGCGCCTAAGCAAATGTAAGAGCAATTGTGATTTTGGTCTAATAATTACATTTCCTACAGGGTCACCGCACCCCAACAGAAATGTTCACTCACTTTTCAATCTTTTTAGGTATAATTTCCAGGATGAAAACTATCCTATGTCCTTCCTCGGATCTTAAACTATCTCTATGCCAAATTTCATCAAAATCGATTCAGCGGTTTAAGCGTGAAGAGGTAACAGACAGACAGACGCACTTTCGCATTTATAATATTAGTATGGATGTTGTCAATTAAGCGTTGCATAAACAATAATAAAATGTGGCTTCAATTATTTCAGTTCACGGCGGCGTCGGAGGGCGCGAAGACGGCGGCGGGCTGCAGTGGCGCGACCCCAACCTCCCTGAAGTCATCGGCTTCCTCAACTCGCCCTCCGACGTAGTGAAGGCCAACGCGGCAGCCTACCTCCAGCATTTAACGTACATGGACGACCCTAACAAGCAGAAGACCAGGAGTTTAGGTAACGTTTTGAAGTTTATTACAGTGGCTACTATGGAGTGTAGAGGGGACGAGCAGACCTTCATATATCCAAAAGTGTCCACTGAAAGGTGTTAAATTGGTACCGCTAGCGTTGTAAGAGAGCTAGTTCAAATCAGCAAATTTTTATGAAAGTCAGGTCGCCGGAATAGTTTGCATGATTTTCCCCATTTTTCATACAAACACAATAATCAATCATGGAGACTTGTTTTGACGTTTTGACAACGCAAAGCTGAGCTGAAAGATCTCTACCCTCCATTAGTTGAGGTTTAATATCCTGCAGTTTATGGACGGTAGTTTCACTTACTCCAGCTACTCCAGTGCCGCTTGTGGAGCCTTTTAAAAATAATTGTTTAATGCTTACCGCTGGACACTTTTTCAAATATTCTCCTATGAAAGATGCTGCTCTTTCCCTTTTACACTATGGTGACAACCCTCCCCGCTCACTTGGGGAGGTCGCACACGGCAACTTTTTGCAGCGATTCAGTGCACGCGCGACTGCATCCAAGCATCGCCCCTTGTCGCATTTGCAACGTGCGACAAAGGCGAATATAAATCTAATTTAAACTTTCTAAGACATTCCAAGCTTGCAGCTCTATTATGCTCTAGCAAATTGTCTAATTTCCAGGCGGAATCCCACCATTAGTCCGGCTGGTGTCTCACGAGAACCCCGAAGTATGTCGCAACGCGTGCGGCGCGCTACGGAACCTGTCATACGGGCGGCAGAACGACGAGAACAAACGCGCCATACGCGACGCCGGCGGCATTCCCGCGCTCATGGCGTTACTATGTCGCGCCACTGACATGGAGGTAAGTCTCCTGATGCCAAACTAGGTTTGCCGCTTAACGCTCTCCGCACACTACGGCTTCTTGTGGCCTCCACAATACACTTGTCCCTTTTCCACGCTCGAAGTGAGAAAAAGATAGATGTACTGTGGCGGTCACTAGAAACCGTAGTGTGCGCCGGCTAAAAGGCTGCCTGTCCACAAAAATGTGTAAAATGGACTTCATAATGATAATGACACAGCCTGAGTTTCATTTTCTTCGCTCCGTTTCAGTGGACTGGCAGCCTAATTGCGGCCTTACATCTGCCCTTTACAGACCACAGATGGCGCTAACGGCATCTAGTGAGACTTACAAGATGTTACATTCCTAATGTGACTGCTCACATACATTAATGTCTCCACCAGTCTCCTTATAAAAGTCTAAGTGTTTTAGTCTCTATATTTGTCTGTTATTATCTGTCTGTGTGTTTATTTATTTATTTATTTAATCTTTATTGCACAAAAAAGAACTTATCGTACAAAAGGCGGACTTAATGCCTTAGGGCATTCTCTACCAGCCAACCATTGGGCTAAGCAGATAAATTGTGGGCGGTGGGTTTATGTGTTATTGTCTGTGTGTAATTCTCAAGTTTGTTATAATCAATTTAGCAGAACCCAAAATGATTATAAAGGTTAGGCTTCGGTAGATGATCTATCTTTTATAAGTCGGCTGGAAAGAAAAATATCCCCGCCAAGAATTAAATTAATTTCTCGCTCACTTCTCGACCCCTAATCAATAGTATGTTTCTCACTAATTTCCAACTTTTCCTCAGGTGAAAGAGCTAGTTACGGGCGTTATATGGAACATGTCATCATGCGAAGACCTCAAGCAGTCAATCATCGACGACGCGGCGCAAGTCATCGTCAACAAGGTCATCATTCCTCACTCCGGCTGGCATCCCACTAACCCTGGCGACACCTATTGGTCTACGGGTGAGTTCGGACAATCTATCAATCATTGATTTGCACTAAAACATACTTAAATGTGTTCAAATACAATAAAAAAATAAAGACTACTAACAAAATGCTGAAATAGATAGGCACAATCTCGAATAAAATATAAGTCACAAGACAAACGGTCGAATAACCATAAAACCTAATGCAACCCCAACCAAAGTTTCACACAAAATGCAAGCAAAAAGTAATGCAGTGAGATTCCCGTACAAGACTCCTGAATCTTGAAAACAAAAGTCTGTTATATCATTATCATCTTAGGAATACGGTGTTTGACTATAGTAAAAATTCATTAGATTGCATTCAAAAATACACAGAACCAAATAATTACCACTAACTTTTGGACAAAAACTAAAAAGGACTTGTTTTTGCTACTGATTTTCATGACGTCACAAGCCAGTATTTTCATAGAAACTTCATATTAACAAATCGGTTTTGACATTTCGTAAAATGTAGCTGATTTAAGTTGTCATCAAATACCGTATTGGTGTTCGTAGGACAGACGAACGTTTACTTAAAAGTTACACCCAAAAAGTGCTTACTGTGATCTTTGATCGATTATCGATATAAAACATCCGTTCAAACGTTCGTAAATTCAAACGTTTAATTCAAAAACTTTATTTGTGAATACATAGAAAGCGACTCCCATGTCCCATTTGACTTTCCAACCATCATGTCTGCGATCCGAATTTACCAAAAATGTATATGTACGTAATTTTTTAAATTGCCATTTTATAAATAGATATATCAATTTAATAGACTGTTTCGAATAAAATGAGTTTGACCCTAATTTCCCTCGCTTCCAGTATTCCGGAACGCATCAGGAGTACTCCGAAACGCATCATCAGCGGGCGAATACGCGCGGCGGCGTCTGCGCTGTCTGAACGGACTGGCCGAAGCTCTACTACATGCGGTCAGGGCAGCTATACAGTGCAACGCCATCGGCACCAAGATCGTTGAAAACTGCGTGTGTGTGCTGCGGAATCTATCCTACAGGTGAGGATTTGTCCATCACCGGACCGAGACCTTCAAACCTTTAAGAAAAGAGCGTGGCCGGCAACGCACTTGTGACGCCTCTGGTGTTGCAGGTGTCTATGGGCGACGGTAATCGCTTTCCATCAGGCGATCTGTTTGTGTGCAAGCTAAAAACAAAACAACTTTTTTTCTACTGCTCGTTGTCATGGTACCCTAGGTCACTCTTTCAAACTACGATTCGAATAACGATTTTGGCTGTGATATTTATCAAAAACTTTGTAATTGCAACGGTTATAAGCTCATTCTTATGTAGTATCTCCTGACAATATCAGTATATCAGTCACATAAATTATCAACACTTTTCCAAGAAGTTTAATCACTCTGGGCCACGGGACAGAATAACAACAAACTCAACAGTAAGTAAAAAATTACTTACTGTTGAGTTTCTTTCGGCTTTCTACTCAACAGCGGTCCCCTCTTGGGAAATGCCGGTAGATTCACAATCTGTGAAAAAAATGCCCTTGCGGCCTACTTACTGAATAAATTATTTCATTTCATTTCAACAAGAAAAAAGTTGATCCACCCACTTTGTCGAATTTGCCCAATGCCTCCCGATCTATGATCTACTTTTCGTTCGCGCCGATTAACGACATACAGTGTAACACCATCAGCACCAAGATCCTTTAGAACTCTTGACTAGATATTTCCCGATAGATGGCCCTATACCGGTCGGTTCAAATGTTACCTATGGTTAAGGTTTTTTTCTACAATTATAAAATTTGGATAGTGTTTAGTGTGTTTGTTATTCTGTATATGTAATTGTATTTTTATGTTTACAGGTGTCAAGAAATAGAAGATCCCCTATACGATACTAGAGCACCCCCCACCCAATCCTCAGGCCAGGCGAGGATACAGGCTAGCGCCTCCAAAGGTGAAGTCTTTAAAATTTCTAATTTATCTAAATTTTGACATTCCCCCTTGCACTTTGCTGAATCAATGGAACCAGATAATATTTGTCACGAAACAAAGAGTTATATGGTACAGTTTTGCAAGAGATCGAATTGTAGCTAATCGTATAATTGAGATCTACTATAATAACAGTAAATTGTATTATTTTGTAGGAGAGAACTTAGGCTGCTTCGGCGGCAGTAAAAAGAAGAAGGAAGGCTCGTCATCATCAAACTCCACCAGTCCGCTCGGCAAGAGCGAGCCGGACACGCAGCCGCTCGGCGACGGCGCCGGCGCGCAGCTCGGCTACAGCGTGCCCAAGGGTACTGAGATGCTGTGGTCGCCTGAGGTAGAGTACACTTGTCATGCTCCACTCCACCAGTCCGCTCGGCAAGAGCGAGCCGGACACGCAGCCGCTCGGCGACGGCGCCGGCGCGCAGCTCGGCTACAGCGTGCCCAAGGGTACTGAGATGCTGTGGTCGCCTGAGGTAGAGTACACTTGTCATGCTCCACTCCACCAGTCCGCTCGGCAAGAGCGAGCCGGACACGCAGCCGCTCGGCGACGGCGCCGGCGCGCAGCTCGGCTACAGCGTGCCCAAGGGTACTGAGATGCTGTGGTCGCCTGAGGTAGAGTACACTTGTCATGCTCCACTCCACCAGTCCGCTCGGCAAGAGCGAGCCGGACACGCAGCCGCTCGGCGACGGCGCCGGCGCGCAGCTCGGCTACAGCGTGCCCAAGGGTACTGAGATGCTGTGGTCGCCTGAGGTAGAGTACACTTGTCATGCTCCACTCCACCAGTCCGTGGCCAATGCCAAGAAGCAATGTTGTCGGAGATACAATTATCTTCTGGGATTGCCGCGTCCGAAGGAAGGTCATTAAATTGTACCGTACCTCGCCTGTATGGGGGCGGAAGAAAAACATTGTAATATTTTTTATTGACGTGATAACGTCTTATACATCGATGAACGCCGGCTGCACGCACAAAAAAGCATGGCTCATTGACACGATCCGCCTGAGCCGACCGTGCAAGCGAGAGCGCGGAACAAGTGATAAAGAGGCACGTTCGGCCTAAGCGTTCGGCTTGTGACGCATCTATCTCTCTTCCACTCCATCAGCTATCACGTAAAATTATCGTCCGTAAACCGATTTTACTGTAAAGCAATTCATTTTTCTGAGCTACAGAAATATCTGTAACTTTTTTCTAGAAATCAGTTATTCCTCCCAAAAAAAGAAAAACAGTCTTATTTTTTTATCTATTCCCCATTGATATTATTAAATGTAATTGTCAGGTGGTGCCGCTATACATGGCGCTGCTGCAGACATGCTCCAACCCCGAGACGCTGGAGGCGGCGGCGGGCGCGCTGCAGAACCTCGCCGCCTGCTACTGGCAACCCTCCATCGACATTCGGGCCGCTGTTAGGAAAGAAAAGGGTACGTTTTCACCCTTGTTTCATTATTAATACATTGTACACTGAAACTATAGATCGATCTAGTGATAGTACCTTTTTTATGACCCATGTTAATTCAGAAAACATTTTGGGGAAACGGGCTTTTATAACGAATATAAACGGGCTCTTATTGCGCATGTAATAAGATTGCGACAATATGAGAACTGCGAAAAGTTATTCATAATAATTTTTTCGACTTTCACTTGCCCTTGCTGTTTAGCAGTCCAAGGCAAGTCAATAGTGACGTCAACACAAAATACTAAGGAGAAAATCAATTAAACGTGTCTAAACGGATTCAATAACTATCTTAAATTGGACTACATATCACGTTTATAGTAAAAAAAAATATTTTTAATAATGTCACAATTGGTATTGCTATAAGATCAAAAGCGCCTCTTTCAAGTTCCCTGAATACAATGACAAAAGCTTGTTGAAAAGTGCTTTGAAAAAATAAGTAGCTTCACAATTATTTTACGTCATCCTAGTGGGATTTTCTGCTCCGTAGGGGAGAAAATGTCACTTCCTGGCCAACGCAAGACGTAAAACTTTATACAAACCACATGCGGTAATCCGTAAAGCCCCAGATCGCATATTTATGGCCCTCTCCTTCGGTTGGGGCCACAAACACCTGCGATCTGAGACATTCACAAATTAAGCACCCTAGGAATGTAATGTACTATTATTTACTGTATTTTTTCCGCAGGTCTACCAATTCTAGTTGAGCTCCTCCGAATGGAGGTGGACCGCGTGGTGTGCGCGGTGGCGACGGCGCTGCGCAACCTGGCCATCGACCAGCGCAACAAGGAGCTCATCGGGAAGTACGCCATGCGCGACCTGGTGCAGAAGCTGCCCAGCGGCACCCAGCAGCATGACCAGGCAAGGGTCTCATACTAGAGTAGGGAGTGGAAGTGGACCGGTGTGCGCGGTGGCGACGGCGCTGCGCAACCTGGCCATCGACCAGCGCAACAAGGAGCTCATCGGGAAGTACGCCATGCGCGACCTGGTGCAGAAGCTGCCCAGCGGCACCCAGCAGCATGACCAGGCAAGGGTCTCATACTAGAGTAGGGAGTGGAAGTGGACCGGTGTGCGCGGTGGCGACGGCGCTGCGCAACCTGGCCATCGACCAGCGCAACAAGGAGCTCATCGGGAAGTACGCCATGCGCGACCTGGTGCAGAAGCTGCCCAGCGGCACCCAGCAGCATGACCAGGCAAGGGTCTCATACTAGAGTAGGGAGTGGAAGTGGACCGGTGTGCGCGGTGGCGACGGCGCTGCGCAACCTGGCCATCGACCAGCGCAACAAGGAGCTCATCGGGAAGTACGCCATGCGCGACCTGGTGCAGAAGCTGCCCAGCGGCACCCAGCAGCATGACCAGGCAAGGGTCTCATACTAGAGTAGGGAGTGGAAGTGGACCGGTGTGCGCGGTGGCGACGGCGCTGCGCAACCTGGCCATCGACCAGCGCAACAAGGAGCTCATCGGGAAGTACGCCATGCGCGACCTGGTGCAGAAGCTGCCCAGCGGCACCCAGCAGCATGACCAGGCAAGGGTCTCATACTAGAGTAGGGAGTGGAAGTGGACCGGTGTGCGCGGTGGCGACGGCGCTGCGCAACCTGGCCATCGACCAGCGCAACAAGGAGCTCATCGGGAAGTACGCCATGCGCGACCTGGTGCAGAAGCTGCCCAGCGGCACCCAGCAGCATGACCAGGCAAGGGTCTCATACTAGAGTAGGGAGTGGAAGTGGACCGGTGTGCGCGGTGGCGACGGCGCTGCGCAACCTGGCCATCGACCAGCGCAACAAGGAGCTCATCGGGAAGTACGCCATGCGCGACCTGGTGCAGAAGCTGCCCAGCGGCACCCAGCAGCATGACCAGGCAAGGGTCTCATACTAGAGTAGGGAGTGGAAGTGGACCGGTGTGCGCGGTGGCGACGGCGCTGCGCAACCTGGCCATCGACCAGCGCAACAAGGAGCTCATCGGGAAGTACGCCATGCGCGACCTGGTGCAGAAGCTGCCCAGCGGCACCCAGCAGCATGACCAGGCAAGGGTCTCATACTAGAGTAGGGAGTGGAAGTGGACCGGTGTGCGCGGTGGCGACGGCGCTGCGCAACCTGGCCATCGACCAGCGCAACAAGGAGCTCATCGGGAAGTACGCCATGCGCGACCTGGTGCAGAAGCTGCCCAGCGGCACCCAGCAGCATGACCAGGCAAGGGTCTCATACTAGAGTAGGGAGTGGAAGTGGACCGGTGTGCGCGGTGGCGACGGCGCTGCGCAACCTGGCCATCGACCAGCGCAACAAGGAGCTCATCGGGAAGTACGCCATGCGCGACCTGGTGCAGAAGCTGCCCAGCGGCACCCAGCAGCATGACCAGGCAAGGGTCTCATACTAGAGTAGGGAGTGGAAGTGGACCGGTGTGCGCGGTGGCGACGGCGCTGCGCAACCTGGCCATCGACCAGCGCAACAAGGAGCTCATCGGGAAGTACGCCATGCGCGACCTGGTGCAGAAGCTGCCCAGCGGCACCCAGCAGCATGACCAGGCAAGGGTCTCATACTAGAGTAGGGAGTGGAAGTGGACCGGTGTGCGCGGTGGCGACGGCGCTGCGCAACCTGGCCATCGACCAGCGCAACAAGGAGCTCATCGGGAAGTACGCCATGCGCGACCTGGTGCAGAAGCTGCCCAGCGGCACCCAGCAGCATGACCAGGCAAGGGTCTCATACTAGAGTAGGGAGTGGAAGTGGACCGGTGTGCGCGGTGGCGACGGCGCTGCGCAACCTGGCCATCGACCAGCGCAACAAGGAGCTCATCGGGAAGTACGCCATGCGCGACCTGGTGCAGAAGCTGCCCAGCGGCACCCAGCAGCATGACCAGGCAAGGGTCTCATACTAGAGTAGGGAGTGGAAGTGGACCGGTGTGCGCGGTGGCGACGGCGCTGCGCAACCTGGCCATCGACCAGCGCAACAAGGAGCTCATCGGGAAGTACGCCATGCGCGACCTGGTGCAGAAGCTGCCCAGCGGCACCCAGCAGCATGACCAGGCAAGGGTCTCATACTAGAGTAGGGAGTGGAAGTGGACCGGTGTGCGCGGTGGCGACGGCGCTGCGCAACCTGGCCATCGACCAGCGCAACAAGGAGCTCATCGGGAAGTACGCCATGCGCGACCTGGTGCAGAAGCTGCCCAGCGGCACCCAGCAGCATGACCAGGCAAGGGTCTCATACTAGAGTAGGGAGTGGAAGTGGACCGGTGTGCGCGGTGGCGACGGCGCTGCGCAACCTGGCCATCGACCAGCGCAACAAGGAGCTCATCGGGAAGTACGCCATGCGCGACCTGGTGCAGAAGCTGCCCAGCGGCACCCAGCAGCATGACCAGGCAAGGGTCTCATACTAGAGTAGGGAGTGGAAGTGGACCGCGTGGCGTGTGATCAGGCAAGGGTCTTATGCTAGAGTAGGGAGTGCCCCCAACTCCGTGTAACCTTCATGTTTCCTTTGCTGTAGCAGGGAAAAGAGTATCCTATAGCCGTATTTGGATGTCCAGCTATCCCCGTACGAAAATTGGTTCAAATTCGTCCGTTTTGGCTTTCATGAAGAAAATTACGACTGACTACTATGTTAAATTGTAATTGACATGTTTTTTTTATCCGAGTGACTTTCCTGTCAAGAAAAGCAAACAAATAAACCTCGCGTGAGTTGTGGATAAGACCCTAGTGTAGGTCTCCTAAGACGAGCTAATTTGATACCTATCCAAAACTATTTGTACATGGGCATCGGCTATGGGCATTTATTTGATTGCCATGACGAAGGTCATTTTATAGTAGTTTATGCAACTGATACATAATGAGAGGCATTAAAACACGAGTGTGGTTTTATGAAACGAGCGTCAGCGAGTTTCATAATAGGATCACACGAGTGTTTTAAGGCCTAATTATGTACAGTTGTATACACTACTTTATCTACACACATATCATAAGTACTCTAAGATGGGTTCAGAAGCCATAAGGAAATGACCAGCAGCACTAGTGCTACCTGTAAAATATCTAAAAACGACATATACTAATGCAGTAAGAAATAAATCTGAATTCTGAACAAATACATAAACAGATTATTTATTGTAATAGTTGTAATTTACATTTACATTGAAACAATATTTTCAACTAAAATGTGAATTACAATAAACTTATCACAGCAAAGAACCAACAAACAAATGACACAATAATGGCGGCAATTCGGACCTCCGTCAAGACGAATGTTTTTTTTTCTAAATCATATACCTACAAACGAATGTATCCATATTCTCATGTCACTCGAGATCAAATGTCGTGCGGTTTTTATAAAAAAACATACTGAATTGACGTTTCGTATCGATAACAATATTAATATCTATGGATACTAGAATAGAGACCTACTTCAGTTTTGACAGCTGTTCCAAATTTAAACTCATAACCTTACAAAAATTGATAGCGTTATAACATTACAGTACAAATTTTACCTACTACCACAGATAAGAAAGTTCTCATAGTAAAATTGGTTGTAGTAATGCTGGTCATTTCCTACGGTTTCTGAACGCATTTTAGAGCACTAATGATATGTGCGTAGATAAAAGTATTTTATTTTTATTTTCCTGCAGTAGAAATGAAAATCAGAGTGTTTAACGCGTGGGTAGAAGCCATTATGACACTCAGAATATATCAGGATCAGAATATAATCACGTGCCTCAACGGCTTGTTCTAGCCCCTTGTCAAACAATTACTACTCTCTCTCTCTCTCTCTCTCTCTCTATAGTCCTAGCTAGTATCCCACACGGTGGTGGGGTCAGCTTTCCTTATTTTGCTTCTCCACTTCCTGGACATCGTCTTCGGAGACTTGACACTCGCTCATATCTTTTTGCACTACATCTTTCCACCTCGTTTTGGGTCTACCACTGGATCTTCGACTGGGAATGGAAAGTTGTACTGCAAAGTTCCCCACTGATCGGATGGTCGCCGTTTTACGTGAGCATACCATCGCAGCCTACTCTACTGCAGCTTATGAAACAATAGGCTATTTGACTGATGTTGATTTCTACAGTGTACTGTAGTTATATGAATAAAATTAGCTAAATATTTCACGAATCAAAGAAAAAAAATCCAGAAACATGTATCTTTTTTGGAAATATGTGACTTCAAAGGTACGCAAATTTATATTTTTTTTTAATCCAAAATAAATTTTGAAAATGTTTTCAGAATCCTCATAATTTTACGAAACAATAATTGTATGACAACTATGAACTTAAACGCACTTTTTCACGGTGAAAATGTCAAATTTCTTAATTTTTCCATACAATTATTGGTACCTATACCGGCCTGTGACGTCACTAGCCTGACGCGTTTTGTATGGAGCGTTTTTAGCGTTACGTAGGAACGTTGAACTTTGACGGTCATTTCTGACTTTTAGAGCAGTTTAAATGTAGTCAGTCCCATATAGACATTTGATCACAATAAAAAATAGAATCGATTGACATCCTCAAAAAAAATTAGTCAACATGCCTATTACTATTGTCTAACCTTATGATCGTACAGCAGGGCACGTCGGACGACACTATCGCGGCGGTGCTGGCCACGCTGAACGAAGTCATCAAGAAGAGCGGCGAGTTCAGCCGCTCGCTGCTGGAGGCGGGCGGCGTGGAGCGGCTGCTGAACCTCACCAAGCAGCGCCATCGGCACACGCCGCGCGTGCTCAAGTTTGCCGGTGAGACACCTCTACCATACACGATGTGTATGATTGACCCTTAATATTTATTTATTAAAAAAAAAAAAAAAATAGAAAAAAAAAACCTGGCCTAAGTAACTCACGAGAATTGGATGACCTATACTTAGACTGCCCGTGCACTGCACAAGCTGTGCAAGCGGTAATGAAAGCTATTCGCCGCTTGCGCTCTCGCCTTACAACTTTCAACGTATTAAGGTCTTCGCACATTATAACTACTCAACGGCGACTCGATTCTATGCCAAATATTGAAATTTAAGCCCTATGTCATATTTACTAGGTTTAATTTCAAAAAATGATATTAGTAGTGGATGACGCGTCGTATTTGGCATATAATCGAGTTGCCGTTGAGTTGTTATAATGTGCGAAGACCTTAAAACAACGAAGATACATCGTAACATTGGGTCAAGTCCTTTAATTTCCGTAGATTGTCTGACTCAATCAGTTTCTAACAAAGCATGGTGAAATTGAGCGTATGAAACCCTCTTGGCTTGCAGTTTTCAGTTTCCGTGTAACATGTGCGTTTTTGCAGGACAAGTGCTGATGACGATGTGGTCGCACGCCGAGCTGCGCGAGGTGTACCGCAAGCACGGCTGGCGCGAGGCCGACTTCCTCACGCCCGCGCGCTCGCAGCAGCCGCGCCAGGCGTCTAATACCTCAGGTGAGTGCTCACCAGCCCGACCACCGCAACTACAACACTAGTGCTGGTGACGATGTGGTCGCACGCCGAGCTGCGCGAGGTGTACCGCAAGCACGGCTGGCGCGAGGCCGACTTCCTCACGCCCGCGCGCTCGCAGCAGCCGCGCCAGGCGTCTAATACCTCAGGTGAGTGCTCACCAGCCCGACCACCGCAACTACAACACTAGTGCTGGTGACGATGTGGTCGCACGCCGAGCTGCGCGAGGTGTACCGCAAGCACGGCTGGCGCGAGGCCGACTTCCTCACGCCCGCGCGCTCGCAGCAGCCGCGCCAGGCGTCTAATACCTCAGGTGAGTGCTCACCAGCCCGACCACCGCAACTACAACACTAGTGCTGGTGACGATGTGGTCGCACGCCGAGCTGCGCGAGGTGTACCGCAAGCACGGCTGGCGCGAGGCCGACTTCCTCACGCCCGCGCGCTCGCAGCAGCCGCGCCAGGCGTCTAATACCTCAGGTGAGTGCTCACCAGCCCGACCACCGCAACTACAACACTAGTGCTGGTGACGATGTGGTCGCACGCCGAGCTGCGCGAGGTGTACCGCAAGCACGGCTGGCGCGAGGCCGACTTCCTCACGCCCGCGCGCTCGCAGCAGCCGCGCCAGGCGTCTAATACCTCAGGTGAGTGCTCACCAGCCCGACCACCGCAACTACAACACTAGTGCTGGTGACGATGTGGTCGCACGCCGAGCTGCGCGAGGTGTACCGCAAGCACGGCTGGCGCGAGGCCGACTTCCTCACGCCCGCGCGCTCGCAGCAGCCGCGCCAGGCGTCTAATACCTCAGGTGAGTGCTCACCAGCCCGACCACCGCAACTACAACACTAGTGCTGGTGACGATGTGGTCGCACGCCGAGCTGCGCGAGGTGTACCGCAAGCACGGCTGGCGCGAGGCCGACTTCCTCACGCCCGCGCGCTCGCAGCAGCCGCGCCAGGCGTCTAATACCTCAGGTGAGTGCTCACCAGCCCGACCACCGCAACTACAACACTAGTGCTGGTGACGATGTGGTCGCACGCCGAGCTGCGCGAGGTGTACCGCAAGCACGGCTGGCGCGAGGCCGACTTCCTCACGCCCGCGCGCTCGCAGCAGCCGCGCCAGGCGTCTAATACCTCAGGTGAGTGCTCACCAGCCCGACCACCGCAACTACAACACTAGTGCTGGTGACGATGTGGTCGCACGCCGAGCTGCGCGAGGTGTACCGCAAGCACGGCTGGCGCGAGGCCGACTTCCTCACGCCCGCGCGCTCGCAGCAGCCGCGCCAGGCGTCTAATACCTCAGGTGAGTGCTCACCAGCCCGACCACCGCAACTACAACACTAGTGCTGGTGACGATGTGGTCGCACGCCGAGCTGCGCGAGGTGTACCGCAAGCACGGCTGGCGCGAGGCCGACTTCCTCACGCCCGCGCGCTCGCAGCAGCCGCGCCAGGCGTCTAATACCTCAGGTGAGTGCTCACCAGCCCGACCACCGCAACTACAACACTAGTGCTGGTGACGATGTGGTCGCACGCCGAGCTGCGCGAGGTGTACCGCAAGCACGGCTGGCGCGAGGCCGACTTCCTCACGCCCGCGCGCTCGCAGCAGCCGCGCCAGGCGTCTAATACCTCAGGTGAGTGCTCACCAGCCCGACCACCGCAACTACAACACTAGTGCTGGTGACGATGTGGTCGCACGCCGAGCTGCGCGAGGTGTACCGCAAGCACGGCTGGCGCGAGGCCGACTTCCTCACGCCCGCGCGCTCGCAGCAGCCGCGCCAGGCGTCTAATACCTCAGGTGAGTGCTCACCAGCCCGACCACCGCAACTACAACACTAGTGCTGGTGACGATGTGGTCGCACGCCGAGCTGCGCGAGGTGTACCGCAAGCACGACTGGCGCGAGGCCGACTTCCTCACGCCCGCGCGCTCGCAGCAGCCGCGCCAGGCGTCTAATACCTCAGGTGAGTGCTCACCAGCCCGACCACCGCAACTACAACACTAGTGCTGGTGACGATGTGGTCGCACGCCGAGCTGCGCGAGGTGTACCGCAAGCACGGCTGGCGCGAGGCCGACTTCCTCACGCCCGCGCGCTCGCAGCAGCCGCGCCAGGCGTCTAATACCTCAGGTGAGTGCTCACCAGCCCGACCACCGCAACTACAACACTAGTGCTGGTGACGATGTGGTCGCACGCCGAGCTGCGCGAGGTGTACCGCAAGCACGGCTGGCGCGAGGCCGACTTCCTCACGCCCGCGCGCTCGCAGCAGCCGCGCCAGGCGTCTAATACCTCAGGTGAGTGCTCACCAGCCCGACCACCGCAACTACAACACTAGTGCTGGTGACGATGTGGTCGCACGCCGAGCTGCGCGAGGTGTACCGCAAGCACGGCTGGCGCGAGGCCGACTTCCTCACGCCCGCGCGCTCGCAGCAGCCGCGCCAGGCGTCTAATACCTCAGGTGAGTGCTCACCAGCCCGACCACCGCAACTACAACACTAGTGCTGGTGACGATGTGGTCGCACGCCGAGCTGCGCGAGGTGTACCGCAAGCACGGCTGGCGCGAGGCCGACTTCCTCACGCCCGCGCGCTCGCAGCAGCCGCGCCAGGCGTCTAATACCTCAGGTGAGTGCTCACCAGCCCGACCACCGCAACTACAACACTAGTGCTGGTGACGATGTGGTCGCACGCCGAGCTGCGCGAGGTGTACCGCAAGCACGGCTGGCGCGAGGCCGACTTCCTCACGCCCGCGCGCTCGCAGCAGCCGCGCCAGGCGTCTAATACCTCAGGTGAGTGCTCACCAGCCCGACCACCGCAACTACAACACTAGTGCTGGTGACGATGTGGTCGCACGCCGAGCTGCGCGAGGTGTACCGCAAGCACGGCTGGCGCGAGGCCGACTTCCTCACGCCCGCGCGCTCGCAGCAGCCGCGCCAGGCGTCTAATACCTCAGGTGAGTGCTCACCAGCCCGACCACCGCAACTACAACACTAGTGCTGGTGACGATGTGGTCGCACGCCGAGCTGCGCGAGGCCGACTTCCTCACGCCCGCGCGCTCGCAGCAGCCGCGCCAGGCGTCTAATACCTCAGGTGAGTGCTCACCAGCCCGACCACCGCAACTACAACACTAGTGCTGGTGACGATGTGGTCGCACGCCGAGCTGCGCGAGGTGTACCGCAAGCACGGCTGGCGCGAGGCCGACTTCCTCACGCCCGCGCGCTCGCAGCAGCCGCGCCAGGCGTCTAATACCTCAGGTGAGTGCTCACCAGCCCGACCACCGCAACTACAACACTAGTGCTGGTGACGATGTGGTCGCACGCCGAGCTGCGCGAGGTGTACCGCAAGCACGGCTGGCGCGAGGCCGACTTCCTCACGCCCGCGCGCTCGCAGCAGCCGCGCCAGGCGTCTAATACCTCAGGTGAGTGCTCACCAGCCCGACCACCGCAACTACAACACTAGTGCTGGTGACGATGTGGTCGCACGCCGAGCTGCGTGAGGTGTACCGCAAGCACGGCTGGCGCGAGGCCGACTTCCTCACGCCCGCGCGCTCGCAGCAGCCGCGCCAGGCGTCTAATACCTCAGGTGAGTGCTCACCAGCCCGACCACCGCAACTACAACACTAGTGCTGGTGACGATGTGGTCGCACGCCGAGCTGCGCGAGGTGTACCGCAAGCACGGCTGGCGCGAGGCCGACTTCCTCACGCCCGCGCGCTCGCAGCAGCCGCGCCAGGCGTCTAATACCTCAGGTGAGTGCTCACCAGCCCGACCACCGCAACTACAACACTAGTGCTGGTGACGATGTGGTCGCACGCCGAGCTGCGCGAGGTGTACCGCAAGCACGGCTGGCGCGAGGCCGACTTCCTCACGCCCGCGCGCTCGCAGCAGCCGCGCCAGGCGTCTAATACCTCAGGTGAGTGCTCACCAGCCCGACCACCGCAACTACAACACTAGTGCTGGTGACGATGTGGTCGCACGCCGAGCTGCGCGAGGTGTACCGCAAGCACGGCTGGCGCGAGGCCGACTTCCTCACGCCCGCGCGCTCGCAGCAGCCGCGCCAGGCGTCTAATACCTCAGGTGAGTGCTCACCAGCCCGACCACCGCAACTACAACACTAGTGCTGGTGACGATGTGGTCGCACGCCGAGCTGCGCGAGGTGTACCGCAAGCACGGCTGGCGCGAGGCCGACTTCCTCACGCCCGCGCGCTCGCAGCAGCCGCGCCAGGCGTCTAATACCTCAGGTGAGTGCTCACCAGCCCGACCACCGCAACTACAACACTAGTGCTGGTGACGATGTGGTCGCACGCCGAGCTGCGCGAGGTGTACCGCAAGCACGGCTGGCGCGAGGCCGACTTCCTCACGCCCGCGCGCTCGCAGCAGCCGCGCCAGGCGTCTAATACCTCAGGTGAGTGCTCACCAGCCCGACCACCGCAACTACAACACTAGTGCTGGTGACGATGTGGTCGCACGCCGAGCTGCGCGAGGTGTACCGCAAGCACGGCTGGCGCGAGGCCGACTTCCTCACGCCCGCGCGCTCGCAGCAGCCGCGCCAGGCGTCTAATACCTCAGGTGAGTGCTCACCAGCCCGACCACCGCAACTACAACACTAGTGCTGGTGACGATGTGGTCGCACGCCGAGCTGCGTGAGGTGTACCGCAAGCACGGCTGGCGCGAGGCCGACTTCCTCACGCCCGCGCGCTCGCAGCAGCCGCGCCAGGCGTCTAATACCTCAGGTGAGTGCTCACCAGCCCGACCACCGCAACTACAACACTAGTGCTGGTGACGATGTGGTCGCACGCCGAGCTGCGCGAGGTGTACCGCAAGCACGGCTGGCGCGAGGCCGACTTCCTCACGCCCGCGCGCTCGCAGCAGCCGCGCCAGGCGTCTAATACCTCAGGTGAGTGCTCACCAGCCCGACCACCGCAACTACAACACTAGTGCTGGTGACGATGTGGTCGCACGCCGAGCTGCGCGAGGTGTACCGCAAGCACGGCTGGCGCGAGGCCGACTTCCTCACGCCCGCGCGCTCGCAGCAGCCGCGCCAGGCGTCTAATACCTCAGGTGAGTGCTCACCAGCCCGACCACCGCAACTACAACACTAGTGCTGGTGACGATGTGGTCGCACGCCGAGCTGCGCGAGGTGTACCGCAAGCACGGCTGGCGCGAGGCCGACTTCCTCACGCCCGCGCGCTCGCAGCAGCCGCGCCAGGCGTCTAATACCTCAGGTGAGTGCTCACCAGCCCGACCACCGCAACTACAACACTAGTGCTGGTGACGATGTGGTCGCACGCCGAGCTGCGCGAGGTGTACCGCAAGCACGGCTGGCGCGAGGCCGACTTCCTCACGCCCGCGCGCTCGCAGCAGCCGCGCCAGGCGTCTAATACCTCAGGTGAGTGCTCACCAGCCCGACCACCGCAACTACAACACTAGTGCTGGTGACGATGTGGTCGCACGCCGAGCTGCGCGAGGTGTACCGCAAGCACGGCTGGCGCGAGGCCGACTTCCTCACGCCCGCGCGCTCGCAGCAGCCGCGCCAGGCGTCTAATACCTCAGGTGAGTGCTCACCAGCCCGACCACCGCAACTACAACACTAGTGCTGGTGACGATGTGGTCGCACGCCGAGCTGCGCGAGGTGTACCGCAAGCACGGCTGGCGCGAGGCCGACTTCCTCACGCCCGCGCGCTCGCAGCAGCCGCGCCAGGCGTCTAATACCTCAGGTGAGTGCTCACCAGCCCGACCACCGCAACTACAACACTAGTGCTGGTGACGATGTGGTCGCACGCCGAGCTGCGCGAGGTGTACCGCAAGCACGGCTGGCGCGAGGCCGACTTCCTCACGCCCGCGCGCTCGCAGCAGCCGCGCCAGGCGTCTAATACCTCAGGTGAGTGCTCACCAGCCCGACCACCGCAACTACAACACTAGTGCTGGTGACGATGTGGTCGCACGCCGAGCTGCGCGAGGTGTACCGCAAGCACGGCTGGCGCGAGGCCGACTTCCTCACGCCCGCGCGCTCGCAGCAGCCGCGCCAGGCGTCTAATACCTCAGGTGAGTGCTCACCAGCCCGACCACCGCACTACAACACTAGTGCTGGTGACGATGTGGTCGCACGCCGAGCTGCGCGAGGTGTACCGCAAGCACGGCTGGCGCGAGGCCTACTTCCTCACGCCCGCGCGCTCGCAGCAGCCGCGCCAGGCGTCTAATACCTCAGGTGAGTGCTCACCAGCCCGACCACCGCAACTACAACACTAGTGCTGGTGACGATGTGGTCGCACGCCGAGCTGCGCGAGGTGTACCGCAAGCACGGCTGGCGCGAGGCCGACTTCCTCACGCCCGCGCGCTCGCAGCAGCCGCGCCAGGCGTCTAATACCTCAGGTGAGTGCTCACCAGCCCGACCACCGCAACTACAACACTAGTGCTGGTGACGATGTGGTCGCACGCCGAGCTGCGCGAGGTGTACCGCAAGCACGGCTGGCGCGAGGCCGACTTCCTCACGCCCGCGCGCTCGCAGCAGCCGCGCCAGGCGTCTAATACCTCAGGTGAGTGCTCACCAGCCCGACCACCGCAACTACAACACTAGTGCTGGTGACGATGTGGTCGCACGCCGAGCTGCGCGAGGTGTACCGCAAGCACGGCTGGCGCGAGGCCGACTTCCTCACGCCCGCGCGCTCGCAGCAGCCGCGCCAGGCGTCTAATACCTCAGGTGAGTGCTCACCAGCCCGACCACCGCAACTACAACACTAGTGCTGGTGACGATGTGGTCGCACGCCGAGCTGCGCGAGGTGTACCGCAAGCACGGCTGGCGCGAGGCCGACTTCCTCACGCCCGCGCGCTCGCAGCAGCCGCGCCAGGCGTCTAATACCTCAGGTGAGTGCTCACCAGCCCGACCACCGCAACTACAACACTAGTGCTGGTGACGATGTGGTCGCACGCCGAGCTGCGCGAGGTGTACCGCAAGCACGGCTGGCGCGAGGCCTACTTCCTCACGCCCGCGCGCTCGCAGCAGCCGCGCCAGGCGTCTAATACCTCAGGTGAGTGCTCACCAGCCCGACCACCGCAACTACAACACTAGTGCTGGTGACGATGTGGTCGCACGCCGAGCTGCGCGAGGTGTACCGCAAGCACGGCTGGCGCGAGGCCGACTTCCTCACGCCCGCGCGCTCGCAGCAGCCGCGCCAGGCGTCTAATACCTCAGGTGAGTGCTCACCAGCCCGACCACCGCAACTACAACACTAGTGCTGGTGACGATGTGGTCGCACGCCGAGCTGCGCGAGGTGTACCGCAAGCACGGCTGGCGCGAGGCCGACTTCCTCACGCCCGCGCGCTCGCAGCAGCCGCGCCAGGCGTCTAATACCTCAGGTGAGTGCTCACCAGCCCGACCACCGCAACTACAACACTAGTGCTGGTGACGATGTGGTCGCACGCCGAGCTGCGCGAGGTGTACCGCAAGCACGGCTGGCGCGAGGCCGACTTCCTCACGCCCGCGCGCTCGCAGCAGCCGCGCCAGGCGTCTAATACCTCAGGTGAGTGCTCACCAGCCCGACCACCGCAACTACAACACTAGTGCTGGTGACGATGTGGTCGCACGCCGAGCTGCGCGAGGTGTACCGCAAGCACGGCTGGCGCGAGGCCGACTTCCTCACGCCCGCGCGCTCGCAGCAGCCGCGCCAGGCGTCTAATACCTCAGGTGAGTGCTCACCAGCCCGACCACCGCAACTACAACACTAGTGCTGGTGACGATGTGGTCGCACGCCGAGCTGCGCGAGGTGTACCGCAAGCACGGCTGGCGCGAGGCCGACTTCCTCACGCCCGCGCGCTCGCAGCAGCCGCGCCAGGCGTCTAATACCTCAGGTGAGTGCTCACCAGCCCGACCACCGCAACTACAACACTAGTGCTGGTGACGATGTGGTCGCACGCCGAGCTGCGCGAGGTGTACCGCAAGCACGGCTGGCGCGAGGCCGACTTCCTCACGCCCGCGCGCTCGCAGCAGCCGCGCCAGGCGTCTAATACCTCAGGTGAGTGCTCACCAGCCCGACCACCGCAACTACAACACTAGTGCTGGTGACGATGTGGTCGCACGCCGAGCTGCGCGAGGTGTACCGCAAGCACGGCTGGCGCGAGGCCGACTTCCTCACGCCCGCGCGCTCGCAGCAGCCGCGCCAGGCGTCTAATACCTCAGGTGAGTGCTCACCAGCCCGTCTACCGCAACTACGCTCCGCGACATAGCTTCGCCTGCGCCCGTCACTCTCTCACAACAATACAGAGAAGAAAGACAGGTCAGAAAGAGTCGCGTGTCACAGTTATGCTAGAGCAACAGTGGCTAATTATCCGCTGTAACGGCCCGGCCAGCACTTCTGTCTGTGTCTCTTGACCGCTCGCCGCGCCGCTTTTCGCTGAAAGCCGTGACATGTCCATAAGGGCTAAAGCGATATCTCAGTAACGGACATGTCGCGACTTACGCGGCAAGCGACAGCCATACGAGTGTCTCGCTCACTCTCTATTTTTCTTTCTATTTTTTTTTATGTTAACATTACAACAAATAAGGCATTTGTGGTTCCTGTGGCGTTATCAGTACAGAAAAAAACTCCGGCAGGCATCTATGAAGTAGTATCGAGGTAGCTTAGATCTTATGCATAGACGAAATTTCCGGTCAAAATATAGTTTAAGAGGTTAAACAAAACGAAAAGGTGAGTTTGTAATATATTAAGTACCAATAAAGTTTGGGTCTACAGGGCACTGTTGTAATTTTCATTTCATACATGCAAATCATGCTTAGCATCTGTTAATAAATAACATGGTCTGCATCGTGTATATATTGACACTTGTATATGTGTACAGTGTATATTTGTGTAAATGTCTTGCCTTGTCTATTGTCTGTACATTTCATTACACTTAACTCTACCATGCCATACGATAAAGTTGGGATTGGAAGATGGATTGCTTTGTAATTTAAAATACAAGACATCTAAACTGAGATCTTTGAGATGATCACATAACATAATTGGGTACGGCCGCGAAGCTTTAAAAATGCCCTTTCCCTTACAAAACTAAATACGATGAAAAATGCATGAACTTTTTAGGAATATACATACAATATTAGTGGATCCATTATTCTCGTTTAAATGCCATGCCAGGATAAGCTAACTGAATCTTCCCCCAGCGAGTTATGGCTTGTATTTTCAAGTTTTTTTGCAGTTCACAGTTTTTTGTAAAAATAAAAACAAAATATGATCTTTCTCCATTTTTTTTCTAGCTAGACAATTTTGACGTGCGTCACGTATATTGTGCATATAAAGTAACATTAAACATTAACAACATAAATGAAAGCCTGTCCAGAAATATATGAGGGTGCGCCATATTGCGGAATTTCACTGGAACTAATCGCTTACACTGGCAATGTTTTATGATGGTTTGTCAACAATGTCAATGTCATTCGTGGTGTTTTCTTTAGAAGACAAACATTTAAAATTATCCAAAGAAAATGCCGAAAACCATTCACAGTCGTGAACGTAAGATTATAAATAAAGTGTACACGTGTTTACTACACAAAAAGCGTGCATTTCCAGAGGTTAACATAGTAGAAATGACAGGTATTTAAACTAATGTCACTATAGTGGGTTGCGATTGGTTGTAAAATTGTTGCCATATAAATCTTATAAATAGCGCCCTCTTGACAATCCTCATATATTTCTGGTCAGGCTTTACTATAAAGTTTGGGTGGCTGAAATTTGGCATAATTGTTACTAATAGAAAGCCCCATCATAAAAATAAAATTACAAGCCAAAATTCGCTGGGGGCAGATTCACTTAGGTTATCCTATCATGGCCTTCAAAGCATTTTCTTCGAAAATGCTGTAAAAACGCTCCGCGGCCATATCCAACTATGCCGTTTCAAAAGTTATTCTTTTGTTTCATCATATGAGTCCGCAATTCTAAAATGACCTTGTTACTACCCTACGATCTATAACTTACCACATACATCTATAGTAACACTCTGTGACATCCATGAAAATGTGTCTTAACAGGTATTTCGCTACCACTGTATTTATACTCCTCTTTAACATAAGAGCTCAAGGGTAATCTCATAAAATGTAACTTGTGTCACTCTTTTCACGGATCTCTTAACATCTCTCAAGAGGTCTTATTCCTTTTAAAACTGTTATTTTTTTCATTATTATGATAAATATATTGATAATTTAAACCAACTTTTTGAAGTGAATAATACTTTTCCCCGAGTTCTAGGTAGTAACGTAGCTATTTCATGCTTTCATTGCGTGCCGTCGAAAATAATTAGCAAAAACGAAGTTACCGCGTGTATTTTGACAATTTCGAGTAGTTTTTGAAACAAATATCATCAATGAAAAATTAAACCTTATATGTTTCAAATATATACCAATAAATCCCAATAGCCCTGTTCTAGGTAGTAACATCAATAATATGTTAAGAAACATGTTTGATCATAGAGAAAAATGTCTTAAAACAATGAGCATTTTAAAAGGAATAAGGTGTCTTAACCAGCTTTGAGCCACAAGTTGGTCCCTTGTAATCAACCCGTTTCATTGGTTGACTCTCGGCACGCTCTAGTTTTTGAAACAAATAATCAATGAAAAATTCAACCTTATATGTTTCAAATATATACCAATAAATCCCAATAGCCCTGTTCTAGGTAGTAACATTTTAAGAGGAATAAGGTGTCTTAGCCAGCTTTGAGCCACAAGTTGGTCCCTTGTAATCCACCGTTTCATTTGACTCACGGCACGCTCACCCTAGGTCAAGGCACGCCGGTGGGGCCGGGCGCGCCGCACTCGCCCAGCAACGCGAACAGCACGCTCAGCCGGCCCATGGCCAGCACCGGCGGCACGCGATACGAGGACCGCACTATACGGAGGCATAGAGAGGTAACCACGGTGACGGACTTCCACATACATACAACTGAGCGCTTAACACCAATAATAGTAGTATTGTAACTGCAAACGCCAGAAAATAAGGGCTTGCCGGGTGAGCCCACCGGAGGCCGGATAGTGATACGAAGCCGGCAAGCCCTTTTATGAAATAATGAAATAATGAACTTTATTCTGCAAGTAGGCACGGCTAAGCATGTATAGTGCTTTTCTCAAACATAAGCAATGAAAATATGCCATGTTTAAAAAAAAACCCGGCGTAAGCCTTTAATTGTGTATGAAATTCCTTTACAGTTCTCTCGTGTTGTATCACCCGAAACGAAACCGGACAAAAAATATATAGATGTTATTGGCATATATAGATGTTATTGGCATATCTAAATGTTAACCAACATTAATAAATATTATTTATTTTATCTTCATAAATATTATTTTTGAAACAAAAATAATATGACGACATTTCATTGCATGGTTGAGAAAAATAATAAGATCTTCGATATACTACTTTCACGTATTAAAGACAATCAAAGTTGTAAATATACTATTGTTTGTGCTACGCGCTTAGTTTGGTCAAAACTGGGTTGTGGACGTATAATATATTGTATTATATTCTTCTGATAGCAGGGTAGGATTTACGTATTTTATGATTACGAAAAAAACACTGTCTTCACAAATCAGGCCTTTGTATATTCTTCTTACTTTGTCGTTACTATAAAATAATATAAAATTGAAATTACGAATTAAATACACTTATGAGTATGAGTATGAATTGTATTTCAATGTTAATATCGACTCCATAGCTCTCTAAAATCTTGCCGTGCTAACATATTGCAGTCCGATGCCTAATTATATTAATTCTGTAAATTATATAAACTGTTGATCATAATCATGCCAACTCATCTCTGTTCAACCAGTCCCATCTACAGCATTGCATCTGTGTAATCTCCATTTAACTAATTGCTATGCTGCATTTCTAAACAATCATGATCACAAAATTCAACATAGCATGAATCGAAAGCGGTTCTAAATCTAGGTGCATCTTAGCCTAAAAAAAAAGCTTTCTTTGGCTCATGTTTACATTCGATTTATGAAAAGATTTCGCTCCGAATGAGAAGATTGTACGAAATACTTTAAAACTCAAAGACGTCTGTTGAGGTTTTATATTAATTTTTATATTGTCTATGTTTATTTGTCTATTTTTTGAAGTACTATTGTTTACTACTACTTACTGTACTATTGTTTTGTAAAAGAGTTGTCAATATATTTCAGTCTCAAGCGGCTGTGTTTTTATCCTCGCTCATAGTAGTTATCGAAGATACTTTACGTGATATTTACGTCAATTTGCTCACGTCCAGGACTTGGAATGGTTCTAAAAAATACTACGTTTATCGATTATCAGATTGCTATAATACCAAATGCGACTGTTTTTTTAAGTCTGGTGAAAAAAAAGTAACATTTATTTGTGACCGATTAATTACTTCTAGTTGCTTCTAGTGATTAAGGCTGGATTCGACCAAACTTTTATTCCAAGAATAACGCTTACTCTCGGATAGTAATGTGAAAACCCCGTAATAGTTTGACATTAGGGTGATTCTACAGGCGTTTCAACCGCCGTCAGTCCGCTGTCAAAAATATTAAAAGTATGACCTACACCAAGCTGCAAACTTCCATACAATGATATACTGTAACCGTACTCCTTAGCATATTATGGTCCATTGCTTTGATATTTAAGACAGCGGACTGACACCGGTTGAAACGCCTGTGAATCACCCATTACTATCTGCGAGTATGCGTATGGAATAAAAGTTTGTTCGAATTCAGCCTAAGTCGTATACGCTGCTTTACCATGACAATATATTCATATGACGACCTGGTAAAGGTTGCAGGAAGCCGCTGGATGCAGGTCGCTTCCAACCGGCCGATCTGGAAGTCACTGGGGGAGGCCTATGTTCAGCAGTGGACGTCCTGTGGCTGAAATGATGATGATGATGATATTCATATGAGCATTTGTTCCAGAACGATGACGCCCCAACAATGGACGTGAACAACTACCAGGACGGGCTCGGCATGGGAAACCCTAACGGCCGGCCCATGAACTTGCAAGGCGTGCAGGCCTCCATGCCGCCGCCCAGCAGTCGCTAGTGCGCGTGCGTCACGATCGTGGGGGTAACTTGCCTTTGTTGTGACAGGGAGTCGACAATGGATAACTAACATGGCTTCAATAATTATTTTGGGGAGAGTTTTTGGAATGTGGCGATAGATGGCGGTACAGTTCCCGAGAAACTTCTTGACCCAAAATGGCGGATCTGCGCATGCATATTTGTACGTAAATCGGCTACCGCGCAGTCAAGGTTAGGCTCAAGAAGTTTCTCGGCAACTGTAGTGTGTTCTGAGGCGCATGCCACAGATAATACGTAGGGTGAGAATGCAGACGCGGCGCCCCTTAAAAGAATTTTCATACTAAATGTATCGTAGAATGTATTAATGGACGATTTGCATCCCGACGCTCCAATACATTTTGTATGAAAAATTAATAAAGGGGTGTTGCCTCTGCGACGCGTCATGTCTATGTTTTTTCTGTGTGGCTTGCGCCTTATGCACATGACGTTTTTAGGCGATCAGAGGCCGCGCGTCGTCAGAGCGTTTAATAAAAACGTGTGCGAAAGTCCTAGGCGTCGTATGAAATATTTGGGGATAGAGATGTAAGATCGCATCGTCTATAACGGGTCGGTGGAACGCGACTTTGTATAGACGTTAGCAGTCTGTTTGAATTAATGGCCCATGGTTTAATAAGCAGTACAAAATGCAACACAATGAAAGCCATCTAACTATTAATCTAGCTGTTGCATTCTTAAAATTAAAAATAAATGTTTGGAAAATGGCTTGAGAATACACACTGGTGTAGTGGTGTTTGAAGTTTAACTGAAGCGAAGTACGGGCATGATATGGCACGAAAGAAAAGTAGTAGTACAGATAATTATAAGCAGAAATAGGCATGAAAAGAAGACGAGGAAGACGACTACCCACTCTTTCTATACAATAAAGTTGCGTGTTTCATTTAGTTTTTGACTATTTCTGCTGATATTTGTATTGCTATTAAGTTGAAGGCATAATGGTGGCACTACACTTGGTGTTGCGTGTTCGCGTATTTGCCTTATTTGGCAAAAAACTACAATGTGTAAATTTATTCGTCTATGTTTGTCTTATTTGCACGAAGAAGACCGACACGCAACCAGGCAAACACGCGAATTTAATATTTAAAATCACCGTCTAACACATGGCTCATTGGCATTGATTTTGAACTGTAAACATATTCGCGTATTTGATATATTTTTGTGATGTTTGAACATTATGCAAATGTTTAGACAAAGACGGCGAATATGCTACGCGAATAATCAACGCCTAGTGTCGTACCACCTTAAAAAAACAGTATTAAGAGTGAAGGATAGACAAACAAGCAGAAATATATCATCGTTTCAATATCCTCCTATAAAGGATCCTGAAGGTGTATCCAAATACACTTCTCTGATAAATAATCGACTCCCTTCGATAAGATTAAAAGTTCAGTTTTTGCCAATATCCAACAGTATTCACACGTAAACGATAAGTATAAATTTAGTGCCATTTAATAAAATAACAATTTTGTTTCGCAATATATGTTCAAGTTATTCTCACGATCGAGTTATTGTAATTTATATTACATTTGAAGGTATATTAATGCACAAGCATTTATTATAAATGCGTCATTAGCATATATGTAGCGGTTCGCATATATTACCGTTTCAATTTGAGTTTTCAACTTTTATTTAACTCTAAACGCGCAAGCGCAAAATTTTTTCATATTTGCTACGTTGAATTAATACATTGACATCTGAGTTACTGATAAGATTAGATATTCTAAATAATTTTTAAATCTACTGACCTCAGCGGCAATAGCATATCTTCCCGCGACGTCGCTTGTCGCTCGACTCGTCATCTGTCTCACTCGCGCGGTATTGAAGGTAGTTTGTTGCGCGACAAAGATTCGCGTGTCACAGTTATGCTAGACGTGCAAATGTCATTGTATTGTTCAACACAAACAGCTACCTAACATAAAATAACCTCAAACTGTTTAAAATGAACAATTTTTTACAATGAAGCAATAAAAATTAAATTTTAACACTTTTGCAACCAGACAAAAAAGTAAGACATATCCCAGAAACCGGCCGTGCCGACTTTTATAGCATCAACCCGGCTACCGGGTTGGCCGGCATCTGAACAAAGTTTACGAGCGCTCGGCCTCCGGGTTGTTGGTGTCGAAAGTGTTAATGGTTCAGGTAGGGTTCGAACCTATGTCTCGAATAACACACACAACGTCTGCGTCGGCGTGGATAACCATTTAATTTTAAAAAATTTTGCTTCATTGTAAACATTTGGTTTACGTTAGCAGACGTTACTGCTTTAATAAAAATGAAATTAACCTATCTTCAACCAGTTTCATCAAATCCTTGCTAAAAGTCAGTTTGAGGTTAGTCCAGCATTAGGCGGTTTTATTTTAAATTGTGATGAGCACTTAATTTATTTACTAAGGCCTAAGTAACCTAGCGCCGTTTTTTATGAGATCATGTCAATTCCTTATGTATATACTCGTGCCATTATATGTCGTATGTAACCTCAGGGTTTTCATGTAGCTGTTGTGTATTGGTTTTTTCTAACGGGACTAGACTTACGTCCGAGTTGAGCCTTTAGGTAAGATCGTTTTTGTTTTCAAGGCGGATATTATAAATATAAAGCTATGAATTTAATATTGAAATTTAAATTAAGAGACCGAAACTTAAGTTATTATCATTGGCAGCGTTAAATAATAAGAAAACATGACAGTTTTAGGAGTAATAGCAAAATACCTCTTTTTATTTTTTAGCTTATCGAGCATGGTATACAAATGGTAAACTAAAATAAAAATGACATTATTAATTTCATAGCTAACTCTCTTTGTATGAATGTAACTATATTTAACTCAATTATGCTACAAACAATCGATTAAAACACTAAAACTAAACGATTAATCCAATATTGATAGTCCAAATCATCGATGTCCATCGTAGGCCCCGTATGCGATTCCGAATCGTGTACTAATAAATAGGTTTTTGTAATATTTTATATCCATTCCACGACCTAAGAATAATTGTAATATAGGTGTCTATTGTCCTATGATATTATTAAGGAATATCCGTCTTAAAGTAGCGATATAGGCGTATGGATCTTGTAAGCTTCAAACTGGCTAGTGAGCTTGATTTTAAACGAAGATTTAAGAAAAATGTTCTGTTATAGATAAACCATCTACCATCCGCTCGGGAAATGTCAACATCTATTCAATTACCTTCATCACTGTGAAAAGTACAGTGGAGTTCATTTACATCTACACACTTACGAGAACAAAAATATCTGAACACGACCCTATTGTCAGGAGCATAAAGTCGTGTTTAGATATTTCTGTTCTCGTAAGTGTGTAGATGTAAATGAACTCGACTGTATCTCAAACTAAGCTAAAGGCAGTAAAGTAATGTGGGGTAAGACTAACATAGTTTATTGTCTAACGGGTTAACACTAACAGTTAGTTATTTATTGGACTGTGGCAGTCTTCAGTCGAAAACTGGCGAGAAACTGCGTAGGATCGGGACAAGTGGCGTGCTCTCGTTTCGGAGGCTAAGATCCTGTTTGGGTCACTGAGACAAACTAGTTAGTTAGTGGCAGTATTCTCCCAGTGTTAATCTTACCCCCACCTTAACTTACTAGCTTAATAGTTAATAATTCTAAATGTGATTAAGGTATTTTTTTTCTCAAGGTGGTAACGGTCGATCGCGTAGCGCCAAGGTTTTGTCCTTTGTATCATCTGAAAGAAGAGATTATTATATAAAGATGAGTTTTTCTATAACATTGTTACGTTTTGATTATTTTATATTACGAATCGCAGAGGGCCATTCTGGTTCTTTCACTGGCGGCCGGTTTGATATGTACAAAATATTAGATTAGTATTAAGTAGACCTTACTTAAAATGTACATTTGGTCATGTGTGTAAGTTTACACAATTTTAAACGATAAAGAAACATGACTTATAGCTGTTTCTAATCTAATTATCATATAGTCAGTTCTGACACCTGTCATCACAATACATTTTATAAAATAAAATCGAGTTTATAAAATGTATTGAGATGACAACTGTCAGAATTGACTTCTTACCGGCGGGGCAATATATTGTTATGTTAAATGACGTTTATATATGTGTTAATATAGAAACTTATTGTGAAATTATCCAGTAAAGAATCAGAATGTTGCTACACGCATTTGGATCCTTAGGCTCTCCATTGTAATGACAATTAGTAAAATGACATTGAAACTTGAATGTTATGGTTATCTGAATGCATTTAAAGCTCTTGCGCCAACTGCGTTAATGTAAACGGTAATTAACGCGATAATTTTGGAATAAATTAAAAATTGGCCATTTGAGGACATAACGTGACGACTCTACTGTATTGAAAAACGCCATCGGTAAATGCGTTAAAATGTTTGGCTTTGCATAACGGTTCGCCACAACTTCGCGCGCCCAACAGACCGGTGGGCACAAGTAGAAGCGGGAGGTCCGATTGCGGTATCTCGCTCACTGCTATTGCCGCCGCTCTCCATTCCTCAGTCCGTCTAGCACAACTATGGTTCGCGACTTTTGTCGCTCGACATAGCCTTACCCGTCACTCTCTCAAATAACTGCACAGAAAGAGACGGGTAATTATCTCGCGCGAGAAATAGTTGCGTATGACAGTTATGATAGGAGTGCTGGTCGCTCGAAGATGAGGCTGGGCCGTTATGGATATTAACGCGTCAGTTAACGCTTCAATATGTAGTCAGAGCATTAAGAGAGCTCTTGCTTGGCAATGCTTTAAAAACTATTTTGGTTGACATCCCTCCGTCTATGGTCTTAGTTTAAGCTATAGCATTTAACTATTTATTTTCCATTAATAATAAAACTAGCATTATTTTAGTTAATAGGCCATAAAGTTAAGGGATTTTTGTGAGAAGTTTTCCTTTTTCTATATTGAAATAACATTTTTGCACAATAATGCATTTCTGCGTCCTAAGCGGGACGGACACGACTGACTGGTACAAATCTACCCTCGCCCAGTGCATTATAATGTTTTAAGAACCCGTGTATGTAAGTGTTTTTGTATATTTTTATTATAAATGTAAGTGATTGTACAACGTTTGTTTTTCTCTACACTTGCCCGGGCAACGTTGCTTCTATGAAGCTAGAATTATTAATAATTTCCTCTGGACTCTCTTTCGTAGTTTCTTTTGTATTTAGATGTAAGGATATAAATATTTAATCGACAAATGTTCTTTTAATTTCGATGGACTTACGGGGCATTGTCCAATTTGATATTATTTAAAAAGTGCCCTAACTTTTTTATAACTTATATCAAAATGTATAACTTAGAAAAACGTCACTAATCTATATTTGACATAAAGACGTCACCGTTGTGACGTAACATAATGTAACTTTAGGTTATCCCAGACAGCTTCCATTGTAGATATCATGAAGATGATTTATAATTTTAATGGAATAATGTATACTTGAAATAAAACCACCCTAAGTAGGGCTTGTTGTATAGATCACTTTTATTTTTTTAATTAGGTTTTTCAGCTGTAGAGGATTAGTTCTTGTTATCACTTTCACTTTGCAGAAGATCTCTATAAGTTTATAGTATTTTTAGGTCATTGTAGTTTCTCCTATAGAACTCTATGCATACGGTCTTTTTTGTTATCTCGAGTATGAGCAATGGAAATGGTCTATGCTCTAAATTAGTTTTGACTATCGCTTCAAAATTACCCGTGGGCATAGATTCTTATGGGGTCCTATGTAGTGTTACAACGCGAAGAAAAATATATTAAAATGTCTATGGTCAACCATAGATATAGAGTTGTTGGAACAGTAATACTCGATTATTTATATTTTATTTAAAATTTTATATTGCAAATTATTTAAAGAGTGCAGTCTTCGTTTGTCGTTGCGACGTAGCTAATAGTGAATGATAGTTTCTCTTATGTAATGTTGTACGTAGATTTTAATAGAAAATATTTGTCTTATATAAAGATACATTATGATTGAAAAATAATTATTATATTATACACACTTCACAGAGAATTAAATGAATGATTTTTTTTATGTTTCGTTTATTTTTGTTACCTTATTTTTCCTTTTTTTTTACTCAGATATCGATCGAATAAGCCAGTTTATAAAAGGCCTATAGTATAAGTCAGTACCACGGAATAATCGTGGATGTTTGTATGAATACGATTTAATTTATCTTTCATACATGAATTTCTATTTGGTAAGTAATTGAATAAAAGGATTTGCGAACCACTGAACAAGACTCAATAAGGAATTAAGCTTTGGAAATATTTACCATACATTTAATTTCAACTTCATTTAGATTTATTTTCTTTTTTTTACCATAATTATTTCAACATTTTCTGCTGTGTATCGGTAATTGGGTACTAGAAAAATGTTGTAGTTATTATTAATTAGTATTATTAGTACGAAGTTTTGTATCTGTTAAAGCGTTGTCAAAAATTGAATTTTTGGAACAAGAACCGATAACTCGGTGTGTGTATTACTAAGTAAAAAAAATCCTAACTGTATGAATGCTCACGTTTTCTATTTATCAGTAGTACTTGAATTAATCAGTTATTGAATTTATAGGTGTAATAGTTTTAAAGAGTTTTACGGGTAAGAACAACAGTAGGGGCGGCACGTTTTTTATTGGTGATATAATTCTTTTAACTATGATATTCAATGAACACTATATGTAATTGTTGCGGCGGGTGTTCGGACATGTTACGTATTCCACGACAGTATTATCCAGTAATCCCATGTACCAGCGTTGCTAATACACTTAACTACATTTAAATTAGTTGTTTCATTTGTTGATCCTTTAGAATTTATCGTATAAAGTTGAGGTAAAGTGAATGTCTCTGTAGTAGACTATCACAATCATTAGGGTGGTTATATGAGCGTTCTGTTTTTTACTCTGTCCGCAATATCGGCCAAGTTTTTAAAAGCAATCTACATCATTTTGGTAATTGTTTAACGCTTTCACGACCAGGTTAAAATAATTACCCCAGAAACCAACAGAGCCCGCTAGGTGGGCGCAACCCTACCCGAGATACCGACAGAGCCCGCCAGGTGACTAGCATAGGCATTCTATCTTCGTCCTCCGGGTAGGCAAGCACTTGTGACTCCTCTGGTGTTGCAGGTGTTTTAAGGGCGACGGTAATCGCTTTCCATGAGGCGATACGTTTGCTCGTTTGCCCCCTATGACATGAAAAAAAAAAGGAGCGCTTTTATAGTACAATTCGCCGGCGAGCTGGGCCAGCAGCTGAGTAGAAGCAGGCGGGGCGCACTCCGCGATTTATTCCCCGCTACAAGTACATGCCAGTCGCCGCACTAATGCGGCATATTCAGTGGCAGGTAGCTGCCACGAGTATCGTGTACGTGCGGTCCGAGACCGCTGTACACGATACTCGCGCGCTCACGCTCTCCCGATTTACATCGCAAGTGAACGCGCCGCATTTGTCTTTTTATACTAGTGTTTAAATGAATAAAAAGATAGCTAAAAATATTGCATTGTAGCGGGATGCAGAAATTTGCTCGAATTCGGATACCGCTATACCGCATATATACCGCTATTAAATTTAATAGCCAGTCAGCCACCAATTTAAAGACGGCAAAACAGTTTTTAGAAGTTAACCATTTGCAATGTGTCGTGTGTACCTATATTATTGTGCGTTATTAATTTATAATCGTCCTTTGTAAACAAAATCAGTATTTTTTTAATTACTTTATCGTACCACCACGCCGTACTTCGCTATTTTTCTATTTGTTACGTTGCGTTATTCTTTTTTATACGTATTATTATGGTGTTTAAAAATAAATAAAAAACAAGATTTTGTATTGCAGTGGTTTGCAGCAACGCCAATAAAATGTGGCCTGGTGGTGGATTCAATTTGTGTACATTTTGAAATTTATTATTTTATTGTTAAATACATAATGAAATAATATATATAATGTATAAATAATATAATTTGCTCTCTATATTGAATGCAAGAAAGAAATGGACCTTTAACCTATAAATGGACAATACATTATTATTTTATTTAATCGTTGATAACCCTCGGTAGCGTCGACGCGGCGAGTGAGTCAAATCATTTTCACCGTTATTATACAGCCTCAACGTTCAGTTTGGCTTGCGCTGGAGACGACGACTTTAGAAGGGCCATAAATCATATTTTTTTGGCTAAAAAAAGCGGCTTTTGTAAAGATCAAAGTAGTGTGCCTTCTGTACTTGTACTATTATCTATTCTGTGGTAGTAGTTACAAACGCTAGGCGGGTTGTTGTTGGTCGTGAAATGAATGGTATTCTGATTTGCACCAACTTCTATTATCTCTGTTTGGTCCACTGGTAGGAAATGCCATTTGGCATTAAGTCTGCCATTGGCACTCACTTTTTAATACACTTTCCCATTTATGTGAAGGATATGTATTTTTTCTGCTTTGCCCTAAGGTTGACTGGTAAAGAATACCTCATGGCATTAGGTCCGCCTTTTTTACGATAAGTTTTCTTTTTTGCAATAAAGATTAATTAATAAATATGTTACTAATATTGGCCTTAGGCCACGATCGGATATTCATCGGCCGTCTAGTCTAGACTGGAAGGTTTCCTGAACTAGCTCCAGCTGTACTGTATCCTGTCTAGGCGCGTCATAAACAAACAGTTACAATTATTATAATAAGGGCTACATTAATGATTCATATACAAACTGAAAGGGTAGACGTTGCATCACAACACGCAATAGTGGTTAAAAGTACGTAATATCAAATCCTGAATTTATTTTTTTCCTTATTTACCTAAGGAATTTAAAATCTGCATCAAAAGTAACGTAATACTTATATTTTTTTAAGCAGTATAAATTATAAGTTATAACTAATTATAAGCGATTAGTTAATTTGTACACATTAGATATCTCAATAAGAGGTCTATAGGTGAACAGTGAACACCATCCTTTCGACGCATAAGACCGCAAACGCGAAATACCAACCCGAGGATTTTTGGCCTTTTGCGGATTTATAAAAATAATAACGCTAAATACCAACTACGTAAAATGCCACAAACGCAAAACACCAACCGGTCGTTTTGTGGTGTTTTGAGCCTTTGTTAATTTTTTGGTGTGGTTGGACCTAGGTATTATTATTTATTTCGTATTTATTCAAAAAGTCTTAATATGGTATTATTATTATTCTTGTTTCTCCTCTCATAGAGTCTCGGGCGCATACGTCCCGGTGTTTTGAAAGGCTTGCTTGGGGATATGGAATTCCAAGTTGGGCAAAATTTATTCGAATGACGATCGAATGACGAATAACGAATAAAGATAACCAATTTATTCGCGAATGACGAATAAAAACCACGAGTGATTATTCGTCATTCGAATAAATTATTCGCCGAATAAGTTATCGCGAATAATTTATTCGTCGAATGAATTGTCACGAATAATTCTGTGACCCAAGTAACAAGGAGTATAAGTCAGATTTAAACTAACTTAAGGAGCTTAAGTTTCACAATAGAGTTATTATTATGACCTTTTGTTTATAGTAAATATGGTTTGTTATTTATTGGAATAAATACGTTAGGTAAACATTTTTCTCGAAAAAATAAATACTAAACCTAACTGTTGTTTGTACTAACGGAACGGAATATGATTTTTGCCTTACATTTTCTTTACTGGTGTAACTAAGATAAATGTTTTATGATATACTGCACATCTTAGCCGGGGGAATATCGGAGCGTTTCAAACGCCCAACTTGGTTGGCACTCATTTTCAAAAATATAATACCACGTGGTATATATACCACGACGTGATAGCTTCAGAACTATTAGGGAACTGTGGTATGCACTGCAACTTAATAACTGACAAATATCAATTATGCGTAGTGAGTTTCTCTCAGAAGTAAACGACTGATAAAAAAATGAGGTTTTCTCGCTCTTTCATGTAGCTATCTCTTTCTAAGTCAGGCTAGAAAGTTACTATTAGCTTTGTGTGTGACTAATCCATTCCTTACGCTAATCCCTTGTTTATTATTATTATACTACCTGTACTTACCTTTTAACCCTAAAATATACAGTAAAAACAAGTTATGTTAAATCTTGTTCGTGTTATTTGTTGCAATGTACTCGTAAGTGGAGGTCAACTCACTTGATAGAATTTTTTAATGCTTAAAATGTGGGGTTGTTTTACGTTTTACACTTTCATGTCCCCACAATTTTGAAAAAAAAAAATTAAAACTGATTAGACTGAATAGAGTCGGTTGGGATTGGGATTTCGGAAGACTGATCGAATCAGAAACCCGAAACTACGCTCCAAAACTGGTATAGTAGATGTGGGTCTCATGACCGCAAAACTGAAATGGGACTGGGCTGGACACGTATGCCGCATGCACCCGGAAAAGTGCACCACAAAAGCATTCCACAAAATGGGTACCGGAACAGAGGCAGACCGAAAAGGAGATGGCGGGACGATCTGGACGTGTTCTTCAGAGAATGGCTTAACCGCGCTTGCAATAGGGTCAAGTGAAGAAAAGGGGAGGCCTTTGCTCATAAGCGGGACACCTAACAGGCTATAAAAAAAAATCGGTTGAGAAATGCGACTTCTAGGCGACAACGATTTTTTCACCAAGCTGAAACGGAGACGCTTCGCTCGCTCAGTCAATAAATATTTTAGATGTTTAGATACCTAGTAAAGTTCGATTCTTCCTAGTTAGTTCGTGAATTTATTCGAATAAAAATAACGAATAAATCATTCGTCATTTGTAAAGCGGTCGAATGATTTATTCGCGGATAAATCATCCGCGAATAAATCATTCGCGAATGAAATCATCCGCGAATAAATTATTCGCGAATGAAAATATCACGGATTATTTTTTATTCGAATGATTATTCGAATAAAATATTATTCGAATAATGCCCATCTCTCGTAGAGGCCCCTTGGAGAAATTGGCTGTGGCTGTAGCCCTGCTGGGACCCATTCCTGATCATATCAATAAGATGATACATCCATGAACAGGTCCCAGCAGGTGATTGAACTATTGCATTGATACGGAAAAGAAAAAACCGGGCTATTAAAATGGAGTATGGGTGGACTCTTTCTTTGGCCTATTGCAATAGTAACATGTCACCCGCCGTAACCATCAGTGCGACTGTTACCTATGGCGGGTGGTGACTCGCCCCTCACTAGGTGGGCCCCGTAATGCCGTCGTAAAGACGGCCGGAAGCAACACGAGCGTGAGGGCTCTGGGGTGCCGAGAGATGTGTTGCGCTTTCTCCGAAGTTACTCGCGGCGTGATGCCCTTTAACACTTCCACCCCTGGAGCAGATAGCTCCAACGCTCCACTCTGGACGGCCAATGAAGGCAAGCCAGAGCTGAGAGTCCTACGGGTCCTCTTGGGTTTCCACTCCGACCGATGAAGGCACACCGGAGACGAGGACCCTGACCAAATCTCTGGAGATCTCGGGTCCGTGGGGTCGTCACCCCCAACAGCTCGCCACAAGCTGCCCTGCGGGCTTATTATTATTATAGTATTATTTTTTATATATATGGTATTTAGCGTGATTGGTATTTTGCTTAAATTCATGTTAGCGTTATGCGTAGTTGGTGTTTTGCGTAGTTGGTATTTTGCTAAAGTGGTTTTTTGCGTAGAGTTGGTATTTCGCGTTTGTGGTCTTATGCGTCGAAAGGAACACCATGTGCAAAATATTTTTATGTAAGTAGATAATTTAAATATCATATCTGGTATTTTTAATAATTTGTAGTGTAAACTATTAGTTGCGTTAACTTAAATATTGCAAAAAGTAAGCCGCCCGAACAGGGACTTGAACCCTGGACCCTTGGATTAAAAGTCCAATGCTCTACCGACTGAGCTATCCGGGCACATTTTGTTTCGTCCAAATTCCTTATCGCTTAACGTGAACCTCGTGTGTGACGTAAATTATTGCATCACGAATATGAATTCTAAGTAATTGGGTTATTTCAGCGGCGATAAAAATAGCTTTAAGCATGATATATGCTAAATCGGGACAAGTGATAAAGTTTTATCGGAACTTAATACTTAAGTTTCAAAGCGTTAAGTCGCGTTTCGATAGTAGAGAATTGTGTAAAATAAGAGTTTGCGAAGGTTTTTCTGGTCAGTATAATGAGAATATCACGCCTTTGGTCATATAATGTGGTGTTACATTGTAAAGTTAATGCAAGGGGCAGTCCGCAACACCTTAGTCCAATAACCCAATATAGCCCAGTCAACGAAGATGTTTTAATTTGTTATTTTGATATATATAACTTGGCGCGTTTACTATACGTACAGTAATAAAATAACAATGAGCCCTTTCCGTTACACACACATTGAAATGTAATGTAAGTAAAAAAAAAATACCTGCACTATACAATACGCATGACGAAATAATTTTTGTGAGTCAAATCAAATGTCTATATGGACGGGCTAGCTACACTTAGACTGCTCTAAAAGCCCAATATTTTCGTCGTGAAATAAAGTGCGTCTAAGTTAATGGTTGTCATACAATTATTGTTTTTAAAAATAAAAAATAAAAAACTTATTATGTGCTTAGGTGTCTTTCATGTCACATATTTTTTTTAATTATTCGTTTCGTGACATTGAGCTAATTTTATTCATATAACTGCAGTATGCTGTAGAATTTAACACCAGTCGTCATCCTTGTGACGACTGGACGCAAATGATGATTATTGATTGCAAATGAGATCTTTGAATGACTTTGGTAGCTTGAGCGCGAATGTTTCTCTTTCCCGTCTGATTTTTACCTTATTTTTACCTTAATTTTAGGAGTTTTATGTTTGATGTGTATTAATTTTGATGATTTGAAGAGATAGGAAATGTACACAACAAAGTTGCTGCCGCCAATCGGAATCTTTTACCTGGGCATAGACGTTGATAGTGCTGCATCCTATAGTTACTGCACGTTCTCTTGCATAACGAAGGTACTGCCTACTGTTGCCGCCTTTAGGTACCATCTTGCCATACAATCTTTAGGGACCGCTTCAAAAAAACTTTTGAACTGAAAAGGTGGTGCAAAACAGTTATAAATCCAAATAAACGACATCAAAAAAAGTAACGACCGAAATATAAATATTTTAAGCATCTAAACCATTTTTGATTTTCCCTTTTCGGCCGAAAATATTTTTTAAAATAATTAAAAAGTCTGATGGCGAAGCTTCGTTTCGGATGAAAATGCGTATTCGATCAGACACTACGCACCTTTAGAATTATAATTATGTATGGTCAGCAAAAAAATTGGTCTACCACTTCGACGCTTTTTCACGCGTATTAAACTCCAAAAGTGGTCTACCACGTTTTTGGCTGACTGTACTTACATATTTAGAACTAGCTGTGCCCCGCGGTGTTACCCGCTTATCCCACGGCAACACTAAATTTATTCGGGATGAAAAGTATCCTATGTCCTTTCCCGGGTCTCAAACTATCTCCATACCAAATGTCATCTAAGTCGGTTCAGCGGTTTAAGCGTGAAGAGGTAACAGACAGACAGACACACTTTCGCATTTATAATATTAGTATGGATGAGAGACCTAATTCAAAAATACAAAGATTTTGAATTAGGTCAGATACTTCTAAAGATGCGAATGCGACTAGTATTTGGGTTCGACACTCACGTCGATCGGACTACCACCTAAAACCTTTATGGGGGTCTGATGCGGAACGATTACTGCCACTCGTGTTGAGTTACTATAATGAGCGGAAAGTAGATACAGCTGGTAACAAAGGAGGTTTACGATCGGGTCGCGTAATAAAATATATGATACCTACACATGCATACGACCAGCAGTGGACGATTCAATTATATTTTTACAACTTGGTGCCAGGACCGTCCGCGTTAAGGCTTCTTATCCGTTCAAAAATGCTGATTGTTTTAGACATTTTTATGTATGATCAAACATGTTTCCTAACATATTATTATCACTGTTACTAGTTAGAACAGGGCTATTGAGATTTATTGGTATATATTTGAAGCCTACATTACCAAAATTGTTAAAAACCCGTTCAGCCGTTTCAGCGTATTGAGCCGATAAATATTTTTTAACAACAGATGGTGTTCTACGAGGCGCCACGAGCCTGCATCGCGCCATTATATTTTTCCTAAATTAATGACCCAGAGGGGTTTTCTAAGAAGAGTCTTAGAAAACTGATTTTCAATACATTTTTTATAATTTTATTATCTAGTATAGATTCATTCATAATTTAAGAGCTTCGCTCTTGTCGGTGGAGTAATCGCCACTCTTCCCTATTTCTTGATAGTGTTTTGGTCTCCTGATACGACATAGTGCCCACTTTCTCTTTCACTCAACTAAAAAACGTAATTCTTGGTCTTCCTCTGCCTTCCTCCTCATAGTATAGATATACGGTTATAAATACTTATTTCCAAAAGCAAACCTGCACCTACCTTAACATTTCACGATTATCTTTTGTAAGCATAAATAAATAAAAGGGAATAAGACACTACAACATTTTAAAAGTATACATTTCATACTTTAAAATTCTTCATTTGCTCGCAGATTAAAAATCCAAATGCTCAGAAAGGTTTGAATTTCAATTAGATATGATAAATATTGTACGAGATCAGTACGAGTAGATATACGCACAGTTTTTGTCATTATCACACCTATTTAAGCTTTTTTTACCACTAAAATACTTAGCAGATAACAGACTTTTTTCATCGTTTTCCTTTTAGCGTGCTTGACGTCTTAAGCGTTGTGCAACTTAAGTTAGCTGAAAAACTAATAGATGCAACGATATTTTCACCCCAACTGAAGCGGGCTTAACGAACGCAGTCTACAGAATAACTAATAGTAAACCAACTTAATTCTGGACCGTGTTGATTTCAAAATATGCTTCTCCAGTCCTTCTAAGACCGTGGACGCAACGGCAAGTCTGCAAACTAGATATTTCAATTATAACATATACGACATAGACTAGTCGGTAATAGTCTAACTTAGAGTTAGTTACAGTGGCGCAAATATAGACACGTTTTATGACGTCGAGTTATCACATCACCTATAGTATACCACTTTGCTTAGTAAATATTCCTCGACATTGACAGTGCTAAATAATATTTAGCACTTATAGGGGCTACAGTATGCGGTTCTTCAAGAGGGGAGTAAATAGGTTCTTAAAGTGTCGGCAACGCGCGTGCACTAAAGCTCCTGGCATCGCAAGCGTCCACGGAAGTATAGTTAGTTGCAAAGGCAAGATGGCGTTAGTAGTATAGTAGTCCTATAACATCTTTACTTTTCGATATTTCGATATGGCACGTGAGCTTGCCCCGCTGTCGCACTTATCTCTACTGACCTTACACATTCACGGTGGTTATCTAGCTATATGAACGGGTCATTTAACAGTGTTCTGTTGCGATAATGTTTGATTGCCATTCGACATTTCGGTTTCTAATAAATAGGAACATATCGTAGCATACTTAGGTTTTTAGTAATAGTGTACAATAATAGTTTAGGAGTTTAGCAATGAAATTACAATTAGCGACTTTAGAACTACGTTATGCTACCAAACGTCCTAACCCTAGGTACCAATAAAATATCAAATACACCGTGAGTGGGAGTAATTTTCAAAAGTTCTTGTACCAAATAAAAGGAGGTTGCCATACTGATTGTCCAGTACCGACTGTGGCAAAAGTCCTAAGGAGCCATTTTAAGCTTTTTGTTATTTTTTGCGACGATAAATAACAGCTAGAAGGGAGAGCGAGTTGAGCGGTTGAATTAATTTCCCGAACAAACTTAACTGGTGCGCATTTCCTATATTCATCTTTCGTTTTTAACACTTAGAAATGAGAGAAATATTTTTTGCGCTAAATTTACCGTGGTCATTTGCGTCTGGGTATTGTTAGGCTAAATATACACTAAGATATACCGAAAAAATATATAGTCATTTGTCTGAAAATGACATTCTTCGAAAATTTCGTTATTCCGACGCCATATTATTTTTACCTAAATGTATGCAAAAAAAACAACGTGACAGCTTTCCACCAATCAAACTAGGTACAGGTACCTAATGCTTTCTTAAGTCTGTACCTAGTGTGCAGATCTGTAGTACATTATATTTATCATGGATCATGGACCACACCATGGCTCAGTTTTTCAATGTTTATATACTTAAATACACAAAAAAAAACTAAGTGTAAGTAGTAGGAAATTGAATAATCTATAAAATGTGTTTGTAATAAAAACTTATAAATTGGTAAAAATATCGTTAAACATTGTCGTTCAATTTAGCTGTCCATAATTAAATTCAATTACACCTATTCTTCGGTACAATACCTCAAAGTAATTTATTGCCCCAACATTAACCGATTCCAATTCATATTATATTGTAATTTCATAGTTACAGACTTAATAGACAACTAATTTGGTCCCTCGGGCTTTAAGGAAGGGACATAAATATGTCCAAGGCAGGTTTATGGCACTGCAAGTAAAGTAGCTAACTGTTGCCCTTGAGGCTTTCTTTGATATTAAATACTAGCAGTTACCCGCACCTTTGCTCGTGTTACCGGGAATTAAAAATTCTATGATTTCAATACATAACATTGTTTTTTTTTTTATATCGCCACAACATAGTGGCTCCACTTCGCCTGATGGTAAGCAAAAAGGGGAGCCCAAGTCTTAATGGCAACTGACAAGATGACAAGAAACCAACGGTGCCGTGTCAGTTGACACTGCTATGCTGGACCGAGAAATGTTTCTTCGCGCTTCGTTTGAAGGGTCACAAGATATAAGAAGGAAGAGACACATGAGCCGGCAAAGAGTTCCATATTTTAACGGTTCGGCAGATGAAGGAATTGCCAAACTTCTTGGTACGTGTGAGAATATTCTCCACGGTGAATCGATGATTAAGATTTATAAAAAATTGAACTTGACAGACGCCATGGTTCCTAAGAACAGATTTCTCCATCTCCTATAGTTTTCGTTATCTCCCTGACTGACCCGTTTGGATTGATCGCCTGTATATATTATGTGCAAACTTTGTAAGCCGAATTGGAAGGTACAAATTTGGAAAAAGCCAGATTCCTTTTCGTACCGATTTAAGAAAATAACCTTTACTGCATTCTTGGCCAAGTCTTGGAAAAGAACGTATTCTGTGTTATTTTATTTTTCTTAATGAATAAGTAAAAAATACTTATTAGCTAAATAAGTATTTTTTACAACAAGATGTTATCAGATTTTCACTCATTATTGCTAAAACTGATTACCTAGTCATTCGGAGTCACAAAGTTATCATCAGTTATCACTGTTAGGGTATTTCTACCATTTCGTGCAAATCACATGTTCGTAGAAAAAAAACATGTATTAAGTGTCAAATTAACTTCAAATATTTTTTATGTATTGTGTCAGGTACATATGTATACTTTGCATCTAAAATATATTATACTATTGCAATGTAAATAAATATAAAAAAAAATTACTTGCGAAAAACTCATTACCATCACCGTTCAGAACACAAATGTATAGATTTGACAGCGAATAACTAATCTATTTTACATGTATCACATTAAATTTAATCTCTGATATGGTTGAACTATGTAATAAGGGATATAACTTTGAGAGTCTAACAGTCGTATAATTCTTATTTACGTTGATTGTATAGCAAAATATTTTTGTCCATCAAAAAACTTCATTACCATCAATTAAATTTGCAATGGCAACATCGGCCTGTAAATGTACAAAGTAGTATTTTATGCTTTGTCCCTTCCACTCACGATCCCACCGCAGTCGACTTAGTGAATAGTGAAGAGAGTGGACGCGTGCCATAATTTTGTAAAAAAATAATTCGTGGCGAGATTTTGGAATTGGTACGATTTTTTTTCATTGCCATTCGTGCTGTTTTGATATTAATGCTTTAGTGTTTTATTGTACTGTTGATACTTAAATAAGCAACATTAAGTTCGAAAACTTAGTGTATGAGTATACCTACGATTGCAGTTGTTTATAACGAGTAAATCTGCAAAAGGTAAAGAAAATTCATTACCATCCTCTTCATTACCATGATTTACCAGTCACTTTTAGGCGAATGGTAATGAATATAAAATACTGGTAATGAATTTAAGTATTAAAATTGTGAAAATCCTATCTTCTATCCGTTCCTCTTTTACGTGACAATACGTTTTCAGTGGGTATATGTATGCAGAACGATATATATATATATATATATTTGCGATTTTTTATTTATCTTCGTTATAGGGTTCATTGATATTATCCCTGCATCTGACAATGCTTTTGTGGAACTTGAAGACTTTATGCATCAACGTACCACCGAAAGTTTTTTTAAAGAAGTGGAAAACGAGTCAACCTGTCCTTCCCCAATTATAGAAAACTTAACCACTTTAGAACAAGCACAACAGTTGCAACATAATATCAGAGCTGCTCATGTCAAGGCGAGTGGAGCTACTCAAAGCAAAACTATCACTGCTTTCGAATATAAAACGACATTGGACTAACGAATCTTTTATTAAAACAGATTCCAGTCACCCGAAAAAGAACTGTTGTTGACTCTAAGAAAGAAAATAAAAGTGATCAAAACCGAACGTCATATACGAAAAGTAAAATAAAGAAACTAAACTAACTACTTTGGCGCAGCAACCCAAAATGAGTTTTGGCCTCCAACCCTGGCCTGCGCCACTTCGTGCCAGCTGTCGCTAACTCCTAGCTCACGCAGATCCGCCTCCACCATGTTTCTCCAGCGATACTTGGGGCGACCAATAGGACGTCATCCAATTGGTCGGCCTAAGTATGCTCTCTTGACATTTCGATCGTCTCCCATTCTCTCGACGTGGCCAATCCAGCGAAGACGCTGTGCCTTGGTTTCGCCAATGATCTTAGGTTCGGCCACTAGTTTGGCGATCTCCGTGTTTTTGCGGATCCTCCAGCTTCCATCCTCTCTTTGAATAGGTCCCAGAATCTTTCTGAACACCTTTCTTTCTGCAACTAACAAACTTTTCTCCTCCCTAAGGGTCAGCGTCCAAGCCTCACAGCCATACATTAATATGGGTCTGATGACGGTTTTGTATATCCGTAGTTTTGTAGATCTGCTGAGGAGCTTGGACACCAACACCCTATGAAGTGCCGCGCTGCAGCGTAAGGTGTTCTGGATGCAGATGTTGATCTCGTCCTCTCTTGTATGCGAGTTAAGAAACCGACACAAGAGAAAATAAAGAAAAGTATTGTTAAAACTGGAAAGGGCTGTAAAATACTGAAGTCCACAATTAGTAATGGTTCTTCAGAGGAAAATGATAAAGGAACGAAAGTTAGAGCAAATTATAAACAAGAAAGTACTTCTAAACTTCTAAACACGTCTAAACACTTCTAAAAAAGTGAGCAAATTTTTCGATAGTTCTTCATCTGACGATGAATTTAACATTTTTTAAGTTTTGATATATATTATCCTAAATCATTATAATTATGAAGAAGTTCCTACAGCACGTTGTTTGAAGTCTAATTGAAATGTTTTATTGTGGTACACATTATCTATGTTGCGTTCTATTGTCAAGACTGTTAAATATAAACCAATTCGTTTGAGTCAAATTCACAACTAAAACTTTGTTATTGTAATATTAATTCGGGTTACACAATATAATAAGTAAAGTATTCTAAGAAGTGAATTTCAACTGATGATTAGACGTAAAATGGTTAAATATATACTCAATACTTTATTGCAAATAATGGTTTTACAAAACAGGTGGTAAAGTTACAAATTTGAGATCACATCATGTATCCTGAAGTAGAGCGCAGCAATTTGTGAGATACTATTTATGGGTATACAGTTTGACATAAAAATAAGAATAATAAAAAACTTATTCTAAAGACTTATGAGACTGATATGGTTTGAAGTAGGTAAAATTGAAAGCAAAAAGTAACATTATTAGGTTAAATTGTACTACACAGTACGTTGTAAATTTAACTCATTTCGAAATTCTGTACTGTTAGGTTATTTAGGCGTTTGTAGAATTAGATGTGGATTTCTATTCATAAAACTACTAAATGTTTACGAATTAGTTTTGAGTATAAAACATACACTTAACTAATACTTTGTTCTGAAATGTTAATGTGTATAATATACAATATCTATCAGAATTTAAAAGATTTTTATATTACGTGAAGAGTTATATTTTTGTTAGTAAAGTATGATAGATCAAAAACATGTGCGCTGCTGCACTACTTTTTATGACTGTTTTTTTTGCCTTTTTTGTGAATATATCGTAATCACTCTTTCATAGAGTAAAATAATTACTAAGGATAGGAAGAAATAAAAAAATATCTAATATCGGCTTTTTGCTTAATCCTTCATTACCAGCACCACATTTTCATTACCATACCACTTTATATCATTACCATATTCCGTAGTTCATTACCATTCCATTTGAAAAAACAAAATTACTTATATCTCGGTAAATTTTGGGTATAATTCTAAATAGATTATATTACAGTTATTCTTTTTCCTATTTCTTCCCATTGGCATAGAAAAAAATAAAAAATAAAAATTTCTCCTCATATCTGCCGATTTACACGAAATGGTAGAAATACCCGTTAACACTGTGTAGGTATTTACGTAAAGATAAACCAAAACAGTCGCCCGAACAGGGACTTGAACCCTGGACCCTTGGATTAAAAGTCCAATGCTCTACCGACTGAGCTATCCGGGCTCTTACGACAGATGGTTAAATAATGTACAACATTACGACATCTGTTTAAACTATAGTTACAACGCTACGTTTCATTGAAACCATATTTTATTGAATAGAACCATAGCTGCAAAGATTTACGATAATTTCTCAACCTAGTTATAAAGGCATTATGTAAGATTATTTTAAGAATACCCATCAGAAAATATACCTATACTGGGGTAACCGATAGATAACTCATTTACAGTGAGTTCTGTTAGAATGCGCATCACGATTTATACTTTTCTCGCTCGTTCTTACGCGACCTAGAAAGGACTAAGACTAAGAATTTCTCAGTATTCACCCAAACTCGAATGACAATCTGAGAGCTTCACGTTCAAGCAAAGTTGGTACCAATTGCATTAGTGGCTCTGTCACTTGCAGAGCCTACAAAATATGTAATTTTATACGTTTACAAACCCCATATTTGCGCCATTTTGAAAAAAGCATCTAAAAACTGGAATCGACAGAAAAATTCTATGTCTTTATTGACCCTGCTCACAAAATTTCACAAGAATCGGTTGAGAAATGCGAGCTGTGGACGAGAACAGCTGAACGTCCGGAATTAGTTTATACGAAATAATTTTTGGTTAAGCTGAAACGGACACGCTTCGCTCGCTCTGATTGAGTAATTTTCCAAAAGAATCGCCCGAACAGGGACTTGAACCCTGGACCCTTGGATTAAAAGTCCAATGCTCTACCGACTGAGCTATCCGGGCTCTGCTACAAATGGTTTAATATTATATATTATTACACATCTGTTTATACGTAAAAGAAGGCATCGTGTGTACGTCATTATTATCATTATAATGGAATTTTATGAAAATTATAACCTGGGAGCAAAACAGCGTTTCTTTTTTACCTAAAATAACCGACGAAGAAACGTAGTATGATATTAGAACCAACAAGAAAATATACTCCTTCAAACATCATTCATCATTCATCATCATTTCAGCCTATTGCAGTCCACTGCTGGACGTAAGCCTCCCCCAGGGTTCGCCACATGGCCCGATCTCCCGTTTTCGCCATCCAGTCACCACCAGCCACTTTTTTCAGGTCGTCGGTCCATCTGGCCGGAGGGCGTCCTACACTACGCTTGCCGAGTCGTGGTCTCCACTCGAGAACCCGTCTACTCCACCGATCATCGGTTCTGCGACAGATGTGACCAGCCCACTGCCACTTCAGTCTGCTACACTTCTGAACTACGTCAGTGACTTTGGTTTTTTGTCGGATAATCTCGTTCCGGACTTTGTCCCTTAACGAGATTCCGAGCATACCCCTTTCCATAGCTCGCTGTGTGACGTGTAGTCGGTGGGCTAGTTTCACTGTCAGGTTCCACGTCTCGGCTCCGTATGTCATGACCGGCAGGACGCCCTGATTGAATACCTTGGTCTTCAGGCATTGTGGCAAGGGTGACTCGAAGATGTGACGCAGCTTTCCAAATGCTGCCCAGCCAAGCTGCACTCTTCTGGTGATTTCACTCTCGAAGTTGTCTCTACCCAGCTGTAACTTTTGTCCTAGGTAGTCGTACTCCTGGACAACTTCAATGGCTACACCTTCGACGGAAACGGGCACAGGGACGATGTGCTCGTTGAACATGACCTTAGTCTTGTCCAAGTTCATCCCTAGCCCAACGCGTCTCGAGGCAGCATTAAGACCGGACAGCATTTCCTGCAGGTCTTGCAGCGATTCTGCCATTATAACTATGTCGTCAGCAAAGCGGAGGTGTGTGAGATATTCACCATTGACATTGATGCCCATTCCATTCCACCGCAGGGTCTTGAAGACATCCTCCAGAGCATTGGTGAAGAGTTTCGGGGAAATAACGTCACCCTGTCTTACACCTCTAAGCAGCTGGATGGGTCTTGTTTGGTGGTTCTGCACTTGGACGGACATAATTTTCCAAATGGGTCCAGCCGTTTTCGTGTAATCGAGGGAACATACAGTCGAGTTCATTTACATCTACACACTTACGAGAACAAAAAATATCTGAACACGACCCTATTGTCAGGAGCATAAAATCGACTGTACAAAAAAGAGCAAAAGAAAAACATAGTGAACTATGAACGTGCACCTCTAGCATCTGTCACACGCCACTATGCTCGCCCGAGATAATTACCCGTCTCTTTCCGTGCAGTAATGTGAGAGAGTGACGGGTAGCGAACAAGAGTCACGATGCACAGTTGTGCTAGACTAGCTGCTACGTTTTGACATCAGACTTTAGAAACAGAACAGACTAAAAGTAGAGATTTTGAACGTTAGGAATCTTAAATATAAATCCATTTAAAAATCTTATCGTCCTAAAATAACTTAGGTAGCAAGTAACTGTAAACAGCGAGTGTAGGTACATCTTAGCGGACTTATTGAATACTGTATTGCAGATTTATTTTTACTTTCATTAAAACATAATGTCTGCTAGCGTAAACCAAATGTTTTCGCTTCATTGTAAACATACCTATGGTTGACTGGTAGAGAACGCCATTTGGCATTAAGTCCGCCATTTGTACTGACTTTTGTTTTGTGCAATAAAGTTTAAATAAATACAGTAGTGCAGTTTGTTCTTGTGCGTTGTGACTGTCACAGTTATGCCATTTGACGTAGGTAGTTTTCAGATAAAAATAACGCTGGCAATTCATCCTGCGCAGTTTAAAATTTTAAATGATTAATGTTGTATTCGTTTTCTTGATGTGGTGCACAATAATAATAATAAATAATATGCCCGCAGGGCAGCTTGTGGCGAGCTGTTGGGGAGTGACGACCCCACGGACCCGAGATCTTCAGAGAGTCGGTCAGGGTCCTCGTCTCCGGTGTGCCTTCATCGGTCGGAGTGGAAACCCAAGAGGACCCGTAGGACTCTCAGCTCTGGCTTGCCTTCATTGGCCGTCCAGAGAGGAGCGTTAGAGCTATATGCTCCAGGGGTGGAAGTGTTAAAGGCATCACGCCGCGAGTAACTTCGGAGAAAGCGCAGCACACCTCTCGACACCCCTGAGCCCTCACGCTCGTGTTGCTTCCGGCCGTCTGCACGATGGCATTAAGGGGCCCACCAAGTGAAGGGCGAGTCACCACCCGCCAGAGGTAACAGTCGTACTGATGGTTACGGCGGGTGACATTTTACTATTGCAATAGCCCAAATAAAGAGTCCACCCATACTCCATTTTAATAGCCCGGTTTTTTCTTTTCCATATCAATGCAATAGATCAATCACCTGCTGGGACCTGTTCATGGATGTATCATCCTATTGATATGATCAGGAACGGGTCCCAGCAGGGCTACAGCAAATTTCTCCAAGGGGCCTCTACGTGTTGGATCCATATCCCCACGCAAGCCTTTCAAAAGACCGGGACGTATGAGCCCGAGACTATGAGTCGAGAAATAAATAATATTACTACTACTAGTTACTACTGCGCAATAAGACGTGATGTGACGTGACGAATTACGTGAATTGAGCTGTTTCCTTCACATTTTGACGACGCGTTTGGCTCGGTTGGTAGACACCTGCCTACTGAGTCGGCGGTCCTGGGTTCGAATCCCGGCCGGGGCAAATATTTGTGCAAAATATTTGTTCTTGGGTCATGGATGTTATCTATATATGTATTTATATATTATGTATATCGTCGTCTAGTACCCATAGTACAAGCTTTGCTTAGTTTGGGACTAGGTCGATTTGTGTAAGATTGTCCCTTAATATTTATTTATTTATTTATTATTTATTTATTTATTTTCCCGAAAAAAAAAGTTATTTGCTATAAAATAATTATACAAATATTTTTTAGTGCCTTAATAAAGAATTGAAGAAATCTAAAATGTACTTTGTGAAAAGTTGTCACCTTGTGCTATTAAAGTGTATACGTTCTGTGATATTAATGTAATTTATCAAAATATTCGCCCGAACAGGGACTTGAACCCTGGACCCTTGGATTAAAAGTCCAATGCTCTACCGACTGAGCTATCCGGGCTCTATACACCGACAACGAAATAACACTAAGCATTCGCATGCTACAATAATAACAAAGAGCTGTAAAAAAAAAACAGGTACAGGGACTCACAAAACCCATACAAAAGAACGAAAGCATACTAAAAAATGTGTATAGATGAAAGTAAAATCGCTTTATCTATGTGTGCATCGATATTGCAACTATCTCTCACAGAAATGACCGCTAGAATTCGGAAGGTAAAAGTAATTTATAATGGAAGGTCATATTCGGATGGTAACGTCGATTTTTTCTGTCGGTGTACCCTAAAACAGCCTTACTAACCGATTAGATTAAGTCTACCTTGTGTATACGTCAAATACAAAACATGGTGCAATCTTAATTTAACGGGCGAGTAGGCTATTGTTTATAACAGTTGTTTCAGAAATAACGTTTTACTGTGTAATTAGCTGGTTAATGACAAATAATTAATAATGAATTAAGTATGGCGTAATTTGGGTTTAATGAGATCACCTATGTAGCTCGATTAGGGTATTTTTTATAAGAGCATAACTTCATTCATTTGATGTCCATAATTTTTTCCTAATTGTTGTGTGTTAAGTGATTGTTGTTGTTGTTGTTGTTGTTGACCTAAGGCGGCGCCGAGGTGCAGAGGGCCTTCATCAGTCTGCGCCACGCCTTTCTATCCTCAGCAACTTTTCTGGCCTCGCTAGCTCAGTCCGCCGGCTGGCTGTCCGCTCTCAACGGTGCGCCGCCACGAGTGTACAAGTACCCGTACCAAGAGTTAACGTGACCGTACTCCCTAGCGACAGCGTATGATTTGTATGGAGAACAGTACGGCGCCCCTACCGGTTACTTTGTAGAACTACAATTCTCCATACAAATCCTTTTCGCAGTCGCTAACGAGTGCTGTCACATGTACACTCATGGTAAGGGCACGGGACGACCGCGGCTACACCTTCCGTCCGGCGGCTTCCACTCGAAAGCGATGGCATTATTCAAAGTTAATACGTGATTAATGATTATTAATCATCAATATAGAGATGGAGATTTGACGAACGACCGACACTACGCCGAAAGACAAGTGATATTATGACACAAATACAAAATCATTTCATTAACAAAATACAGCTTTTTGCATTTCAAGAGTATCCATCAGTGACCAGACTAGGCTGAGCCTGTATCTTGGCCATCTGCGAGTGCGGTTCACAAAAGAGAATTATAAAGCAAATAATTCATAAATTACAATAGTTTTGAGTTAGGACATTAGATATGGAATACAAGTTTAAATGGAATTCACGGCTTTTACTATTGTACAATATTAAGTAAGTACTTACAATACAATACAATCTAATACAATAGGGATGCGCTATACTAACTCAACAAATCACAAATGGTACTTAATTAAATTTCATAATCGGATGACTCACAAACTGGTTACTTTGTATGGTACCATGTACCTCTATGGACCTAAACTATGCCGAGATATAATTTAGTGATTGTTTTCTTGTTATAATGTACCTACTGCAGTTTTGAGATAACACACGGGATTTTAGACCGTTAGCTTACAAGCCTGACCCTAATTGAAAAGGACGATGTAACGGTACCTGCATCGGCCTACGGCACCAGCATGTACCTAATATCAGTACTTTGACTTACAACACTAATGGGGAATTCATGAAATTTAGAAATGTTGATTTTTTGTTTATAGGTAGAAATAACCTTCCTCATTCCTAGAGAAAAAATAAAAATTACCTTAATATTTTTTCCCACATTGTATGGGCAACGTACGCAAGCCTTACCAAGGTGATAATTATTACGACTTGGCGGGGCTGCTCTGCTGCCGTGCTCCTGTAGAAAGTGAACCAAGCGAGCGAGCAAAGATTGCAATCCTTCTGGTGACTTACAGTAAACGATTGTGGATTACATATCATGCACGTCAATGTACCGCACGGCCTCAACATTAAGATCCCGGGTACATAAACCGAGGTAACTAACATACAAGATCTACTTACTCTAGTTTTTATTTTTGATTTCATCAGATGATTTGTGGCAGTCTGATGACCTTTTTGCCTCTCTGTTCATTTGACTAGATTAAGTTACTAGGAAAAATTGTGTTTTTATAACCTAAGCATTCTAAATGTTCATACATCGTACTCGCCGACCCCTGGTTTTCCCTAAGCCCCAGCTCCGTCGTACCTACCTACATGTTGCAGCGTGGTTTACTTAAGGCAGTCGTTATAACACATGCACTCGAAGCAGTGCGGACAGCAAAAGAAAATCGCCCGAACGGAGGTGTGGAGATGTGTTGTATCATGCGGTTTTTGTATACAAATGAAGGTTCTACAGTACAAAAAAAACCGCAGTTCTGCCTGTGTCAATATTGCCTGTCTCTTTCGTTTCAATGCCGAGTTACGACAAGTTGCGATAGTCCGTAGAACGTTAACAGATAACACGAGTAGAAGTCTAGGTACTGTTTACTAAAGACTTCTGTGATAGTGGTTGGGCTGCAAAGTGTAAAATAAGGATAAATCCGGGAATCATTACACTAATAAACTGCCTTAATTGCGAACACAGATTATCGATTTATTTTATTACGTGCGAGTTGTTAATTTATGTTTAATTTGTTTCAAACTGGTCAGTTTAAAGTAATTAGTCCGAAAGTGCATACTTATGCAAGGTTGGGATATATTGAATTGTTGTATTAAATATTATAGGTAGAGATAAGGATCGTATTTTCAAGGCGTTCTCTACCAGTCAACCACAGGGCTAAACAAAAACATTGGGTTGGTGCAGGGCAGGTTTTGGAGTGACGAAGTCGCAAACATACAAAAATTCTACATTTTTTTTCTTGATTCAGGGACCTACAAGGCTTTGCGACTCTTGTTGCGACATAGCATCGCCCGTCACTCTCTCACAGTCTGCGAAGAAAGAGATAGGTAATAATTTCTCACGTGAGAAAGAGAGGCGTGTTAGTTACGCTAGAGGTGCTGGGTACTGAATTCCTAATATACTTCGAAGTTCGAAGTAATTCGAGGCAAAATAAACCAAGTTTCCTTTTAAAAAACATTACAACGTTGGTTGGTACATTGCGGTTGCATGTCTCTGAACTAATTTTATTTTCGTAGGGTTCACCCATATTCGCAAGGAATTTGCGTAAGCCGGTGCGCTGTATGTGTGTCTCGCTCACTCGTATGGTTGCCGCGCTCGGGTCGCTCGCTCAACCGCTCGCCGCGCCCCTGGTCGTGGCATCTTCGTAACCTCGTCTTCGCTCTTATTGCATCGACATAGACGTACTTTTAACCGGCTTAAGAGGCCTATTCCTTTAAAACATTTTTTTTTCATATTTATCAAATATATTGATAATTTTAACCAACTTTTTGAAGTGAATAACGTTTCCCTGAGGTCTAGAAAGTAACATAGCTATTTCATGCTTTCATTGGGCGCAGTCGAAAATAAATTAAAATAAAACAGCTTTCGGCGTGAATTTTGTAAATTTCGAGGAGTTTTTGAAACAAAAATTATCAACGAAAAGTTCAAACTGTAGGTTTCAAATATATACCAATAAATCGCAATGGCCCTGTTCTAAGTAGTAACATTGATAATATGTTAGAAACATGTTTGATCATAGAGAACAAATGTCTAAAACACAGACCACTTTTAAGTTGTCTGTGGTCTAAAACAATCAGCATTTTTGAATTTAAGCCGGTTCCGAGCGAATAAATGAGGGTGAACCCTAAGGAGCGCAAATTAGCAAAATTAGCATATACAGAAGCGTACACCTACACGACTGTGATGCCATGTAAGATCACACCGTCGCACGCTGTTGCAATCGATATCTATGTGTAATCGTAGGAATAACATTTGCAGTTTATATATTTATTCTGTGGTATAGAATACGTTATACCTGACTACAGAAAAAGATGGTTATTTATGTTTTTTTTTTTATTAAAGCAGTAACGTCTGCTAGCGTAAACCAAATGTTTAGAATAAATAACAAATAAATAAATATCGGACAACCTCACAAAAATCAATCTAGTTCCACGGTAAGCTCTAGTAGGCTTGTGTTATGGACACTAGACGACGATAAACATACTTATATAAATAAATACATACTTAAATACAAATAACTTTCATGACCCCGGCACAAATATTCGAGTTCATCACACAAATATTTGCCCTTTCCGGGATTCGAACCTAGGACCGACGTCAGTCAAAAAATTAAGCGAAATATTGCAATTTTTTTCCGTGTTGGCCTGGAAAGACGTTGGATACGCGGGATGGAACCCCGCCCGAACGACTATAGGTACATCTTTCGCTTTATTCTAAACATTATGTTTTTTCTTCTTGGGCGAACGAAGTCCTGGGGTCTTCTACGTATACTTTTTTTATTATTAAATGATGTCCGAATACCCTAATTCACTTATTTTATGTGAAATATAGTAAATACTTAGTCCGATATTCCTCGTGTACCGATCTACCGGCGGGATGTCGGTGCGCGTCGGCATTAGAGGCTCTATTATGGACTAATGACCGGTTCAACCGCGGCCGGACGAGCGAGACACACAACACCTTGTGCAAACAGTAGGTTACCTACACATTATTACCATAGTCCGGACAGGTCATAGCAAAACGGGAATTAAGAAAAAAATTAAATACGCACAAATTTGTGGCCAATTTTGGATTGCAACGTAAAATATCAATTATATTTATAAACGCAACCCAAAATTGGCCATAAGTTTGTGCGTATTTCCATTTGATTTTTTTATCCTGTCTGGGCTATGATTATTATTAGTTGTGTCGTGCGCTATAACCTGCTCATCCCACAAGAACACTAAATTTTTTGGGGATAAAAAGTAGCCTATGTATTAATCCAGGGTGTCAGCTACCTTCATACCAAAATGTATCAAAGGTCCACCGTTTGAGCGTGAAGTAACACACATATACAGTATACACACTCACAAACTATCGCCTTTATAATATTAGATATGTGATAAAATACTATAATTGTATTGAAAGATAGTTTTGTATGGAGAGGAGTCATTATTTCAGGAAAAATCTTAACAGCGCGATGCAGGATTTGTTTGGACGCGCGGTGCCATCTGTTAGTAAAAATATCTGTCCCCTTCACGCCGAAGTGGCTGGACGGTTTCCACCAAACAATTTTGTTACCTACTGGGTTAGCTGAACATTTAAAGATTGTAGAATGTTTTGAACCCGACTAAAGGTAAAAAATAAGTTTTACGCGGACGAATTCTACGACACATTTTTTCGGCCAAACTTAGACGGACTCGACGGGCTGCATTGCATGCACCGAAACGCACTGATAGCTGATGTGCCAGGAACAATAGAAGGTGTTTGGCCCCGCCTTCCGATTTTGCTAGGCCAAGCTCGGTACGCGTCCGTGCTAGTTGTAGTGGTTGCAGACGTCGGACGGCCGCATCGCCACCAAAATCATTTTACTGAAACAACCAAAAAAATACGGTTCTAACTAATGAAATAAAAAAAAATAAAAAAATGAAATAAATTACTTTATATTCTGTAACGACAAGGTCACTTTTACAAGTCTGAATATACACGTCGGAATCTACATAATATTTTTAAGATTAGCCATATGACGCTATCCAAACTTTACCGAAATGACATGTTCTTTCTCCTTGAAATGAATATACTCTATTTTGATAGGAGAAAAATTCAAACTTGAAGATGTCAATGTCACTCAATCAACTTAAATAATAAAAATCGTTTTATTTTCGATGTAAAGCCGTGATAATGCCGAGATATTGCTGAATTGAATATAATTGTCGCAAAGCTCCGTCTAACTGATCATAGTTTTACTTTACAGTATGCGTCCTGTGTTTTTTTATTATGCAAAAATCGGCCAACTCAAGCATTGATTAAGGCTTAGTTACATTGGTAAAAAATGTAAGCTGGTCGCATTGCGCATAAGTAACTATGATGAATTAGCACCCTGTTTTAACTATATCCACTGTGCACTAACGCATAAGAGTCGTAAGTCTTGTGATTAATACTGTTGCAAAATAACTGTGGGTATAAATACGCGGTCATATATCTGCTGTATAATGGGGAAGCGCTTATGAAACTTGTTATTATGGCAACAATCCGCACTGGTTTGCGGTTGTGCTTTATATGTTACACTTTTATGTGGAATTTCACCGTGGGTACCCACCTTTAACCTACAGTCTTTAACGGTACATACGTTAATATGGCGTTCAGAGAACTGCACATTTTTTTCTTTGTAAGATATTGAACTTATCTGAATTTAAAGACGCAGATGGCGTGGTTTGTATACTGACTACTGAGCCGAACCTTCCTATGGAGCGCTAAAACCGCTTCATAAAAATGGCCACGTAATCATGAAGTCATCTTATATTATACCATATATTGTACCAATATTTGTATGGAGACAATAAGTAATTTGACATTTTCACCGTGATATAGAGCGTTAAAGTGCCTAGTTGTATTACAATTATTGTTTTGTTAAATCAGGGTTCTGTTATCAATTTAAAAATTTCTTTAGAATAAAAAAATCTTAACATTTCCATACCTATGAAGTAACATATTTAATTTTTTTTATGTTTTCTTTGTATCATGACTTACTGAGCTAATTTTATTCATATATCTACAGTATGTTGTATAATTCAACATCAGTGTACCTACACCCGTATTTCACTAAGTAATTGTTTGATGGAATCTTGAACAAAGCGCTCAAGGTTCTAGGCATAAGGCATAACATTGATTGATGTATGAACCTAAATGTAAATAAATGTATTTACAGTCAAACACGGCTTGTATAAGTTGTGATGTCTATCTGAAGTGCCTTAAGGCGGCACGCCCAATCTAATCCAATTAAAGCATTGAGTGGCTTTAAACAAATAAATCACAGTTATATTGTGATTTGTTAATAAAGCAATTTAAATTATAGATTCGACCTTCGTATCTAGATTTGGAATTTCTCTGTAGCTCTTAAATCAGGTTCTGTTTGTCATTCGTTATATTATTATAAGCATATAATAAAACACTACTATACGAGTAAGTTAGGTTAAATTGGTTGGGTCAAAAGTTTAGTTTCGGAGAAAAGCGTACGCAAATGTAGCATAAACGCACCCCAAATGACAGCTATCCGAATGTCACTTATTGACAGCTCTCTTGCCCTGAACATTATATTAATTATTAACTTAAAACCTATTAATAAACCTCGAAGACAATCTTTTATATTAATTATTAACTTAAAACCTATTAATAAACCTCGAAGACAATCTTTTATTTCAAGATCAATACATCTAACCGTTTATTTTTTGGAGCGTAGCTCCCATGGATCGACTCGAATGGACTTTGTAACAATGCGCAGATCTCAGCGAGTTCTCAACCGATTTTAGAAATTTTTGTTTTAAAATGCACAAATTAAATTTCGCTAGGTCGTGACGAAGAGAAAATTTTGAAAAAAAAAAGAGAAAATCCGCTCCAATCTATGGTGCAAGCTTAGCCGGTGGCTGACTCTGCATCGACCTAGTATTTTTTACAAGCTTTTATTTAACTTGTAATGTATGTAGGTATGTTTGTTCGGATGGAATCTTGCAAGCTTGCAACCCAATTTTGAAGCAGATATCTTCAACCGATTAAGCTGAAATTTTGCATACTTAAATTTGATGACAATATGGAGCTGGAACGTAGCCCTAGAAACTATAATAGAAAAAGCAATCCTATCGAGTTTGGGATCATTAGAATGGATGTACAGTCGGCTATAAAAACTTGTCACAAATATGAAATTTTTGTCAGCAAAAACATATTGGACTACACCAACAAACATCAGCAATAATCTTAAAACATAACAACAAAAGCTAATAATATTATGTCCTCAATGTTTTCAACCACTATATTTATGCCATTTTGAAAATTTTGAAAGATTGAATTTGCATAAAAGTTCTAGGTTGAGAAGTGCAACCTGTAGGTGATAACAGCCGGAAATCTGAACATCTGGAATTCGGACATACGAAATAAATTTTGGCCAAGCTGAAAACGGAACACTTCGCTCGATCGGTCAGTAACAAGAGGAGTTTAGAGCATTTGAATCATGTTGCGACTTGCGCCACTGCATGAAAAACCAATTTAAAATATTCCCAGAATATTAAAATACATACGATATGGCTTAATTTCCTCTCGTCCTAGGAGTCGAATATAGCTCGTTATGTATCGGATCGGTTCGCGATTCATCATAAGGAGAGCCGATCAATCGCATCGGCCAATCGAACGTTTCGTATGTAATTTAAAGTCTTTGACTCACAGGAGTTTTCTATGTAAAATATTCCCAGAATCTTAACCGCGATCGAAGCAAATTATAAGCTGGCCGCTAATGGTTAGTAAAACCGAGCATTACCCACGATTAGCCTGGTTTTAACACGACCTATGATTTCGAGCACTTTGACGTCTGTCGGTCATTAGTTGCACGTTAATGAATGGTGACCATTACTTACCTACTTTAATTATTATAAAAATACTTATATTTAATTTTTAATCGTGTTTTTTCTTCACTCTTTTATTTTAATAGGTAAGTACTTATATTTCAAACACAAATATAAGTAACAAATATCAAAAAAAATATACAGTTTACAATGCTTATGACTAAATAACTGAACTGATCTGAACTGTACCTACTCCGCTGACGCATCGACCCGAAGTGGATCTTGGCCTCCGATACGAAATGGCGCCTATGCGTTTTTTTGAGTAATCTCCTCCCATTTTTACTGTTCCGTACCGGGACGTAAAACCGTAAAAACGGGACCCTATTACTAAGCCTCTGCTGTCCGTCCGTCGTCTGTCCGTCTGTCACCAGGCTGTATCTCATGAACCGTGATAGCAAGAAAGTTGAAATTTTCAACAGATGTATTTCTGTTGCCGCTATATATAACAACACATCTAAAAACAGAATAAAATAAATATTTAAGGGGGCTCCCATTAAACAAACGTGATTGGTTGCGTTAACTTTTGCACCTCACTTGTATCTGGCGCCATACATACCAGGTGCAAAATTAACTTAAACCGGCCAGTTAAAATGGGATAAGTATTTGTACAGAACCCTCGGTGCGCGACTCAGACTCGCACTTGGCCGGCTTTTGTAAATGAACAAGTCCTCTGTCAAACGGACATGAACATGACTACGGAGAACTAAGAAGATGCGTTTGTAACAAAATGAACAGATTTATGACATGATAATAATTACAGACGACCGCTAGACGTTCACTGAACTCACCCAAAAGCAAAACGACACAAAAACATTAGAAACAGATACTTTTATAAGGCTTATGCCTTATTTGAAATTATAAAAGCGTTAGGCACAAATGATATATTGCTATTTTATGCGCCAATCTAGAATTAACTGTCAGTGTAAACGACCATCGACTGAAGATAGGTAAGTACAGTACGCGTAGGGTTACCATACGTCCGGATTTGTCCGGACTTTTCGACTCTTGTCCGGACTTTGTCAAATTAAAGAATTTGTCCGGCTTTTTTCAAATAAGTTGAAATAATGAGAAAACCCCGCCCGCACCCCGCACTTACCCCCTCGCAAATCTCGCAATGCGAGCGTCTACCTACTACCATGCCTACCTATTTTGGTGACTAAAAAGTCCGGACTTTTTTCGATTCGTCCGGCTTTTTGCCAGGACTTTTCAAATTCCTAAATGGTAACCCTAAGTTCGCGAGAAAACATTTTAGGTTAAAATTGATTGCTTAGGAAAGAAATAAATCATTTTTCATTTTCATTTTTCATTTCATTTAAAAATGTGACTTGCATGTGATGTAAATGGTATTGGCATTATGTTTAGTAATTATTTAGATAATATGTAAAATCAATCAATCCGTTATGTTATACTTATTTTTTACTAACTGTGCCCCGCGGTGTTACCCGCTCATCCCACGGGAACACTAAATTTATTCGGGATGAAAAGTATCCTATATCCTTTCCCGGGTCTCAAACTATCTCCATACCAAATTTCATCTAAGTCGGTTCAGCGGTTTAAGCGTGAAGAGGTAACAGACAGACAGACACGTAAGTATGGATATTTTGTAGGTATGTCAGAAGCTGGTGAAGTATGTGAGACCTGTTTTTTCTTACATTGTGACCTGTACCTACACATTTTAAGCAAAATAAAGAGATTTGACTTTGACTTTGAAGAACATTTTGACGTGACAACGTCTTAAATTAGGTTGCGGCTCGGAGTCACTCATGAAAAAGTGTAACGCCCGCTCACGTCTGTTACGAGGGCCGGTTGTCCCGCTAAAACTCGAGAACGGCTGAACCGATTTGGCTAATTTTAGTATTGAAATATTCGTGGAAGTCAAGGGAAGGTTTAAACGGTGAGAAAATATTGAATAAATGAGTGGAAAATAATGAAAACGATAATTTTATATTCCCATACAAATACAAACTGTTCGTACTTACCTGTCAAACATATGATGTTTGTTCCGTCGGTTCGGTATTTTTAGAATAATTACATGTAGATCTAGACCTAGACTAAATAAGGGTTTGGAATCGACAACATACATGCATAATAGTCTGATTATCGCATATTTAGATTTAAAACATGTAAAATAATGACACTATAATGACATTAATGACACATGTGATGGGTGCGTTCAGAAAGTAACACTTAAAATGTTGTTAGGGAAATTGTGAATGGATATGATACAAATAAATATTCTACCGAGAAAAAGACGTTGTCACGTAAAATCTTCCTTCGCCCGTAAAACCGACTTTACAGGCAATCATTTTTTTTAGAAGAACATTCGGGCTTTATACCTGTCTAGCTCGCTCATATGCGAACCTCTCAGTTTTCAACCGAACCCGAATGTTCTAAGATCTCACGTACTGTATACCCACTGTTCGTTTTCATATCATTCGCAATTTTGTTACAGTTACATCCTTAATGCTTCTTTTCCGTTCAAAAAGGATGATTGTTTAAGACATTTTTCTCTTTGATCAAACATCTTTCTTAACATATTATCAATGTTACTACTTAGAACAGAGCTATTTCGATTTATATATATTCGATTGGTATATATTTGAAAGCTACAGTTTGATATTTTCATTGATAATTTTTGTTTCAAAAACTACTCGAATCACGTAAAATTATCGTTCGTAAACCGACTTTACAGACAACCAATTTTTTTTGCTGAGTTAATGGCGCGAATACTGATATATTAATCTTAGACTCAAATACAAAGTCTCGAGGCGAATGCTATATAATTTATAATATAATTCAATCAAGATAGGTGACGTTATAATAACGCGAAACTTGTTAGGAAATTAACCTGTAATAGCTCTCATAAACTGCGTTACGCAAACCACTATAATTTTGCCATACGCAGATGCCTTAATGTGTTCATTAAAGGTCCATTTTTGATTGACAGCTTGGATACTGGATTGTACTATACGATCTGTGACCAATTTAAGTGTCGCGAGTCCTTTGACCTGTGACGTCATGGTCACAATATGAATATTAAGCAGTACTGGGCCTGTGTTCGACTCTGGTCTTAGAAGACAATAATGAAGGCATTTTAATATGATTTGTAAGTATTCGCATTCGAGTGCTGTATTACCATGTGATGAAGTCGATATTGATATAGAATTCTAATGATAGGACTCAGAATTTAAATGCGTGTGAGTGCGTGCTTTGTACTAGTGCTTCTTAAACTGCCGAATATAGTTTTTTTGGTATATCAATATAATATGCCAATATAAGTTATTTTGAGATAATATCCTTTAAATATATCCTGAGCACTGATTAGTCAGCAATTAAATTAAAAATGCGAAACTTTACCGTGCAAGTATGCGCTCTTTCATCTACGAGCGATCGAGCACAATTTCAGACTTAGAATACGCGCCGCCATGACACAACGAGTTCGTTGCTACTTTAATATGACTTTCTAGGGCGTCTTAACTACATATTTTTATCTGTAGGTTATTTGGTTAGGGTATTTGGTTTATTTTTTTGTGCAAAATATACTATTTATTTGCTTAACATGTTGACCTGCAGTAATTTAGAACACGCACGACTATTTCACTTGTCTAATTATATTTATCAAGGATGACTTAAGCGCGGCGCGGCAATACGGCTACCGTCCCACTGGAGTGGAGGAGAACGGCGTTGTGTAAAATAGACCAATCACATTCCTCAGATTTAAATGCACTTCACAATGACGCAGCCTGAATGGTTCATTTTTTCCGCGCGCTTCAGTGGACTGGCACAGCGCAGCCTATGTGTGATGTTGTGAACACTTCTGATTTTCGCTGTTGATATTGTCTGGTGACATCCAAAACTCACAAAAATTTCTGTCACTACTCTTCAAAACCTCGTATCATGCTTGTAATGATTGAGATACGAGCTTTGTTTTGAGTAGGTATTTGTTATTTAGTGAATTTTGCTTGTCAACAGTCGATATACTGGTTGTAATATTTATATTGTAGATGGATATAATAACTGATATCGTTTGCATAATGCGTCGCCGTTACATCCATCATAACTAGTGGGCGTTATTATTTTAGAAACTCTTTAGCATTGACATCTTTATAACTCGATGCGGGATTATAGACCGTTTAGAGATCCGCGGGAATCGATTCTATGCTTTGGAGTTTTTATGAAATATTGAAATCTGTGTGATTAAGGTCAGTCGTGTTTGCCAACTAATTATAGTTACGTGTGCGGTTGTTAGATGGTGTTAGTAGTATAACATCTGTACATTTTAGATAGTATACCTTATTTATTAGGTGGATAAGGTGACGAAATAAGTACGTCACCAGGACAAGCGCACCTACAATATTCAAATACCGAAAAGTCATCATCATAAACTTGGCTTGGAACTAGGCTCTTGTCGGTGGAGCAATTTCCAATTTTCTCTATCTTGAGCTCTTTCCTTGACGGCCTGGTACGACACGACGTGCACCTTTTCCTTCATTTGGTCCATATAAGCTGTTCTTGGTCTTCCTCTTTTCCTCCTTCCTTCAACTTTGCCTTCTATAATAGTTTTTAGATATTCGTCGTGTCGTAACAGGTGTCCCATCATTTTCCCTCTGCGATTTTCGATAGTTTTTAAAAGACACCTGTCCTCATGCACCATGTTGGGCACTTCCTCGTTTGACCTCTTCTCAGTCCAGCTAACCTTCTCCATTCGAAAAGTACAGATGATATAATCAGGGCCGGCCTTAGCCCTGGGCGAGTTATTCATTATTTGGCGATGTGGCATCTTAGGCGCCCTAGTCCTGGTCAAAGAAAGGCCTTTTAGGAGCTAGCGCCGTTGGTGGCGGCCCTGGTCGACCCCCTCCTAAGGCCGCCACTGAATAAACTGTCACACCATACAAAGTGGGTTTGTATGGTTTGACAGTTCATTTGCTTGGAAGAGTTCACGTTGTTATAAGCGTGTAATGTATTTTTAACTGTTTTTGTGGACAATACATGCATAAATAAGTCTTTCCACGAAGAGGATATAATAGGACTGACTATACCAGGTGGAACTTTTCTAAAGACTGGGCCGACAGGATAGTGTCATCTGAGTGATCTTCAATCGACCTATTATAATTGTAAAGCTGGATTTAAAAGTAAAAAAAAATCATCATAGTAAAATATTTCAATATCAGGGACAACCCTACTAATCAAAGGTTTTATTTACATTTTAAATTGACACCTGTCTTTATTTTAAGCGATGTTCAAAATATGCTAGGGTTGATACGTGCAGATTGTTACACTAATGTTTAACAAACCGTATCTCAAAAATGGATAGAAATATTTACATAGTTAATTGGTGAAAAATTAAGTAGGTAGGTACTCAGTCTGAACAATTCCCTGTTTGCTTAAGAGTCCCTCGATCTGTTCCATCCTGTATAGTTAAGGTAAGGTGCGGTAAGACTATCACAGTCCAATAACTAGCCTAACTACATATTAGTCTTCGCAAGTGCAGACTTCTGGCCGAAGGGTGTTCTATTTCGGCGGTTTCGGGGCAATCTGCCGAATCCTGCGCCAGATCAGACGACGCAACGGAGCCACGAAGTTATGTCGCCTAAAACAAACTTAAAATTGAATAAATAAATAAATAAATAGTCTTACCTTACCTTATATTATATAAAAGAATATTACTGGACCCTTTCGTCACATGAGAGACAGTCTTCACAACAAGCCTATAAAACATCTAATATCAAATTATGACCAGTTATTTTAAGTAATAGCCCCTTTAATAAGGTGACGCCATTTTAATAACAAAACATGGTAGCCGACTATTTGGCCGTGTGAATATTATCGTAAATTATTTACTATTATTTTTTAATTCGGAATCCTGTTTTGGGTTTGGAATGTAATTTGATAATTCATTTGTCATATTTTTATAAATGTTAAATGATATTTATTTTATTGAGATGATTTGGTCGTAAATATACTAATATTATGGACTACCTCGCTTTATTTATGGCAAAAGGGAATCGTTTAGCTTATTTGGTGAATAAATAATTTAAATCTAACAATATACCCCTGTTTACTACTTATGCTCTATAAGTTATTATAGATAATTGAGTTGCAAAGAACACTTATATATAGTACAATATTTAAATAGTTCGTGTTTGTCACATTAGATTAATAAAAAGAAAAGTTAAGAGAAGCTTAAAATTCGACTGCATAAAAATCCTTTTTCTTTACTGTTATCAGCTAAAAGTATCTTAAACTAGGATTTCCGACTACGTTTGTACTAAAATTAGTTAATATCGTAGATATTCTGACCAGGTGGCGTTGTGATAATTTCCGAAACAAAACGAAAACATCCTCTCCCCATAAATATTACCTATCTGTCCTTTCGAAATATCAAACTTCAACCGTTTTTTGTAGTCTTCATTAAAATACAAAATCATTTATTAACAAAAAACAGCTTTATACATTTTAAGAGTATATCAGTGACCAAACTAGGCTGAGCCTGTATCTTGGCCATCTGCGAGTGCGGTTCACAAAGGAGAATTATAAAGCAAATACAAGTTTAAGTTAGGACGTTGGATATTGAATACAAGTTTAAATTTACGGCTTTTACTTATTCTATAATATTATTATTTAAAGAGTTTAGTAACTTAGGCGACTCAATCGCTAAAAATTCGAAAGGAAAATCGACTTTAAGATGATGAAACTTTTCATTCCCCGACTGAACAATATAAGTAAAGTGGTAAACTCAAAAACTAGTTGCCTCAAGCCCCATAGTCTATTACTTGGTACTTAACATAATCCAGATTATTTCGAACCTCACTCGAGTTAAGCGTAACTAGGCCATAAAAGATACACCGTCGTAACGGGTAACATCGCAACTTTTACCTCAGAAATGGACTTATTATGAACTCTGTAGCACAGCGAAAAACCACAGCCAGTTCATTTACAAAGAAAAACGCTTTTAGACCCGCAGTATAGGTAATGGTACTCGTAAATGACCTACATAATGATAAATTACTGTAACAAATTCAGATACTATCCTAAGTAAATAGCGACGGCGGTGGTCGAGAGGTCGGAGATGCATGATGGAGTGAATCAGTGATTTTATGACGAATACATCACACTAATAATATAAAGGCGAAAGTTTGTGAGTGTGGTTGTGTGTATGTTTGTTACTTCTTCACACTGAAATGGCTGGACCAATTTTGATAAATTTTGGTATGAAGGTAGCTGAACACTGGATATTAACACATAGGCTACTTTTTATCCCGATAAGTGTAGGATACCTCTAAGCTGGTGATGACGAGGGACACATTTTTGAATAGCCTATGCAGCACTCGTGACCCTATCCAATACAATAGTAATACACCGGTAATGAGGTCGTGAGTTCGCCTAGTGTCAATCTAGATACCAATTTGAGGTTTCAGATTACGATTTACACTTCGATAATGGTGTGAATTATACACTAAGGTCAGTCGGGACAAGTACGCACGCGGGACAAACACACCTACCTATATATATTATCGAAGAATACAGATGTTATTATAAAAACGCAACTTGTGGCGTTTTTATAATAACATCTGTATTCTTCGATAACACAGCCTTACAGTAAAAGCCAAGGCACTCTGAAAACAAACACTTAAAAGTAGTCAGAAAAAAAAATACAATAAGGCAGATTGCCCCGGAACCCGGAACTGCCGAATCACGACACCCTTCGATCAGAAGTCTGCACTTGCGTTGGTGTCCTGCAGCGGCCGCGGCACGCGTACCACAAACGAGCTGAAGTGCACGTAGTGGCGGGACTGCAGCTGGTGCCCCCTCAGCGAGAAGCCAATCTTCCGGCGAACGTACCCAACAACATCGTTGGACACGGCGGAGTAATGTAAGCGCAATACATGGAACCCCTTACTCGGTGTGGCAATCCGAAGACCAGAATGAACCACCTCGGCAGTGTCACTCAGAGTCTTGCGTGGCACCCTACGCGCTTTGCTCTTCCTTTCCACCAGTGTGAATCCCTCGTTATCCACATTGGTGCGGAAGAACTTTCTTACTTTTGCCAACTACTATAATTTCGTGGTTGTAAGATGACGTTAGTAGTATAATATCTGTACTTTTCGGTATTTCGATGTTGTAGACGCGCTTACCCCGCTGGCAGACTTATCCTTAACACATTCTCGATTTTAGATGTTACAAAAACAAATGTACCTATCTACTTAGTTTTAAATGCTCTTTCTTTAATGTTTGTTTTTCTTTTTGCTAATAATAAAAACTTTAAACGTTTAGCTCATAGTTTTCATTTAATGTTACTGTTGGTGTCGGTGACTGACCTTATTTTAGTGTAACATTCAATTGAATATACGAACGTTACATTGAAGATATATTTACTGACAAAACGTTAGCCTTGGTTTAGTTAAGCTCGTCTTTGTAATTGAGCACGGTATGTTCCTAGTTTTTTAATGTTCTGTATAATTTCATGTTTTCTTTGTTTTCCGCTATTGTCACACATTTAAATAAAACAATTTAAACTGATTATATAAGAACCGAAATTTAACAATTCCGACTATTGGGAGGCTCAATTAATGAATATACAATCCAATCTAATCCGTTGAAATTATTCTCTATAAGTAATGTGTTTATCTCTATACACGAATGTATGTATGTACTTTAAATTTTTACTGTGGGTAGGTACTAGTTTTTATTTCATTGATGTACTTGCATGTAAGTTCGCTCGTAGTCACATTACAGTTAGATGAAGTACTTTAATAAAAGCTCCTAAGGTTTGAGCGTTTTTTTTTACAAAGTGAGCCTTTCTATTCTCTATTGGTCTACATTTTTTTTACATTTATTTCTTGTTCCTCTACAGTTTAATGCTCAAGAAGTAATAGAGTACGAGTACGAAGGAACTCTTTGAGATAGCAATCTATATCTTCGTTTAAGCGGTTCTGGTTTAATTATGATTTTAATGGCTATTTCATTTGGCTCCTTTGCGTTAAGCTGTCTTTGTCTCGACATTTTTTAATTTTTAATTTAAAAGTGGCCGTACTTCTGTACAATATACTCTTGTAATATTTCGCCGTTATTAAGTTTTAATAAACAATAATGCAAGTATTGATACAATTTACTTTTATATGATAATCTAATAAATGATAAAGCTATGCAATTGACTCATCCTTTCCTTATTATGTTCAAGCAGTAATAGATAATTTGCCTAATATTATTCAATTAGTAATAAGAAGTACCCAACCCAACCTAAAATCTTAGGAAGTTTAGTTACCTACTTAAAAAAAAAAGGTTTTTGCATAGGATAATAATGGGACTTAAATAGAGACACAACAGACTTTATTTCGTTTCCCTTTTCACCTTAGATAACATCTGACGGCTACTGCCCAAGTTCTAGGTCAACCCTACGCATTAATACCAAAAGGTCGCAACCACCATCAATTCCCAATAACCTTAGGTCATTCTCCAACGCAGCCTCATCCAGTACAGTCAGCACAAGTTTTCAAACTCACCGTAATAAGGAACTTTGGCCCGGAAAGTAAATAAATCTGTCCCCTGGACAAACCCTTCTGAGATAAGGTGATAACAGGAACTCAATTTAACTTGAGAGCAGACCCACTGACGGACAATGGTACAATCGTCGCTGTCTTTTTAAAACAGCTTACATTCCCCACATCATCGCCCCTAAATTCAGCCTTAAGGGTAAATATACAAAGTAGACTTGGTATGAAACTTGAGAAGAGGATTCAGCCCTTCTGAAAAGTCACTATACGATTGTTCTTAAGAACTGTGATCTAAATTGAATCCAGTTCTGTTACGGTTAAGGTAGATAATGGGGTAGATGGTTGTGTATCGTGAGAGGTAGGAAATGAACTTAGTTTTAAATAAGTAAACACGGTCGCGTGAAGATTTGGTTGACATTCGTAAAACATTGATCAAGGCCCTTGATTTAAAGGTCGGGATTTTCAGTAAAATTAATAAATGTACCGACTATTGCGGTAAATACACCGATTTACATGAGATATCTTCAAAATAATAGGTATACCTGTAAAGACACATGATTTTATGGTACCTATTAGACAAATTATTTGCGGTGAAACGCAGAAGTTCAAAAAATAACTATTTTTAAGCTGCACGCATTATTCAAATATATCAAAGAAAAATTCGTTATTTAACTACAAATAAATTTGAGAAACATCGTCGTCTTATTTCAACGAAATATATATGAAATGAAATCAAATAATTTATTCAGTAAGTAGGCCCCAGGGGCACTTTTACAAGTCAGATTGTGAGTCTACCGGCATTTCGCAAGAGGAGACCGCTGTTGAGAAGAAAGCCGAAAGAAACTCAAAAGTCATTTTTTCGTAAATTATACTTAAAAACAAATACAATTATATTATAACTAGGTAATTGATACATATATGTTAGAGGAGATGTACAAGTGTCTCCAAATCAATGTTTACACTAAAAATTATATAAAATAAAGTGATTTGTTCAGAGATGTAGAAGGTCTCTAGGCGTCACGACACGCAATATAGATTGGTATAATTAATTAATGAAATAATTCAATTCCGTTGAGATAGACAATTCCGTAGACAAAATAATTAAGTACTTAATTTAAATTTCTTAGAGATGTACATGGTCTCTAGGCGTCACAACATGCAAAACAAAATAATTATATACTTACGTAATATCTTTATTTTATTAAAAAAGGAACTAGGGGCAAACGAAAGCTGGGATGTGGGTTGATTTAACTAACACCATTTGATTACACACAGACCGATGCCTGGACAGGATAGACTAAATAAAACCTGGCAAAAATAAAATTTGAAATTTTCCTTACTCTCAAAGCCAAATAGCATTTCTTCGTTTTCCGCAGTTAAAGCCTCATTTCGGACGTTACATACGGCACGAATTACATCCATAACTCTTTTCAAACATCATTAACAACTTCCAAAGACAATTATTATCTGTGAACGCTCAAAATGCAAGCATTTAGCGCAGGAATTGAATTTCAAATTTCGAACACAAGATGTGTACGTTCGGCATTCGGCGCAGAAAACTTGAAATTTGAATGTGGAACGACGAAGTTCAGTCACGGCGGACAGAGGAGGCGGCGGGGTGCATCGCGATTATGTTGAAAAAGAGTATACCCTGAAAGTGTGGATTCAAGAAATTGCCTATAGTCTGGCTAAAATATTGTTGCCCCAGCAATTTTAATTCTTTGTCTGTAAATCGGTATATATGAGAACACTGAAGTTAGGATACTAATTAGTCTTGATACTTATGTATTATTTTTAATCTTTAAACTAGTATTAGATTCAAGCGAATTTAATATAAACATATTAGTAAGTAATGCTTTGATCAATATTGTACTTATATAAATATTTACAAAAGGTTTATAAAAGATATTTCGGATAACTTTTGAGTTTTATTTAGTGAGTTTACATACTGTAATTCGAAATAGTAACTTCAGCGTTTATTGACATTCTTACTCTAAGGGCTCTAAGGGGATTAAAACAAGATAAAAGTTTGATTTGAGATAATGAAATATTTTTTTATTTTATTTATTTCTATAATCAATAACTTAAATCTATCATTACAGGCAGCCCCAATGCGATAGGTAAGCTAACACAAATTTTCAATTTAAAAGAAATACGAAAAGAAAAAAAATAGTAATAAAGTCATTAGATAAAAAAGAGATGCAAATAAAAATTGTTACAAAATTAAAATAATAAATGTCGAGGTTCTGCAAATTAGTATAACATAACAGGTCATATCATTATTAAAAATGTACAATGTCAATAATTATGATCTTATATAACGAAAAACAAAGAATAAAAACTTAATAATACAAAATTAAAAATAGCATATAATACAATACATGCAGGCATAGGAACTCCTAAACATAACGAGATAAACCTATCGTGTTTGGAGTAATTTGATTGGTCTTGTTGAGCAATTAACGTTTGTGTAGGAATATACAGTCGGCAATAAAAGCGTGTTACTTTTTTTTTATAAAATGTTCTACCTTCAGTTATTGAATCCAATTTATTTAATATTTTTTTCGTATCTAAAAAAAAAATCCTTACATGTACGATCTGATCCTTCCACCATAGTAAATTTTAGTGTAATTACCAGGGATCGAAAATTCAGGTGGATATATACCTAAAGTTGTCAAAATCCTATTGCTATCTCACTCATACCTCAAACAGGCTTCTCTGCAGTTTACCTATACGACCTTCAAGAAAAGAGCGTACTCCCACCTGAAAGGCCGGCTTGTGACGCCTCTGGTGTTGCAGGTGTCTAGCGGCGACGGTAATCGCTTTCCATCAGGCGATCCGTTTGCTCGTTTGCCCCCTATGACATAAAAAAGGCTACTGTTCACTGCAATGTCTAAATCAGCCGCCTTTACGAGAAGCGCGCCGGCAACAATTTGGCGGGAATTAGAGAAGTGGGTCAGTCCACGGGATACGTTTCTGCAAACTTAAAGCCGGCGAATTCAGCACGTGGGCAAGGGTAGAAAGTCTAGACTATACTTATTTTTATAACATCCTTTTACAACTAACTTAACTGTTGTGTTACTGTATACTTAACTGTTATGCACAGACTGTGATTTAAATTTCATTCTATTTGTAAGTTGTTTGTGCAATAAATATTTTTTTATCTTTTATCTTATCTTATTTTAAGGCTCCTTATCCGTTCAAAAATGCTGATGTTTTTTAGACATTTTTTCTATAATCAAACATGTTTCATAACATAATATCTATGTTACTACTTAGAACAGGGCCATTGCGATTTATTCGTATATATTTGAAACCTAATATAGTTCGACATTTTCATTGATAATTTTTGTTTCCATCGACTCGAAATTGACAAAATTAAATTCTTTTTCAACTTATTTTCGACTGCACGCAATGAAAGCATGAAATAGCTATGTTAAGTGATTCACTTCAAAAAGTTGGTTGAAATTATCAATATGTTTGTCATAATCATACCCCGGGATTTTCAGTGCATTCATGATTTGAGGACTACTGTCAGCTTAGTGTTTAATCATCGGTGCACCGAAAACCCCGAAATATGGTCATAATATGAAAAAATTAATATCCTGGCAATATGGTCGAATTGAGCAGCTAGAATTTTATGCTGATATTTTGTAGTTCTACATTTCTGTAAAAGCTTGCATAATTCAGCTACAATAATTAGTTTTTGCTTTGTTTACATTCTATTCTAAAACATATTCAGTCTACAAGCATTGACAAACACCAACTCAGCCCCTAAAAAATCTTGTCAGTTACGCCCTTTCAACACAGCATTCGCCATTGTAAACTTAACAAAAGAAAGCTGCATCAGACGTCGCTTCAAGAAACTTAAAACTGTTATTCCGTTTCTTTCCCCCACTTCTATAGACGACAAGAGTGCAAGAGACAGCACTAATGACACTTCTATTCGTTGTGAAAATCGAGAGCTATGCATAGTAAAACAAGTATCTATTAAACTTAAACAATTGTATGCACAGAGTAGGAAAAGATTTTGAGTTTAAGAAGGTAGGAAAACTAAGATATACTCGTAGCCCGATAAGTTAAGTACATTATGGCTCTGGCAAAATTGCTTATTGCATAGTAGTAGGTAATTCTTTATCTGCACCCATATTGTTAAATTACTGTAACAAGTTCAGATGCTATAGGTAAAGGTTAAGAGGCCTTATTCCTATAAAATGCTGATTGTTTTAGACATTTTTCTCTATGATCAAACATGTTTCTTAACATATTATTAATGTTACTAACCAATAAATCCCAATAGCCCTAGAACAGGGCTATTGGGATTTATTGGTATATATTTGAAACCTAAAGTTTGAATTTTTCATTGATAATTTTTGTTTCAAAAACTACTCGAAATTGACAAAATTCACGCGGAAAATCCGTTTTTTCAACTTATTTTCGACTGCACGCAATGAAAGCATGACATAGTTATGTTACTACCTAGAACTCGGGAAAAGGTATTATTCACTTCAAAAAGTTGGTTGAAATTATCAATATATATTTGTCATAAAATGAAAATTTTTTTTTTAAAAGGAATAAGGCCTCTTAAAAACTTACCCTAAGTCTACACTATTGGCGAAGTTGACCGAGGTTGCGCGAATATCGCCCGGCGACCGCCAAAACTCACTAAAATTTCCATAAAAACCTCGTATCTAGTTTGTAGATTGATACTGAGATACGAGCTTTTGTTTTAAGTACGCATTTGTTACAGTGGATTTTGGTTGTCCACAGACAAATTCAAATTCAATTTATTTCATGAAGACAATAAATTATTATTATTACATATTCAGTGTGGCTTACACTAGGCGGGGCCTATTCTGTGACACCAGCACACAATTGCTTACACAATTTTGAGATTTAAATGGGAGCATTTGGAAAATCACATAACTACATAATAGAAATTCGATTAGATTATTACATAACATTAAAAACATATTACATTAAATTTTTGACTCTTTGGGTATATTAGGCATTTTAATTAGTGGTTAGCTAAGTCATTGAGTCTACAAATTTTCACGACGATATGATAGTGTCAAGAGACACTACGCTGCAGAAACTCTTACTTCGGCCAACTTCGCCTCGGTTAACTTCGCGATAGTGTGGAGCCGGGGCTACATTACTTCGCAGCGACGGCGGTGGTTAACTTTTGACCAAAATTAGAGATTTCAAAATACAGGCAGGTCAAACTGAGATTTTTGAAGTCTGTATACTTTATCTCGGGCGAGGTCGACTTAATATCATCATTATATCTTCACAAAAGAAAATGTGTACGTATGATGATGACTATATGTGTAGTAAAGTAGTAGACTACGTTATATTATCTATGGAGTCGGAATTAGGATCGACCATCCCGCGTAACTACTTCGACCGCGACCTGCGCGTAGGGTAACCAAAAATTTTGACTTTTCCAGAAGTTTTTGTGAGTAGGTCCAATAAAGGCAGGGGACGTTGTTGTTAGCCAGACGGCGTCCTAACGCAAAAGGCATTGCTTAGTTAAATTTATTTTCTCTTACTTATTTGCTAACTATGCATTTTTCTTTTAACTATCACACGATAACTATGGCAACCATAAGTCGAGCTAGAGGCCTTTAGAGCATTTCTCAAATAGTTTGTCCAAAATTAAGACTTAAATTAAAGTGCAACATAATTGTCATTTTCCTATTTCGTTACCAATTATTTTAGCAATTTTATATCAATGTTATTGTTACTGCGGTTGATAATTAAGAGTTTATTATATGGGCGAATATACAAAAGTTGGGTAACTTTTCGGGATATTTTGTTTATGATAGTTTTTTAATCAAAATGCTACAAATTCGGGTATATAAGATAGGTAATGTAATGAATATATTGCTCGAGATTGGGCCAGTCACTTTTTTAAGTAGAACCGGAGAAATTTCGGTTTTTCTGAATTTGACTGCCAGGGGACTGACGAGGCTGACAAAGTACTGACAAAATACACTACATAACACACAACTTCATAACATATGCTTGATATTTATTAAAATTTAGAAATAAATCTCTTAGGAATTAATCTATCTATTAGCCACAGACGTCCACTGCTGAACATAGGCCTCCCTGACGACTCACCACAAAGTGCGATCCCGTGCAGACCGCATCCATTGATTCCCCGCTACCCTCAGGAGGTCATCCGTCCATCCAGTCGGGGGCCTTACCACGCTGCGCTTTCCTATACGTGGTCGCCACTCTACGACTTTGCTGCTCCAACTGCCGTTCATTTACCGGGCTACATGGCCTGCGCATTGCCATTTCAACCGTGCAATCTTGTAAGCTGTGTCGGTTACCCTGGTTCTACTGCGGATATCCTCATTTCTGATTCTTTCGCGCACAGAAACTTCGAGCATAGCCTTTATTGACGAACTACAGGCCCATCTCACTGCTGAGCCATGTTTATCAGCTGTTCTTCAGAGTCATTACCAATCGTCTCGCGCACAGTCAATTTCCAACCTCCCGAACAATCCGGATTCCGAAAAGCTTTAGCACCATAGACCAAATTCATACGCTGCGGCAGGTTGTACAGAAGAGAAAGGAGTATAACCGGCCACTATGTTTGTGAATTATGAAAAAGCCTTTGATTCGATCGAGACATGGGCTGTGCTTCAATCTCTCCAGCGGTGCCGTATCGACTATCAATACATCGAAGTGCTAAAGTGTTTGTACTGAAACACCACCATGTCAGTCCGAATCCAAGACCAGAGTCTATCCAACTGCAGCGAGGAGTAAGACAGGGAGACGTAATTTCTCCAAAACTGTTTACTGCTACACTGGAATATGCCTTCAAGCTACTGGATTGGAACGGACTTGGCATCAACATTAACGGCGAGGTACTCGCCGTTAATGTTGATGTTGAATTGTTGAAAAGTTGTTGAATTGTCACTCACCTTCGATTTGCAGACGATAGAAGCTATTTTTAGTCTTATTCTTATGTTTTTAGTCCTATTCTTAGTCTTCATTCACTTCAGTGAACTGAAAACTTCAGTGAAGTAACAATTGAATAAACTGTTTAACGTGTAATACTGTGAGAAAGATCTATCTCCACCATTCAAACAGCTTTTTAATTGTCTTTTCTACTTTGAGGTAGTTTAACAGCATCCCTGTTTTTTTATAAGTCACTGCTATTTTTGGTATTCTCTATAATTTTGTATTTGTTGTAGCTTGTTCGAACTTTTTTACCTCTTTATGTAGTTTCTTTTAATTTAATTTAAATAACACTTCCGAAAAGGCCCTTCTTCACTGTTTCCTTTCTTTCCTTTTTAGTAATATCTTCACTCATTTCTCCAATTCTGGTTTGTGGAGTTTCTTCCACAGATTTTACAACTTACTTAGACTGCTTTTTTGAGAGTCAAAACTCTCTTATATTTTGGTCGATGATTTTTCAGTCTAGTTCTCAGTTTTGAAACCATTGCTTGGTTCAATATTTTTTAATTGCCTATTTCTGGACTTTTTCTGTCTTTCGCTTCATTTGCTCTTTGGTCGTCGTTTATAATAGGTAATTTGTTCACCATCTATTGATTATGCTTCGTGGTCAGTAGTTCTTGCGAACAAAGATATAAGTAGTATGATTCAGAAGTTGTTTTTTTTTGCGTGTACTCAGATGAATTTTTCTTTTTTTTGTGGCTAATCATTGCTCCCAAGGTGTTATTTTCTTAACAAATGTCTTTACCCCTGTTCCTTCTTTTTTTAAGAGGCGGCACGATAGTTTAAACTGAAATAAGTAAAAATATACAGCTTCAACACGCTACAAATGTCAGTACCCTGGAAACCCGTCAG